>OU343218.1:215584993-215663046 GCA_910596185.1 Chrysanthemum makinoi | reverse complement strand
AGTTTATTAGGATGGGTAAAATCCATAACCCATGGACCATAACCCATGGATCTTAACCCATACCCAAGTAGACTAGATACAATGTATACTTAGATACATTGAATCTAAAGAAAACCCATGGACCAACCCATAACCCATGACCCATAACCAACCCATGGGCAAAGAGGAGTGTTCCACGGATCCTTAGGTTTACACTAGACGGATCCCAAGTGGAAGGGATCTGTAGGATCCGGGGAACAGTGAAGAATTTTGCCTATAAATAGAGAGTCATTTCTTCATTCTAACTCACCCCTCTTCTTACTAAATCTCTCATACACTCTCATTATCTTCTAACATATAGATCTCTTGATCTAGAGAGTTGTTCTTCTTTTTTCTATTTGTGATCCTCATATAGGTCCTTCTCTAAGTCGAGATCACGAGCATTCTACAAGTCATCCAAGAAAGGGGTCCTTGATTGATTTGTCACTCCCTTAAGATTTTCAGAGCAAAGATCTTGTATTTGATATTTCACATATTTGTTGTGTAATAGTCGTGTTGGTTTGGTCCACCGCGTTACGGACTCGGTATTTAGCTTTGTACCGAAAAAGTGTAAGCAACGTTGTGAAGGCTTCTCCGCCAAGTGAAGGAGTTTGTTGACATAGTGCTTGAACTCTCGAGTAGGTGACTCGGGGAGTGGTTTAGGGCAAGGAAGGTGTCCTTGTAGCCGAACCACTATACATCGGTTGTGTCTTTTCTTTTCCTTCGCTTTACTTTATTTACTTGCTTTATCATTAGATCTATACTTTCTCTACATCCATAAGATCTCACATATTAACGAATCTAAAAGTTTTGAAACTAACTTAAAATCGGCAAAACTATTCAACCCCCCCCCCCTTCTAGTTTTCCACAATTGGTATCAGAGCCAGGTTTATAAAAGTTTTAAAATAAAAATGGTTTTATATAATGCTTTACCAAAGAAGGAATTCGAAAGAATTTCTATGCTTAAAACCTCTAAAGAAATTTGGAATTCTTTAGTTGTAACTCATCAAGGCAACCAACAAGTTAAAAATAATAAAACTGATTTATATGTTCAACAATATGAACAATTTTCAATATCGGATGAGGAAACTATATATCATTCATTTGCTAACTTTAATACTATTATTACATCTTTACAAGCACTTGATGAATCTTTTCTAGCCGTAACCATGTTAGGAGATATCTAAGGGCACTTCCATTCAAGTGGAGATCCAAGGTGACGGCGATCGAAGAGTCAAAAGATTTGACAATCCTCACACTTGATGAACTAATAGGCAATCTAAAAGTCTATGAGCTTGTCCTTGCTAAAGACTCCGAAGCCTCAAAGGTAAAGAGAAACAAAATCTCTTGCCCTTCAAAGCCAAAAAGGCTTCAAGCGATGAAGAGAACTCCTCTTCAAATAGTGATGATGAAGAGTACGCTATGGCGGTAAGGGACTTTAAAAAGTTCTTTAGAAGGAAGGGAAGATACATCAAACAACCGTATGACGATAAGAAAGGCTTTCGGAAAAGAAAAGAGGACGAGAAGCCGAAGGATGATCATACTTGCTTTAAATGTGGGGACCCAAACCACTTTATTAGTAAGTGTCCCAAACGGGATGATCAAAAGGCGTTCGTGAGCGGCACGTGGGGAATGAGCGACGAGGAGGACGAAGAAATTTGCCTCATGGCAAATGACGAGCTATGTCACGAATACTATAGTAGTTCATCACTTGATGACGACTCATTGCATAATGAATATGATAAACTATGCAACATTAGTTTAAAACTAATTAACAAAAACAAACTTTTAAAGAGTCAAAACCAACGCTTAGATAAAGAAGTCATAGAATTAAAAGCAAAACTAAAACGCTTAGAAAATGGTAAAATAGCAAGTGGTGAATGTGAACTTTTGCTCAACTTCAAACACTAGTTGATCATCTAGATTCTAAAATTGCTAGAATGAGTACGAACACTTTAGATACGATACTAGATGGTGTTAAAACCGGCAACAACCAAAAAGGTTTAGGTGTTCAACAACTTGATCCATCAACTAGTGAAAATAAAGAAACAAAATTTGTTAAGGCACTAGAAAAACTAGCCACTGTTGTGGCGGATCCCACAGATCCCTTGAAAAGGGAACCGGCTAGTGTACGTACCAGGGATCCGTGGATCTGCTATTGCAAATAGTGGTAATAACGTAGCTTCTTCATCTAGAACTGAATTTGTTATCGTTAATAGAAAGAAACCAACTCATGTCACCTCTAGACAACCACCTCTAAAATATAATCCTACTTTTGCAAGAAACAAAGCTCCATCCTTTTCAAAACCTAAATCATTTAGGAAACCTAATAACGTTTACCCAAAAAGTAACCATCAAATGGGATGGAATCCAAATATGCAAAACGGTTTTCCTTTTCAAAACTTTGCTCCATGGAATGCATACTCATCTTATCCATACATGTCTAACATGAATGGAATGTTTAACACTAATGGACCCATGAACAAATGGGGACCAAACTTTTGAGTTTATTATTGTTTTAGGTGTGCTTAAAGGTCGACCTAGACCCCGATGAATGGGTCAAGGATAGCGGGTGCACGAGGCACATGACCGGCAATAGGGATCTATTCTCCACATATGAATCCATAAATGGAGGTAATGTGGTGTTTGGAAATAGCAAAAGTAGAATCATCGGTAAAGGTACGATTTCTAACAAATCTCTAACCATTAACGATGTGTGTCACGTAGAAAACCTAAACTTTAACCTCTTAAGTATAGGACAAATATGTGATAATAGTGCAATGTACTTTTACCTAAAACCAGTAGTAAGATACTAAAAATGGCATAACCATAGGAAGAGGAATTAGGAAACATGGAGTCTATGTCATTAAAATCGGTAATGAACCTAAAGACAAACTATGTCTTACCTCTATGGATGATACATCGACCTTATGGCATCAAGATTGGGTCACGCCAACATGCCACTTCTTCAATCGCTATCATCCAAAGATCTAGTAAGAGATCTACCTAAGTTAAAATATGAACATCATTTTTGTGATGCTTGTAATGTAGGAAAACAAGCTCATTCTAGTCATAAAGCTAAAAACATGGTGTCTACAACTAGGTGTCTAGAATTACTACATATGGATTTATTTGGTCCATCCGCTATCCAAAGTTATGGAGGCAACTACTACACTTTGGTCATAGTGGATGACTATTCTAGGTATACATGGACAAAAATTTTAAAGAACAAAACGGAAACCTTTAATTATTTTGAAATATTAAGCAAAAAGATCCAAAGACAACTAGGAAGTCCCATAGTGTCTATTAGGACGGATCATGGTAGGGAATTCGATAATGAAGTGCAATTCAGAGCTTTTGTGACGCTAATGGTATTACTCACAACTCTCCACGACTCCACAATCGAATGGGGTAGTAGAAAGAAAGAATAGAACCCTACAAGAAATGAGTCAAACCATGCTTAATGAACAATCCATACCTCAAAATTTTTGGTGTAATGTCGTTGATACTTCAACGTGCATACTCAATCGAGTCTTAATTAGACCAATCTTAGGAAAAACTCCATATGAGTTACTTCGAGGCAAAAAGCCTACGTTAAATCACTTTAGAGTCTTTGGTAGTAAATGTTTTATTCTTAACACTAAAGATTACCTTACAAAATTTGATCCTAAATCAACCGAAGGTATCTTTTTAGGTTACTCGCCAAATAGCAAAGCTTACGTCATATTAAACAAAGAAACAATGAAGGTAGAAGAGTCATTAAATATAAAATTTGATGAAAGTCCACCCAAACCCTCTCCACCTCTTATCGATGACGAGATTATAGAAAGTGAAGCTATAGTAATAAAGAAAAAGATAAGTGAAGAAGAAGAACCTCTAAGTGATGAAATAATAAACATTAAAGAGTCCAAAGATCACCCCGTAGATAAAGTCATAGGAAAACTAAACGAACGAACATTAAGGTCTCAAGTTCAAAACCAAAGTAGCTTGTTTTGTTTCGCTTCAACCTTAGAACCTAAGAATACACAAGAAGCCATAAAAGATGAGAGTTGGGTAATGGCTATGCAAGAAGAACTAAATCAATTTGTTTCTAATGATGTTTGGACACTTGTCCCTCCACCTAGTAATCAAACCATAATAGGAACCAAATGGGTTTATAAAACAAATTAGATGCAAACGGAGTAGTGTCTAGGAACAAGGCTAGACTCGTTGCTCAAGGGTATAACCAACAAGAGGGAATAGACTTTGATGAGACCTACGCCCCTGTGGCTAGATTAGAGTCTATAAGAATACTTCTTGTGTATGCTTGTGCTAATGATCTAAAGCTTTATCAAATGGATGTCAAAAGCGCTTTTCTAAATGGCTTCATTAATGAAGAAGTATATGTAGCTCAACCTCATGGCTTCATTGATTTTGAAAAACCCAAACATGTGTATAAATTAAAGAAAGCCCTTTACAGTCTTAAACAAGCTCCAAAAGCTTGGTATGATAGACTCAAGTCATTTCTAGTTAAACACAACTATACCATGGGGTTAGTTGACAACACACTTTTTACTAAGAAAAGAGAGTCACATATAATCATAGTACAAATATATGTAGATGATATTATATTCGGATCCACTTGTCAAGACATGTGTGATGATTTCTCTAAAATCATGCATGACGAGTTCGAGATGAGTATGATGGGAGAACTTAGTTTCTTTCTTGGTCTACAAATAAAACAAGTAGAAGATGGTATCTTCTTCAATCAATCTAAATACATCAAGGAGATGTTAAAGAAATTCGGTCTAGAAGAGTCAAAACCAATTAGGACTCCAATGTCATCCGACACCAAACTCACAAAAGATGAAGACGGCGAATCCGTAGATAATACTAAATATCGTGGCATGATAGGTAGTCTCTTCTACCTCACGGCAAGTAGGCCGGATATCATGTTTAGTGTTTGCTTATGTGCTAGGTTTCAAGAAGACCCTAAAACATCACACCTAGAAGCCGTAAAAAGGATATTTAGATATATTAAGGGTACAACACAATTAGGATTATGGTATCCTAAGGGCACGGGAGTAGAAACATATGTATATGCAGATTCTCGACCATGCAGTGATTACGTTGATAGAAAAAGTACAAGTGGGTATGTACTTTTATGGGATGTTGTTTAACATCTTGGTTTTCTAAGAAACAAACGGCACTTGCAATATCAACAACCAAAGCCGAAAGTACGCCTCTCACGCAAAGCATGCCAACAAGCACTATGGATGAAACAAGCGCTAGTCGACTACGACATTCATCTAAGCGACATAGCCATCCTATGTGACAACAAAGGTGCCATCGACTTAAGCAAGAATCCGGTATTGCATTCTCGCGCAAAGCATATAGAGATTCGTCATCACTTCCTAAGAGACAATGTTCAAAAGGGGAACATCTCTATTGAGAAGGTAGCATCCGAAGACAACATAGCCGACGTCCTCACCAAACCGCTGAAGCGGGAACAATTCAACCTACTTCATCTTGGTCTTGGTCTAATGGAACAAACGTCGTAACTTAATTGACTCTACAAGGTAAGTAAACACTAGCCTTTTTCTCGAGTCTAGGATTTCTATTTCATGCACAACTCACAAACAATACGGGAATTTTCAAAAACCAAGATAAGTTTTCCACTTATAGTTTTCTTATTTTTTTCAATACACATTTTCAAAGAAAATCTCTTTTCAAAATGTTTTCTAAAAAGGATGATACCTTCCCCAGATCAATTTCACAAAAGCAATTTCTCACGACTAGGACAAATCGCTTTTTCATTATTAATACAAAGTAAAAACCCCTTTTCATTGCATCTCATGTCTTTTGAATGCTAAAGGGGACACATAACTAATATGTGTTTTCGGGTACATTCATTTAAGCAACAATGAATTAAGAGCATTGATAACACTAAATTACGTACTTATGTACTAAATATGTGTTTTCGGTTATCTCAATAGGATGCTTTTCTACTTCTAGTTTATTTTTCTTTTCTTTTAGGAGTCGAGATAACCGTAACTCCAAATAGTTTGCATATAGGCACACAGTAGGCAAAATGTTTTCAATTTTGTGTCTGCTCGATCACCATCCACGGATCCTAGCCTTCATGCGGACGGATCCTCAAGGAAGGATCCGTGGGATCCGTGAAACGTAAGTCGCTTTCACCTTCTATTTTTCTACTTTGGATGAAAAATCCACATTTGTTTCATTTTTGGAGTATGCTCTTTAATGCTTGTGTTCTCATGATCACATGCCTTGAATTCATATCTAATCATTAGATTTTAATCCACATTTTGGTCAAGCATTCATTACAATGCTTTGTTTTTCTATATATATAGAACTCCCAAAATGCTTGCATAATCCATCTCATCCTCACAAACACAATACACCATGTCATCCAAAAGCCCTTTAGATGAATCACCTAGTACAAACAATCATCTTCATGATACCCAAACCTTTGTACTACCACCATCCAAAATACCACAATCAAACTCTAGGATATCCGCACGGATTAGTATCCGATCTTGTTGCTTATCAAAACCAACTTCAAATGGTTCATCCTCAACAAATAACTCACCACAAGATGCTTCCATTATAGCACCCCCCACCCTCATCACCAACAAGTACACCAACTTCATCACCACCTAAAGTCACTCTTTTGGAACTCTTTAAGACTCCAACAAGATCTAAGCAACCTAAAAAAAAGAAATAGTCTTTTCAACACCCCCACATCTCCAAATACTATTTTTCAAGATCTTGAAACATCACCACCATTAGCTCCCATTAAACTACAAGAACATCTAGGTTCTTTTCCACCACCACTTCCAAACATTCCGGACTTTGATCCATATTTTCCTATTTTTCCACCACAACTTCCGCAACTCACAAATCAAAACAACCCGGAAGATTTCCGCACTCATTACCCACATCACTTACATTGTGAACATTGCCAATCCACTAGGGAAATTGCAATAGAAGTTAGGGAAGAAATGCGATTCATACTTAACCTCATCCTTGATCGCATCAATACCATCACTCATCAAAACATCCATCCATAACCTTATGCAAGCATGGAAGGAATCACTACTACTATTTTCTATTTCTTGTACCTTTTCTTTTGAAGTCATTTTCAAGAACAAGTCTTGTTCTTATTTTTACATGCTTGTAAGTGGCATAAATACCACTACACTTTGTTGTTTTATTACAAGGCCTTGTTTACATACCTTGGCTCCCAATCTTGATTCTCGTCAATCACAAGATTATTTAAGCATGTTACTAACCTTTTTTTGTAGGATTTTTATTTTTCTTCACTTGACGCCCCAAACAAGGGGGAGCTACCGCCAAGGGGAGTTAGCAATACGTGGACTAATTTTTCCAAACTTTTATGTTTATTTCTTCTAAGGGTTAACTTTTTGTTTCGACAAAAAGGGGGAGAAGAAGTAAAACTAGGGGCTTTCAAAACTTACATCTATTCTTAAGTTTTACTCATCATAACATTATGTTTTGTCATCAACAAAAAGGGGAGATTGTTAATACAAATAAACCATAAAAACGTTTATTAATATTTTGCGATCTCTTTGTGTTTTGTTGATAACAAATATAATGTTATCTTAAGTATAATTATAAGGATACATGTTATTTTTTCAAAGCATTTACATATAGCCATTTAAATACAAAATGTAATAATTAAGCATTTGTTGTAATAGTTTATTAGGATGGGTAAAACCATAACCCATGGATCTTAACCCATACCAAAGTAGACTAGATACAATGTATACTTAGATACATTGAATCTAAAGAAAACCCATGGACCAACCCATAACCCATGACCCATAACCAAAAACCCATGGGCAAAGAGGAGCGCTCCACGGATCCCTAGGATTACACTAGACGGATCCCAAGTGGAAGGGATCCGTGGGATCCGGGAACAAGTGAAGAATTATGCCTATAAATAGAGAGCCATTTCTTCATTCTAACTCACCCTCTTCTTACTAAATCTCTCATACACTCTCATTATCTTCTAACATATAGATCACTTGATCTAGAGAGTTGTTCTACTTTCTTTCTATTTGTGATACTCATATAGGTCCTTCTCTAAGGCGAGATCACGAGCATTCTACAAGTCATCCAAGCAAGGGGTCCTTGATTGATTTGTCACACCGCAAGATTTCTCAGAGCAAAGATCTTGTATTTGATATTTCACATACTTGTTGTGTAATAGTCGTGTTGGTTTGGTCCACCGTGCTAAGGACTCGGTATTTAGCTTTGTACCGGAAAAAGTGTAAGCAACGCTATGAAGGCTTCTCCGCCAAGTGAAGGAGTTTGTTGACATAGTGCTTGAACACTCGAGTAGGTGACTCGGGGAGTGGAGTAGGGCAAGGAAGGTTTCCTTGTAGCCGAACCACTATACATCGGTTGTGTCTTTTCTTTTCCTTCGCTTTACTTTATTTACTTGCTTTATCATTAGATCTATACTTTCTCTACATCCATAAGATCTCACATATTAACGAATCTAAAAGTTTTTGAAACTAACTTAAAATCGGCAAAACTATTCAACCCCCCCCCCCTTCTAGTTTTCCACATACTTCACCTTCCGAGGAATCCGAGAGAGCTTTAGGTTTTCTTCCATTGACCGTGAACCGTTTAGGGGGTTGTTTGGTAAGAGGTACCATGACGTGATCGGAAAGGAAATGATCATCGTTGATAGGAGATGGTTGCAATGTACTAACATACTTACAAAGTCGTGTTAGGAGCATACCATATGGAAGTACCATGTTGGAAACTTTGAATACCCCGGCCATTCTCTTTACCATGTAATAGGCGAGATTAAATGGCTTTTGGTGGATAAGACAATAGATCATTTGCACGAGACATGCATTTGGATGATCCTTGTTACCAACTAGGCTAATGACGTTTTCCCTAAGAATTTCTTCCCATTTCCTAAACATGGGGTGCATTTCGAAGAGTTCCATTTGAAAGGGATCACGGTGAATGAGCTTCTTGTTTCGGTTGAGACGGGATTGGTCGGCTCTTACTTTGAAAATGGTGTCTCGGACGGTTTCGGGTTCATCAAGAGAAGTATAATATATTGGGTTGGGATCAAGGGAAAAGGATTGACAAGATATCGCCCAATCTTGAGAGTACATACAAATTCCTTCACAAGGAATGCGAAGAATTTAAGTGAATGTGTTGAGAGGTAGCGTGAAGTTTTGTTTGTGGATTATGAAGGCGATTGAAATGTTATCATCGGTGTTTCGAATGATCCTAATGCTTTTGTAAAATTCCAAAATGAAAACCGGACAAATTTGTTCATCTATGTCAAGAAGACAATCAAAGTTGATTGCCGAGAAGACTTGACGAATGTCGGTATTTTCAAGGAAACATTCCTTGACTACACGAACTTCTTGGATAAGTCGTTTTTTAAGTCTTTTGAAGACTTTGCGGTCGGTTTTTGTCAATCCCTCTTTTCGATAGTAATGGGTAAGGTAATGGACGGTATCATGGTGATCTTGTTGAGTATCTTTAGGCATGATTGGTCCTAGAAACACAAGTATTTCAATTAGGTAAAATTAGTTGAGATGGGTTTATGGTTTTGATTTGTATTAACAATGTTGTGAACACAATGTAATCCTAATTGTGTTAAAATCCCTTTCAATGATTAATTTGGAAAACCCTAATTAAATTAATTGATTAGAAATTAAGGAACCATAAACCCTAGGATGAGGATGATGAAAATTAGAACAAGTTAGTGTAATTACTTACAATGGTGTTCTAGAGAAGAATACTTGAGGGTGTGAAGTCCTATGAGGATGAAATCAGTTCTTGAGTCGTTTTTTGTGTTATGTGGGGAGAGGGAAAATGATCAGTGATGGTTTTCAAATATGTATAGTTGTTTTCTATCCCACGATTCCCCCAGATCCCTTGTATTTGGGATCCGGCTAGTACAACTAGAGGGATCCGGCTACTGTGGACAGAAAAAGGGTTGTTTGGCATTATTTTTCTAGTAGGCTATAAACTAGTTTATGGAACAAAAATAGTTTTCAGGTTTCAAATGAAAAGATTTTTTGGTCAACGGGATTTGATAAGTTAATTATCAGGGATCCATTTGTGACGACGGCGTTAGTTTGACGAAATCAAGAGGAATACTATTCCCGATGATGAGTAAGTCAGGAAAGTGACGAAAGAGAGACTTTTAAGAGACTAGTAGTTATTAAACAAAAGGAACTATGATATCAACATAATCATGTAAGCTAGCTAATGAAAAGTAGACATACCTCTATGCTCTTGGTTTGGTTTATGAGGACATAAGACCAAAAATACTTCATGAGCTTTTAAGTAATCCGTTGTACTTAGGATAAGTAGATAGTAATTACTTTTAGATTCTTCCTTGATAGTTGACTTCATTGTTCTTTGAATAGAAATGAAGATTTTGGAGAGATCCTAGCGTGAAGATTTGTTGAAAAGAAGTTGTTAGAATAATCTATCAATATCCAACACAAAAAAAATTGTTTTAAAAGATTTCCTTCTTTGTAGTTTTCAAACATACACGGATCGTATCAAGTTTTTAAAGTACAACATACTCTAAGAAACTTGGTAACGAAGCTCTGATACCAATTGTGGAAAACTAGAAGGGGGGTTGAATAGTTTTACCAATTTAAAACTTCATTTTAAAATATTTAGATCGACTTATGTCAATCTACTTAGATGTGTATGTTGGACGTTGATAGATAGATATATAAAAGTGTAATGAAAGATAAAGAGTAAGAAGCACATAACCACGACACGAGTATTTATAGTGGTTCGGCTACAAGGACACCTTCCTTGCCCTACTCCACTCCCCGAGTCACCTACTCGAGAGTTCGTAATTACTACACGACACCAACTCCTTATGGCGTAGAAGCCTTCACAACGTCGCCTACTCTTTTTCCGGTACTAGGCTAACCATCAGGTTCTTTCACACCAAGGTGAACCATACCTACCACAACGTCACCTACCCTTTATCCGGTACTAGGCTAAGTACCGAGTTCCATTAAAATGGAGGAACTACTACCCAACACTACACAACACCTAATCCCAAAGGAGATCCACTCCTTATTACAACACCATCAAGGATATCAACATCCTTGAAACTAAGCAATCACTATATGTATAACGATGCACCTCATCGATTATATGACCTAGGAATTCTTCACTAATGCCACTTGATTTGATTCCTAGGCATCCTTCACTAATGCCTTCGACACAACGCTTGGCACCTTTCACTAATTCCTTCGTCTTGACACCTTTAGCATTCTTCACTAATGCTTTTGACATGGACGTTAAGCACCTTTCACTAATGCTTTCGTCTTGAATCATTGGGCATCCTTCACTAATGCCTTCGACACAACACATCTACGGGGGAAGAAAGAACTATCAACAAGAGAACCTCAGTAGTCTTGATGATGACGAAGCATGGCAACTCATGGACTTGAGATTGCTCGACTTCAAAAAGTGGTGATCTCACCTTTAAGAGGAACCTAGAGAATCACACAAAAACAAAAGACAAACTACATAGAAAGATCCCTTAGGATCAGTGGTTAGAGAGTTACAATACTTGGGGAAAGTATGTGTGTGAGTGACAACCCAAAAGGAAGAAATGGCTCACTATTTATAGAGGAGAAATGCTTACTTTTCCTGTCTAGTGTAAAACTAGGGATCCGTGGGACGCTCCTCTTTGCCCATGGGTATTTTGGTTATGGGTCATGGGTCATGGGTTATGGGTTGATTCATGGGTCTTTTATTAGATACAATGTATCTAATGAGTGCAATGCACCTAGTCAAATGGGTATGGGTCAATACCATAGGTTATGGATATGTTCCATGGGTTGTAGTTTTTATCCATTTATAATACATACTAGTTATGTATATATTTGCCCAATATGTAAACACTATTTGTTGTACATATGTATTAATAAATCATAAAATCACTTATACTTGTTTTAGTGTTTTATGTGAAAACGTAAGTGTGTTAGAAAACTATTGGCTCAAACTATTTATGTATTTTATTTGTTTCGTTAAAATGATTTTACGTTTGTTATCGACAAAACATTAGAAGATCGTAAAATATAAATAAACGTTTTTATGGCTTATTTGTATTAACACTTCTATTGCATCCTCCATCGTGCCACTTTTGGGGATGATCGGCCATTTTTTGGATTGCTTCAATGGCGAGAGTAGCTCGGAATCAGTCCTTGGTAGTCCAAAGATCTGTCTTGTAGTTACGTTGATACATTTGTAAAAAAAATTTAAACTTTTGTTGGTTGTTTAGGTCATGAGTTGGACACTTGTAGAGGAGATCGTTGTATCTATCCCACGCTTGATACAATGTTTCATCGTCATCTTGTTTGAAATTATGGATCTCCATGAGCTGATTAGATATCTTCGAAGGAGGACAATATATTTGGATAAAATGCTTCTTTAGGAGAGCCAATGTATCAACTGCCCCGGCGGGCAATCTTTCAATCCATCTTCTTGCTCCCCCAGTAAGAGTCAGGGGGAACACACGGAGCATAACAATGTCATGAGAAACACTGGGAATGTTGAAAAGGCTTGCGATGTACAAGAAATTTTCAACGTGTTCATACGCGTCTTCGTCCCTGTTTCTTGAGAAAGGGGTAGCACGTAGCTCCCTCATAAACTGCTCTTTAATCTCGAAACGAACATTAGCTCCAATTTTTGGCCTTACGCGCCTCGGACCTTGTTCTTCCCTTGTCAATGCCAAATATTCTTCAAGAGTGAGGTCATCAATGTTAACAACTTCCATGGTACCTGAAACTTGAAAAGAAAGCGTGAGAAAACAAGAAGATTTAAAACAAAACAAAAATGAAAGACTTAACGAAAATCCTAATATAACTCCCCGGCAGCGGTGCCAAAAACTTGATGCAGGTTTTACTGACTAGGTTTTAATATTTATAATTGTCTCGTTTACCTATGATCCACCTTATGAACTAACGGGCAGTGTACCCGGTCGTGTGTAGTGTAGTAATCGGTAAAACTGAGGTCGTCCCAAGAGCTATGTGAGCGGATTCTAATTAAATCTAATTGTCACTGTTTTAATTGGTTTTTAGGTTGAAATGATTAATAAACTAATAAAGCAAGAAATGACAGAAAGGTGTAAAGGTAGAGTTGTGATCAATAAGGGAAAAGTGTGCTAACCTAGCTACTCATCCTATCATGGTATGTTCACGTCTAATTACTTCCAATTGATTCATGTGGGGGTTTAGGTCGCTAGGACAACATTTGGTCAGTTCGTCCTAACCTATCAGCAAAGGTTTCCACTGGAGATCAAGCTACTACCCTTGAAAGTCCAGTTATTTTTAGTCCCCTAAGCCAAGTCATTTTAGTTCCGCTACATGCAAGATTCATAACAATGAGTGCCCGGGCGCTAGTATCTTAGACACTCATCCCTAACTTATTAAGTTCATCCAAACGGCAGGTGATCATTTGGTCAGTTCGCACAAGCAAAGAAGGGTCGTCAGTTGGTCAATTCTTACCCTTCTCACTCAGTATACCTACTTAGGGTCAGTTGGTCAATTATCCTAAGCAACTAGACACTACCGCCATTCAAAACTACTGAAACAAGGGTAGCTACCAACAAACTATGCATGCATACACTAGAAACAATTATACGAAAGCAATGTAAACATAAACACAACAATTAAGGAATCATAACTAGGCTAGCACCAAAGGTGCTTAGCCGATCATATTAAAAGAAACAATCAATTCAATGTTTGACATAATGAAATACATGAATCGAAGGTGAAAAGAAAAGATAATCGCTAATGCTTATCGTTAGGGAGTGATTTCTCCCTTGGAGATGGCTCTGTATGCTCTTCAAGATTTGTCTTTGGTCCCCTACTCACGGTCTCTACTTTTTGATGTGGAGTGAATGATGTGAAATGCATAATTTAGGGCTGGTATTTATAGGTGAGATCTAGTTACGGCGTAACTTAAGTTGAGAGTTACACCGTAACCTATATAAATCCATAATAATGCTCTCGTAATAGCTGGTTACGGCGTAACACATGGGATGAGTTACGCCGTATTTTCAATACAGGTTATAATGTCATGATTACGCCGTAATCGTTGGAAGGAGTTACGGCGTAGCTTGTAGCGGCATGGAACATCTTTTGACCTAATGGGTTACGGCATAATCCTTAGTGGGAGTTACACCGTAATCTTCTGCTGAGCTGGCCATCTGAGTCACACATTTAGCTATATGGCGTAATGTGAGAGTTGAGTTACGCCGTAACTTCATCACAGTGGGCATACTATCATTAATTCTTTATAAAATCTCCAAATCCGCGTCTCTTTAGCTCCAATGCTCGTAATTTACCTGAAAGTGAAATATAGAGGAAAACAAGTGTAAATCCATATAAATGATATAAAATACGAGCATTATCGGGGGAAATTGACACTTAATATTCAGGACTATTTGATGTTATCAATCTCACAACTATATTATAAACAGATGCAATCACGGTCTTAAGCACCGTTTCAGTCCCAAAAATATCATCACCACTAGTAGCAGAGCGAACAAGCTCTACTTCACCAGTACCAGAAGAAGTGTCACCCTGGTGCAAGTTACCAGCCTCACTAGCCATCTCCCTGTTAACACTAACTTCCAACTCATTATCCGAATGAGGAGGGTTGGAAGGAGGGAGTGAAACGGTCCGTCCGGCAGTAAGCTCCAGTAGTCTGGGCTCATCCTCGCCTCCTTGCACCTACCTTTACCTTCATAGGATCCTTAACCTTGATAAAAGAAAGTAAATCCATTCCTACAGAAATAAGAAAACAGTTTAAAAACAATATCAAAATAGCAAGCTAGGGAACGCATATATAGCATACCTACCCTGTTCGTCATCATCAAGAAATACGGGGTAAGAATCCTCATCTAAAGTATAGTTGCGACTCAACCCAACCAAACAAAGAAAGGGTTTTGGAAACTTATAAAACGGGGAAGGATTAGCGGCAAGGGTAACATAATGGTCAGTGATGAATTCACTGGCCTTAGAAAGCGCATCCCTAGAAACACCTTTAGCAGTATGCCATGGATAAATAACAGGGCAGGCAACAACATCAACCCAGAAGAAATGGTCATTCCAGCTCTTAAGAGAATCAATAGGTTTGGTGTAACAAACACCAAAGACTATCCGACCGTCTACTAAAGGACAACCAGCCCTTATTCTTAGACTGAACATAAAAGCACCTGAACAAGCCAACTGTCGGCGTGATGCCATGAGCACGACACAAAATCTCAAAATGAGAAATCTTAGCTGCCCCAATAACTGAAAGTTGGGATATGTTTATACGATAATACCCAAGGATGTCGACAAGAAAAACGGATAAAGGCAGGCGGAAATTGGCAAATTCAAAAAACCTGGTATAAATCCCAATTTTTCCAATCGATGACTCATGAATGGTTCGATTGGGACCAGGCAACTCTGAATGAACACTCAGTGGAATGGAAAACTTATCACAAAAATGATCAAGTGCCCCTTGAGAAAGATTAGACTTAGAGGACATAAAAAAAGTTAGTTTTAGATCAAAAAAAAGTTATCACAAAAAAAAGCTAAATCAAGTGCCCCTCGGGTTTTGTATTTTTCAATTTTGTTAGGATCGTGTATATGGATGATATGGTGAATCGGGAGGTATTGGAAGATGGAAGAACACCATCTTCAAGTTAGAGAGAGAGACTAGAGAGAAGGGAGAGAACTATGTGTTTTATTATTGATGAAAGGAAAGCTTACACTAAGAAATCTTACCCCTCCATGGAAGTATGGAGGGGTTTATATACCCAAACACATACAACAATGGGATATTGACATAACAAGCCCATGTGTTTAAGGTAACAAGGATAGAAAATGTAATCCCGTCAATGTCGTTCCATTTACGAGTTAGGAGCGATTCCAACAATCTTCCCCCAATGGGACGACATAAGGGATTACTTACAACATTTAATACAAATATAGAAAACAAATAAAGAAAGGTCTTCATAAGCTCTTCAAGTGCTGAGGATGATGAAAGTTTACGCTCTTTGTCTTCTTCTTGTACCTTGACTTGAGAACCGTTTTCTTCACTTGTAGGCAAATGATGTAATATGCATAAATTGGATTAACTTCCCCCCAATTCATGCCGAATGTCTTTAGCAGCTTCTTCGTACACTCCTTTTTGGCGAAGTTTCTGAATCACTTCCCCAAACCGACAACCGTCTTCAAAGAAATTCAAACTTTGATGTAGTGAACATTTCCTCTAACTTTTGAAATTTTCAAGACGCATGAATTTGTAGATGAGCAGTAAACCACACAAGGTAAATCTGACTTGTTTTCGGAAAATCCGTTCGGGGGTAACATGCGAGAAATCAACAAGATCTTCTCACGTATGTAGATGCCTCACACCAAACAAACTACAAAAGACGAAATGAAACGACTCTCATGTTGGTCTATCGGAATAATAGTTACCTGTGAATCTACAATTACTCGATAAAATGACCGTGTGTAAGGCATCATAACATCCTATTTAGGTAACTTCACACACGATAACTCTGTGAAAGTGAGACGATAATACCAACTTGAGAAATTTGCACCACGGATCGTCTCATTTCTTCCCCCTGATTGAAGAAATTCATGAAGGGAAACGGGTTTTCGAAAAAAATCCAAAAAACATCAAAGAAGCAAGGAACACCTATACTCTCTTCCCCCCCCCTCGATGTTTTCAATGAATCAGAATCATACACCACGTATGTTGATGATGAATTGGAGACAGCGAAACCATGTATGTCCAAGTAATCGAACAATTTTGAAGTACCATAAATATCATGTGAGAATCAATTGCTGATAAGACTTCTCTACTCGTGTATACTCTTCTCAGCTAACTCTTTACCGACCCCATTATCATTCTGACGGCTTTTTGTAGTGACTACTGATGGAGAAAACCCAATATGATGAACTTGAGACTGAAGTAAAATAACCCGAACTTGTGACTTAAACTTGCACTATTGTCAGACGAAGAACCCTTTTTCTTACAACCATCGAAAAAAGGTAAACTTGAAGTTTCTCAAATTATCCACAACTTTGTGTGACACTTGAGCACAACAATGTAACTCCTTAAAAGTGATAGTCATACGCTGTGAGCACAACAACGTAACTCCTTATATCAGGTATAACTAGACAACTCAAGTCTTTGTCATTCGTAACGGTTAAAGCTCGAACAAGGATCTCGAAGAAACAAGACCCCAACCAACCCCAATATCTTCAAGATACTAAGTACACGCACCCGTGATATCCCACTTCAACCTCAAATAAATAATAGTGAATTCACGTCGTAGTCACATCTTGCGGTTAAATGCCCAAACCTAGCCTTCGTTAACGGTTAAAGATGAACTATGATAATGGTTTCCCGATTCTTATGAAAAAAAAATGTATCCTCGTGAAAATTTATCATCTCATCATAACACACCTCAAATGCAACCATTAACCATGATAATACCAAAATTGCTAGAATTTTAGAATAATGATTTGTTGCCCATATTACATTCGGTTACATATACCGATTACCAATAACACATCAACCCAATAGAAATCCAATAACACAAGTCGACTCGTGTAATTTGATTTGGGTAGAAACTAACGCCCAATCCAAATGATGATAACTTATTACGTTTGAGCCCAACACAAAAAGACTAGTACCGGTCCAAATTAAGCACCCAGATCCGATCCATGAAGTAATTCTAACCCTAAGACAACCCGTATATAACACTCCCCTTATCCACTTCACAACCCTAGTGATAAAACATTAGATAACCTAAAGCAGTAACATCCGCCCCCATCAGTCATGAAACAACATATTCTTTCATCCGAATCTCAGCTACGTCTCATTCACACACATGACCCATCTACATATCAGATTAATACATGAGCCAAATACAAAAGTTACCCTTATGATTTTCAAGACGATTACAGCTTCAAGATCCTTAAGAAAAGGATCTCGGGTAAAGTTTATTTTTGTATCATTTAGTTTTTCTTTGATCAAAACAAAGAAAGAATGATGACAAAATCGTTATTGTTCTTAACTTTAAATTCGTATATGAAAAAGAAATGAGTATAGTCTCACAGATCTATGATGTATAAGTTCATTTGTGTTTAGATCTCTTAAGATCTATGAGTTTGTTGAACCATACAAAAAAAAACAAAACTGAGATCTCAATTGAATCGTATTTCTTTACACGGTTATGGATCTATGATGAGGTTCTTCGTGTGGCTTGACCTTCTAGGTCTTAATATCACGAATAACTCTGAGATCTCTTAGTTAGTTCGAGTCTTTGAATGTGGTTTGAGGAGATGAGATGTGGAATAATTGTTGTTGTTGATTAACGAGGAGTATGGGATAGTTAGTGAGGATGTTGTTAGTCGTGGGTTTGGATTTTTTTGAGGTCTTAATGTTTTCTCAGTTTTTTTTAAAAAAAATCGACATGGACCGAGGTTGGTTAAAACCTGAGGTCGTGAAGCTGTTTGGTATAATGGTATTGTCGAGGTCATATTGCAGTTTACGCATAAGGTTATGTCATCCTTATGCATAAAACATTTCTGTATTTGAAACATTTCTTCTTCTTTCTTTCTTTCTTTATGGTCAAAGTCATTTTTACACATAAGCTTATGCGTAAAGACAATAGTTACGCGTAAACTGAGTATTACTCGGATGCTTAAGCGTAAAAATGGGGTCTTACTCGTAAGCTCAAGGCTTATGCGTAGCCATACTTTCTTACGAGTAACTGTGACAGTTACTCGTAAACGATCTGAAGATGAGGTCTTAGGCGTAATATTAGGGTTTTGACCCTATGTTGACTTTTCCGGCGATGTTTTCCGACCAAAGGTTCCGTTCATCTTCATGACGACCCAGAAATAAGAACATAAAGAATATTCTGATGACCCATTTAGACCATAATAATACGTGACCAGATTGACCCCAATATTTCACGAGATGTACAAAAAAATGTATGAAAAAGACTGATATGATATTTTTGCACAAATAGATATTGACTTGTAAAGAAAATCTGTTAAACCCAAAGAAACTAATGAAAAGGTAAAAACTTTGTATAACAGATTTCTAAAACAATATTTTGACTAGAAAAATATCACCAAAGATCAACCATAACTAACAAACCGACCGTGCTCTTGATACCAATGTTAGGATCGTGTATATGGATGATATGGTGAATCGGGAGGTCTTGGAAGATGGAAGAACACCATCTTCAAGTTAGAGAGAGAGACTAGAGAGAAAGGAGAGAACTATGTGTTTTATTATTGATGAAAGGAAAGCTTACACTAAGAAATCTCACCCCTCCATGGAAGTATGGAGGGGTTTATATACCCAAACACATACAACAATGGGTAATTGACATAACAAGCCCATGTGTTTAAGGTAACAAGGATAGAAAATATAATCCCGTCAATGTCGTTCCATTTACGAGTTAGGAGCGATTCCAACAAATATGCATAATGGTACCCATAGCGGAAGAAAAAAGTATTAAACTCTAACCTGAAAAAACGGAGGAACCTTGGGAAGAAAGCAGCGTTGCGAGAAAACAGATTGAAAGTCAAAGAAATTTCAGTAACGACGAAGAACAGTAAAAGGAAAAAATAAAATAGTAGGAACTATGCGGGGTATTTAATTCAAGGAAAGCCTAGATAATGGCACGCGTCAACAACAGTTTGATCAGACGGTCAAAATTGAAAGTAAAAGGTAAGGTGACAATAAGATAAGTGGGCCACTCGGTCAAATCAGTCAGAAGATGAAAAGCACAGAATTTTCCACGTCGTACATTCCACCTACCAAGAAAGAAAGCGTCACAAAGACACTTCAAAAGCGCGGAAGAAAAACTGTTTAGTTACCTTAAGTATAGTAACATTCACCGCACGCGACATATAAAATGCACACAATAAATAAACTAGACTGGGGGGACTTGATGACGTATATCACGTACATCAGGCCTATTGGGCTCAGCCCATGCTATACGCATTCCGGGCCCAGGCCCAACAACAAAACAACCACTAGTGACAATGTGTGTAAATCATCTCAAGAGCTTGGACTCGAAATAGAAAAATTAAAAATCACAAGAAACGCTTATCAAACATAACTCTAAGTTCAGAAAATTTGATAGAAGTATTTCATGTGAGGATGAAATAATGAGAATACAAAAAGTACCAGGGAGTAAAAATGGATTAGGATTTAATGACATATTAATTCCAAGTAGTCAAACCAAAAAGGCCAAAAAAGACAAACAAATTGTTCCATCCATCTCAGACAACCACGGACCAGACGGAACCAAAAATTTGGTTCCATCCATTGAACCCATTAGTTTCGTGGTGTCTGCAGAAAAATAGGATGTTTGCAAAATGGCCCGTAATGAATTTTTTAAAGTTACAAAGAAATCCGTAGATACCATTAGATAAAAACCTGTTGTTACAACAGGAGTAGGACTTACTAAAAACGAGTTTAGATCAAAAACCACTCAACAAATGCCTAAAACATTTATTTCCAAACGCCCCTTTCCTAAAAGCAAATATAACACACAACCTAACTATCAACATACCGATTGGAATCAAAACTTCCCTAGACCATATCAAACTCCAAATTACATGCCATGGAACCCATATCCATCATTTCCATACATAAACCAAGCAAATGGTATGTTTAACCCAAACGGACCCATGAGATGTTGGGGATCAAACGCTTGAGTTTTATGTTTTATAGGTATGCTTGAAAGTGGCTTGGAACCAGATGAATGGATAAAAGATAGCGGATGCTCAAGACATATGACGGGAAACAAAAGTCTCTTCTCTACATATCAAGAGTATGACGGAGGTGATGTTACTTTTGGTAGCAATCTTAAGAGCACAATCATTGGCAAATGTGCGATCGCTCATGACTCTCTCACTATTGAAAATGTTGCTCATGTTGATAGATTATGGTTTAACTTACTTAGCATTAGCCAACTATGCGATAAAAAGTATAAAGTCCTCTTTGAGGAAAATGGTAGTAAGATACTAAAAGATGGAATCACCATAACAAAAGAAATTAGGAAAAACAACATATATGTCATGAAAATAGATAGAACATCTAGGGATAAACTTTGCCTTACTACCATAGATGACAACTCCACTCTTTGGCATAGACGACTAGGTCATGCTAATATGAGACTAATTCAATCCTTGTCATCAAAAGAACTAGTTAGAAACTTACCCAAGTTGAAATATGACCAACACTTTTGTGATGCTTGCAAAATTGGGAAACAAGTTCATAGTAGCCATAAGGCTAAAAACATGGTGTCTACAACTAGGTGTCTAGAACTTTTGCATATGAATTTGTTTGGTCCATCCGCTATACAAAGTTACGGAGACAACTTCTACACTTTGGTTATAGTAGATGACTATTCAAGATACACCTGGACAAAGTTTTTGAAAACAAAAAATGAAGCTTTTGATAAATTTGAAATACTTAGTAAGAAAATTCAAAACCAACTAGGTAGTAACATTGTGTCGATCCGAACGGATCATAGTCGTGAATTCGATAATGAAACACAATTTGGAACTTTTTGTGATACTAATGGTATAACACACAACTTTTCGGCTCCTCGAACTCCACAGTCTAATGGTGTAGTAGAACGTAAAAATCGGACTCTTCAAGAAATGAGTAGAACAATGCTTAATGAACAAAACATACCTCAAAAGTTTTGGTGTAACGCCGTTGACACATCTACTTACATTTTAAATAGAGTCTTAATACGTCCATTCTTGAACAAAACACCTTATGAACTTTATAAAGGCAAGAAGCCTACACTCTTTTATTCTCTGACAAGAATGCATACTTACTCTCACGCTGGAGCTTAATCGTGGAGTCCGTCCCCACGGTAAAGCTAATGGTTTGTATTCATTTTCAGAGATTTAATCCATCACTTGGTTTAGTACAAATTCAGCTCATCAATAACTTGTTGGCCCAGTCCAACACGCGTCCTATACACATATTTAAACCCGTCACACTTTTTGTACTAACAATACTCGTTTGGATTCACTTAAATGTAGTAAACGTAACAAAGTCCATAATCTATATAAAAAATGGCCACCTCTCACGTGCTATGCATGGTTGAAAGAGCAGCAACATCAGAAAGAATCACACAAAGAAGAGAGTCAAACCTTATGACTACCAGAAGGAAAAAGTCAACCAAGAAAACGGGACCAAGACTTTTCTCCAACTTCGGCATCAAATCCAAAGGTAAGTTCTGCTATATATTTACTACTAGTGTTGATACAAAAGTTGGGCGTTCCTTGTTTGAGGCTCCGACTCTCGTACCAATTGAGAATTATTACTTGAGACCTGCGCACTAAGAGACAAAAGACACCGTTAGGCTTACCGTGGGATTGTCTCCCACGATTATCCTCCGGCGTGAGAGTAAGTAATCGGTTTTAGGGTTTAAGGAGAATTAGGGTTTGTAGATCGTACCTTAAACGAGGGATGTGATTCCCTTAATATACACACGGAATCCTTGTTGGTTCCGGGTTCCTCAACCTTCGGCGTATCCCGCCTAAGTCGGTTGGGGAATGATTATCTCCTTGATTAAGAGATATCCGATATCTATTTCGTAAATAGATTTGTATTTGGGCCTTCGTGGGCCTAAACGCTTATCAGAGCCCGCCAGTGTTGGGCTTATCAAGATTGGGCTTTGGTCGGGTTCGTGACCGGATATAGACTATACGTCATCATGTCCCCAGCCTAGTATGCGTAGTGACTAATGCGGATGCTAGACTAATAACCGTAGTCATCAAAAACTTCAAGTGTAGCCAAGAAGCCATAAAAATATACCAACCGGTACATTGTATCTAGACATTGGATTAAAAATGGGCTCGTAATTGGGAAAGTTACTGCACCCATGTCCCATCAAGCAATCTCAACCACGTAGGTAGGGTTGGTGGGATCCACGTGTCACTCATCGCGTGGATGAGGAAGGTTATATAACATATCGCTTTATTTTCACCGTATTTCACAAGAAAAGAAAACTTGATCCGCCATTGTTCAAGAAAATTTGCAGTTGCATCCAGAAACCAACATATTGCGAGGTAGCCGCTGCGGCGCTTTTGTAAAACAAACGATGGTTAAACAGTTGTCGGATTTCACCTCCAACCTCACCGAGAGTGATCTTCTAGAGTTCACCTCGGATTACTTTATACCTCCGGATGTGCATCCGTTGTTCCGCGCGCGGGCCTCTATTGCGACTTCCCGAAGGGAAGGTGGGGGTATACACACGCTTTCAATTCGCGAATCAACGGGTGCCTCGTCCCAATTTCGGCGACATATTAAATTATTATAATCTGCACATATCCGCTTGCATTGTATTGGTGCCGCTAAAATTATGAATTTTGAGGTGAATCGCCGCATCGGGCGTAAATCCAACCATCAACCTATTCCGCGCATTTTATCACACAACATGGTCACATGGGTGGGTATCCTTTGCTAAGCTACCGGTAGACTTCAATGTTATACAGAGAAACTAGATGCGCTTAGGAATTGGAGGGAATCCTTTTTCGGGTAGACGACATCGTGTTTCCGTGGCCTTATAATTTTCATACCGGGGTTCGTTGGAGAAGGATGAGTGCCCCGCCGGGTCATATGTCGCCGAGGATGCGGAACTGATAAATGCTAACCGCATCCCCATTAGTTCCTATCATGAGGAATTTCTGGTGTATATGGGCATCACCAAATTATTTTGGTCCCGAAGATGAGATCCCAATCTTCTTAGGCGCCCATGGCCGAGGTGGGTACTCGTTCTTCCGCACCCCTTTTGTAATTATATGAAGAACTTTCTTCTGCTTTTCCGCATTATATAACCTGTGTTATTTGTTGTCTTGTGTTGCGCAGAGATGGATTTGTTTACCGTCGTGCACCTAGCAAAGCCAGTTGAGGTGAAGACAGGGACACGGCCGTTGAAAGAAGGAAAGGAGCCTATATTGGCAGTAGCGGGCGTACCATGGAGATGAATTTAGGGAGCAGGGACTAGTTCTTTCGTTGCAGAGAGGCGACGCCGTTGCAAAGCGTGCCAAGCCCTCAGTGCCCTCCCCATAGCAGCCACACACCCGTAGTAGTGGCAGAGCCTATGGACGAGGAGGTGGAGGAGCAAGAGTCTGGGCTATTGCACAAAAGGTCGCGTGGAGAAGATGGCGCGAGCTCGTCGAGGAAGAAACATTTTGTGGTCTTCAATCGAATCATCCGCCTGAGGTCGCTTCATCGCACCCATCGGCGAATGTCTTCGCCCCAGTAAGTAATCTTGACAATATTGTTTTCCCTCTATTTGTTGCTTTGTCAATCGCTCATAAGAGAAATTGACATTTCTATGTCTCTGCTCGCAGGCTTGAACAGGTGCGGAGTCGCGATCCAAAGAGAGTCCTGTTCTTCCGAGTTTAACCAGAGATCCGTGAGGAGGTGCCGGTGGCAGCGGGGATGTGCCAATGGGTCACTGGTTGAGGATCTTGTTTCTCTGGGCGCAGCTTAAAGGCAAAGTTTGTTGGAGAAAGTAGCCATGATAGTCAAAAGGATCGCCTTATTTGCCACCGAGGCGCATTGGCCGCTGCAAGGCTGAAATAAAGGTGGCCAATGCGTATTCAGAGAGGCTTGCAGGAGAAAAATGTCATTACTATCCCAAATAAACCAGAGCGCTGGAAGCGGAAAAGTACAAGTTGTCATGTAACGGGCCCTTAAGTATCCGGAACAGGTAAGGGAGATTTGCTTACACAGTTAGGAGATCTTGGCGCTACTGTGAGTTGGGCATTGGAGGTGCAAGAGGCAAAACTGCGCAAGCTTAGCATTGAGTATGACGAGGAGTTGTATCCTCAACTCATGTCTACTATAGCTGAGAGCAGATGGCTCATAGGCTATGGTCTTCGCCTTGCCGCACTCAGACCCTAGAGTCGCCGAAGTGGTTAATGCCTTCGGGAGGTAGTTCAGGCGCTCTGGAGCGTGGTAAGGCGAGGCGTTGAAAAGCTTCACGAGGCGATCTGCTGAAGGTGCCTATTGAGAAGGTACCAAATTATGATGCTAAGTCTTATGATCACCGTCGTTTTGCTATGAAGAGGATGAAGGACTTAGAGCTCCCCATGATTGAACCGAGGCGCAATCGATTATCCTATAAATGCTATTATGGCGGATTGACCTTAGCTCGCCATCGCGTCGAGGGTGTAAAAGCACGTAGGACTACTTTTGAAGCCCCATGAATCTCGGCTTCAATTACCCTTCGCTCGTCCCGTGGATATTCTCAATCCATTTGCTTTAGAGAAAGAAGTACCTTTGAAGGAAGTGTTGGAAGCGCATGCACCGGACTTGCTAAAAAGGAAGGTATTAAAGGTAAAGCGGTTTTGTGGGATTGGTGCGACCATCACCAAGGTCCGACGGGTGCCGTGAGTGTTGCTATTGTGTCTCGGGACTCGGACTTGTTGAAGAGGCTTAGCGAGGCTAAAGATACCGTAAACCGCGTGGGTAGCTCATCTAATGAGCGTTGTCATAGTTGGTAGGTTGTACTTTGTGAAGTAACCATCTTTTGTAATAACTCGTAGTTATTAATAAGAATCTTCTTTTACTAAGTGCATGTGAGTATTATTGTAACTTTGTGTTGTACATGTTTATCTGTTTGTCTTTGCGTAAAAGACGATTCGCTGTCAAGAAACAAATGTGTATGCCAGTGCGAACAATATAGGAAGTCCGTAATCATCATAGTGTACTTGAGAAATAATTTCTAAGTACTTTATCATAGTCGTGTATGTTATGATATTCACTGTATCAGAATAATACATTTAAGGAATCAAGTGTCTTGGTTCCTAAGTTGTTAAACGTGCACCATATGCGATGTGGCGCACCCGTCGTGGGATGCGCAGAAAACTTGTTCCAACGTCTTGAGAACAAGGTGTTTAACAAGGATACGTGATCCGGTGTTGATGGGTTTGCAACACTCAACAAGTTGTTTAGTAGGTTAACTTATCCTTTTACCATCGTGGGTTTATTATAGTGCATGCACGCCATGTAGGCAAGAGATAAGAAATTGTTAAGACATACAGGATATGGAAATAACAAATTAAAATGTGTCGCAGAGTTAGCTAGAAACCGCGACGTTTTATTGATACTTGCAAGTTTAAATAGGTAAGACATTATAATAAGAGAAACAAAAAAAAGGTAAGTACATAGATGTTTATTGGGTACTTTAGTAAAGTGCCTGAGTGCTTGTACACTGGGCCGTGGCCACTCCTATAGGTAGCACCTCTTGAGGTTGCAGATGTTCCATGTGCGCGGCAGTTCTCGACCATCCGAGCCTCGTAACTTGTACGCCGTTCCTAGTGCTTCAAGAACCTCATAGGGTCCTTCCCACTTTGGTCCGAAGCTTTCCGTGTCTTCGCGTGGCTCACGTCATTGGCGCGGTAGACGAAGTCACCTGGTCTGAATGAAACATTACGCACTTTAGTGTCGTAGTATCCTTTCATCCTTGACTTTGATTTCGCCTCACGTATAGCTGCGCGTTAGCTTCTTCTAGCGAGGTCTAAGTCGATCCGTCTCTCGTCGTCATTGGTTGCCGCATTGATTTCAGCGGTGCGGATAGTTGGCATGCCGATCTCGGCTGGTATGACGGCTTCCGTCCCGTAGACTAGAGAGAAGGGAGTGTCTCCCGTGCTGGTTTTGATTGAGGTTCGATGCGTCCATAAGACATGTGATAGCTCTTCCACCCACCTTCCTTTGTGCGCTTCTAGCGCGTGCCTTAATTCCTTCACCTAGGCTTCGATTTGCGCACTCTACTAAGCCATTGGTTTGTGGGTGTTTAAGCGATGGCGTCTGTGTGATGTTCAACTTTTCGCACCAATCCTTGAAAGGATTTTCGCAGAATTGTTTCCCGTTATCCGAGATGATTTCGCCAGCAAACCGGCGGCATGCAATATTTTCCCGCACGAAGCGTTTCACGGTTGCCGTGATTGTTACCACGCTTTTGCTTCGATCCACTTAGTAAAGTAGTCTATGGCGACTATGAGGAATTTCAATCCTCCACCGCGGAAAAGGTCCCGCAATATCGATACCCCACTTGTAGAATGGCCATGGGGATGTGATTGGCGTTAGCTCGGCGCGTGGTTTGCGCGGGACTGGTCGGTGAACTTGGCAATCGTTGCACTTCCTTATTAAGTCCCGCGCATCGCGGTGCATGGTTGGCTAGTAGTACCCTGATCTCATGGCGCGTGCCACAACGGACCGTGGTCCGAGTGCATGCCGCATGAACCTTCATGGATTTCTCGCAAAGACGTAATTTGCTTGTAGTGGGCCCACACAGCGGAGCCATGGTTGAAGGAAGGAGCGTCGGTACAAGATGTTGTCTCAAGTTCAATCTTTGTGCTTGTGCGCCAGTATCCCGCGAGCTTCCTTCGCTCTTGGGGTAACATTCCTTTGTTTAGGAATTCCGTTATCGGTGTCATCCACGTAGGACCTTCCTCCTCTATTACTGTGGAGACTTCCATCTCCAATATGGATTTGCTTTTCGTGTTTCCACCAAAGACTTGCTTTGACAAGTGTGCAAAGCTTGTCGAGGCGATCTTGCTTAGTGCATCGCTTCTTGCATTTTCTCCTCTAGGAATTTGCTTGATGGTGAATCTATCAAAGCCTTTAATCGCTGTCTTGGTCTTGTCGAGATATCAATCATATTTTCTTCTTTAGCCACGTATTCCCAACACGGTTGGCTACTAGCCGGGAATCCACATTTGCTTCCAGCCACGTACACCCATTCGAGCTGCAATGCGTAATCCGCGATTAGAGCTTCATATTACGCCTCATTGTTTGTCGCCAGAATTCAAAACGCAGCGGGCGTAAGTGAATTCCATTCCCTCGATTTGTGAGAATGAGGCCGCTCTCGACCCGCCCACGCATGAGGATCCATCAGTAAACAAGATCCATGGATCTTGTAGTTCCTTCTTACTTGGTGCGGGTACCTCGCCGTGTCCGCTTCTCAATGATGAAGTCTGCCAGAATCGTCCTTTGATCGCGTGCGCGGTCCTGTAAGAGATGTTGTGTTCACCTAGCAATACACTCCACTTCGAGTCGGCCCGACGCATCGTTTGGAGATGATCGCTTGATCGGTTGGTCTGCGTGATTACCGCTATCGGGTGTGCTTGGAAGTACTGCGTAGTCGCTGGCAAAGAAACACCAATGCCGAACTAATTTTTCCATGGCGCCAGTAGTTCATCTCCGCCTTCTTGAGCGCTTTGCTTACAAAATAGATAGGGTTTGTACCAATCCCTATCTGTTAGTAGCATCAGCCACCGCTCCATGAGTTTGATAAATACATGATCAGCTCTTCCCCTGGTCGGGGTGCGACAAGTGTTGGGAGCGTTGCTAGATGTTGTTTGAGCAGAGTGAAGGCTTCTTCCGCCTCCGTGGTCCACCGGAAATCACCCTTTTTATACACTTCTTGAGTGTTTTGAAAAGGGGTAAGGATTTTTCTGCCGACTTGGATAGGAACCTATTTAGGCCGCCGCCTTTCCGTTAAGAGATTGGACTTCCTTCGCCGCGCGTGAAGGAAGTTTGGTGACCGCTTTGTCTTTTCTGGACAAGGTTTTATGCCGCCGCTCTATCGTATCCTAGGAACATGCCTTCGTGAGCCGAATGTGCACTTCTTCGGATTTAGCTTCATGTTAATCTCTCGTAGAGTTTTGAACGTTTCCTCTATGTCGCGCACAAGTTCATCTTCGATGGCTCTTTATAACCAAGTCATCCACATAGACTTCCGTGTTGCGGCCCACCTGCTTTTTGAAAGCATGATCCACTAACACGCGGTAGGTAGCGCCTGATTCTTCAAGCCAAAGGGCATTTTGTATAACAAGAACGCCTTGGCTTGTATGAAAGGTCGTTTTTCCTCGCCTTCCTTAGCCATCTCAGATTTGGTGATATCCCTTGTATGCGCCGAGGAAGCACTTTAGGGATATCCTCACAAGGACTCTATTTTCCGCCTATCTCGGTAGTGGGTAGCATCTTGTGGACATGCTTTGTTGAGGTCGGTGAAGTCCACGCACATCCGCCAACTACCATCGCTCTTCTTTACCATAACGGGTTAGAAAGCCGCCATGGTAGTAGACTTCACGCATGATTCCCGCATCCACCGCTTTATGTATCTCGCCATAATTGCTTGCGCTACGGCCTGGGCTTGGCCGCCTCTTCTGGCGATTGGTGACTACCCTTGTCGGATTCTCGTTTATGCTCGTGATTGAGCGGCACTCTGTCATGTGTTTTGGCTCCCATGCAAAATGTCCAAGTTCTTTTGCAAGAGCGCAAGACGCGCCTGCTTTTGGTTGTCCGACAATAACCCTCTAATGGCTATTTCTGTTCCGGGTATTCCGGTGAATCGCAACCTTCGGTTTGGAACCTTGGTTGCGCTCGCTCGATCGGTGCCGTTTCGCATGTAACCGTGTTACATTCTCTATTTGGTACCGTGGCATTGTAAAGAGTAACAATGCCCCCTTTCTGGAATTTCAAAGATCCCGCGGCGCTGTTGATGGCATGGCGCGCATGGGCGATATCCCGGGTCTTCCGATAATGCCATTGTATGGCGAAGGGGATTTGATCACCATAAATTCCATCCAAGTTGTCGCAGAGTGTTCGCATTGCCAACGCCGGTAATCGTAATTGCCCCATGGGCCATATCTTTTCACCGTAAAACCGCGTTAGCCGTTCTAACTGGCTTAACCGCGCGTATTCCGTGCGCGTCGTTTGAAGCAAAGTGCTCATACATGATGTTCGCCGATGCTCCCCATCGCGTACATGCGGTGGATGTCGTGACCCCGCGATCTCAATGGTGAGTGGCTCTACTATCGCTTGTCCGCTAGAGTAGGGAAAGAGATTTCGCTTCGAAAACTCTGGTGACCTTTCGTCTAGTGATCCGCCGCCATGATTGTATCATGTAGATCGTGTCGGCCTTATCTTTGGGTGTCTCCTTCTTGTTTCCACTCTTTTGTTTATCCTTTTCCTCTTTAATGTTTTTGACCAAGTGGTCCAATCTACCTTCTTTAACCATCTTGTCGATGAGTTGGCGCAGTTGGACACATTCGTTAGTGGTATGGCCCTTCTGTGCATGGTAATCACAAGATCCATTTCCATCGCCGATCCTCCGAGTGCGCATTCTGGGCGGTCTTGGAAAATTCGCACCTTCCGCTGCGAGTATTTCCTTTGGTGTCTTGATCGGGGTGTATCTATCATTATCCCTCCCGCCCCCTCGGGCGATAGCTCCTATTACGGTTACTACCCCGTCGTTGGATTGTCTCCCAAGTTGTTCCTGTGGACCGTAGTTCGAGTAGTTCCTTTTGCTATCCGCCGCGCTTCTCCTCGACAAAGGACCGAGCGTTTCATGAGTTCATCAAAGGTTTCGGAATCTTGTCGCTCAACCTCTTGATGAGTTCTCGGATTATTAATCCCGTTCATGAACCGAAATTTTCAATACTTCCGGCATGCTTTAACTTGCATGCATTCGTCTTTGAAGCGTTCCATGAATGCGCTTGTAGATTCTCCTTGGCGTTGCTTTACCTGGCGAAGTTCGACAGATTTTTAGCGCACTTCTTCCTCTGAGTAAAGTTTAGGCGAAACGCCTTTCTCAATTCCTTAAAGCCGTTGATGCTTCAGCGCGGAAGCTTGTCGAACCGCCCCGCGCTTCCACTAGTGTGGAGTTGAACATGTGGCACCACACAGTGCCGCCGCATTTTCAATTGTCGCGTGATTCAAAAATTTTGAGGTGATCATCGTGGTCACTGCTCCATCATAGGTCTTTACGCTATGTGCATGCCTTCTTTTCTTCGAGAAGTCACCGATGCGCCGAGTAAACGCATCCACCTTTTGACGGCGCCAAGGGAGGGATATATCTTCATCCTCCTGGTCATTATATCTGTTTCGACTTCCGGTCCGGTTTCGCTATCCTCGTTGTTCGAGGAATTTTCGGAGGACTAATTTTTCCTCTTTCGGCGCTTGCCGACCGCCCTCCTCGAGTTTGTACTCGGAGGACTTTCACTTGGGAATAGTGTCGCCCAAGCCTGTCTTGGATTCTGCGGCTACCAAGTCTGGTGTGGACATTGGTACGCTTTTCATCTTCATCATTCTCACTCCGGATGATGCGAGTGAGATGTCTCATCATCCTCGATTCTCCTCCCGATTCGTTGAATACCGGGGTCGGCGTATCTCTCCCGCCGCTTTCTCGACGCGGTGGGGAAGTCTCAGATTCGAATCGAAATTGAGTCGGCTTTCAAGTTCCGACCGATCTCTTTTCTCTTCCTCTTGCATGAGGGCGGTTAATGTTTCGTAGTTTTGGGATACTAAATCTTCGGTGCAAGCTCGTGCGACACCCTCAAGAGCGAGTGTGTTTGTTTCTATCACTACACCCTTATTTCGGACGGTGCATCCGGTGCCTTTGTCGTCGGCTAGCACCGATTGAAAGGGAGTAGTAAAGACGGTGCGCAGTAGATCTACTCCACTTGTGGTGGTTGTAGTGGCTTGGGTTGTTCCCGAGCGCTGTTCCACCTGAGGATGACCAAGTCTTGGCCCGATCCCTTGTTTTTAGCAAATGGTTGTCCCAAGTCGCTTAGGAGTTAGTCCGCTTTGCGACTTCTTTCCCATAAGGTCCGATCATGATCGCCGATTTCCATGCTTCGTCATTCTAGTCTTGGTTCTTAGTGTAGGGTCCCACCGGATGGCCACTTGTTGATACAAAAGTTCACGCCTTGTTTGAGGCTCCTACTGCACTCAATTGAGAATTATTACTTGAGACCTGCGCACTAAGAGACAAAAGACACCTTTAGGCTTACCGTGGGATTGTCTCCCACGATTATCCTCCGGTGTGAGAGTAAGTAATCGGTTTTAGGGTTTAAGGAGAATTAGGGTTTTGTAGATCGTACCTTAAACGAGGGATGTGATTCCCTTTATATACACACGGAATCCTTATTGGTTCCGTGTTCCTCAACCTTCGCGATCCTTCTAAGTCGGTTGGGAATGATTATCTCCTTGATTAAGAGATATCCGATATCTATTTCAGAAATAAATTTGTATTTGGGCCTCAGGCCTAAACGCTTATCACAGCCAGTTCGTGTGGCGCTTATCGTAAGATCGGCTTGAATGGGGTTCAAGGACCTGGGATATAGGACTATACGTCATCAACTAGTATTTAACTTGTATCTAATATTGTTGGCCCCATCGTTTTCTTCAAATGAAAATGTATTATAGTTACTTCATTTCACAAGTCATGTGAGCTGTGGACCAGCACGGACCTGACTCGGTGGTATATTTAAAAGTTTACCGCTCACTTATATTGACCCAAAAGTTAATAGCTAGTAGAATAATTTGGATTATATGAACGCTTAGAACTACTTTTTTGCTAAAACAAAAGCACTTTAACAGATAAGCAGAAAAGAATTAAGCAAATGCATTGAAGGGTTGATGTCGAGTAAGAAATTACACTATTTTAAGGAAAAGAACATCAAAAGTAGCAACCGGTTTTGTTGTGTTTGGTGAAAGCCATACTAGGCAGTTACTTACTTAACGGGTGAGGGGTAACCGTGTCATATGGACTTGTTATAAATTCAGATTTTATGTCTGTCATTGTAGCTAGTGTCCTCGAGTATAATTGTTTGTTGTTAGGTTTCCATATAATAAATACATACCGTGAAACAACCAAGTGCATTATTTGGTTGTGCCCGTTTATCACATCAATTGGAAAACACAAAGTCTTCGTGTGTGATTATTACTTTATATTAAAAGTGTCCATCAGCAAATTTTCACATTATTCAGGGCCGTCCCATTGATTTGGATGGCCCGGTGCGAAACTACGAATGAGGCCCCTTATATTAAATCGGAGGCCCCCTCACATAATATTTAAAAAGAACTATAAAAATTTAAGTTAGACATGTATAAATACACTTACACATGTATAAATACTAATTGACATACTAAATTGGAGGCCCCTTTACAAACGGCGGCCCTGTGCGGTTGCCCCACTTGCACATGCTAATCGCCGCCACTGATTCTCATTTTATCTGTAGATCTGCAGACAAAAGATGACCTGTTAGATCATAGGTTTTCAGTTGCAACCAAAATTGTTACTGGAGTGGTATGTAAACTGTCTTCCAATTGCATTTTATTTCATTAATGTCTAATGATAAACATATTTTATGTAATTTGACTCATCGATTTGACTGCCTTGTTAGTGGTTTTTGTAATATGTGAACAGCGTTGCTGTTTTATTACTTGTGTGTCAGACACTTTCCTCAACTGCAACAATTAGAAAGGGCGTGTCTACAAGAGATGTTGGAGCTTTCTACAAATATAAGAACACATCAATTGGTGTCAAGTTCGACACACAGTCGAATGTATGTTTCTTCATTCTTCGCATTTGCCAAGTTTAATCAGATACATTCTTCACTGTATTATTAGTTTTGCAGATTACATTGATCTTAGCTTTGACGAAAACCGTTCCCTCTGCAAACATCACTGCATTATTCAAGCTCCATGATTTAAAATCTAGTAAGGTACATTCTTCATTTCTTACAATAGTTAAAATATACGCTTCGCTCACCTCGCACATAATGTGGCTACGCCACTGATAATTAAAATTTACAATGGTTATGCAGATTGCAATGACATTAACTCTCACAAAGATAATTCCGTCAACAAAGGTCATTGCCTCATTCCATCTGCCTGATTTTAGAACCGGAAAAGTAGTCTTCAACACTTACATATCTGTTCATTCATTTCGTCATGTAATGTTGGGATTTTGATTACACATTTTTCTTTCGATCAGTTTGTGGTTGAGTACTTGCATAATCATGCTACTCTAGCATCAACAATTGTCTTGAATCAAGCTCCAACTATTGATGTTTCAGCAACAATTGGCACTTCAACGATTGCCATGGGTGCACAGGCAGCCTATGAGATATCTTCTAGTAAATTCACAAACTTCATAGTTGGCATCAATGTTGACGTACCAAATGCTACTGCTTCCATAATCCTGTATGCAATCTCCCTTCAAATATATTATGTTAAAGCTACCTATCAAAATATGTTGACGATATAAAATTATTTTCAGGGATGACGAAGGGGGCATGATAAGGGGAACGTATATACACCATTTTGATGTTTCAAAAAGGACTGCCGCTGCATTCGAGATTACAAGAAGGCTATCAACAAATAAGACCAACTTCTTAATTAGAGGATTCTACGTATATGATGGTCGAACAGTCGTGAAGGGCAAACTCAACAGTTGGGGAAAGCTAGGTGTTGTCTTGCAGCACGAGATTATTCCAAAATCGCGTGTAAGCTTTTCAAGCGAGCTCAACATCAAAGCCTTGCACAAAACACCCAAGTTTGGTTTGGTTCTTGTTCTTAAACCTTAATCAAAACTTTGTGCTGCAAGTGATATGAGTAAAACATGCCATATCCTGTAAAGTAACTGATAACTTAATTAAGCGTATAACAATGTCTGGACTCTGGAATATTGTGCTTCATTATTTACTTTTTCTCCCTTATGGCCTTCAGCATACAGTCAGTGATTAATCCATGATTCATTTTTGCTTCTAGACTTCTATTGTTTTTTAAGATGGATCACTTATATAGTTTAAAAAAAGAACATCAAACATATCATGTTACAAAGTTTTTTTGACTATTGATTAAAAGTATTAATTGTCAAACTCAATAAAATCTTTAACTACGTAAAATAGAAAAATAGTCGACGGTGAAAGTGGATTGTTGAAACTTGAATGTTGAAAGTCAATAACCAATTATTTTTGATAATTTTGAAAAACTTATCTCTCTCTCACACGCACACCATTTCAACTCACACTAAAAACACACACAAAAAATAATACCAAAGATACCCACCACCACAACTCCCACCACCGAAGCCCTACCACCGAAACCCATAACCACCACGACTCACGACCATCATGTTTTGAGGTAAATTTTTGAGTTTTGTTAATGGATCAAGTTTTTTATATTTTTTTTTACAAGTCTATAGATTTTATTTGTAGATCTAAGTTTTTATAATTTTTTTACAGCCGCCGTCGCGGACTCGCCGAAAATTTGTTATGCCACCACTGCTTTGCCGGATATAGAACGGGCGCTCACCGCTGTCTCGCCAGAAAAATCTACTGTCGCGGCTGCATGGCTTGTGTTGCCGGAAAAAGTTGTTGTCGCACTTTATAGTATGCCTTATTTTAACTGTTGTTAATATTTGTATAAAGTTGATTATGATAATAGTATTATTCAATTGTTTTTAGTATTTGATAGATTTATATCAAGTTTTGTGGTTACTTTTAGATCTATCTATATATGTATTATTTTTCAACTTTGAGTTTATATAACTTTTTTGACAATTTTTTTTATAAATTTGTTATTGCCGCCGGAGTCCATCGTTGCCGTCGTTGCTGCCTGAATGTGCCGCCGCAATCGAACTTGCTTTTGTTGCCAGTAAATGCGTAGTTTCTTTTTAAAGTAGTTAGTAAATTCTTGTGTGTAGTTGTAAGTTTGTTAGTAATTTGTATGTTTGTTGGTAGTTTGTAAGTGTATGTACACTTAGGCATTTTGAGTTTGTTATACTGTTATTTTGTAAGTCTTTGGTGGTTTCGTTGCGGTAGATAATACCAGAATTTTAATAGGATATATTGTATAATCAGTTCAGTTCTTGGTTTTGTTTTAGGTTGTTTTGTTTATTGATTTTTTGTTGATGTTTCAAAGTGGTTTTCTTGGTTGTGATGATATGAAAAACACCGTACATTGAAAAATGTGAGAACCCAAAACTATCATGCTAGAATAAGAATTCAAAATTCAAATTTCTTGAATTTTAGTCAACTTTGCAGTAAACCATTTGGCCTCTATTATAGGTCTTCTCTATTAAATATAAAGAAAAAATGGTCTTCCTTGAAAGTGAAAAACTGAATTTCGATCAACACTTTAAAACTGAATTCGGTCAACTATTGTGGTGAGAAAGGAAACTATTGTGTTTAAATGGCTATGCGTTTAAATGGGTACTTTAAAACCTGTATTCAACCATGCCTAGGCGTTTAAATGGAAACTTCCTGTATTCAACCATGACGTTTAAAGGAAACTATTTCTAATCTCGGAGAGATTAATGCATTCTCTTCCTAAAATGCAAAATTGACTCCAACATACCATATTCACATGAATGCTAATCTATGAAATTATACGATATAAAAGTGAAAGGTTGAGACATAAAGACGAAAGATAAATGTTTGTATTCGCATTTTTTGTTTATGTGCACTAACTATTTATGTACTACAGCTTTCTATAGACACAAAAAAATGATGTTAATTGCTCCTTCCAACAAAAAATGGCATTATTATTATTTTAATATTAATTGATTAATGCAACTTACAAAAATGCTATCAAAAAAGACAATCTCAAATACAAAACAACGCTATCGGAAAAACAATATAATCATTCAAAATGGATTCCTTAACGCTTTAAATACTGATTCATGAAACAAACTTAATCGCCGCTAAAATTTTGTCAAAACTAGACACTGCTACTGCTAAACGCGAGTACTCGTCTAGTAATAGCAAATTCCTTAATAGCCCAAAAAGTAAAGGGTTAGCAAAAAAAAAAAACAAAAACAAAAACTTCCCAAAATAGACCAGAGATCGGACGACTTGTACTTTATTAATAAAATATATCACATGTGTCAAAATTCTAGTGGAGTCACCCTAGTCTATTTTGAGAAGTTGATTTTTTGGGCTAGATTTTGCACTACCCTTCAACTTTTGGGCTATTTAGTGATTTTTCTTGTATACTAATAGGAATGAATGGGAGAAACGATTGAAATCACTAAATTTATGCCTAAAACTATGGGATAATAGTTTATTGATTTGTGAAAAAATGAGTTCTAGCAATCAATAAAGTGGAGACTTGGTGATATCTCTCTTGGAAGCGGATCAAATAAAAAGAGGTAACAAATAAAAAGTCTAAAAAGTGAGGAGGTGATGACACGTGTCCCCTTCTTTTCACTTCTTATCTGATTTCTATTTATTACTATTTCCACTCTCACCCACCTGAAAAAAAAAACACAGACTCTAAAAACACCATAAACACACACACACACTCACCATCATGAATAACCACCACCGTATCCGCCACCACTCAACCACCTACCTCCGGTACTTAAAACCAGATTCGTGACTCCAAAATCGAAACAATAACTCATCAATCTATCTCAATCGCACCATAACAACAGATCGTAACCACCTAATATCACATCATGATTAACGATTTAAAGGAATATTCGACGGAGAAAGCAACAAATCTGCTGGAGTATTCGCCGGAGAAAATAACAGATCTCGCGGAAGAAAGCAATTGATTCGACGTAGAAGATGAATAAAGAGAGGATGTTGATCGATGAGTTAAAGATTATGATTGGTAAGTTATCGGAGATGATGGTGTACCCGTATGTATGTTGTTATGAAATGCGACTTGATTCATAATTATAAATTAGTAGGTGTTTGTAATTGTTAGAATATTTTTTGTTTATTGTAAATGATGGATTGATAAAAACGGGATTACAAATTGTTTTTTTGTTGTTTTGATTTGATTCACTAATTTGGAATACTGCTTGGAGGTTAATAATTTACAGCACTTGATTTGTCTATTTTGAGGGGAGAGCAGAGACTTTTTGGTGTAAGCAAATTAAATAAAGCGTGTTTAGTTGTCTATTTTAGAAATGATTGATACATCATGGTAATGTTGATTGTGATCGTGTATAAAAAGAATTTTTGACAGAAGTTAATTGGTTCTTCGGATGAAATATTTATCACGTTCATCAGTTTTTTTAAAGGTGTTCATTAATTACATCATAATGTTCATCGATTAGATAAGATTGTTCATTAGTTCATTAGTTCATCACTTTTATAAAAAAAAAATCACTTTGTTCATCGGTTCTTTAAAAAAAATTCACATTGTTCATCAGTGCATTAGTTTTCTAAAAAGATATCATGTTGTTCATCAATTGTTTAGAAAAAAACAACGTTGTTCATCAGTTTTCTTAAAACAAAATCACGTTGTTCATCGGTTCATCAGTTTTCTAAAAATAATTCGTAATGTTCATCAGTTTTTTTTAAAAAAAATCACGATGTTCATCGGTTCATCAGTTTTCAGCAAGGTTGTCAAGATCGGGATCCTACCCAGGATCGTTTTCGTCTTTGCAAGATCGTGATCGTAAGATCGGATCGGGATCTTAAGATCCCACTCTAATGTTATTTCTTAATAGTTTATGTAATTTTATACAAATCTACAAATTCTAATACATTATAACCTTAAAATACTATGAATGTTTCATATAAATGTTGTCCTAAATTATGATTATAAAATGTTTAAAAGATTAACATGTTGTTTTTTGAATTCTACAAACAAACAACCCATAAATTTGTAGATTTTAGTTTGTAATCCGAGAAAAGTAAGATCGGATCGGATTAGATCGTAAGATCGTATGGTCAAGATCAGGATCCTATAAGATCCTAAGCTTGCAAAGATCCTATGTAGGATCCAGATCGTTTTTGCGTTGCAAAGATCGTAAAATCGTAAGATCCTAAGATCAGGATCGGGATCCTGACAACTATGGTTTTCAGAAGAAAAAAAATCATAATGTTTATCAGTTCATAAGTTTTCTAAAAAAAATCATAATGTTCATCGGTTTAAAAAAAAAATCATAATAATCATCAGTTCATCAGTTTTCTAAAAAAAAATCATAATGTTCAACAATTTTCTAAAAAAATCATAATGTTCATCAGTTTTCTAAAAAAAAAGTCATAATGTTCATCAGTTTTATCAAAAAATCATAATGTTCATTAGTTTTCTAAAAAAAGTCATAATGTTCATCAGTTTTCTAAAAAAAAGCATAATGTACATCAGTTTTCTAAAATCATAATGTTCATCAGTTTTCTTAAAAAATCATAATGTTCATTAGTTTTCTAAGAAAATATCATAATGTTCATTACTTTTCTAAGAAAAATCATAATTTTCATCAGTTTTCTAAGAAAAATCATAATGTTTATCAGTTTTCTGAAAAAAACCATAATGTTTATCAGTTCATCAGTTTCTAAAAAATAAAAATCATAATGTTCATTAGTTCATCAATTTTCTAACAAAAAAAATCATAATGTTCATCAATTTTCTAAAAAAATCATAATATTCATCAGTTTTCTAAAAAAAGTCATAATGTTAATCAGTTTTATAAAAAAAATCATAATGTTCATCAGTTTTCTAAAAAAAATCACAATGTTCATAAGTTTTCTTAAAAAAACTTTTAATGTTCATTAGTTTTCTAAGAAAAAATCATAATGTTCATTACTTTTCTAAGAAAAAACATAATGTTCATCAGTTTTCTAAAAAATAAAAATCATAATTTTCATTAGTTCATCAATTTTCGAAAAAAAAATTATAATGTTCATCAATTTTCTAAAAAAAATCATAATGTTAATCAGTTTTTTTTTAAATTTCGTAATATTCATCAGTTAGATCATAATGTTGATTAGTTAAAAGTGGAAATAGCAAAAAATGATCTGGCAAAAATAAGACAGGACACTTGTCACAATATGGGTGACTTTTTAGACTTTTTAAATTATGATCACTTTTTAGATGATCTCAACCCTATGTCTCTTTAGGCATATACTCCGTATTAGGTTTCACTAAATTTATGCCTAAAACTATGGGATAATAGTTTATTGATTTGTGAAAAAATGAGTTCTAGCAATCAATAAAGTGGAGACTTGGTGATATGTCTCTTTAGGCATATACTGTTATTAGTCACGTCACTAAGATCTCATTTGAGAAATGATTGACATTACTAAAACATTCTTAATTGTATGAATAAATTGACATGTCTAACATTTTATTGATTGCACAAAAAAACTCAAGATAAACCAATAAACACGTATCACACAGTTTACATACAATTAAGCATCATTTAGACATCCTAATTATTGCTATTCTCATATATAAAAAAATGATATTTATTCCTACTTGATATTTCTATCAGTCTTTCTATTTACAATATGCTGACAAGTAAAAAAGCTGACATTTTAGATGAAGAGAGATAATATATTGGATACATATGTTAGGATGTATTTGTTTGATTAAGATATTTCGCATCTGAATCTGATGACTACCACATCTTACTAGTAAGAGGTGTCTATAATATCTGAATCTGAATGAAAAAGTTTTTTTTTTTTTTTTTTTTTTTTTTTTTTTTTCTGAATGGTATTAATTTTCCTTTTTTTAAGTATATATTAAACTATTGCAAATACGATTAATAAGTAAATAGTGTAAACTTAAAACAAAACATTTTTATCATAGAATTAACACAATTATAAATCATTAAATAAATTATCTTAATACATATCCAAAATTTAACATAATAAAAACTATTACATAAATCGTCTTAAAATAAAACATAAGCTTAACGCAATGAAACAACAATTAAGTAACTTAACCAAAACCAAATAATTTAAAACTTAGCTTTGCATAATTTGAAGATGAATGGGTTGAAGGGTCTTGAAGATGAATGAGTTGAAGGGGTGTTAATAAGATGTAGTAAGATCTTTTCGTCACCTCTTACCGAGTTAGACATGTTACTCTTATCGAGTTAGTCATATTAGCTTTTACCATGTTTGATTGGTGATGAAAAAACAAACAAGTAAAATGTTTGACCGTAATCTGAGAGGGCTAGTAAGACTCTTTTTCAAAAAACAAACACACCCATGACTAATTAGGAAAAGATGGCAATATTAAAAAAAAATCAAACGTAAAATAATAAAATTCGTTTCTCCATGACTAATTATGGGTTGGGTCACTTGTTTCAAAAGAAAGAGGCACGTTTGAAAAAACATCCTAACATCGCACACAGTGGTTGAATTTTGTAGGTGGAGTAAACAATGAACAACAACAACGGGCCAGGTCTATTCTCCGATATCGGCAAGAAAGCTAAAGGTATATTTAAATGCATCATCAATCTTACTTTATTCTCGTAATTACTAATAAACTTTATTTATATAACTAATTTGTGTGTATATAATATATATAGATCTGTTGATACGCGCCAATTTGGATTCCCTGATGGATTCTACTGAAGGCCTGAAGTTAACTAACTTTTGGCGGGAAAAATCTGTTTACTCCTTCCTCCTATTTCTCCTTCCTCCCTTTGTATAAATACCCATTTACATTTTTTGTTGTAATTCATTCACGAAAAGACTTGTAATATTTCTCTCTCTAATTCCATTACAAACTGAGTGAATCATTTGATTTCAAATAGGTTTTATTTCTTCTTATGTGATCCCCTGTTTGTTATCATCAACAACTCCATTTCTTAACTGATTTCTGGTTGTTACAATCTGGTACATATCAACGAGAGACTACCTATCGGATCAAAAAATATATTTTTCAACGACCACTGATGCTGGTGTGGTATGTATCTATCCATATACATCTTCATTATTGTTTATAAACTGTACGTATTAATATGAAATTTCACTCGTATGTGTATCACATTTGTTCATAGCATGTTATATATTACTATCACTGGCCACCGATTTATTTATTTGTTATACTTATATGAGGTGATACTATTAGATAGCTTATACATAGAAACCGCGGTTGTCGGATCATGGATGTAACTGTAGAGTTGGCTAGTTGTAGGGTCTCATAGTGTGTTACTAGGGTATGTGTAGTTGCTTTTTATTTTATAAAAGTGTTTGGTAAGGTAGTGTAGTATAATTTTAATGTGTAAAATGAAGGAAAAATAGCGTTATAATTTTAATGATTGTTTTAACCGCTTGTAGCCAAACAAGCTTTTTTATCAATAACGCTAAATTTTAATGCTCCGTGGTCACACTTTACTTGAATAGCTGAATTAGGCAACTAGAATGCTCAAAGAATGAAAAAAGAGGACCGTGGTCCCAGTTTACTTCAATAGAGTAGTTACTTTAAAGTGTACGGATTCGATCTGGAAAGCTCAAGCTTATGAGCTATGCAATGAAACAACACATATTAGTGATCAAAGATCGTGAGTTGGGGCCAATTAAGGTTTGCAGAAAACTTATTTGTTTTATGTTGAGTATATAGAAAACAATTGCTCTTCTCTCTATTTGAAAATCAGCCATATTAGTAATAGGATAAGAGGTCAGGAATGCCTTTATGTCGGTCCGAGTGTAGCTAAAAGTTAAGTTCTAAGGGATTATGACAATGGTAAATCTTGTATTGACTTACTAGGTGAATGCGGGCCATGAAACGACATTTTTACTAGGTGTGTGTAGAATTAAGGTTATATGAAATATACATTCCATATCTGATATTTCGTAGTTTGTATGAGTATTTTTTAACAGGGTCTTTTTATAGCAGTGTTGTTGATGTATGGGAAGGCTAAAATGTCATAGTTGTCAAATCAAGAAATTTGATATTTTAAATCTAGCAAAATTACAAGTGGCAAACTTTTATGATAATACTAAAACAATCAGATAGTAGATATGTGGGAAGGCATTGTCTTATACTTTGTGAGGTCATGTGTATTCACAAATTCAATCTGGTATGTTACTCAATTGCAGACACTTACTTCAGCCGCAACAAAGAAAGGAGGCCAGTCAAGTGGAGACGTGGGGGCAGTGTACAAATACAAGAACGTGTTACTTGATGTCAAAGTCGACACACAGTCAACTGTATGCTTTTTTACTTCCATAATCTCCCAAATGCTATAAGATATATATTTCATGCATCACCATCACTATAACGCCTATTCTACAGGTTGCCACGACATTAACTTTAACAGACATTGTGCCATCAACAAAGACAATTGCTTCATTCAAACTGCCTGATTTTACATCTGGCAAGGTAAAGTCTCGAGTGCCTTAAATACACCTAATTATTTGTTACGTCATATATTTGGGGGTTTTGACTTTATAGTACACATTGTGCTTCTTTTCTTCCACAGCTTGAGGTTCAGTACTTTCATCACCATGCTACTTTGACATCAGCAGTTGCATTGAATCACCCCCAAACTATTGATCTATCAGCTACAATTGGCACTCCCACGTTTTCCTTTGGTGCAGAGGCAGGCTATGAATCATCTTTTAGTAAATTGACAAAGTACACTGCTGGTATTAGTGTTGACAAACCAAATTCTAGTGCTTCCATAGTCCTGTAAGCAATTTCCCTTCAAAATATCATCATCTTAGATCTACTTAGTACTTACTAATCAACATATTTTGTTTTCAGGAGTGACAAAGGGGACACGATACAAACATTGTATATACACCACTTTGATCTATTGAAAAAGACTGCTGCTGTAGGGGAGATCAGTAGAAGGTTGTCAACAAATGAAAACACCTTTACGGTTGGAGGGTCTTATGCAGTTGATGGTCTCACAGTTGTTAAGGCCAAACTCAATAACCATGGAAAGCTAGGTGCCGTCTTGCAGCATGAGATTGTTCCCAAATCACTCGTGACCATATCAAGTGAGCTTGACACCAATGCCTTGGACAAAACTCCCAAGTTTGGTTTGGCTCTTGCTCTTAAACCTTGATCAGAATTTTGTGCTTTCTTATCATTCTTTTTCTCTCCCAAGATGATGGGTGGCATTTAATCAATAATTAGTTCCACTATACATATATGCATCTAGTGTTTCATTATTTTTCCTGGATTAATTGCTTAAACACAGCGGGCATTTTGATGGTCCAATTTTGCCCAGATATTGTTCTTTTTCTTTGTTACAGTTGATAATGTCAGATTTGAGAATTGTGATATAGGGGCAAGTGTAAATACTGTGTTTGTTACATGAAATCATTGACAAGGTGTTTCAGACTGATGGACGATGAACCACCCTGTTCAAGTGCCATCCGGCTCTTAGCTTTCGTATCTGTTACTCTGGCTTGAGAACCTCTCTTGTTTCTTGGGTTGACACCAAACGCTGATTCTTGTTAAATAGGCTATAATTCAGACTGATCTCCACTACCAAACTCAATTCTTTAACCAACTGGTAGTGGTGGTGGACCACTCGCATAGAAGCCAGCCTAAACATTCAAATCCAAATACCTAAAACATAAAAAAAGCTGAGCCAGTACTGTGACATAAGGTCGTATACTTGACGAATTGATGCTCGTGCAACGCTTTTTGAAACATCACTATATACAGTTACAGCTCAATAAATGGGACCTAAATAAGTGCGTATGGTCTGCTTTAACAATTATTGTCCTTATCGGCATTTCATATAATAATTCAATCAATTATAACAGTTACTCAATCACAATATTGTAATATTGAACTTTGAGACCATATGATTCTTTCATAAGCTAATCCAAGCACTCCATAAAATACTTTTCTGTTTACCAGTGCTCTTAGAACTTTTTTACTGGGTTGTTTTACTAGCGGATTTAAATCTGTAAGTTGAGCTAGTTACATGAAATCAAATCATCGACTAGGTGTCTCAAACATACATGATACATTACTCTTTTACCCGCGCGTTACAGAAAAGTACTTCATAAAACAAGAAAACTTTCTTATAGTGCTGTTATATTAGCGGGTATTGAATTTGTAAGTTGAGCTAGCTACCTGAATTCAAATCATCAACTAGGCGTCTCAAACAAGCGGATGACGAGCCACCTTCTTCAAGTGCCATTCGGCTCTTGGCTTTCATTTCCATTACTTTGGCTCGAACCTCGCTATCTGTATCCATCACCTCTCTTATTCCTTTTTCAATGTCATGAGCTAACACCAAACTCTGATCCTTGTTTAATTGGTTATAATCCAATGAGATCGCAACTGCCAATCCTAATTCTTTAACCAATTGAAACGCGTCTAACTGTTGCTCAGCGTATATGGGCCATGTGGCAATAGGAACTCCAAACCAAACGCTCTCCAACACGGAGTTCCACCCACAATGGGATACAAACCCCCCAACCGCCACATGATTCAAGATTTCCGTTTGTGGGACCCAACCAACAACTTTCCCCTTGCCAGATGTACGTCTTAGGAACCCATCTGGCAAGACTTCATTGTAGTCTGTATATTCCCCTGGGAACCCTTTTCTGCCCTCAGACTCAGAGGGAGGGCAGCGTAGGGACCATATGAAGCGGTATCCGCTATTCTCTATAGCAATTGCTATTTGTCTCACTTGTTCCCCGTTAAAACATCCCCTGGATCCAAAGCATAACAACACGACCGATGAGTCTGGTTGGCCTTCCAGCCATTGCAATAATACCTCACTGTCAGTAGTACTAGTACTAGATTTTTCGGGTTTTATCATGGGACCCACAGTGTAAACAGGAGGTGTTTTATCATCATAGGAAAGAAGAGCGTGAGTTTCTAGCTCTTGAAATGTGTTGACGATTATACCCTTGGCTTCTCTATACTTTCTGGTATGACGATTAAACCTTTTGAACTGAGACTTGTCCAGAAGCACATATGGCAGCACACTTGGAGGAACTGGAGCTGCATAGCTTGGTATTGTTAACTCAGTGGTCGAGTTTGCTAATTCAGATATCTCCTGACCATGTTCATCATGAAGGGTCTGAAAATAATACATAATCCCAAGAAACGCAGCACTCGAGGTGAAGAACACGTAGGTAGGGACACCAAATTCCTTACCAACATCAATCATTGATGTACAGAACATGTCAACAACGAATGCACAAAGTCGACTACTTGAGTCTGGCCTATTGAACCTGTCAGCCACAAGTTCCCTTACAATAGGCTTGTGGCGCTCAATGACTGCCTCAGCTCGGAAGCCGACAGATGGGCATTCTGCAAATAACTCTGGATCCATAGTTGGGAAATGAATGAAGTTGATTCGTTCATGGTCATCCCCACCAGTTGAAGAAGAAGTGAGGGTGTTGGTGTAATTGTTACCGACTAGATCACCAGGGAGCTTCATGACAAGTACAGTAACGGTGAGGTGCTGAAATCTATTGACTAAGAGCCTAGCTAGCTCCACTGGCTGACCAGCATGACCCATAAGTGGGAATGGGATGAAAAACAGCTCTAGTTTCTGTTTTTCCATACTGTTTTATGATTTGTTGATAGAAATTTTTTGGGGCCATATTTATAGACTAGTGCACGCACCAAAATACTCTCATTTTCTATCATTTTATCTTCCTTTTCATTTTTTTAGTCACGAAATTAAAATTGTTGACCGAAAACAGTCCACTCATCCCAACAAGCTGGCTGGCAACACCCCACTGACTCACATGATATTAAATTTCAGTAACTACCCTTTAACAAAAAAAATAATACTCCGTACTAATAATAATTTGAAACTTCATCTTCAACATATCGTTGCACAAGCACTCTTTACACATCAAATAGACACACCAAACACAAACACAACACAAATGTAATACAAACTCAGAATAAAAAGATAAAAAGAAAATGAATAATAGAGCATTTTTTTCGTTAGGCACAAGCCAAATGGGTCACTCACAGGATGGCGCCTAGGGGGCGGTGTGGTCACATGGGCTTGGTGCTAGTGCCAGCTAGGCTTGGCGTGGGTCTTGTGTGATCATACCAGGCTTCTAAACACCATGGACACACACACTAAACAATAGTAATACTGATTCCTTTTAGCAATTGCCAAATATTATAATACCACTTGTATTTGTTTACATATTAATATCTTAATTATGCTACTCTGGACTCCTGCATTTACGAATCCGACTATAAATATTATCTCATTACCAATCTTATCTATATGTTATTTTACGTGACTCTTCCTTTGCTAAAGGGTTATCTGAGGCTACACACCATATAAAGAAAATAGCGTAGATGTGACAAAATATGAATAAGACCCTGCTTTATAGGCCTTAAGTACTTTAGAAACTTAAGTCAGTAATGGTTTTGCATCCCCTAAGCTTTCATGTGCAAGTAAAGCATAATGAGTGTGAATTAAGCTTTAAACTTAAGAAGAAAATTTCAACCTTATTTGTGAGGATCTCGTATGTACAAATGTTCACTACGAGGGAACGATATTAGTGACACGAAAAAGTATCCATTGTATTTTAACTCACCTTTATAGAAGAGTAGCAAGGGGATGTTTGGATTGAGGTTATTTGAAAAGCTAAGTGTATTCTCAAAACATGATAAGCTCAACGAGAAAAAGCGTTTATTGACTTATTTGTTAATAAGAATTGTGAGGCCTTTCTAAAACAGCTCAAGGCTATTTTTAATAAGCTAATTGAAGCACCCTTAAAATCTTTTCCTCTTTGAATCTGTAAGTTAAGCTAGTTACATGAAGTTAAATCATCAACAAGGTGTCTCAATCAAGCCGATGATGAGCCACCTTCTTCAAGTGCCAATTGGCTCTTGGCTCTCTGTTGAAAGATTAAATACCTCTTTGACAAACAGTTGAACCTTCAGGGGTATATTATGTAACATTTTTACTCTTATTATCTAACACTTAATAGTTTGGGTGTTGTTTGTTAAGTTTATTTGTGCAGGGTTGAGATTGTAACATCTCAGGCTATATAAAGATCATATCTGCTAGGGTTTCATTCAACACTCTCTCTCGATATTTCTCTCATGTTTCACACACAAGTTTATTGATATTCATCTGGGTTTCGTTTGGTTTTCTGGGTAGTTTACTATTGTAAACTTAGTGTAGATCATCTTGATCTTTGGTTTGGTTTTAGTGTGTGAGTATTTGTATTCTATTGTTGCACCTATTAGAGGGACAACAATCTTTGTATTTGTATTGGTTAGCATCCGTGTTGGGACTAACCTACGTGTTTATCGTTATAATAAAAGATTATCAGCAAGGGTGGTTGGTTGGGTGATTATTGATATTGTTCTGTACCATTTTAACATGGTATCAGAGCCAGGTTGATAATTTGCTTGATCTCTTGGTGATTCTTGGATTAATTGACGGGTTGTGAGCTCGATTGGTTATTTAGGGTTTTTTCTTGAAACCCTAATTTTTGGGGGTTTTTTGGTTACTGTGGTTCTTGCTTGGATTGAAGGTGTTTTTGGTGGTTTTGGAAGTTGGATTGTTGGTTTCTTGGTACGAATTGAAGAAACACTAATTTTCTAATTTGGGGGTTTCTTGTATTCGGGAATCTTGTGGTTCTTGGGCTATTGATTGATTCTTTTCCGCACTGGTTTCATCTTTTACACAATCTGTAAGGTTTATTTTCTTTCCTTTAGAGTGACTAGTTCTGAGTTTAGTGGGTGTAAACGGATTGACTAACTTCTTGATCTGCCTCCTTGAGAGGTGTGAATACCGCCGGTCAATCACATTTTACGACTTGGGCTAAGTTAGTCCCGGTGTGTGTCCTTGGTTTAGTTTATGTTTAGTAGTTATTGTTGTTTCTTGGTATATCTGTTTGATCTTGGTTTAGTTTATGTTTGGTAGTTATTGTAGTTTCTTGGTATATCTGTTTATTGTTTTTGATTGTTTGTTTGTTTTGTTTGTGGTTCTGTTTCATTTTCTGTCATTATGGCTATCATGATTAGTAGTCTTGATCAGAGTAATCCTCTGCATTTGCATCCTAATGATTCTAATTGTGCATCTGTTGTTAGTATTAAATTGGTTGGTGTAGAGAACTATAGAGTCTGGGCTAGTGCTATAAAACTTGCTATTCAAATTAAAAATAAGATGGGGTTTCTTGATGGTACTTGTCTTAGAACTGCTTATGTGCAAGTCCTTTTGCTGGAAGCCCAGTGGGACAGGTGTAATGCAGTGGTGCTTAATTGGATCTTGAGTTCTTTAACTCAAGATGTGTATCTTGGACATGTTTTTTCTGATAATGCTTCTGTTGTTTGGAGAGATTTAAAAGATACATATGATAGAATTGATGGTTCTGTGGTTTTAACTGTTTCAAAAGATTAATAATGTTAAACAGGTGTTTACCTGTATCCAGTATTATCATAAGTTGAATTCTTTGTGGAGAGAGTTTGATATTCTTACTAAGTTGCCTGATTGTGTTTGTGAGGCTAGACAAGAACTTGTTGATCATGGGAAGTTGTTAAAATTGATGCAGTTTCTTATGGGTCTTGATGACATTTATCAACCCATAAGAAGTACTCTTTTGACTAGGGAAATCCTTCCTGAAGTCAAAGATGCTTTTGTCATTGTATCAAGGGAAGAATCCCATAGAGGGGTTCCAACCACAACTGTTAAAACCGAGGAAGGCTCAGGTCTCTGCTTTTGTTTCTAAGACTTATGATAATAAGAATACTAGTTGGAGAAAAAATAGTAATAATAACAATTCTGGGTCTAATAACATGGGAAATTATGATAGTTTGCTTTGTACTCATTGTGGTTTGAAAGGTCATACTGTTGATAGATGTTTTGAAGTTATTGGTTATCCTCATGGTTTTAAAAAGAATCCTAATTTGAAACCTGCTAATAACTTTAATAAAAGCAATGATATTAGGAGTACCTCTGTTGTTAATAATGGCTCTAAGAATTGTTCTGGAAGTATGTCTCTGAGTAATGAACATGTTATGAAGTTGTTAAGCCTGTTGAATGATAAACCAGGATCCTCTGCTCATGCTAATATGGCAGGTAGAGATTCTTGTTCTTTTTTTAACTGCAGTGTTTTCTTTAATCAGCATTTTTATAGATTTTTTGGTGCTAATATTAAGTTGAATGGGGTCAATTACCATCTTGGATGGATAATTGATTCGGGCTAATCAAGATTTAACTAATAGTCCTCTTAATATGCATAATTTGGTTGATATATCTGATTTGAAAATTACTGTGGGACATCCAAATGGTACTCTTGCTAAAGTTACTCATGTTGGTAACTTAAAACTTAATGATAATGTGGTTTTGTTTGATGTGCTTGTTGTTCCTGAATATTGTGTTAGTCTTATGTCTGTTAATAAGTTGATTAAAGATAGTAAGTTGAGAGTTGGTTTTGATGAGACTAAATGCTATATTCAGGATTTGAATCAGCCAGAGGTGCTGGGACCAGTAGTGAGTCCGGTGGTTTATATTTGTTTGATAAGTCTGAAGTTTCCTCTGCTTTTGTGTCTAATAGTGAGTGTTTTAGTTGTTTTGTTTCTAAAGATGTTTGGCATAGTAGATTGGGACATCCTGCTAATCCAGTTTTGAAACTTTTAAAAGGTTCTTTAAAATTAACTAATATTGATCATGGAGCACCTTGTGATGTTTGTCATAAGGCTAAACAAACAAGGGATCCATTTCCTCTAAGTGAACATAAAACATCTGTTTTTGGTGAACTTATACATCTTGATGTATGGGGGCCTTATAAGGTGATTAGCAAGGAAGGTTTCAGATATTTTTTGACTATTGTTGATGACTACAGTAGATCTGTTTGGGTGTATATGCTAAAAGGAAAACATGAGGTTTTTGAGATGTTTCAAAATTTCTTTAAGATGGTTTTGACTCAGTTTAATAAGAAAATTAAAATTGTCAGATCTGATAATGGTACTGAGTTTGTTAATAATAAAATGGGTGAATTTTTTGATACAATGGGTATTATTCATCAAACTAGTTTAGCATATACCCTCACAGAATGGTATTGTGAAAAGGAAACATAGGCATCTGCTTAATGTAGCTAGAAGCCTTATGTTTCAGGGGGGAATTCCTCTTGTGTTTTGGTCTGATTGTGTTTTAACTGCTACTTATTTGATTAACAGGTTGCCTTCCTCTGTTTTAAATGGTAAATCTCCTTTTTCTTTGGTTTATGGAAAAGAACCTAGTTTGGCACATTTTAGGAGTTTTGGGTGTCTTTGTTATGCTACTATTTTAAAAGAGTCTGATAAGTTTTCTCAAAAATCTGAAAAATGTGTTTTGCTTGGTTATGCAAGTGGAAAGAAAGCTTACAAATTGTTAAGTCCGGAAAATAGATCAGTTTTATACTCAAGAGATGTTAAGTTTTATGAGACTATTTTTTCATATAAAATGAAACACCGTTCTTCAAATGATCCTCTTGATGTTAACACTTTAAATTTTTTTGATAATTTTGAGTCAAAAACCAAAACTCCTAGTCCCTCTCCCAATGATGAAACAGAGGATATAGATGTAACATCTGTAGGTAGAGAAGGTAATCTAGGTGAGTCTGGTAGGGTAGTGGATGTTGATCAGGATATTGTTTTAGAACGATTCTTAATTGACGATTTACCACGGAACCATATATGCCTAGTTTTGCAACTCCTGTAGATGATAATAATAATTCTGAGGGAAATGTTATCTCGAAAACAGATGTGCCTAGTTTTCAAAATGTTGTTCAAAGTCAAACCGGGAAGGAACTACTAGTTATAGGAGGTCTAGTAGATATTCTAAATTGCCTACTAAACTAAATGATTATGTGCTTGATTCTAAAATTAAGTATGGTCTAAATAAGTATGCTAATCATGCTTGGTTAAGTTCTGATAATTGCTGTTTTGTTGCTAATATGAATAAGTCATGTGAACCTTCTTCTTATGAGGAAGCTTCATAGGACATAAATTGGAAAAATGCTATGAATGATGAGTTAGTTGCTTTATATGAAAATGATACTTGGGAAGAAGTTGATCTTCCTGAAGGAAGAATTCCTATTGGGTCTAAATTGGTTTGGAAACTTAAGTTGAAATCTAATGGAGAGATTGAAAGATATAAAGCTAGAGTTGTGGCTAAAGGTTACAGTAAAAAATATGGTTTTGATTATGATGAGACTTTTAGTCCTGTGGTCAAAATGGGTACTGTTAGGTGTTTATTGAGCATTGCTGTTCAAAATGATTGGAAAATATTTCAAATGGATATCAACAATGCTTTTCTATATGGTGACTTAAATGAAGAGGTTTATATGTTGCCTCCACTGGTTTGTTTCGGAAAATAATAATAAAGTTTGCAGGTTAAAAAATCTCTTTATGGTCTAAAAAGGCTCCAAGACAATGGAATCTTAAGTTGTCGAAGCCTTGTTTGAGGCTGGGTTTGTGTCTAAAATGATCATTCCTTGTTTGTTAAAACCAAGGGAAGTTCTCATCTTGTATTTACTTGTTTATGTTGATGATCGGTGATCACCGGTAATAATGAAAATGAGGTTGAGGTTTTTAAAACTTTCTAAAAATAAGTTTAAAATCAAAGACTTAGGAGAATTAAAATATTTTCTTGGAATTGAAGTTTTAAAAACTGATAATGGTTTGTGTTTAAACCAAAAGAAATATTGTCTTGAGTTCAGTAAATGATTATGGCTTACTTGGTTATAGACCTGTGTTAACTCCTTTGCCTGAGAATATTGTTTTAAATCATAAAGAAACTAGTGATGATAAAAGGTTGAAAAATATCACTAGTTATCAGAAACTTGTTGGGAAGTTGATATATTTTACTATGACTAGACCGATATTTCTTATCTTTGTGCGTTTGCTGAGTCAATATATGCATTCTCCTTTAAAATCTCATTTTGATATTGGCTTAAGACTGTTAAAATACCTTAAGCTTGCACCTGGTAATGGTCTACATTTTAGTAAGAATAATCAAAGTTTTAAAGTTTCTGCATATTCGATCTGATTGGGCTAAATGTCCCGTCACTAGAAAGTCAGTTTCTAGATATTGTGTTTTTGTAAATGGTAACTTGGTTTCTTGGAAGAGTAAGAAACAAGGCACTCTTTCTAAGTCTTCACCAGGTCACCGAGCTGAGTACAGATGCATGGTTTACTACATGTGAGGTTATGTGGATTCTTAAAGTTTTAAAAGACTTGGGTGTTACTGAACAGTTGTTACCGTTGAGTTATTTTGTGATAACAAGGTGCTATACAAATTACGCTAATCTGTAATGCATGAAAAACTAAACACTTTGATATTGATGTGCATCTTGTGAGAGAAAAGGTTGCATCTGGTTTGATTAAAACTGTTAAAGTTGACTCCAAAAGTCAAACTGGCCGATGTATTGACTAAGGCCCTTGGGTCTGTTCAGCATGGTGTTATGGTTAGAAATCTTGGTATGGTTAATCTGTTTGCAGGTTCATCAGTTTGAGGGGGGATGTTGAAAGATTAAATACCTCTTTGACAAACAGCTGAACCTTCAGGGGTATATTATGTAACATTTTTACTCTTATTACCTAACACTTAATAGTTTGGGTGTTGTTTGTTAAGTTTATTTGTGCAGGGTTGAGATTGTAACATCTCAGGCTATATAAAGATCATATCTGCTAGGGTTTCATTCAACACTCTCTCTCTATATTTCTCTCATGTTTCACACACAAGTCTATTGATATTCATCTGGGTTTCGTTTGGTTTTCTGGGTAGTTTACTATTGTAAACTTAGTGTAGATCATCTTGATCTTTGGTTTGGTTTTAGTGTGTGAGTATTTGTATTCTATTGTTGCACCTATTAGAGGGACAACAATCTTTCTTTGTATTTGTATTGGTTAGCATCCGTGTTGGGGACTAACCTACTGTGTTTATCGTTATAATAAAAGATTATCACCTGTGGTTGGTTGGGTGATTATTGATATTGTTCTGTACCATTTTAACACTCTCATTTCCATTACTTTGGCTTGAACCTCACCATTGCTATCCATCACCTCTCTTATTTCCTTCTCAGTGTCGTCTGCAGCTGACACCAAACTCTGATCCTTGCTCAATTGGTTATAATCCACAGAGATCTCAACTGCCAATCCTAATTCTTTAACCAACTGAAACACATCTAATTGTTGCTTAGCATGTAATGGCCATATGGCAATTGGAAATCCATACAAAACACTCTCCACTTCTCTTTAGCAGTTTCTATCTCATTCACTTGTTCATAACTGCAACATTTCTTTGTTTGCAGTAGGTTTTTAGGGGTTTAGAATGGCCCACCATGTAAAGAGGAGGTGTTATATCATCATAGGAAAGGAGGGCATGCGATTCTAGCTCAAGAAACGTATTTACAGTTATACCCTTGGCTTTTCTATACTTCCGGGTAATAACGAATAAACCTTTTGAACCATGAGTTTGTATCTGAAAGCGCAAATGGCAATAGACCTTTAGAATACCCTTGGCTTTTCTATACTTTCGGGTAATAATGAATAAACCTTTTGATTCATGAGTTCGTATCCGAAAGTGCAAATGGCAATAGACGTGAAGGAACTGAAGTTTCATAGCTTGGTGGTTGTGTTTGCCAATTCAGATATATCCTGACCAAGAGCCTGGCTAGCTTAACAAGCTGACCAGCATGTCCCATAAATGGCGATGGTATGAAAAACAGTTCAAGTTTCTGTTTTTCCATAGTGTTTGACGAGTTCTTAGTAGATTTTAGACCACTTTTATAGATCTAAACTTACAAACGCTAGTAAGACCACCTTAAATTTGTTTGCAATATTATAATACCATAGGTAATTGTTTATGTTTTATGCATCCCTTAGCTGGGTCCTGCATTTAGGTGACTGACATGCAAAGACTTCCCTTGGCCTCATGCGTAAAACGATTCAAATATTTTTAATCATCAGATACGTATTATGTTCCGGTTAAATCGGGATTTTTAATGGTACAATCAAGCTAGAAATATTCAAGACTTGGACATATGACATATCCCATGTGATTTTTAATTACTTTGCTGCTGTAATGCACTTGGTTCACTAAGGTTTTTGCTTGAAATTGTTGCTGTTAGTTTGTATCAGTGGCCGCTATTCGTTATTGTTGTTGAATTTTTACTCACTTATAAAGAAGAGTAACAAGGGATGTTTGGATTAACCTTATTTGAAAAGCTTGTTGCTTATTGTAAAACACAATGAGCTAAAAAAACGTTTATTGACTTATTTGTGAAAAGTCTTTCAACATACAAGATACATTACTCTTTACTCTTTACCCACGCGTTATAGAAAAGTACATCACAAAACAAGAGAACTTTCTTATAGTGTTGTTATATTAGCAGGTTTTGAATTTATAAGTTGAGCTAGTTATGAAATCAAATCATCGACTAGGCGTCTCAAACAAGCAGATGATGAGCCACCTTCTTCAAGTGCCATTCGGCTCTTAGCTTTCATTTCCATTACTTTGGCTCGAACCTCACTATTTGCATCCATCACCTCTCTTATTCCCTTCTCAATGTCTGCCGCTGACACCAAACTCTGATCCTTGCTCAATTGGCTATAATCCAAAGAGATCTCAACTGCCAATCCTAATTCTTTAACCAACTTAAATGCATTTAACTGTTGCTCCGCGTACATTGGCCATGTGGCAATTGGGACCCCGTACCAAAGGCTTTCCAGTACAGAATTCCATCCACAGTGGGATATGAAACCCCCAACCGCCACGTTAGCCAGCACTTCCGTTTGTGGGACCCAACCAACCACTTTCCCCTTATCAGCTGTCCGCTTTAGAAACCCGTCTGGCAAGACTTCATTGTAGTCTGTGTATTCACCCGGGAAATTCTTTAAGTCCTCAGTGGGAGGCCGGCGTAGGGACCATATGAAGCGGTATCCACTCTTTTCTACAGCAATTGCTATTTCTTTGACTTGTTCCCTATTGAAATATCCCCTGGATCCAAAGCATAGGAGCAGGACCGATGACTTTGGTTGACCGTCCAACCATTGCAACACGTCACTGTTTGGTGTAGGTTTTTCAGGTTTTAGCAAGGGACCCACTGTGTAGACAGGAGGTGTGTTATCATCATAGGAAAGAAGAGCATGAGTTTCTAGCTCTTGAAAGGTGTTCAAGATTATACCCTTGGCTTCTCTATACCGTCTGGTATAACGATTAAACCTTGTGATCTGAGATTTGTCCAGAAGCTGATGTGGCAGCACATGTGGAGGAACTGCAGCTGCATAGCTTGGGATCATTAACTCCGTGGTTGAGTTTGCCAACTCAGATATATCCTGACCGTGTTCGTCATGTAGAGTCTGAATATATAATATTATCCCAAGAAAAGCAGCAGTTGTTGGGAATGACACGTATGTAGGAACACCAAATTCTTTACCAACATCAATCATTGGTGTACAGAACATGTCAACAACTAATGCACTGAGCCGAGGAGCTTGATCCCGGGGCCCCTGGAACTGACCAGCTACAAGCTCCCTTATGATAGGCCTATGGGCCTCAATGACTGCTTCAGCCCGGACACCGACAGTTGGACATTCAGTAAACAAATCAGGATCCATAGGTGGGAAATGGATGAATTTGATCCGATCATTGTCATCATCACTTATGGAGTGTGTGTAGCTGGTACCGACTGGGTCACCGGGGAGCTCCATTACTAGTACAGTAATGGTGAGATGGTGAAATCGATTGACCAAGAGCCTGGCTAGCTCAACAGCCTGACCATGTCCCGTAAGCGGGGATGGGATGAAAAATAGCTCTACTTTCTGTTTTTCCATAGCTTTTGATTATCTGTTGGTGAATTCTGGGGCAGTCTTTATAGGCTAAACACAATGGTAACAGCTTACAAATACTAACAAGATCCCGTTTAGCAGTTTGCAATATTATTATACCATGTGAATATTTGTTTACTATTCACGCATGCCAGAGATGGGCACCTTTGATAAGGAATCTGACATTGACTATACGTATATTACCTCTGGGTGGGGATATGCCACTAATTATTGTCAATGTTCTTTTTCCCGTACCCCGCAATGACAGTCTTGGGCATTGTCGTTGTTGTTTGGACGTATCAATCCATATGTCATTCCTTACGTCTAAACATGTCACATGGGGGGTTTTATTACTTTGGTAATGCTGTAACCAAACTGCTGTTTCAGGTTATTGTGGTTAGTATTTGATTATGTTCGTGAGTTCATTTAGCATAGCACTATCAAGATACCTTTGTTACAAGTGTTTTTCAGCTTTTCTACTTCTCTACGCCTTTGGTTGATTAAGATTTTAACAGCATAAACAATAAAAAATGAAGACCAGTAATGAGATGAGCAGCAGCCAAATAAGTGGGAGTGAGAACTCAAAAATCAACACTAATGGAACACTGGAAGTCTGGAACAAGTGGCAATTGAACTGCAATACAATCACCTTCCTATACAATTTGTGAATTTCTCATACATGCTATAGGTTTGCGGCTTTGCGAAATTAGGCAAGTGCTTCAGTGCTTTTGATTTCTGTTTTCATTATCTTGTTTAGCTAACTGATTTTCAATATAGTGGATTGGTTGATCTTCTATGTTGGTCTAATCCAGCTTTGATGCTCTATATGGAGGCCAGCTAGGACCACCTTAAATTTGTTTGCAAATATTATAATACCATATGTTTGCACTTAGTTGTCTGGCATTAAATATTTTCATGGGTAAAACATTTTCGATATTTTTAAACATCATATCCATATTTTATTCCTGTTATCAGGATTTTGAATGGTACAATCAAGTTAGAAATCTTCAAGGACTTGGACAGTTCCGATGTGAGTTTAATTACTTTGCTGTTGTAATGCATTTGGTTCCCTAATGTTTTTGCGTGAAACTGTTGCTGTTAGTTTGTGTTTGTTGCCGCTATTCGTTATACTGTTGCAAGTGCAAGTGTTTTACTTTTACACTTTTGTCTAGTTTATATCATTTTTTATTTCAAATAACATTTGATTGAAATATAAATGTATCATGTATGCACTTTGCCAAATCTATAAGATGAGAGATGCCTTTGCATTATTCCTTCTAGTTTATTGATCCCTTTAATCTCCTAAATAGTAGTTGCATCAAGCATTAGAGTTGTAACCTGAGCTAGAAAAATCCATTATGAGAACAAGGGTCGAACCATTCAACTCTTGTGGTAACGCAGAAGCAATTGTACTCTGTACCATACATAAATTGATACCCAAGCATATCAGTTTAGTTGTCTTTCTGCACAAAAGATTAGTATAAAGAGTTAAAAGACCAAACAAAACCAATGAACAACACAAAAGATAAGTTAACCAACTGATGATGATGCTTATTAAGCATAGAAGTTTTACCAACTGATGTGCATCTAAGTGTTGCTTTGTGGGTATCGACCATCTAGCCTTAAAAACTCACTACAGTAAGGACAAAAGGCAGTCAGTAGTCAGCACGCAACGAGTACGAATTCAAGCACCTTTATGCTGATTAATATTATCACAAGTAAATGCCAAGCTTAAAAAATGATTACACAGAAGATGTGTATAGATGTGATAGGTTTGTGCAATCAATCAAGACCATTCACGCTTAAAGGGTAGTGTACATGAGAGCTAGCAATGATGTGTAAAAGGTAGTACATGAAACTAATCCGAAGTTGGGTATCCAATTTTCAATACATAGAAGGCTGTTTTTAATAAGCTAACTGAAACACCCTGAAAATCCTTTGCTTGTTGATTCTGTAAGTTAAGCTAGTTACCTGAAATTAAATCATCAACAAGGTGTCTCAAACAAGCGGATGATGAGCCACCTTCTTCAAGTGCCATACGGCTCCTGGCTTTCATTTCCATTACTTTGGATGGAACCTCACTATTTGTATCCATCACCTCTCTTATTCCCTTCTCAATGTCTACAGCTGATACCAAACTCTGATCCTTGTTCAATTGGTTATAATCCAAAGAGATCTCAACCGCCAATCCTAATTCTTTAACCAACTGAAACGCATCTAACTGTTGCTCAGCGTATATAGGCCAAGTGGCAATTGGAACTCCATACCATAGGCTCTCTAATACAGAATTCCACCCACAGTGGGATACAAACCCCCCAATCGCGACATGAGCCAAGACTTCCATCTGTGGGACCCAACCAACCACTTTCCCCTTGCCAGTTATACGCTCGAGAAACCCGTCTGGTAAGATTTCATTGTAGTCAGTGTATTCCTCGGGGAAACCTTTTGAATCTTCCGAGGGAGGTCGGCGTAGGGACCATATAAACCGGTATCCGCTCCTTTCAATAGCTATTGCTATTTCTCTCACCTGTTCCCTATTGAAATATCCCCTAGATCCAAAGCATAGGAGTAGGACTGATGACTTTGGTTGATCTTCCAACCATCGCAACAAGTCATTCTTTGGTGTTGGTCTTTCAGGTTTTAGCATGGGACCCACCGGGTAAACAGGAGGTGTGTTATCATCATACGAAAGAAGAGCATGAGTTTCTAGCTCTTGAAATGTGTTTACAATTATACCCTTGGCTTCTCTATACTTTCGGGTATAACGAATAAACCTTTTGAGCCATGAGTTCTTATCCAAAAGCACATATGGCAGCACACTTGGAGGAACTGGAGCTGCATAGCTTGGTACTGTTAACTCCGTCGTTGAATTTGCCAATTCAGATATATCCTGACCGTATTCATCATGAAGAGTCTGAAAATGTAACATAATGCCAAGAAAAGCAGCGTTTGAAGGGAAGAACACGTAGGTAGGGACACCAAACTCCTTCCCAACATCGATCATTGGTGTACAAAACATGTCAACAACCAAGGCACTGAGCCGAGGAGCTTGATCATGGGATCCATGGAACTGACCAGCTACAAGCTCCCTAATGATAGGCTTATGGGCCTCAATGACTGCATCAGCCCGGAATCCAACAGTTGGACATTCAGCAAACAAATCAGGATCCATAGGTGGGAAATGGATGAATTTGATCCGATCATTGTCATCGTCACTTATGGAGTGGGTGTAGCTGGTACCGACTGGGTCACCGGGGAGCTCCATGACAAGTACAGTAATGGTGAGATGGTGAAACCGGTTGACCAAGAGCCTGGCTAGCTCAACAGCCTGACCAGCATGTCCCATAAGTGGGGATGGGATGAAAAATAGTTCTAGATTCTGTTTTTCCATAGCTTTTGATAATCTAATTGGTGAATTCAGGGGCAGTCTTTATAGACTAAACACAATGCTTACAAATACTGACAAGATCCCAATTAGTAGTCTGCAATATTATAATACCATGTGTATTTGTTTACTATTCACGCATGCCTGAGGTGGGCACCTTTGATATGGGATCTCACATTAACTATTCTTATATATTTATTTAAACGTATCAAAATTGTCTACCTTACTACCCTCTCGGTCGGGATATGCCTGTTTCTGGTTAATGTTCATGAGTTCATCTAGCATAGCAATATCAAGATACCATTGTTACAAGAGTTATTCAGCTTTTCTATTTCTACGCCTTTGGTTGATCAAGATTTTAACAACATAAACAATAAAAAATGAAGACCAGTATAAATATTACTGGATCCAAATATAAATGATGTGAGAGATGAGTACTGACTTCCATTATTCTTTCTCATCGTCTAGTCCCTGTGTAACTCAGTATCAAAAACTCAACATCTGGGTTGGCAAATTATTTGACCTCTTGGCCTTGTTGGTCTTCGAGACTAGCAAGTCCCAAGAAATACGCAAGGTGCAACCCATAAGCAAATCAAAAGGAATTAAAAGAATAGATGTAACAAACTGCATTTGCTAAAAAGTAAAAATGCTGGTGGACAAAAGGTGTAGCAAACAAGCTACAAGTAACTAAATGAGCAACAGCCAAATAAGTGGGAGTGAGAACTCAAAAATCGAACACTAATGGAACACTGCCAGTCTGGAACAAGTGGCAATTGAACTGCAATACGATCACCTTCCTAGAAAATTTGTGAATTTTTCATACATGTTATAGGTTTGCGGCTTTACGAAATTAGGCAAGTGCTTCAGTGCTTTTGATTTCATTATCTTGTTTAGCTACCTGATTTTGTATATAGTGGATTGGTCTATCTTCTATGTTGGTCTAATCCAGCCTTGATGCTCTCTATAGAGGCCAGTCATACTAATCTTATAACAAGGTAAAGTGCTATATGAACACAAATACCAAACAGTCCAACTGCAGTTTAGTAATTGACAACACATTTCATACAGAAAAATTATATACACACACAATCAGGTAACTAAAACCCATACTGGCTCATTTCAAACTCAGTAGTTTGGATTGATTATCGTAACAAACAACAATCAATCAAAACACTTTCAAAACTAGTTACATAATGGTCTTTGAGATTGCATTTTCAATAAGCTGCTTAATCTTAGTTCAAAACAACAATCACGTAAAAACTGCTTAACAGCAATATCTAAACCGCATTAAGTACCATAACTAAAATCAGAAACCACCACAACATGTTTGGCGACAAGCAACTAGTGCTTGTAATTTTCTTAAACGCTCCAAATCAAAACACCACTTCTAGCAGCATTTACTAGCAACTAACATTTTCACTAATTATAGTTATACACGTACGTAGTCAAATATTTCATCAAAACAAACATAAAAAACACCCAGATAAACGATAAAAGCACCATAAACAATATCTCAAAAACCAAATAGTTAAACATTCAAATCCTTAAACCAAAATCCAAAATCTCAACCAGCATAACAAAACTAAGCCCATAAAACACTAAACAAGATAAATAAAACATAGAAACAAGATATCAACCAACACTTAATCAATATCCTGCATGATCTCCTCAGCAGTAAACTTCTCACCCTTTCCCTTATCAGCAACACTTTTCCCCTTAGCCTTCCTCTCAAGCAAATCCTTCCTATCTTTATCAAGCTTCAACTTAGTCACCACAACTTTACTAGGGTTGACTCCAACATTAACAGTCTGACCATTAACTTTCTCCCTAGTAATCCTCTCGATATGAATAACCCATTTCCTACGGTACACCTGGACAACTTTCCCTTCACGTCCTTTGTAGGTCCCACGAACCACCTGCACCTCGTCGTCTTTGCGAACTGGGATTGAGCGCACGTTGTACTTGGATCTGAGCTCTGTTGACAAAGGGGCTGACATGAGGACACGACGGACTGATGATGGGGCTGTGAAGTGGGCCTTGCGGTTCTTGCGACGGGAGCTGGTGACACGTGGGTTGTACTTCATCTTGTTGTTTTTCTGCGGTGGTTCTGTGTGGGGGTGTGGGTGGGGTGTTGCGGCAGCTGATTGTTGTGATTAGGGTTTTGAGGGATTTATAATGGGAAGATGGGAAGCATCTGAATGGGCTGAAAGTTGTTGGGCTAATATGGGCTGGTTATATATTTTGGGCTAGCTTTCTTCATTCATTTTTACCTAGTCCATTTCTCTTATGATAAGTGCAGGGGACTGAATTTGTCAAAACTGAACTTAACCAAATTAAATATTGGGAAAATGACAAAAATATTCATTTTCACAAACATACTTCATAAAATAGCAATTTTTTTTCAAAAAACCAAAAATACCCATAAAACTCGCAAACTTTGCGACTATTTGCGATTTTTTTCAAAATATCGCAAACTTTACGATTTTTTAAAGAAATCTAGCAAAGTTTGCGATTTTTTGAAAAAGTCTAGCAAACTTTGTGATTTTTTGAAATTTAGCAAACTTTGCGATTTTTTAAAGAAATCTCGCAAAGAAATCTCGCAAAGTTTGCGATAATATTTAAAAATATCCCAAACTTTGCGATTTTTTTTTTAAATGCAAATTTTCTGAGGATTTTTGGTCACTGTGAGATGTTTGGAGTTAATTATAAAGACGATTGCTTTCAGATCTTACATACATACAAATACTTTGAATGACCATGCTCACTGCATATAATAAATTTGATTAGAAATCTCTTTTTGGTCCATTCTACATATTAGTTCGAATAAACTCTGATTGTTATTAAATGGAGTATATTTTTACTCAGATGCTAAATTACCTGATTAACGAAATTTCAAATCTCGCATGATAGAGAAAATCTCGCAAGCATTATCCGAAAATTTGCATTTTTAAAAAAAAATCGCAAAGTTTGCGATATTTTTAAATATTATCGCAAACTTTGCTAGATTTCTTTAAAAAATCGCAAAGTTTGCTAGATTTCAAAAAATGGCAAAGTTTGCTAGATTTTTTCAAAAAATCGCAAACTTTGCTAGATTTCTTTAAAAAATCGCAAATAGTCGCAAAGTTTGCGAGTTTTATGGGTATTTTTGATTTTTTGAAAAAAAATTGGTATTTTGTGAAGTGTGTTTGTGAAAATTGATATTTTTGTCATTTTCCCTTAAATATTTTGGTGACGGTTTGAATATCATTATGGCAAAATAAAAATCGAACCGAAAACTGAATTAAAATTTGAAAATATGTTTTCAATATTTTGGTGATGGTCTGAATATGATTATGGCAAAATAAAAATCGAACCGAAAACTGAATTAAAATTTGAAAATCAGTTTTCAAGTACAAATACATTTTCAAGTTTTTTTCTTTTTTTTCTTTTTTTGTTCTTTTTTGCTAAAAATGTATATAATTAAATGAGAATAGAATATAAATTACCATGAGATTGGAAAATTTGAATCTTCTTGCTACTAACACCGTGAGGATGTCAGTCGGTGATGTGGAGATCATCAACATTCAAAAAGGTGAAATCTGACAAAAATATAGACGTTGAACTTTATATATCTATATATATATACTAGACGAGTACCCGCGCCTAGCGGCAGCGGTATCTAGTTTCGACAAAATTTTAGTGGTGATTAAGTTTGTTTCATGAATCAGGATTTTAAGTGTTAATAAATCTATTTTGAATGATTATATTGTTTTTCTGATAGCGTTGTTTTGTATTTGAGATTGTTTTTTTATAGCATTTTTGTAAGTTGCATTAATCAATTAATATTAAATAATAATAACGCTTATTTTTGTTGGAAGGAGCAATTAACAACATTTTTTTGTGTCCCCAAAGACCTGTAGTACATAAATAGTTAGTGTACATAAACAAAAAAATGCGAATACAAACATTTATCTTTCGTTTTTATGTCTCAACCTTTCACGGGTTCCACAACTAATTCATCATTTCTCATATAATTTTGTCAAATTTGAAACCTGGTTCGACCCGGGTGGTTCAACCGGTTGAACCGTTCCGGTCAACAAAAGAAGTCGATTTAAACCGAGTCAACCCGACAGGTTGGGTCGAATACAAGTCAAATTAAATCGGGTTAACCCGCCGGTTTGAAGCGTCCCCGTCAACCCGGTTTTCGATATGTATTAATAGTTTCCATTTGAAATATATGTCTTCAACATTTGTATCAGTTTCATAGGGTCCTTCTCTGCTCAGTTCGTTTCGGACGGCTTTAATTGGTTAGCCGAACGGTGGCGACACCGTTCCCGGTTGAACACGTTGGTTCGGTCCGGTTCGATTTTCAAAACTATATGTAACATCAACTTGTTAGCTTGTATGAAGTTTTGTGTGTTTTTATTAATTTGTATAATAACATGTACTTTTCATTTTAGGATGTTTTAAAAATATCATTAATTAGTGTGTTTAATTATTTTATATTTTGGATTATGTTGTAGCTTCTTTATATTGTACATTATGAAAATTTTATTGTACTTTTTAGTAAGGGGTGTTTTAATTTGTTGTTTTTAATTTGGTAGATGTGCTTTTAATTGGTTGTACAATGTGAATAAATTATTGTATTTTTAAGTAGTGGGGTGTTTTAATAAGAGTATTAACTACACTATGCATTTATCTCTCATTTGACTTTCAATATTCAATATTCAAGTTTTCACTTTTCCACTTTGACCGTTTTTCCATTTTAGATAGTAAAGACTAGGCGAGTACCCGTGCCTAGCGGCATCGGTTTCTAGCGGCAGACAATTAACGATATGTGATTTTGTGGTAAGTGTTTCGTATAACGTTCAAAATAGAACGTGAAATGATCAAAATGTAATTACAAACGGTTGTAACATGTGATAATTCAACTATAGCAAAAATTCTTAAAATATATCAAACGACATATAGAAATATTTAATGAAACTTAAAATAAAACATTACATCAATTATGAAATATTAACTAACAACATACGTTACTCGTCGCGTAAAACTTCTTGATACACGACATTTGAGGTATAGATTTATGCTTGAAGGAACCCTTTGACTGGTTTAACCAATACCTTTGTTGTTCTACGAGATATCCATGGACGGACCCATATGTATGCCGGGTGTGGCACGGGCTACACCCAATTTTAGGTCACGAAGTGCAAAAGAATTTAAAAGCGCGTTTTTGTGGTATGTGCAACCCCTCAAAAAAATTTTGCTACTTTTGTTTCTTACGATGTAACTTTAGTTAGCACAAAGATTTCATTTGTGCAACACCTCTTAAAGTCTCCGGTCCCTCTGACAATGCCACATAAAGTCTGCCACTGAGAGAAAAATGAATCTCGCGAAATAGGCACCCACATTTGAAATTGTTTGGCTCGAGCTTTATTAATAGTCATCGCTAAGGCATACTGGAATTGTGTTCTATTTAGTTTGAAAGTGAAACAGATCACCATCAAACATTATTTTGATTTTGCATCTCCATTTTTTTCCTTTCCTGCAGTGAGATACGAACATCTCTTGTTGGTTGTTTATATAAGCAATAGGCAATAGACAAAGCTCATTTTGATTTTTCCCGCTTTGAACATTATGGAAGGTGTTTGTTAATGAAAGGCAGCATTAAAGACGTTTAGTAAAGATAGTTTAGTTCCATGCAAAGATGAGATAGTTTCCATCAATGTTTTGAAACCCGGGTCGACCCAGTCGGGTTTCTAAAACCGGGTTAACCGGTTAGACCCGCCGGGTTTTGAGTGACCCGGGGCAACCCAGTTCTCGAAACCCGGCCGGGTTTGGTTTTTTTCAAATTTTTTTTATAAAAACCGGGTTGAACCGGTTGACCCAGCGGTCGAACCCGTTGACCCAGTTATTTATTTTTTTATATTTTTAATGGAAATCCGGGTTGACCCGGCGGTCGAACCGGTTGACCCGGTGACCGGTGACTCGACCGGGTCGATTATAAACCCGGTTTTCAAAACATTGGTTTCCATGCATAGATGATAGTGGAGAGTTGACTTGATATCATGATTTTAATATTGAAATCATAGACTTATATAGTAAAGACGTCTATTCAATTTTAAAATTATTATCATGATATTTGACACGAACCCTTTTAATATTTAATTTGAAATCATAGACTTGTTTGACCCTTTTAATACGAACCCTTTTAATATTTAATTTGTTAGAGTAAAGATGTGCATTCAATTTTTATTTTTGGCATTTTAAAAAGTTTCAAAAATGTTGACTTTCAATATTCAATTTTCAAGTTTTCATTTTTTCACTTTGACCATTTTTGCATTTTATATAGTATAGATATATATATATATATATATATATATATATGTATATATATATATATATATTTGTTACTTTCATATTTTTTATGTAATTTGTAATTGTAAGTTTTAATAAATGAAAATTTAGTTTGTTTAAAAATTTGACAATAAAATAAAACACTGAGTCCTAAAAAAATGTTTTAGCTTGAATTATAAGGAGGGCAAATGACAAAAAAAATACATCGAATTTGACATTTTATGTGATTGTTTGTAGCCAACTATTTTTTTCTTATTGTATGTACTGAACTTTTTAATTTCGATCATTATGTGTATTTTGTGACTATTCTGCTATGTAAAATGACCATTTTACCCTTCGAAATTTGAAAAAATTAAGGGTAAAATGGTCATAAAATACACACAATAATCGAATTTTGAAAGTTAAGTACACACAATAAGAAAAAAAAATAGCTGACTACACACAATTATAAAAGTGTCAAGTTCAATGCATTTTTTTGTCATTTGCCCTTATAAAGAGGGTGATTTTTAAATAAAAGTCTTAAAAAAATGTTTTAGCTTGAATTACGAGGAAGGCGATTTTTAAATAAAAGTCTTACAAAAAATGTTTTAGCTTGAATTAAAACACTTAAGTCTTAAAAAAAATGTTTTAGCTTAAATTAAGACACGAACGGCTCGTTTGTTTACTTTTTTCATTAAGTCATGTTAATTAACAAATGACTTAATGTTGAGGACCTTACTTTTATCACTTATTATTTTAAGTCATTTATTTTGATTAAGTGAAAAACAAACAACTTTTTATATGACTTAATAAATTAAATTTTTTCATATTAATTCAATTAAGCTGCATTCAAACATCAACCAAGTCTTAAAAAAATGATTTTTGACTTGTTGAGTGAACAGGTTTGTGTTGAAAGGAAAAAAGTTGATCTATGATGATTTTGAGTTGGTGAGTGAAGTGTTTTATGCGAAATCCCCTGAAATAGATCGAGTTTTACTAATGGTTGTGCATGCCAGAGTCGGTACCTCGACACTTTAATTGTTAACACGACAAGACACCTACATGCTCTTAACTGGGTTTCGTGTTTGACCTTAACATTTCGGTCTTAATGTGTCCCGACCAGACACGCAAGAGACCGTTAAGAGGATATCTATTATCTATTATATATAATAAAATAAGCTTTGCAAGCCTACTGTTACCAAAGATTAAAACTTCTTTAATGCACTTCCTTATTTAGCTACCATGTACAATACTTTTATGCATGACGTTTATCAAAATGAAGCTATAGAAACTAAAAAATTTTGGTTGGTACAACTCTTCTTCATTATTCAATCCAATGCATTCCTCATAAAACTTCTTTCATAAGCTTCTTCATTTGAAATTTTGAATCAATCCACGACAGTTTCTCCTCAACATTTAATGTATACGCGTTTTTCAATTCACCCCAAAAATAGGTTACGATTTCTCCTTATACCTTTGATTCAGTCTTTATCATCAACCCTACCAATTTTACTCGATGCCAGCTTTTTTGTTGGTGGCAAAACCATAAAATTGGTAATGATTTTGGTGCCATTGAAAATCTCATTTGGGTTAATATCTTAATCACATACGCTGGCCATACCATAAAACTGGTATTATGATTTCAACTTTTTATATGTTTGGAGAAGATAAATAGATGTATGTGTCTTTTTTCATTGCTTATGTTTCCACCATCAATCGTTTGTAGCATTCAATTGTTATATCTTGATCCCTTGAATTTATCTTAAGTTAGATATGTGTTTTGTTGTTCTTCAAGTGTGGGCATACGCGATTCAATTTGAAGGTATGTAAATCTTAATCCCTTAAAATCTTTTATTTAGATCAACTCTCAACAATCCATCTAATTGCTATGTATATGACAATCAATTCAAAAAGATTTTTAGCATACTTGTTTGATGAAACACCACATTCACAAATTTGGGTTTGCTAAAACATATTTAGTTGATTTATAAATTTTAAGTGTTTGTATGTGTTTGCTGAAGTTTTTTAATTACGTGAAGCTGCAGGTTAAATAAAACTTTTGTTATGCTTTTGTTACGTGTTATGCCTTTATTCGTTATCTATACACTATGATCACTTTTTGCATCTTTGCTTTGATTTTGTTTTGCTCCATGGATAGGGTGCTTGGCGCTGGGCTCGCAAAAGTAGAGCTTGGAGGTTGTTGAATCGTGTGGTAAGAAAAAGCGTGAGATACTTCGGGCGAGGTTGGTAATATTGAGGTATTGGATTGTTTGACGACCTAACTGTTTCGGTTCAGCCCGTTTGTATTATATAATCTTTTGGACAAGATAAAATATTTTATTGGTTATGTAGTTTCAAGACTTTAACGAGGAAGAAACGGATGAAAATCTTGAAACTTATTAAGCTGCTAGAGGCAAAAAACTTGGAATGAGAACATGAGATTGAGTTGGATCTTGAAGCAGAATTCTCAAATTTGGCACTTCATATAATTGGCCATTGTTAATGATGGTGCTCTGCGCAAAAAACTAAAATCAATTCATTGATCTCTTTTATTAAGTCAAAAGGTATATTTTTCTATTCTTTTGATCCATATAATATATTTCTTTATAATGTATTTTAGTATATGATAAAGAGTGGAATCACTCTAACTAATTGTAATTATCTATGCAGTCGAATTATCTTTTTTGCCACTCAAATACAAAATGAATATGAGAAAATGAAAGGAAAAATATAGCTTCGATAGGCTTAGTCTTAACTTATTCTAAGTTTTGTAGTATGGATTATCTTTATTGTACATGGTTTCTTATAAAGGTTGTAATGTAGTAGCAAGGTTTTTTCTCTCTCACATAGATTCTCACAGACGTAAAATAAAGCATATATTTCTATTGCTAATCAATTTTGATCCATATCAGTAATGGCCCATTTTGACCCTGTAAATGACCCATGTATGACTTTGTATTTGTGTATTTTGTATACTTTAGCCAACTGGAGTGTCTCATTTACTTTTGCCACTGTTTATCTATCTATTACCAGGGACTTCTAGAGGCTTATATGGATTTAATATATAATCATTTTTTGCAGATTTGATTGTGATGTAATGTTTCACTGCAATCAATTCCCCCATGCCTCTTATTACTGATATCATCCATAATGGGGAATGGATTTGGTCAAATTCTCTGTCTGAATTCTTTGATGGCCTATCTGTGATCACCCCTCTTTGTTGTACGAAGGGAAAAAAGATAAAGTTTATGGAGAAGTTGCAGAGGTAGGCATGGTGACTTCTCTATTTCTTCTGTTTGGAATGATATTACGGAGTCCGGTGATTTGGTTCCTCTGTTTGAATGCTTCTCCTCAAGTCTTTGAAGCTGCAAATATTTGGGAGTTTCATGTTGTGCATAGTAATGATAGAAAGAGGATCCAATTTACTCCATGTAAATAATTCTTCATTGGTCTTTTTTAGATAATGGTATGTTTTTGGTTTTATTGGCAGTTCAAATGGTATTGCCTATTGGTTCAAATTGAGAAATTAGGAGGGAAATTTAAATGTGAGGTTGTTTATTTATGTTTGTGTATGGCTGGAGTTACCATAGTGATTTTTGTATAAGGATGGTTTTTGTTGAAATATTGGTCTTGGTAATTTGTGGGATATAGTGCTCCTTTGGACTTGTGCACTTTATTCTACTTATGTTCGCTTTTGTAATGTGGAAAATTGCTAATCTAATAAAATGATAGGCTTTTGATGGAGCATGGACATTCTCTCAAAGACAAGAGTTGCTATTTTAATGTATTTTGTTGATTTTTTGGTTTTGTATTTTTGTAGTTTAGGGTCATTTAAACTGATTTCTCTTATTTGTATGTTGTCAAAGCATGTTTTGGGATGGTTATTTGACTATGCTTATATGGTCCATATAGTGCTCTTTGTATATTCTTTTAGTGTATTACTACTAGAGTATTCTCAATATGAGCTTCAACTTGAATACTAAAAATCTATAAAGTGCTTTGGGCTATACCATGTTAACACGATTTAGGTTATGCTCACCTATTATTATATATTCTTATATACAAAATACTACTATTGATTCTATTACCCATTGGCTTTTGCAGGTTACAAGTCATTGCAGAGAACTACCAAAGGTCCAAACATCTTCAAATTTAATTCTTATTTTTAATATAGCGAAAGTTTCTCTTAGTTTTTCTTATGCATTTAGGTTGAGGACAATAAAAGTACATATGTGTATAACCTGTTTGGAATAAATATGGACGTCGATGGATAGTTTGGAATCAAATAAAAAATGAGGTGTTCACGGAATGAACATTGGCTACTCAAGTGTTTGACGTTCACCGCATACCTTGCTCTTCTTCAAACATATCAAAGTTGGAGAGGACACACATGCATGTTTATTATTTTAATATTTACAAACGGAATTGTTTATAGAATCATTGACTTAATACTTATATCCATCAAAAAATAATAAAACATGTTTACGTTCGTTGTTGTTTGTTACTTTATTCATATACATAACTTCTTAATAAATAATCACCTTAAAATTTTTCGTGATTCCACGGGCCTATAAAGAGAGTTCCGAGATAAGAGAGTTCATGATTGGATATTGAACGTGGAGACGGCAAGCTTGGAGGACCAAACGAAGGAGAGGTTTCTATAGATGTGCCGGAAGATATTCTAATAGATACTACTGATGACCCCATAGCATCTATTATTGACTTTACTTATCCAAACATGTTGGATAACATCCATGATCCGGCCTACTTCCAAGAAAAGGCGATTTTGGCACCCACAAATGAGTTAGTCGACACTATAAATGAACATTTGCTGGCCAAATTTTCAGGAGAAGAAATGGTCTACTTAAGTTGTGACAACGTGGATAAAAGTGAACGCGGTGTTGTCATAGATTAGTTTATTTTCTCGCCTGAATTCATTAATGGATTGAAGTTCTCAGGTGTTCCAAACCACATGCTTGCTTTAAAAGTCGGTGTGCCGATTATGTTGTTAAGAAACATAGACCAATCAAATGGTTTATGTAATGGTACAAGACTTCAAGTACTTAAATTAACAAGAACCTCTATTCAGGCGCAGATCATTAACGGAACCAACTTCGGAAAAAAGGTGATTATTCCAAGGTTGAGGATTACTCCGCCGATAAGCGTTGCCTCTTAAGATTGTCATGAAACAATATCCGATATCAGTATCTTTTGCCATGACAATCAACAAAAGCCAAGGTCAATCGCTTTCTAAAGTTGGTTGTACTTGCCCCACATGTGTTCACACATGGACAACTGTACGCTGCCGTATCAAGAGTAAATAGCAAGCGGGTTTTGAAGGTTGTCGCTTTTGTGATCAGATGGTAATATCTCCAAAACCACAACAAATGTCGTGTATAAAGAAGTACTTGAAGGTCTTTGAACAAGGTTCATGTTATATCATGTATGTATAATTGGTGTAATCACGTTATATTATACTATGGTTCATTATTTTTAATGTTACAAGGTTTGTTAGCAACTTAAATTTTCATTGAAATCACACATCATTTTATGTTCGACTCAATCTATTCTTATTTTAGCAACACGATGGTTGTAAATCGATTGTCACTCAAATATATTTTAAATTTAACAAATTTACGTTATTACTTTTATTATCATCTCATTTATCTATTTCTTTAAAAAACAACCCGGTGTCAACGGGTCTCTAAGCTAGTATATATATATGTTAAAAATAAGCCCTACACACTTTCCTCTTTCTTTTCTCATATTCCCTGCGCCTCCCTTTTCCTCTTTTCTCATTTTCTCATATTAGCATATTCAACAAACGCATGCTTTATCAATCTTACTACTCTTTCTTGCCAAGATTCTTTCAAGAACGGGACATCTTATGGCTTCAAGATCTCATCACAACGCGAGGTCACTGGTAGGGTTTTGATTTTCGAATAAAACTTTAGAAAAGAAAAAGGAATGTAATCCTCCTATAGATCGATGATGGTTTGGATCTTTGTTTCACAGAGATTATCTCAATTACATAACGTTTATGTGTGTTTTGTGAATCCAGAGAGGTTAGTTCGAGTGATAAAGTTCCTCGTGAGTTTCTTCTTTTATATTGTAATTTGCTTTGTTTGTTTTAATAAATGGATTGGGGTTGAAATGTAAATGTGTATGTTAGATGGTCGTTGAAAGGGATAAAGTCGTTTGCAATGGGTAAAGTGGGAAGCAGGAAGATTTATGACCATAGGACTTAGAATGATACTTATTATCGGATCGGTTGGTGATGAGTTTGACTTTTAGGTTGAATTATATTATCTATTATTGTATCTAACTGGGAATATTGCAGCTATGTAGTTTCCACCATTAGTATAATTTAAAATAGCTATCAAGTTGTCATTTTGTATTTCTTTTAGTTTATTGGTCCCATGTAAATTTTAATATGTTCTTTTTCTCGGTTAATAATGGCGGAGGAAGTAACAAGAGCTAAAGAGCAATTAGTTTGATGGGTGCTTCATTGTTACAAACATGCTATGGTATTTGCATCCACTATGTATGTGTCTGTGACATATAGTATATTGGTCCATCTTTTATAAATAAAATGATATTGTCTTACGGTGGTCGATATCAAAGATATTAGTATATTACGCTAGTGATAGTTTATTTCAAGATTAAGTTTCTTATTTCAACTCGGCACCGTCATAAGCTTATTGATTTGACTCTTAAGTAGTTCGAAACTTTAAACATAAACACTTAGAGCTGATTATTGCAACCTCCTATCAGAATAGCCAGTTTAAACAGGCATCTAAACGCCCTCTTTGGCCATTATGCTGTAGAAGACATTTAACCCCACTCAAGTACTTGGTGATTAAAATAGAAGTGTATGTGGTGATTGAAATGGTGATAAGCTTCTGGATATATGTGATTTGTCGAATGTTAATGTTAATTCAGTGATGCTTTATAAGAAACAACTTAGATGAAGCAAGTATTTATTTTTTCCTCACCTCTAATACTAATTTTTGTCCATACATATGTGAAATTTCGTTGCAATTCTTTAAGTCATGTGATTCATATGAATAAGGCCCTTTGGAGAACCTACCATTGTGTCTCAGTGTGGCTGCACTTTAAATAACTTTGCTGAATTTCGTCTTTAGTACCATTTGAGCATTAATGCAATTTTGATTTCATAAAGCTTTTCTTTTTCGTTCATTTGTAGGAACAAACCGTGCTTCAAAACTCTTGCGTGCAAATGGATTTACACTTATGAAAGTCACCGAGGGATCCAAGGAAGAACCCGGAAGGAAGAACCCGAAAAATGTCTTTGAATAATGTTGCTTTGTGTAGTAAAATCCAATAATGTTGCTTTGTACATGTTAACGCTTTGTTTTGGCTCACCTTTTGGGCATTAGATATGGAAAGTGCATGTATCGTTTCGTTATGTATTTGGTATAAATTTAGTATTTTTGTTAACATGTCCCTTAACAGGTTCGTGTCGTGTAACCTGTTAATTTTCGTACGTGTTGTTCGAAAAAATGACACGATTTGTTATTGTGTCGTGTTGTTCACCTTAACAATTAGGTCTTAACAAGTCTGTTCGTGTTGTCTGTATGGACGGTTATGCCGACTCTATGTACAGCGGTGAACTTGAGAATTAGGCTATGTTTGGCGCAAAGACTTTTTGAAGCTTTTGATGGCAATGCGTGGAATGAATGAGTTTTTTATTTTTATTGTTCGTTTGTGCCGAGCGGTGAGCTTTCATTTTTAGGAAAGCTCATTTTTCCAACGCTTTTTGCTGTTCAAGTGGAATTGGTCATGCTACTTTTTACCAAACACACCCTAAGTCGCAAAGACGGTAAAAAAAAAGCCTTACTCAATTACGGAGTAATAAGCTTTAATAACCACCGATCCAAAACAGACGGTTGTAATAATAACTCGACAACAACAACATGATGTTAAAGTGTAAATAAAGTTTATGTCATTTCTCGCTTTTGAGTTGTTAACAACTCCAATGATTAAACCCCCCTCCTGTTCCTTCAAATTAATTCATAACCATTCAATAATAAAATCACACCAACCATTTCTCTCATTTTCACCACATTTTTTCCCTTGATTTCATTCCCACAAAAAATAGAAAAAAAATCAATATTGTCAAAGATTCTTATTATTCGAATCTTCATTTTGGATTATATATACATATAAAAAACTTTGGTTTTTTCAATTCAATACCTACATTTCATTGGCGCCCAAATGACTGCCGCCGGTAAATTTTCATTTTCTTTGCCGGAGGTCGACACAAAGCTAGGGTTTATCAATTTTCCGGCGACGACTAAACGGAATTATTTGGCGCCAATTAAAGCAATGGAAATGCCGTCTTATAAAGTCGATGTTCAATTGATGAAACCTAATGGTATAAAGTTTCTTCTTTTTGTATTGTTTTGAGTGATATTGATTTAGTTGTATTTAATTTAATAAAAGTTGTTGATAATATAGGTTCGATATGTGGCGAAAATGGAACGGCGAATATTGTTTGGCATAAATGTTCAGTGGAGAAAATTGATAGGCAGGAGCTGCTTAATCAACGAGGCTGCGTTATTTGGATCACTGGCCTCAGTGGCTCAGGTTACTTAGCTAATTATTTACTCGTTTCGCGTTTTCGATAATTAGGGATCGTTAAGCTGTTTATATAGATTTAGAAGTGTAATTGTATGTTTGTTACATTAGGAAAGAGCACTGTGGCTTGTGCAATGACTCGAGCACTTCATGCTCGAGGTAAGCTGACATATGTTCTTGATGGTGATAACGTTAGGCATGGTCTTAACTGTGACCTTACTTTTAAACCAGAAGATCGTGCAGAAAATATAAGAAGAATTGGTATGCTTCTGTTTTTTCTTGCTGAGTCTAGTTTTGATATGCGCTACTAATGTTTGCGTTGTATGATTTGATAGGAGAGGTAGCTAAGCTGTTTGCTGATGCTGGAGTTATATGCATAGCTAGCGCGATATCTCCCTATAGAAAGGACCGTGATGCTTGTCGGTCTATATTTCCAGAGGGAGATTTTATTGAGGTTGGTTTTTGTACCTGCTGATGTATTGTTTATTTGAACCTGCTGCAATGGCTTATAAAGGCTTGTAACTGACAGGTATTCATGGATATACCTCTATCTGTATGTGAGGCCAGGGATCCAAAAGGCTTATACAAGCTTGCACGCGCTGGAAAGATTAAAGGTATACTATAAAATGTGTTTACAGTTAGTATCTTTATAACTTATGGATGAAAGACTACTATGCATTTTTCATGGCTGATTGGGTGTTCTTTGCGCTTTCCATCTTGTCTATTTATCGAATTAAATTAATGGGTTAAAGTTACTCCATTATCTTCACAGGTTTTACAGGCATTGATGACCCATACGAGGCACCGTTAAACTCTGAGGTACACATACTCTTATTATGATACTCCCTTGTCTGAAAAATGCAGAGTTTGACATTGCAAGGTCCTAGACTCATAGTTGCCTAAAATTCTAAGATACCTCGTGATAAGACATAATGGAGACAGCTCATGGGACAAAATAAGTATTACACGCGTCTTTGATTAATATTAAACAAGTAGGTAAACCGAGATTAAAGATTTGCTAAAAGTAGAAACTTCGTAATTTTGGGGGCAACTTATAATAGAAAGTGTTGGGTTTGTTGGGATCCTATCTTTTTGCTTGTACATTCAATTAGGGTCTTAAAATCACACTGTTTTGGAAATTTAGCATAGCATTTGATTATCCTTTTGGCTTGCCTCTGCATATCTTCATATTTACTAAACTTCAATGTACATGAAACTTTGTCTCTGCAGATTGTGTTACAACAGATAGGACAGGTATGTCCCCCACCCGAGGCTATGGCGGACAAAGTGATTTCTTATTTGGAAGCAAAAGGGTACCTACAAGCATAGTGTCTGTCTAGAATACCCACACACGTGATGAATGAATTATCATACACTACAAGGTGCTGCAAACCGAAAATGCTCTTATTACACGTGTTCGTTTATGCCTAGGAAACTATTTGTTGCCTAATCTGGATTTGAGTTATCAATGCAGATAGTACGTCAATTAACCGATTGGTTAATTACTTGATTGTGTTTTATCGTTGTTTGTTATTTGTTGCTAACTAAGGTTAGAATTTAAAAAAATGTTTATCAGGTGATGCTTGTATACTCCAATATTTAGTGTTACATGAATGAATGTTGCTCAGTTAGTAGTTGTGAAGGAAAATTGTTTTAGATTTGGAAAACTATCCATTTTTATTTTGTATACATTTTCAATGTATCTTATTAATAAGCAAGACAACAAAGCAACCATAACCAAATTGTATTATAAAACACCAAAGGGGGAAATTATAATTTAAAATCACTAAAAACAGAACATACATTAACCTCATTGAGTAAGAACAGGTGTAGTCTTAACTGCTAAGGGATTTTTAGATAGTATTTTGCTCTCTTCACATTTTCACACTTATTCATACAGTGAATACATACATTGGTTTTTTGATTCTTAATCATATCCTAGGATCTTTATCATTCAATACGAGAAACCAAACAACATAATCATTCCAATCCAATCATCATCATGTTTTACCATCTCATCAGTAAACACTAAGAAAAATAAATCCTTTTACTATTTCATTTTAAATATTTCTATTGTGCCACATGCTCTACATGTACTTGTGAGAAAAAAAATAGTTGAAATACATTTGTCAGTTAACATTTTTTTTTATGCAAATGGTGAATTATATTAATATCAAACAACAAATTACAAGAATTCACTTTAACTGGGATGGACAACACCCATCCAGTTCACAGCACACCTATATTCTATAGCGGCACAAACAAACTTGTATAATACTATCTAAAACAAATCACATCACTCATGCTATCCGATATCAGACAACATGCATTCTTTCTCTGTCAACACAGTGATATTCAAGGAGACAACTGCACTATAATGTGAACCATGCCAAATTGTCTCTAATTCACCATTCTTTGCACCTACCATCTAGCTACATTTCCACATCACCCTTCCATCCAAACCATTCAACCTACAACCACAATAGTAAGGACAAAAATGATGTGTGGCTTCACTAGGAACCCATAACCCATCCATTGGGGCTCGCGAAACAGCTTCATTCTCTAGAAAGGCTTTAACTGTCTGGGAACACACACCACGACAAACCTCACCGTGCCAATCTATTGAGTGGACCAAGCGGTGCATCTTTCACTCTCGCTATTCCACAAATCATACATTGGCCGCACCATATATACCGCGGAGATAGACCACTTTATGGTACATTCCTATATGTATAGACCTCCCCCGCTTGGCACTTGTCAATCGGTTTCCTCCCGAACCCAAAGCTGGAATATGACAAGAAGGTTATCATAAGTACAATCTTGGCGGATGGAACTCAAGATACAAGGTATCTAATCACTTTGTAGTGCGTAAAAGAAACCCATTGACATTTATAAGCTATATACTACTGTAATAGGTTTATCCAAACACCTCTTATAGTAGCAGGGGAAAAAGGACATTAATACTTAGTTGTGCCAAACACCCAGAACCTCAGAATTCTCACAATATGACTTTTCAGTGAATCACCACCTCTATTGGGTTGCAGCCCATCCTCACTCTACAATGGCAGAGTGATTGTTTGAACAAGTGTTAAGACACAAATACAAACCATCACCGCTCTCCCATCCATCTTGTCATAGTTAAGCGGGCTTCACTTTTTTGTTGCAAATAATGGACCACATTCTTTCAACATTCCCTAAGTTATTTGTCCTTTGTAACTAACATTATGAATAGCGCATTTGCCGTTTCTTGCCATTCGCCTCGCTCTACCATATCCTTTCCTGCGGTTCAATTTTCTGCGTGACTAGGACTAGTATTTTCACGTCGCTCCAATAATGGTTTCCGTATGACTATTAGTATGCC
>OU343218.1:215444134-215584893 GCA_910596185.1 Chrysanthemum makinoi | reverse complement strand
TAATAAACCTGACTGTTTGGAACGAATCATAGACCAAGAAAGAAACTTAGTTCTCCCATCATATTCATTTCAAACTCATCATACTTATTTCAAACTCATCACACATGTCTTGACAAGTCGATCCGAATATAATATCGTCCACGTATATTTGAACAATAATTATATGTGATTTTTTTTCTTTGTGAAAAATGTATTATCAACTAACCCCATGGTATAGTTGTTTTTTGATTAAAAATAATTTGAGTCTATCATACCAAGCCTTTGGGGCTTGTTTAAGACCATAAAGAGCTTTCTTTAGTTTGTACACATGTTTAGGTTTTTCGAAATCGATAAAGCCCGGAAGTTGAGCTACATAGACTTCTTCATTAATAAAGCCATTTAGAAAAGCACTTTTAACATCCATTTAAAAAAGCTTAAGATCATTAGCACAAGCATAAGCAAGAAGTATTCTTATAGACTCTAATCTAGCCACGGGAGAATAGGTCTCATCAAAGTCTATGCCTTCTTGTTGATTATACCCTTGGGCAACAAGTCTAGCTTTGTTTCTAGACATTACACCGTTTGCATCTAACTTGTTTTTATATACCCATTTAGTTCGATTATGGTTTGGTTATTAGGTAGAGGGACGAGTGTCCAAACATCGTTATAAATAAATTGATTTAACTCTTCTTGCATAGCCATTACCCAACTTTCATCTTTTATGGCTTCTTGCATATTTTTAGGTTCTATGGTTGAGACAAAACAAAATAAACTACTTTGGTTTTGGACTTGAGATCTTAAGGTTCTTTCATTTAATTTTCCTATGACCTTCTCTACGGGATGATCTTTAGACTCTTTAATATTGATGATTTCAATGTTTAATGGTTCATCTTCTTTATTTATATTTTCCTTGATTTCTATGGCCTCACTTTCGATTATCTCGTCATCGACAAGAGGTTGGGTAGGTTTAGGTGGACTTTCATCAAATCTTACGTTTAAGGATTCTTCAACCTTCATTGTTTCTTTATTAAGTATAACATAAGCTTTGCTATTAGGAGAGTAACCTAAGAAGACACCTTCGGTTGATTTAGGATCAAATTTAGTTAGGTAATCTTTAGTGTTAAGTAAGAAACATTTACTACCAAAGACTCTAAAGTGTTCTAACGTAGGCTTTTTGCCTTGAAGTAACTCGTATGGAGTTTTACCTAAGACTGGTCTAATTAGGACACGGTTAAGTATGTAGGTTGATGTGTCGACGGCATTGCACCAAAATTTTTTAGGAATAGGTTACTCATTAATCATGGTGCGACTCATTTCTTGTAGGGTTCTATTTTTCCTTTCAACTACCCCATTTGATTGTGGAATGCGAGGAGCCGAGAAATTGTGAGTAATACCATTAGCATCACAAAAAGCTCCAAATTGCACTTCATTATCAAATTCCCTACCATGATCCGTTCTAATAGACACTATAGGACTTCCTAGTTGTCTTTGGATTTTCTTACTTAATATTTCAAAACTATCGAATGTTTCAGTTTTATTCTTTAAAAATTTAGTCCATGTGTATCTAGAGTAATCATCCACTATAACCAAAGTATAGAAGTTACCTCCATAACTTTGAATAGCGGATGGACCAAATAGATCCATATGAAGTAGTTCTAGACACTTAGTAGTAGAGACCATATTTTTAGCTTTGTGACTAGCATGGACTTGCTTTCCTACGTTACAAGCATCACAAAAATGATGTTCGTATTTTAATTTGGGTAGATCTCTTACTAGTTCTTTAGATGATAGCGATTGAAGAAGTCACATATTGGCGTAACCCAATCTTCGATGCCATAAGGTCGAAGTATCATCCATAGAAGTAAGACAAAGTTTGTCTTTTGGTTCATTACCGATTTTAATGACATAGACTCCATGTTTTCTAATGCCTCTTCCTATAGTAATTATGTTTTTCAATATTTTACTACCGGTTTTACTAAAAAGTACGTTGCACTTTTTATCATATATTTGTCCTATACTTAGAAGGTTGAAGTTTAGGTTTTCTGCGTGACATACATCGTTAATGGTTAAAGATTTGTGAGAATTGTACCTTTACCGATGATTTTGCTCTTGCTATTCACTCATCATATCTTACATAATCTTAGAGAGATTTGAATGATCTTTGAAAGATTTTTTGTGATCTCCACTGTCAGACTGGCGGAACCAAAAATTATAAAGGGTGGACCCCTTTTTTTGGTTTCGTCCAGTCCGTGATCTGCTGATCACTTGGCCTATAAATAGCAAGTCAAACCAAGTTGTTTTCATCATCCCTCGTTAGCATAAAACACATACATTCTCTCATTCTATTACATCTAACTCATTTTATTTCATTTTAGTGATCTCCTTTTGTAGCAAAGAAGATCAAGGCATAATCAAGCTTCAACAAATTGTTGGAAGTCTTGTTTGTTTTATTGTTGTGTGAATCATTATTGTTCATACATCATTGTTGTACCAAACCATCTTAAACCTTTGAGTGTGAGTGGTTAGTATTTTAGTCCTCAAAATACATAGTGTGTTGGGAGTGGTTGTACCCTTGTAAAAGGACTCAACATCTAGCTTTGTGTCGGAAATATTGTGTGTAACGCGTGTAAAGGTTTTCTCCGCCGTTAAAGGAGCTTGTTGATTAGTGAAGATAACTCTCGAGTTGGAGACTCGGGGAGTGGAGTAGGACAAGGAAAAAGATTCCTTGTAGACCGAACCACTATAAACAACTTTTTCGTGGTTTGATTATTTCTTTCCTTACTTATATATTATCTATTGCTTACATATTATTCATTATTCACTAACACATCATTTATCTATATTGATTGATCTCACAATAAGTTTTCGAAACAATTAAGATTTTAAACGGTAAAACTATTCAAACCCCCTTCTAGTTTTCCACAAATTCCTTAGGATCATCCTCTGGCAAATAACTCAATACTGAATATTGATTAACAGATCTCCTCAAATTTTCCACTGTCCCTTGTTTTCTTGTATCATTAATTCCATTTTTCTCTCTGCTAGTTCCCACATATCCATTTTGTTTCTTCCTAAATTCTTGCCTTATATTACCCATATATCCCATTTTCTGATTCCTCATTCCCTCCATACTTTGTTCTTGATTCATTTTATTTTCCTTCTGAATTGCACCATTCTTGTAGTAACTGCTTTGATTGTACTGATTCTTATAATAACCTCTTTTCCCATGTGTTCCCACTTCAAAATTGCCCTCCTTACCATTGTAATTCTTGTTATCATTTCCTACTTTTGTATTTTCTTTTAATTCATTCTCTAATTCCTCTGCACTTTTAGGCCTTTTGTTGCATTTCAAAAACTCATGACCAAACACTTTGCAATGCTCACATACTTGTGGTGTCCAATCATAAACAACTTGCACTTTTTTTGTCCATTTAACACACTTATCCTTATCTCTATATTGAATCTCTATACACTTCTTTAATCCCTTCAACAAGAACTCTAGCATATCCTAGGTTACCCATTCCTTTATGACACATAGCAGCAGTCATATTATCCATAAGGATAGGTATACCTATACTACTAGCTAATGCACTAATTCCTTCCACACTCCATGCCTCCAAAGGTATATCCACCATTTTAACCCATACCGACAGCTTATTTGGTTCAATCTTCTGCATATGCATATCAAGACTCCATTTTTGGGCAAAAAGAGGCTTATTATTCACCATCCAAGGACCACTTTCCAAAACAGCTTCCATTCCTTCTTTATTTCTGAATTTGAACAAAAACTGACCATTGTTGTGCACAATATCATCAACTCCAAACTTATTCCACATCCTCCTAATATTGTATCTTAGCTCATTAGGATTCATACTATGACCAACAAATTGTCCACACACAATAAGGTTCCATCTCTCACTACCTTTTTCAAGCACTTCATAAAAAACCACAACTTCATTTTCTAATTCTGTTAAAATAGTAGGCACAAAACTGAGTTTGTTAAGAACTTCATCCTTTTTCACAACATTTGCATATGACTTATCACTTGAATTCCCTGCAGCACTAGTAAAACCTTTCTCCTTCATACTGTCATTTCCATCAATTTTACTATCATTTTCAATCCGTACGCTTGTCTCAAGCTTATCACTAGTTGTACGAATACTGTTAACCTCATTTTGCACATTTTTACCAACAATTGATTCATTCCTAATCTCATCTCCATTAATCTCCCTATCTTCCTTTTGTAATTCCTTAGTTTTCTCCAATTCATAGTTTCCCCAGTTCTGTTATTCTCAGTTTCCTTCAAATTAGCTTCTGATACATTTTCTACTTGTTTTTGCCCCAAACTACTCATAACATGATTGTTTAAACTTCACCGGAACCCTAGGAGTCCGATTAGAAGTCCTTTGTTTCTTTTTGTTTGACGTAATTCTCTTTTGTATGAATACTGAAAGCTAAACTTCAATAACTAGACACAAACTTATAGAAAACAAAGCAGAAACAAATCATACTGCAATCAATGACAATACAAGACAAATCTGAAGCAGAAATAGAAATTAAAATTTTGGCGCCAAAATCAACAAATTGGGGTTTTCCTCAAAACTAAACGAAAATCTAATTCAAACTAACCGTTATGTGCGTAATGACAAGACGAATTGATTGGTGTAATCAGAAATGAAATTCGTTTAGTAATTGGTGAGAAATGAAAGAATAATGGTGATTTTTGAATAGGCGTAAAAAGCGGAAAACGGTTATGGAAGAAAAGAAGAAGGAGAGAAATTTTTGTCAGTTAACATTACAGTATACATATTTACTTTTGACATTTGGGAGACAAATTACTACTCTAATGAACCAAAGTTCGAAATCTGATCATCTATTTCTAAATATCATCAATGTACAACTAGGTTAGTATCCCTGCTAATCAATTAATCCATTCCTACAAAATTCAAACAAATGGTAATTGTTTAATCTTGATTAGTTTAAGTTTCCATAGATAACTGGATTGGTTTTTTGATGAAGTTTTGTTAGATATATATTAGTCTGCCCGAATCACCCGACACGAATCCCACCCGAACCTGATAACTCGAATCCTTATAGGGTCGAGTTGCGGGTTAGTTTTTTCATATTGTTGTATAAATTCAAGCAATCTCAGCCATTCTAAGATACACCAAATACTCGCTTCACCTACCTTTCTCTCTAGAGACTCTAAAACTCTTGACGAAATATTGGGCAAGAGGTCATCTCTGCCAGTATTTGTGCTTAAGGCGTTGTACCATGTGAAACGGAGGGTCATGAAAATACCTCGCTTAAGGCGCGTACATCTAAACCAAAAGACTCACATTCCCGGGTAACCTAATCATGAAAAAGCCTTGTCCGGGATTGAACAAGTTAGTGACCTCAATTCTCAAACATATGCCAAATGGTTCAAATGATTAAACAAGTATCCGTTAGATCTAAGTGATGTGGTTGGTGACAAACAAAATGTCCGTAAAAATGTTTCTGTGTCGCACACTAGAGCAAAATCTTAATTCTTTTCAATTTGGGCCTGAAAAAACAGCATCCTTGATTCTGAGCTGATAACTTGCAAAAATAGAAATCTGCATGTCATAGTACTATTAGAGTCCAGAGTTCGTAACATACAAAAATACAAATATACATGTCACAATGTATAGCAGGCATTTACAGCCAACATATCACTCACAATTTTATTACATTTAGTTGCTTTTCTTTTACCTCGATGAAGGACAATCTAACATAGGGCTGAGCACCGAAGGTTCAAAACCGAACCGGACCGACGAAACCGACCGAACCTACGAAAACCGAACCCGACCGACAGCCCGTCGGTTCGGTTTCGGTTTCAGGTCCTACATGCTTTTGGTTTCGGGTCGGGTCGGTTCGGTCCGGGTAGACCCAAAACCGACAAAACATGCCAAAATACACCTAGACCGACAAAACCGAACCGAACCGACAACATTCAGTTCGGTTTCGGTTCGCGTTTTTCACGGTTTTCAGCCCTCGGATTTGTCTGTTCGGTTCGGGTCGGTCGGTTTATGACCGACGCTCAGCCCTAATCTAACACATTGCTACTTGAATAAATGTGCAAGGTCAGGATCGCTAAGGTCCAAATCTAACCATCCATTCATCCGCATGTATTCGATGTAATGATCCGGTGGCTTTACAGCACGAGGTTTCCTGGGAACATAACCATGAATCCTCTCCAAATCTCTCGCAAGCCAACGCAGATAAGATTGGTCTAATGGTGGCACAATTTTGACAAGTACTTCATCTTTTTGCTTTACAGGTTTGTTTCCCATCCTGATCTCACCTGGTCAATTTGGTATCTGTCAAAACATAAACAATTTAAGTTGTATAAACCGCTGACAGATCTTTTGAGTCTGAAATGAGACAACTTAAAGGATATTAAAAAAACAAATTAATTTGATGCAAATATTATCAGTAACCAGATCTGAAGGTTCAACTCGTATAAACTTTGGTCATTTTCTGTCACAAATATATTTATGAATGATAGCCAGGGATCAAAGAGATCATTGTGTAGGGCGTTTACATATGTTGCATAAAGGCTTGAATGTGTGTTGAGCTTTACAAGTTTGCTAAGCATATCTTGTTAATCGTAACTTAAATGCATATCATATATACTTATTTCAGTGAATTTCATATTGTCAATCATAATCTGAATGTATATCGTATATACTTGAATGCGTGATTTTTAAAGTAGTAATGAAGGTGTATCGAATCAAAATACACTTCACCATTTTCTAAATAGAACTATGATTAATTGATTAAACATACATCTCGAATCTGCAGGTAAAAAGTAATTTTTTTTAGAACGACAAATTTTATAACCTACACCACCTATCTCACAAATTCTATCTAACATGTCTCCAACGAGACTTGAACCCACAACCTCTAGGTTGATGGCCACCCACATACCGCTGGGCCAAGAGGCCTTTGGTTGCAGGTAAAAAGTAATGCAGTCTGATTTTGTTCCATTAACAAGAAAACTAAAAGTTCTAAACTTTTTACGAGTAACATCTCGTCTTTATACCAATGCAAATGCAAGAATGCAAAATGTCCCCTTTTTGCAAAGTCCAAATCCGTAGTTACTTCCATGTGGATAGCGATTATTACAATAGCTATCTTAGAACCATTACGACCGGTCTAACATGTTGTATCAAAACTCTTAATTGTATTACAATAGCTAATTGTGAAAAAGCCACCACTTACTTCCTATCTCTTACACAACTTGGATTCACTCTACATCTAACGGCAAAGAAGCACAGATTATAAGTCATGTATGCCAACAAGCTCAACACAAAAACAAAACATTAAATATACCCAAAAATGCATATTGCCACCTTTGGTGTTGGAAGTTCTCTAAATTTCTAGTAACAAGTTACTCCGTATTATACTATGGCGATGTAACACCTTCAAAGCCGAAATCAATGGTTTGAACAAAAAACGAGCAATGGACTAATTGATGTTAGGGGCGGAGCCAGAATTTTTAGTTAAAGGGGGTTGGCCGTGCGTAATGCAAAAAGTCATAGTGATAAATACCGCATCAAAAATTAATATATATTGATGTCTTTTATCGTTTAAGTTATTCATTTATGAATTTTGTAGACATGTCTTATTTTTACAGTATAAAATAAATGCAAAGGAGGCTGAATGTAAACAAAAACTTGTAGAAAAACGACTTGTAATCCAAATAACCAATAAATGATTAGGGATGTCTCAGCACCACTAGTCACTCTACCAGCTCCGCCCCTTATATTTGATATTATAATTGTTGCAAAAACGTTAATAACGAGTAACACTGACCGACCTAACTGAGTGACCATTCTCTTATTCTAATTCTAATGTTGGAAACTAACTAGAATGAATGATTTCAGAATTTGCATATATAATAAAACAAGAATATGAATCAAACATAAGTAAGTTTAATACTAATTGATACAGATTATATGTGAACGCAATTAATTACTTAGTTATTAAAAAAAGGAAGGAGAAGCAAGTACCAGAGAGGAGACGCAGGGAATAAAAAATGAAATCTTGAAATAAGAAACAAGAAAGATGTTTGTGTGGGTGGACTGGTTTATACCGACGGAGAGATTGAATTACAGCTATTTTTAATGATAAAATGAAAATAAGTTTTTAAATAGTACTAGTAATAAATAGGGGCGGAAACGAGCCGAGCCGCTCGTAAAAAGCTCAGGATCAGATCGGATCGGTAAAAAACTCGAATGTGTCGAGCCTAAACGAGCTTGATCCCGAATTCGAGCATAAGTTTGGGCTCGTTTAATAATCGAGCTCGAGCCCGAGTTTTATATAAAAAGCTCGATTAGGCTCACGAGCCTAAACGAGCCTTAAAAATATATTTGTATATATATTTTCAATACATATAACCATGTATAAACGAGCTTAAACAAATAAACGACCTCGAGCCTAGTGTGATTAATGAGCTTTCAAGCTTTATTTCATTCAACACATTATATATGTTAGTCGAGCTTGAGCTTTTGAAAATTTTCACTAGCTGAGCTTGAACTCAAAATATGAGGCTCGAAACGAGCTCGAGCTTTATATATATAAACGAGTCGAACTCGAGCTTTGCATATATAAACGAGTCGAGCTCGAGCTCTGGCAGGCTCGGGCTTCGGCTCGTCTCGTTTCCACCCCTAGTAATACATCTTGTACACTCACGATATTTAAACATCTTTAATAATCCTATTTTTCACGCGAACGATGTCGTGCAGTCTACAGTTCTCGACCTACAGTGCTCTACAGTGGCGCATTTATTGCAACTACAGTTCCGGTAGTTCCGGTTTCTACCTATAACTCATTGTTTGGCCCAATCCTGTCCGGTTTACACATACTTAATGAGTTCTAGATAGATCTGAGATCTGTCTTTCTTTCACATTTCATATCTATCTAGAAACCCTAGCTACAATAACCGCTCTACCGATAGGCCATTTTTGGCCGACTACCGTCCAGTTTACATAGATCTAACAAATTTTAGATAGATCTGAGATCTAACTTGCTGCTACGAGGTTAGTTAGACTTGATACGATTATTTTTTATGTAATTGATAAAATGGTGTTGTACGTTTTTCTTAGGTTAAATCTTCATATTTTAAAGAGGTTTCGTTGTTTATCATTAAAAGTTTAAATTAAATCTTGAAATTTTAAAGAGGTTTGGTTGTTTAGCGTTTATAACTGTCGATGATGCAAACGAGTAGTTATCGATAATTAAAAGTAATACCGTAAATTTTAGAAGTTAAATAACCTTGGTGTCTGTTGTTGAAAAGTTAAAGGGTTTTAAGTTGTCAGGATGTTATGTTGCAGGGTTTTAATGTGGTGCTTGAAGCATATATATACATATATTGCATACGTCTATGTAACATATTGGATTTCACATACACATCAAACCATTAACACAAGAGGCGTACAAGATGAGTTTCTAGAGAGAGAAAAGGTTAGAGGTTTGAGAACTTTAGTGAGAGAAAGAAAAATCTTATTATGAGCTCCAACTCTCTACCTTGGAAGGTAGAGAGTATTTATAGTACTTACATAAATCGCCACCTACGGGCTGTGGATCAGGCATACAGTGGGTAAAGACCGTCCGTCCTCCACGGTGTTACAAACTAAATACTACTTAACTTGTAATAATCTACGACTACGAGCTTTCTAACGATTACATATACTTGAGGTGACCGACTCTTTAATAACTGGATTTACTAAATCCTAACAATCTCCCCCTAAGGGAGGTCACCTCAAACACACATTAAAATTACATTGAATACAAACAGATATTACATTATAAATTGTTCTTGCATTCTTGATGTAGTACTTTGCTCTGAAGCTCGTAGTCATTGATTCATCATTGATGCATGTTTGGTTAATCCAAGTGGAGGTCTTTATCTAATCCACGTGATAACGAGTTTTGAGCCAGCTTTGAGATCATCAGCTATCATAAATTTCTGACTCATCCATTGTGGTGTTGGTATTATGTGATGTTGTGACTTATGGACCGACATGCTCACATTCTGGATCATGATATATTCTCATCAGAGTAGCGGAAGCTTTCGTTGATTCATGATATTGGCAGCAGCGTAGCAGAAGCATGGAGTGTAAATATCAGAGTCATCGATGCACTTATCATGATTTCTTTAGAAATGAATGTATCGTGTGAGCATGCGGCTATGGATTGACCGCTTCATTCTGATCAGCTGCAAACGTCGGGCATACCTGCATAAAAAAAAGTTAGCAATAAAGCGCACAAAAGTGTCTTTGATCACTTTCGTTGAATTGAGGTACACGACCCACGGTTCCCCGTTGATCAGTACAAGTACTGCCTGTGATCAGGTATAATTCCGAAGAATTTCCTTGACAGGGTTTCGCAGCTGTTCTAGCTGTTCTCAAACCGGAACGTCTCAAAGAAGACAACACGGAGTGAGTGAACCAGCGAATTGAGATTCACTGATTGATGAAAAGATTTGTTGAAAAACAATCGTGTACCGCACAATAGAAATTGTTTTTTCAATACAACGAAGGTTTTAATGAGAATCAATTATCAATCATAAACACCTTTTATTTTGAAATATTAGTACACAGTCGATGTGCTAACGAAAAGAGTTTTTAAGCACAACGACCGGTTTTTCAAAGGTATCCGTCAATCCATGACCTGAACCAGGATTGATTCAAAAGATTGAATCGCCCCATTGTTTCTGTTCAGTTGTCACATGGTTGATCTATTGGATAGATCTCACATGCCACCCACCAGGAGCTTGTTTGATGTTGGCTCCAGAAGGATTTCCATCTTCATTGTGAATATGTTTGCATATCACTCAGATGTTCTGGCAATACCACAAGGATAATGCGTAGGACTCAAGATATAATCTCTCTTTCCACATTGTGTGAAACATAGAGTCTTCATTGAAAGTGTCCTAATGAGATTTATAGATGATCTCGTGGCTCTAGACTCAATTGTGCATATTTGGTTCCTATGCAGGAGACTAGGGAGAGGGTCTCCTTCTTCAATATCAACAAACTCTAAGAGAAAGTCGATAGATAATGTCGGTTCCCCGTGAGAATGAAACAAGTCCTTTTAAGAGGAACTTGAGTAGCTTGGGAAGTTGTAGTGCAGTGCGTCACTGGGTCCATGACGTCTTGTCTTCAATACCGATGTTACCTTGGTAACCACCAGTAGCATATGAATTGAACCCGGTTTCTACCCTAAGGTTGAATTAATGGAGGGCTATTTCTTTTCACCCTTTTCTCATTTCATTTCTTTTTCATTCTTCAACCCCTTCAGTTCTTACCAAGACTTCATAACTAGAACCTTGTTGGGTTTATTCCAGTACTAGCTCAGTCTCAGTCCGCACTCTTCCCATTTCTCACTTTTCTCCTTTTTCATCAAACCTAAGGACTTCTTCACTATCTAGTGGATTGTTCCTGGGTAGATCCCTCCGGTTCTGGCGGATCATGGGAACTAATACCTAACCTTATCATCTTTATATCACCATACATAGTAAAGTTGGTGTCTATTTGGTATTGTTCATCTGCCATTGGAACCAATTGAAAACCATTGGAAAATCAATCCAGATACTTGTGATATATTATCAAAACATTTTGTACCTGAATTGCTTTTGATAATTTTAGAAACAAAGCTCCCCCTCAACATGTGCATCACGCATCATTTTGTAATAGAAATAATTTTCATCTTTGAAGGATTGGCTTGCATCTAAGAGTAGTTATATGAAGAATGTGGTTTTCAAAATAGTTGCTTCCCCTCAATATGTGCATGGAAATTTGAAAATGTTTTGCACATATTAGGAAAAGACTGCACATTGAAATAAATTGATCATGTTTCAAATCTTAGTGGTTTAAGATAGATGCTCCCCCTCAACATGTGCATGGAAAATTTGAAATCGTTTGGCACATGTGGGAAGGAGAGCTTGTACATCCTTATAAAACCATTTACTGAATTATCAGATTAAATCCAATTTAAATCACAAATTCTCCCCCGATCACAATTATCAAATCATTTGCGATTTGTGATCTATGTAGATTTAAATTGATTTTGAAAGCTTTTAAGGAGAATTGTGACTTTATTATGAAAACGTTTTAACTGATAAGGATCGGATTTTGAGACTTTAAACTCCATTGATTAAACATGCATGATTATCTTTTGAAAACAATTGTATGACAAATAACCTTTTGATTTAATTGAAATCATTCTCCCCCTCAATCAATGACATAAGTTGTTGATTGAGAGATAGATATTTTGACAAACGTTAAGTCCAGATGATTTTCAAAAATAGAGTCCGAGTTATTTTTCACAGCAATTAGTTTTCATAAGATAGTAAGTAATTGTTTATATAATCAGAGCATGAGATTTGAAAAACCAAGATAAAGCATGGCTCTTTTCTTTCTTAGAAAAACGGGTTACTACCTGAAATGACAATAAACCATAGTTTCACTTTCTCCCAAAAGTTGTTTTTTTTTAGGAAACGAACTTATGTACATTCGAAGTACATCTAAAGACCCGTGACATTCTTTGAAAGTCAACACAAGGTCTGTAGATGATATCGAACAAGGAAAAACATGACAAAATAACAATATTTTTAGAATTTTTCAAGATTTTCTAATTTTTATGGTTTTTTGAAAGTGTTATATTTTTCTCTTTGCTTTTCGAATAGATATTTACAAGAGATAGATGAAGGAAAAACTTTTACTCCTCTTCTTCCTCTTGAAGATGTTTGAGTGTTTCCGGTTGTAGGCTCTTAAGACCAACTCGTGGAAGGATAAACTCAAAGCGTTCTCTAGGAAGAGCTTTGGTGAAGATGTCTGCTAACTGGTATTCAGTCCTTACAAAGTAAAGTTCCACCACACCGTTTTCAATTTGCTCCATGATGAAATGATGTCGTATGTCGATGTGCTTTGCTCTTGAGTGTTGTACGTTGTTGCATGAGAGAGCAATAGCACTTTATTATCCACTGATGAGGGATTTTGTTGAATTCAAAGCCATAGTCAGATAATTGGGATCTCATCCAAAGGATTTGAGCACAACAAGATGACATGGCTATGTATTCAGCCTCTGTAGAGGAAATAGAAGTACTCATTTGCTTCTTTGAAGACCAGCTCACAAGCTTATCACCCATAAACTAAGCACCTCCAGGGCGTGCTTCGACGTAGGTATCTTGACATCCTGCATGATCAGGTATCGCATAGGCTATTAGTGACATACCGGTGTCTTCCGGTACCAAAGTCCCATATTGATGGTTCCTTGGAGATACCAAAAGACCCGTTTAACCGCTTCAAGGTGCTTTTGGTAGGCTTAGCCTGATATCTAGCACACATGCAAACAGCGAACAAGATGTCCGGTCTACTAGCTGTGAGGTACATCAGGGATCCAATCATACTACGATATTTCGTTTGGTCTACCATGATCCCTGAGTGGTCCTCATCTAATTTAGTACGCTCTATCATGGGAGTGTCAACAGGTCACTAGAATCAAATCCAAATTTCTTTAAAATCTCATTTGCATATTTAGATTGATTTATAAATAGATGCCTCCGGACTTTGTGAAATTTGTAATCCCTAAGAAAAATGACATTTGTCCCATCATTGACATTTGAAATTTGGAACCCATTTCCATAGAAAAGCGATTCACATTCATTGGGGTCAGTCGAGGCAAAGATAATATCATCAACATATATTTGAACTTGAATTAAATGTTTGCACTGACTTCACTGGTGAACAATGTCGGATCAACTACTCCTTGCTGAATCGGTGATAGAAGAAACTTTGATAGCGTATCATACCATGCCCTTGGAGCTTGCTTTAAACCGTAAAGAGCCTTCTTCAAACGATAGATGTGAGTAGGATGTTCTGGATTCACAAAGCCTTCGGTTGGCTGACGATACGACTTCTTTAAGATCTCCGTTAAGAAACGCCTTCTTTTCATCCATTTGATAGACTACCATGTTCTTACTTGCAGCATTAGCCAAGAAGATTCTAATTTCCTCGATACGAGCAACAGGAGCAAATGATTCTTCAAAGTCAATACACTCCTCTTGACGGTATCCTTTTGCAACCAATCGAGCCTTGTTCTTTAAAACATCACCATGCTCATCAAGTTTTACTTTGAAGATCCACTATAGAGCAATGATCATGTACGCAATCAGGGAGGCAGAATACTAATTCCCATACATCTAGTCGATCAAACTCATGAATTTCTTCTTGCATGGCATTGAACCGGCTGTCTTCATTCATGGCGGTTTTAACATCTTTTGGTTCGATCTTAGAGAGTACGGAGTTGAAGAAGCACCATAAGGCATCGGTTGCAAGTTGTTTCCGAGTGGATACTGGACGAGAGAGGTTTCCAATGATGTTATCCAATGGATGATCATGTGTCCATTTTCTGAGGTGTTCATGTGGCTGTTGTTGAGGGACTGAGGTAGCAAAGTCGATATCTCCTGATGAAGATGGTTCTGATGATGATTCAGGAGCAAATATGTTTTCAAATGGAGCATCTTTAGGAGTAGCAAAGGGATTAACTTCATCATTGATGCCGAAAGCAGTTCCATGATATACATTGATGATTGATGATTTGTTGATAAAAAAAGTGATCATCATGGCAGAAGCTTCTTGACTTAATGATATTGAGAGGCGGGGTTGACTTCATTCACGAGGGATGAGCAACTCTGTTGATGGAATTGACATTTCATCAGCATTTGGTTCATAGTGTTCATCAAACATTGGATCAAACAATTTCTTTAAATCATCTTATGATGGAGGTACATAAGGAGTTGCTGGAGAGGGATTAGAAACAAGAGTAGAAGCTGATAACTACTTGAGTGAAAATTGAGTTGCTGGGTACGGTTATGTCAGAGAGCCATTTGGCCGATTCGACTCATCGAACGTAACGTGAATTGTTTCCATGATATTTCGGGTTCTCTTGTTGTAGATTGGTAACCTCCCTTCTTGTATGATGAATTTCTCAAGTTCATGAGCGCATCGGTCTCAGTCATATGCTTGGAATAGCCAGTCCAAGTACCACAGGCGATTTGAATGATCTGCGCAATTGAACACGGAGACAAGAATGGATAACTGGATAATTGGGATCCCCATGCAAGAATGGGTCCCACTTGGTTAGTAACAAAGTAAGTGGAACACCGCGTCGTAGTGAAACAATGGAATCATTAGAAATAGATGCAGTCAGTGTCTATATTTGACCTATTCAAAGTATGTTCACTTCTTAAGGGAATAGTTCTACCAGTAGGCATCCATTTTCTAGTGGGCATTGATTTAGCAACTTTAGGATAAAGCTCATTAATCTTGACGCCAAGTGGTATCCATTGATAACCTATATTACTAAATTTCCTTCCTGTGGGTTTCCATTGTTTTCTAACTTCCTTTCGCCTTTGCCTTTAGCCCTTCTTAGCTTGAATTTTAACATTAACGGTTTTATCGTAGCGTTTACGACATTAGACAAATCATTCACACCACATTCAAATTATTAGTAATAGAAACCACGCAATCATCATTACATGTTTTTCCAAAAGTAGCAGAATTCACATTAATTACCGATGCTTTTAAAGCTAACACTAGAATCAACACAATTTGTTTTATTCAACTCAAACTTAATATTCCTAGGTGATCTTCTACTCTCTTCCAATGCACATTCTTAGCTTGCGAGGTCCTATCTTGCTTGGTATTTCTTGGAGGCTTTGACCCGCTTGCTTTAATGTCACTGATTACTCCTGTAGAGGGTATTATGGGAACATTAGTTGATTGATCTACTTTTTGCATTCCTGAACTAGATGTGCAGGGGATCTGAACTACTTGAAGGCACATTAGTGTTCACTTTCTTAAAGCTGGGCATAGAATGATTTGAATGCTTGGCACTAGGCATGGAACAAGGCATCACAGCTTTACCTTTCGCACCTAAGGATTTAGGACATGTTGCAATTAAACATTTTAGCAGCTCCTGAGATCGTTTGGCCTGAATGCAAGCAAACCTAATTTCTCTATCAAGAGGTTTATTAATGAAATCCTTTTCAACAATTTCACGGAGACATTCTAGACTATCCTTAAGGTGAGCACAATAGTCATGAAACACGGTTCATTATTCCTAAGATGAGGAGGAATGTATTTACTTGAGTCACAGATGTATTTGCATTCGAGGATGACTTTGATGCAACATTCTCATTAAAACAAGTGGCAGTTTCCCTTTTTCCTGACTCCTCAGATTCTCAATTTCTTTTTGTAAAGAGCGTTATTTTTTTAGTTGTTTTTTGGTCACGAGTGACTTTCATTGAATCATATAACTCTTTAAAAGTGTCGTTTAACTTTTTCATTTTCTTCTAGAAAACTCTCGTTTTCCTTTTGTAAAGCATTAACTAAATTTTGAAGATGAAAAGTTTGAGAATACTGAGAATCTAAAGGAGGAGGCATTTGGGATCGAGTCACATTGTTCTTTTCACCCTTTAATTGAGATATTTGGGCTTTCAACTTTACGATCGTTACAATGAGCTCGAATCGTTCATCACGTTTGCTAATTTCAAAAAGCGCATCAAATTCGGAACATCCAAGGATGTCTTGACATTTGAGGTTTTAACATTTTCTTTCAGATGTTGATATTTTAATTGCAAAGCAAGATGCTCAACTTCCAATTTAGAAAACTGTTTTACCAGTTATCATGATCATCCTGTTCAACTTTATCATGCAGTTTAGAGTTAGTTTTTTCAAGCTCAATGACACGATCATGGGAGACTTTCAGAGCAACAGATAATTCATGAAATTGAGAAGCATTAATGGAACAATTTGTAGCAGTGTAAAACACATCTTGAGCAATACATTCAGAAATAAGATTCTCATTCAAGGTATGCAAGTTCTTCCTCTCAATCTCATTATATTTTAATTCTCGCTCATAGTTACTAACCTCAACAATCATCGTATCAAATTCCTTTTCCATTTCTTTAATATCTAAGTCCATCCCCTTTTTAAGACTCTCAAATTGACCTTTTAATTGTTTAAAGAAAGGCATGATCTCAGTTAAATAGCATTCTGTAGTTTGCTCAAAACCCCTTTCCCAGTGGGTGTGATCCTTTTCTTACAAGTTTTCTCAAAATCAAAAAATAATTGAAAGATAACATATTGACTGATTAAGGTCTTGCTTTTAGTGGCAATAGTTCTAGGAATTAAATGCATTGGTGTATTTGGAGGATACAGTCCGGCATTTGAGGCATTTTCCTAAGGGGAGGGTTTGTTACAACAAGATTCTCTGCTTTTTCTTATCTAAATCCTTTTTCCAGAACACTTGTTCGGGTGTTAACAACGTTTGAGGCTTAAACTTGTTTAAGGAGATCCAATTTTCCTTTTGTAATCATGGGGTTTGATCGTTATGTTATTCTCTTTACATTCAGGATCATCTAGCTTCTTATTCATTTTCTCCCTAGATGCATCATTTAATTTTCTATCTTCCTCGAGTGCACTCAAGCGCAACTAGGTTTCTGTCTAGGTTTAAGAATTTCATTACCATCATAGATTACATTATGGGAGCTCTAGCCTTTTAACAACCTTAGGATTAGGTTCCACAACAAGGGGAATGCTATGCTTATCGCTTAAGACTCAATGCTTAGTGATCAAAGTTAGCAATCTGAATGGTATTCCCTTGTATGTACAACTTATTTTCAAGCTTGTTTTTCAAAGTTTTTAGATTGGAAAAATCATTCAAAAGTTTTGATTCCTTAGCATTGAATTCTTGCTTAAGCATTTTAACATTTTCTTGAAGTTCTTGTTTTTGCTTAGCGGTTTTAGAAAGCTTTTCTTGTAAGGAGTTTAACTCTTGTTTTAAGACTTCTTCTCTAAAGTTACTTTTTCTAATAACTGTACGCATTTGGTCATCCATTTCCTGCTCACGGGTGGTCAACTCAAACTTAGCACGTTGTTCATAAATAGCAACTTGTTCTTTATAGGCATTCAGTTCAGAGATAACATAATCATCAGGGGCACATGCAGTGTATTCATCAACAACATAGTCATCATTATTGCCCGGAAGATGCATTACTTGGTACAACCTAACTTTCACTTTGCTTCACATATTGATCATATGGGACAATATTGCTATTACACTCATCATCAATATCTGATTCATAAGTTTCAAGATTTTGTACTTTATTATGCATCTTTTGCTCATCAACATCATCATATAGTTTTAATACCTCTGAAATGATTTTGTATTTGGATGGATTAGCCTGTTGTGGAGGAGACCATAGGTGATATGCTAGCCATGAAGATTGTTTGGGCAGTAGGTTCATCATCGACATCAGAGTCAAATGCATCACAGTCAGCTACTTGAAATGTATTTTGATGATTATTACCTATCTCCTGAATTGGTTGTTCATCAACATCAGCATCATAGGTTCAGGCATTTCCCTCGTAAACAACAACTCATCTCTTCATCCAAAGCTGCTCCATTATCACTGAGCTTGCACAAGCAACATCTTGTCTTCTCAGTAATACGCATTCTGTGGACGTTTTGGAGATGTGCAGTTTCTAGCAATATGTCCCTCACCACCACAGTTGTAGCACTTAATTGGCTTTGCTTGACCTTGATTCCCATTCCTTCCCCTATTCTGATTTACCCCATATCCTCTACCAACTCCACTTCTTCCCTGTTCATGCTGCCTTTCTTGAAGTGGTTGTCCATGAATCTTTCCATCTCGACAACAGCATGATTGTGTAGATTGGATGCGATTCGATCTCATTGTTAGTGTGAAGACTGTTGGTATGTGGTGAGGGTGAGTTTTGTTTAACCATAAGAGCAGTTGATTAATGAAGTGACCCCATGGCCGCATCAGCATCGGCTTGCTTGAACCTCGGATCAGGAATGAGTTTGTGATTACCATTACCAGTGGGTATGACTTGAGATGCTTTGGTAGTAATACCAACATTGGTGTAGAAGGAAGTTGAGTCATTTGTGACGAACTTGGTTTCTCCACTGCTAGATTTGAACTGCCAGAATCCTTTTTTCAAACATTGCATGTCTCTCACTGAAGAAGGAAGGCATACAGTTGCTCATAGTTGGTGTTCTTCAATCCTTTGGTTAGCTTCTCAGAGGTGACAAACTTGTGCCATTCGGGATTCATGTTGTTCACAAACTTGAGTTAAATTGCTGAATGTTTGGCATAGTCATTCTGATGTTCCTCATGTCATTCACAAGCTTGTGGAATCTCACATAGTATTCATAGATATCATAGTTTCATCTTGAAGTGCTCAAATTCATCATACAGGTTGTGATTCTATGTCTTCCTTGGTTAATTAGAACACTGAGAAAAGCATCTTGACATTATCCGCCTTGGCTTCAGTGTTGTGATTGATAAGCTTGTAGATATCTTTTTGAAGACCCTGAAGTATAATGTTAGAAGCCACGATATCGACATCGAACCTCTTTTTTCTCCTTATCATTGAGCTCATCATACGTCTTTGGTCTATCTATTCCATAGATCATTGTTCCATCTCCAGCTGTATCAATTAAGTCTCTTGTAGTCTCAATCTGATAAGGTCCTTCATCAATAGACTTGATAATGTTGACTCCGTTTACCTTTCCAAGACGATACAAGTCTGATTCGTTGTGCCCAAGAGTCGTAGTCGTGATTGTCAAGCATGGGTGGGCGAGTATCACCGGCTGCATTGAACATCGGCAACAGTGGAGATAATTGTAGGTACGGATGCGTTGGTAGACATGTTTAAAGATTACACGGATTTTATAACTCAATGATTAAGCGGGAAATAGATTCTTTCGCGGGATTTTACTAAATCAAGAAAACGTATTACAAAAAAATTCAACCAAGTCGCTAAGAAGCCTTGAACCAAGTCGCTAAGCACCAAGTTGCTAAGTATTATGAAATCAAGTCGCTATAATGCCAAGTCGCTAAGACACAGTCAAGTTGCTAAAGAACACCTCGCTAAGATCCAATTAAGCCACCAAGTCGCTGAGAATTATGACAAAAGTCGCTAAGCACCAAGTCGCAAGTCGATTAAGTCGCTAAATAGCAACTCGCTAAGGTCCAAATCGCTAACACCAAGTCGCTAAGAAACTTAAGTACAAGTCGCTAGCAAAATTGAAAGCAAGTACTATCACCAAGTCGCTAACCGTAGTGGAGAATCCACTAAGTGTACGTTTGTCGGCTTGTCTGAAAGACAAGTAGCTAGGCAATTCACAAAAAAAAACACTACAACTTCGCTACCTTTTCTTTGAAGCAAGTCGCTAAGATGAAATTCACTACGAGAACCAAGTCGCTACCAAGAAAAACTTCAAAAACACACTTTTCAATCCAAAACAAGCTCAACCACAGTGATTCAAGCTTACCAAATCAAAACCCAAGCACATACAATGATCCTAAACACAAAAGTACACCCAAAATTCAAACTTTAACATTAGAAATGAACCAAATGATGCAAAAACCACTAAACCTTTTCAAACTCAAAAACCATCTAAAAACCACTAGAAATCCAAGGATATGTAAGAGATGATCAAACCATGGCTCTTGATACCATTTGTAACATATTGGATTTCACATACACATCAAACCATTAACACAAGAGGCGTATAAGATGAGTTTCTAGAGAGAGAAAGTTAGAGGTTTGGGAACTTTAGTGAGAGAAAGAAAAAATCTTATTATGAGCTCCAACTCTCTACCTTGGAAGGTAGAGAGTATTCATAGTACTTACATAAATCGCCACCTACGGGCGTGGATCGGCATACAGTGGGTAAAGACCCGTCCGTCCTCCACGGTGTTACAAACTAAATACTACTTAACTTGTAATAATCTACGACTACGAGCTTTCTAACGATTACATATACTTGAGGTGACCGACTCTTTAATAACTGGATTTACTAAATCCTAACAGTTTACTACTTTCGAGCAACTTATATGTGCTTAGTGCATTAGCTGCTAACCGTTTGCTATTAATACTTTAAACATAGATAAGTTGATCGACAATAGTAGCGTTCACGTTCATGGTACATGTACATGTAGCTAATACACTAAACACAACTAAGTTGCTCAACAATAGTATCATTCATGTTCATGGTACATGTACTTGATGTAATTTTGGATTCATATTGTATTTGATGGCCAGAGTCAGGATATGTGATAAAAGGTGCAAAAGAGAAAATAAATAAACAAAAAGAAAGACCAAAGAAATAGGTCCAAGACCTATACAGTAATGGCTTGTGATGACTGTTATAGTTTGAATAAAAAAAATGGAACATTCGAGATTTTATAGTAAGTTGGCATGGCAAATACCGGATGTCATAGTATAAACAGATACTATGCAACCCCGCCTTTTTTTGGCAGCTCTGGTAAAATTCTTGTTGCTATAATAAGAAGAAAGGGTGATATTGTCTTAAACACTTCACTTCAAGCGGTATTGTATCTTTGTTGATGTCGGGAGACAGAACTGCGTATTCCAGATTTCATATTCCTATCAACATCGATGAGACCTCTACATGCTTCATAAGACCTCAAAGTGATATTGCCGCTTTTTTAAAGAAATGTGAGCTTATTATTTCGTATGAAGCGCCCATGACTAATAAGCTTTGTTTTGAGGCCTTAGATCGCTCTTTAAGAGACATACTACGTACGAGCAGGCATTACATGTGTAAAATGCCCTTTTGGTAACATGACAATTGTGTTTGGCGATGATTTTAGGCAGGTACTGCAGTGATTCCAAAAGGTTCATGACAAGACATTGTTAGTGCCTCTTTAAAGAAGTCTTACATGTGGGATCATTGCAAAGTTCTTAAGTTAACTGTGAACATGAGGCGGACTGTCGGATCACGGCCATAAGATGTCAGCAAAAATTTGTTGAATGGATATTGAAAGTCGGAGACAGAAAGCTTGGAGAAGCAAACGATGGAGAGGTTACGATAGATATACCCGAAGAGATTCTAATCGAAGAGGTTGATGATATGGTAAAATATATTATTGTTTTTACTTATTCAAACATTTTGAGTCATAAAAATGACCAAACATACTTTCAAGAAAAGGTCATACTTGCTTACACGAATGAGGTTGTGGACACCATAAACCTTCATTTTTTTTAAGACATTGCCATGTGAAGAAATGGTTTATTTAAGTTGTAACAACATAGATAAAACTAAAAGTGAACCTAAAGTGGCGCTACTATAAATGAATTCGTTTTCTCTCCAGAATTTATCAATGGATTGAAGTTCTATGGTATTCCAAACCACAAACTGGTGTTAAATGTAGGTGTCCCAATAATGTTGTTGAGAATGGAGTATGTAATTAGGATAAGACTTCATGTTGTTATATTAGTAAGAACTTCGAATGAGGCAAAGATAATAAACGGAACACAGTTTGGAAAGACGGTGATCGTACCGATGTTGAAAATTACTCCGTCTGATAAACGTTTACTGCTATAGATCATAAGGAAACAATACCGCATGTCCGTTTCATTTTCTATGACAATAAAAAAGAGTCAGGGTCACTCACTTTCAAAGGTTGGTTTGTATCCACTGCGTCCAATTTTCACACAAGGACAACTATACATTGTTATTTCCTAGGTCAAAAGCAAAAGAGGTTTAAAGGCTTTCATTTGTGATGAAGATGGTAATATCTCGAAAAGTACTACAACCCTTGTCTACAAAGAAGTACTTCAAGGTCTATGATCAATGTTCAACATGTATGTACAACTATAAAAATGACATGTTTTATACCATTTTTTAAATTTACATATACTCTTATCAACAACTTCCTTTTAGTTTGACTTATTATTTTTTTTAAATGTAGGTGTTTACAAAATCAACATGAACTATGTGTTTACAGTATCAACATGAACTAATCAAGTGTTTGAGGTTGATTGCATATATTTTCTCTTCAAGACTATCTACCAGTTGTTGGTAAATTTAGTGCACTTGTGGGATTAGTTCACACCTGGTTTTGGGTTAGGAGGTACGGAGTGTTCATCCATGAGGTCCCTGAACACCACGATTCGACTTAATTCAATAGTGGTTTGTCTGCTAGTGTATTGGTTACACTACCGCTAGTGTAAATGGCGATGTTTCCTACCTTGGTAGTGTTATGGTTCTGCCAACGCTAGTATAATGGTTCCTATTTGGTAGCGTATGGTTCCTGCTTTAGTGTAATGGTTCCTACCGGTAGTGTTGGTAGTTTAGAATTAATTTGTAACTCTTTGACTCATTCAATTGGCTTATGGTCGCTTTATGACCACGTTTTGGTCATGTAACCACTATTCCTATGATAATGGAGGCTTTATTTATGAGTGATTAATTGGCCGTTAATCATCCATAATGTCCATTAACTAGGAGTGATTATTCTCTACTATAAAGAGAGATGGTTTTCATCAGACATGATACATCGAAATAACTATGATATCGGAGAAACAAACATAAAGCTAAACGCCATAAGCGCCAGTTGTGAATTATGCCTAATCCTATAACTAACATTTGGTCTTATCCCAAGTAGATATTCATGTAACCCAGGCATTAGGGTCGAATAGTTTACTTTGGAAAGTGATTACACGATTCAAGTGATATCGATAAACACCTAGTGGTATTTGCGGTTACTCTTGATTGTCTTAATCCACCATTGGAGATACCACCAACAATCAAAGTAAACTATTTGTCAATGCATTTTATGCCTTTTAAAACATACCCTTCAAACTTTGCCAAAGGCTGGACAGGTTTGAAGGGGTGGACTTTAGGAAGTGGTGGAAGATGCACTTCTTGCTTTTCCGGCATGAGTGTGGTGTATGTGCTAACCACTCTATTCACAGATGATGGGGATGATGCTCTTTGTGGAGCATATCAGGAGGTGGAGCAAATGGGAGAATGATGACTACATTTTACGGAGGTCTAATTCTCAATGGTATGTCGATTCTCGATTTGACATTTATTAGAACTTTGAATCTTCAGAGCTGTGGGATTCCTTGGATGCTGAATATATGGCTAGGATGCATCAAGTAAGAAGTTTCTTGTAAGTAATTTCACAAATTACAAAATGGCCGATTCAAGACCGGTCATGGAACAATACAATGAACTTCTTGGAATACTTGGAAGGTTTACACAACACTGTATACACATGGATAAGGCTATTTAGGTCTCTTGTGTTATTGATAAACTTCCTCCTTCTTGGAAATATTTCAAGCATACCTTGAAACATAAGAAAGAGGAATTAACTACGGTTGAGTTGAGGTCATGTCTGGCATTAAGGAATCTCTCAGGTCGCGGATAATGACAAGCCAAAGAGTAGCAATGCCTAGTTATCTATTGTCAATATGGTGGAGCATAACAACTCCACGGTACAATGACAATAAAGAGCAGCGCCAAATATCATGACAACACTGAGGGAATCCTAAAGAAGGCAACACCTACTTGTTGGAAATGTGGAAAAACTGGTCACATTAAAAGGGATTACAAGGGTGTTAAGGTTGGTGGTAAAGCCAATGGATCAGGCACTAATGGTTCAGGGAATGATGGTTCTACCAACTCCTTTGAAAGGAAATATGTTTAATAAGTCTTTTGATTTATTATGTTACATATGTATAAGATCTTATTATAACCAGGATGATGATGTTGCGTGGTGGGTTGACTCACAGTGCACAGCGGTTCATGTGTGTAAAGATAGAAGCTGTTCAAGACTTATGAGTCACGAATGATGGTTCTATTCTTCACATGGGAAATGAGTCACTTGACCTTGGTGCATGGTGGTAGTTGTGTAGATCTTAGATTTAGTTACGGAAAGATTGTAACTTTGTTTAATGTTATTCATGTTTATGATATAAGGAAGAACTTGGTTTCAAGCGATATTTTGAATAATCATGGATATAAACAGTTATTGAATCGATAAATTTGTTCTTTCTAAGAATGGTGTTTTTATTGGTTTGGTTATTTATGTAACCAAATGTTAGGATTAATATTGTCATTGATAGTGTTAATTCGATGCTTTATGACCATAATGACACTTTGACTCTGCATGCATGCTAGACTTGGCCATGTACACTATAAAGGATGCAAGATATGTCTAAAGATGGTTTTAATCCGGCATTTGACATGGACATGAAAAGTGTAAAACTTGCATGTTGACCAAAATAACTAAGAAACCTTTTGAGGTGTTAGTGTTAGACTAAGCTCTTGGAGCTTATACACGCTGTGTGAGTTGCATACCACTCTCTCTTTGGGGAATAAGTACTTTGTGACATTTATTGATGATGCTTAGGTTTTGTTATGTACGTTACATACTAAGGATGAAGCATTAGATAAATTCAAAGTGTTTAAAAGTGAAGTTGAATTACAACTTGGGTCTTTGATCAAAAATTAAGGCTGATAGGGAGATGAGTACATGGATACTGTATTTTGAGTGTTGGTATAATCCATGAAGCATTTTGCTCCCTATACTCGGCAAAATGGTATTTACTGAAGGAAAAAAAAGATGTGAGAGATGGTTAATTCCATGTTGTCCTATTACGGTGAGTCAAGGGTTACTGCGGGGTGAAGCTATGTTATGACTTACTATTTAGGGTTCCCAACAAAATGAACAAGGTTACCCGCATGAACTATGGACTAAAGGAAACCCACTGAACTATCTCGAGGTTTGGGGTTGTAGGGCTATTGTAAGACTCCTACGATCCAAAGTTGAAAACTTTGGGTTAAAGACATTGATTGCATCTTTGTTTATCTGCGAGCATTCCAAGGCTTTTAGGTTCTATGTTATTGAACCTAATGAATATGTTCAATTAACTCCATAATTGAATCAAGGGATGCAATCTTTGATGAGAATAGATTCTCAGTCCACAGACAGTCAGAGGATTCCTAATGGAACTCATGACATTGGTGTATCGAAGATCACGATGAAGAACCATCGAGAGGTCCCATGAGGTTGTGGTTCAACCTTTGAACCCATACTTAGAAAGAAAAAGGGTCGAGGACTCCAAAGTCATTTGGACCCGAGTTTCAACTATACTTAGTTGAAGGAACAAGGGATGAGGTCTCTGACCAATACTCTTATTGCTTCATTATTGAGGATGATCCCAGACATTTGGAAAAGCAATGAAGTGAGGATATTGCTACGGAAAAGCAATTAATGATGAGATGGATTCCATCATGGGTAACAACACTTGGGTGTTGGTTGATCTACCACACGGTTTGCAAACCTCCGGGTTGCAAATGGATTTTCAAAAAGAAAATGAAGGTAGATGGAACTCTTGAAAAGTTCAAGGCTAGACTAGTCATTCAAGGCTTTAAAGCAAAAGTGAGAATGAACTATTTTGATACTTATGCCCTGGCTGCGTATCGATTACCATGCATTGCTGGCTTGCTGACATCGAATTCATAATCGATTCATGGATGGATGAAAAGCAGCTTTCTTAAATGGTGGGTGGATAGAGAGGTTTATATGAACCAACCTCAGGCTTCTCATCTCACGGCAATGAAAACAAGGTGTGTATGGCGAGTTAAGTCACTTTATGGACTAAAGCGAGCACCTAAGCAATGGTATCAAAAATTTGATGAAGTGGTTTTGTCTAGTGGTTATGTTCTTAACCAAGTTGACAAATATGTATATAGCAAATTTGATGAATTTGGTAAAGGAGTCATCATTTGTCTATATGTTGATGACATGTTGATCTTTAGCATTAAATCGGGTTGACGACAAAAATTCTTGTCATCAAGGTTCTCCGATGAAGGACATGAGGTACGATGTTATCCTTGGTATAAGGATTAAACATGAAAGTAAAAAATTTCTATCTCTGGTCTCATTAAATTGAGAAGGTGTTGAGTAAATTCAATTACTTTGATTGTACTCCAGTTAGTACACCTATGGATACTTGTGAGAAGCTAATGCCTAATAATGTCAAGGTTGTATCTCAACTTGAGTATTTTAGGGAGTGGGTGATGTATGCCATGACTTGTACAATGCACGATATTGCATTTCTAGTGGGTAAATTAAGCGAGTATACTAGTAATCCTAGTGCTCATCAGCGACAAGCAATTCAGAGAATGCTGAAAGTATCAGAGGAACTATGGACTATAGTCTTTTTATATCTTGGTTATCCTTCCAGTGTTGGAAGGTCTAGCGATGCAAGTTGGATCAGTAACTTTCTTGGTAATTAGTCTACCGAGTTTGGGTATTCTACTTGGTGGAGGTGCAATTTCTTGGGCATCAAGAAATTGCTGTCACTGAGTTCAACAATGGAATGAATTTGTGGCTTTGGAAGCTTTTGGTAAAAGAAGGCTGAATGGTTGAAAAACTTGCTGCGAGATTCCATTGTGGCACGAACCTACCACCCATTTCTATCCGTGTTGATGAATGCTTTGGCTCTGGCTTATAGCGGATGTACAATGGTAAGTCTAGACACTTAGGTGTCGGACATAGCATGATTCGTGAGCTTATCATGAATGGGGTGGTATCTATAGAGTTTGTTAGATCTCAACAAAATTTAGGTGATCACTTGACAAGGGGGGGTTGGCTAGAGACTTAGTTATAAAGAATCACGCTAAAGGGGATGGGTTTAAGTCCAATCTAGTCCAGTCTATGGGACATGACTCCCTCAGGAAACTTGGAGGCTGAGTTCAATGTGGAAAGCTGAACATTGTTGGGAGCACATGTTTTATTTATCCCAAGGTTGTGCTCGAACCTGTGAAGGAGGATGAAGTCTTTACTTCTTAATGGTTAATTTTCTTTGAAAAATGCTTGAGGAACATGAATAAGAGGAACCACCTATGTAAATGTTGAAGTTTTGCCGCTTTAGGGAGCTTTGGACTTTTGGCTTTTACAACATTTATGAATTTGGATATGGACACATGAAGCACATTATAGTGTCGGGGGAGCTTTTAAGTGTTTGAAAACTTGTGTATTTTATCTTGGGTATTCAAATGGGTTGAAGGGTTCAATTCTTAGAACACCCTGATTCTCGAATATTTGAGCGTGTAATTTACTAAGATGAAAATTCAATCCTCGGGATATTTTAGGTTTATGCACATGTTTTTGTTTGATGTTTGTTTTTCTTGAAAATGAAGTGAACTAAATTTGGGGAGGATTGTTGGTAAATTTAGTGCACTTGTGAGATTAGTTCACACCTGGTTTTGGGTTGGGAGTGCAGGTGTACCATGGTTCCTGAACACCTTGACTCGATTCAATAGTGGTTTAAATCTTTGCTAGTGTAATGATGGTTCTCTTGGTAGTGTTATGGTTTCTGCCCCTAGTGTAATGGTTTCTGGTAGTGTATGGTTCTTGCTGCTAGTGTGGTTTCCTCTTGGTAGTGTTGCATTGATTAATTTAGCGGCTTTGACTCATTCAATTGGTGCATTGCCATGGTTTATGACCGTTTAATTGGTCATGTAAAACCACTATTCTATGATAATGGAGGCTTATTATGAGTGATTAATTGGCCGTTAATCATCCATAATGTCCATTAACTAGGAGTGAGTATTCTCTACAATAAATAGAGATGGTTTTCATCGGCATGAATACCTTGAAATAACTGCGATATCGGGAGAACAAACATAAAGCTAAACACTTATAAGTGCAAGGGTTATTGAATTGTACTAATTCTATAACTAACATTTGGTCTTATCCCAGTAGATATTAGTGTAACCCGGCATTAGGGTGAATAGTTTACTTTGGAAAGTGATTACGATTCAAGTGATATGGTAACCACTATTGGTATTTGATTGCTCACTTGATTGTCTAAACCACATTGCGGAGATACACACCAACACCAGTTGGAGAAGACTATACATGCACGTTTATTATTTTAATAGTTACAAACAAATTGTTTATCGTATCATTGACATCTTATTATTCCTTTCAAAAATTAATGAAACCTATTTACGTTCGTTGTTTTTTGTTAATTTATTCACACACGTAACTCCTTAATGAATAATTCCTTTCAAGATCCCCGCAATTACCCAAGGCCTATGGTCTAGTGGTATGTGAGTTGACTGCTGACCTAGAGATTGTAGGTTCAAGCATTGGTGGAGGCATTTGTAAGATATATTGTGAGATAGGTGGCATAGGATGTGAAAAAAAAATTGTTGTTGGAAAAAATAAATCCCCGTAATTCCTTTATAGATGAACCCATCTTGCTACATTTGCTTGTATTGATTACATTGAATTACTGAACGAAACTTCTTGTTTAACAACTGCAAGAAAGAAGTGCATATTGCAAGAGCCTTTGTATCCGTAGTTTTCTTTCATCTCTTGGTCATGACAATGAGTTTGTGCAGGGAGTTGAGATCTATCTTTCAGAGGGAAGTGTGCTGCTTTATGATCTCGTGCAAGGACTCAACAAACATAGACACAGTGATCCAGTGGCTTATTAAGCATCCGAAATTCAAGAGTGGAAAAAGTGGGGCCAGCAACTGTTGGTACTCTTTCAGGAGGGTCTGCGCCTGTGCAATCCTTACAAGAAAGACAGGAGATCTTTTACAGTTCATTTACTGATTAATGCAATATGCATAGTTTATAGCCAACTTTTTTCTTGGTTTTTTTTATCTGTATACAAAGATAACGAATTAATGTGGACCGTTTATTGTTAGTTATGATACAGACTTATTTTTCCTGATACTATTTTGCATGTGCCATATGTTTTTAGAAAGAGAGTTAATGGAATGTATGAAATTTGTATACTACTTAAGTTTAGTCGACATAAACTTTAGTATTATCCACTTTTTTTTTTTTTTCTCTGAAAAGGTGAATGATTTTATTATAACATAAGCAAGCTTATAAAACTTACAACCAATACAAAAGTCATCAAATGGATATCCCAATTGAACTGAAAATCAGAGAACCAACACTAAAATAAACAGAATACAAGCAACATGCATTCACCATTCTTCTAAGAATCTAGCATATAAGCATTTAACCAATATACTAGCACTAGGCAACCAGGAGAGAAACCACACACCATGACTACATTTCCTACTTACAAACACCCTACCTAGCTGCACCAGCCAGCATACTAGTACAGTTCAGAGGCTGTAGAGAAGGCTTCATCAAAGAGGTGTGAAAAATTCCTGTTCATTGGGGATCCACAGCCAAAACTACATTTCCAAAACTGGCATCACTCCTTATGACTGGACTTACAATGATACACTCCCACCTAGACTGTTTATACCATAACTGCTTGGGACCATTGCAGCTACATCCTCACAGTGGACTTGAAGCCTAGAACAGGCATCATCTGGTTTGGCATCTACCAAGAAGCAGGCAACCTATTTTGACCAGTGGACTGACTATGCATGGTAATTAAGAAAGCAGTGATACCCCATCCACTTCCATTGCATAATGGTTATTCATAGAAGGTTCTCAGGCCAGGATTACAAGGCCTCTGCAATCTAAAAATGACCACAAAACAAACACCCACAATGTTCAGGATCAACCCAAAATCCTTGGTTTAAGTTGGACAAACAATTGAGCAGAGCATTATTAGTATTCCTTTATCTGCATATCCATACTAAATCACTTTATCTTTAGCAATCTTCAAAACTTGTGCTGACTTTTTCACTTTCAAAGTAATTAGTTGCAGTTTAACTTTCTCAATTATCTAGTATTATCCACTTTAGGTAGAACTGCGGGTCACCAAGTGACTCGGGGGAAGGGTATACCTAAATTTGTAGCTAAAGTCAAAGTATAACAGCAATTCTTGGTACCCTGTAAAACAGCCAAACTTGTTGCAACATAATTTCCTGAACAATACAACTTCCATTGGATTGAACTTGTACCAAAATAGCTGATATTCATCTTGTTTGTTAAGAAAGAATCAAAGTTTCAATTTGAATGTATGTAATGCAACTGTTGGGGCCTAGACTTGAGAGCTAAAGTTGATAGAATTGAATTGGATCATGTACCTTTCGCACTTATCCATGCAGATATAATCTTTGTTAGAGTCAAATGTCAACCATTCTTTCAAAGGCAACCTACCAGTTTAGAGTTTGTATATACTGTATATGTTTAAGTCTCAACACAAACAAATATGCATCGAGTATTTGTCTTTTTCAAAAAGGAAACCAACTAATAGCCGTAATGACTTGTTTTTCAAAGGCAACCTACCGGTTTAGAGTTTGTATATATGTTTAAGTCTCAACACAAACAAATATGCATCGAGAATTTTTCTTTTTCAAAAAGGAAACCAATTAATAGCTGTAATGACTTGTGGCTTGTGAAAATACAGAATACTCTGGCTCATATTGCTGTTATGTCTTTGCATTAATTTTAAGTTTCATAAATCTATTGACGGGATTATTAAAGAATAAAAGACGCGATAGACTAGGTTTCCACATCTTTAATAAAAAGTAAACTCCTTTAACAAGGCGGGGGTTTGATATTAAAAGAAAAAGGTCAAGCTGACCTAGGGACAGAAAAAATGGTATAAAGCACAATCACTAAATGATTTCACATCTCAAGAAAATCGAACTTGTTTCAACATTACAAAAACACAAACTGTGTGTGTTTCTTTCTATGTACTCCTTTATATCTAAAAAAGAGAACTAAGGTTTCGTTGAGTCGAATCTAAAATTCACAAGTTTACCATAACCACAGTGAAAAAGACCTGTATTGTAAAGAACACTGCACATATATCCACACGAGTCTGATGTAGATCTTGTATAAAACCCTGTTACATTGTCGCCATAGTCTGCATATAGACGAATATCGACTGTTAAATTGAATAATATGACTAAAAAGAGCAAAAAGACCATATGAGACCCACTATCAGCAGTTTTTTTATAATTCATATCTTAGTTCAGTGCTGCTACCAGTAAGGTGACCCGCTTAAAGTTTCGTGGGATTGTCGCATCTGTTAAATAAATATGAATTTAAATAATTTTTTTGGAAAAATTAACCAAGTTTTTTCTCGAAAAATTAACCAAGTTAACAAGGAGGGAATGCAATGAAATCCCAACAAAAGAGTTGTACTGTAAAATGTATTACCATGTGAAAAGGGTAAGCTGCTTTAATACCCATCGTGGCATCAGCAAATACTTTGGCTTTTTCTGCATCAGCTTCAGCTGCCTCTGCTGCCTTTTCTGCCCGTTCAGCTTCTAAAATAGCCGCTTCTGCCTCCGCAACTGCCTTTATAGCCATGACAGCAGCCTGCTGAGGTGTCATGCTCCTCATCTTCTCCAACTCTGCATCAATTCCTGCTTTTGTAAGAACCTTGATGGTAGTTTCTGCCTTTGCAACTACCTCTATAGCAATGGCAGCAGTTTGCTGAGGTGTCATGCTCCACATCTTCTCCAACTCAGCATCGTTAAGAATCTTGATAGCACTAGTCTCTCCATTTGAAAAACACCCCTGTTTTACTTCTAAAGGCAATGGGGATGGGCTCCTTTTTGGACCCAAACATGAAGAACTTGGTCCAATCTTGTACTGATGCTTTGCCTGAATCATTATAGAAAGAATATTTAATCAAAGTATATGCCTCATTTAAGTTCTAGGAAGCAGCCATTTACCTTGAGCAATTTTCCGCAATTCATCAAAGACTTCAACTCTGCATGCAAAAGTTTATTAATGTTTGGAGGCGCTGAATGCTTCTCCTGTAATAAGTTTCTTATTAATGTTGAAATTACAGAATTTCTTGACGAATGACAAAACAAAACTAAGCATCTGATCATGTCTTCAAATTTGTAACTTATGATGGAACTACCTGAAGGTATTCAGAAATTGCAGCACGGCTAGAGCCACGTTTTTCCTTCAGATTAACTATGGCATCCAATATAAGGTTATCCAGCCTACATTAATCATTTAAACTGTAAATAAAGATTCACCAGAAGCATTTTGACTTGGTTTTAACTAAAGTTAAACATAATGAAATCAGTGCGAGAAACTGAGAACTAATAATATATTTGAACTTTCATACATTGCTCGGTCTATAGATAATATGTCTAGCTTACATTCTACGGAGTACTTTTTATTGTAATTTGGATGAATCAATTGAAAAACAATAAGCACGCACACAATCATGTCAATCACAATTGGTTTTGAGTGTGTATGGCCTCCACCAGAGCTTTGACAATGTTTGCATTTCACATATCATACAAGAAACAATATTTATGATGTTTAAATGTGTCATAATTGTAGACAACGTTTGTGCCAATTACCCTATAATTTGATCATATTTGCATACAGATACAGTCCTAATTACATTTGATGTAAGCAGTCTCCCTACTGTCTTGTATGTTGCTACTTGCTAGTAGTCTTTGTTCTTACTTTAGTATCAAGCTAAAGTTGTTCCACATATATGATTCAAACAGAACGCTATTAGCGGAATCATTGCAGATACTGCAAATAGTTCTCGTTGTTTCTAAGTGTGCACCTATTGTTCCGCATATACCTTAGCAACTATACAAATATTTGGGGACACAATACTAAACATAGACTTACAACTAGCATCTTTCTAGGATTTCATTGATCATCTAACTAAAAACAGCCGCTTCACTTAATGAAAACAATGAACACAGTGCATATAAGTATATAACAACGAAGAGCTGAATAACCTTGGCATTGGCATCTTAGAACTACCAATTTGCGATGCTGCAGCTATAATTGCAGGAGAATCCATCATACAATCTTTCAGATCACGTTCTTTACGAGGACTAGAAAGATTTTCATCCTCATAAATCGTCTGCATTTCTGACATTTTAGGCCTAGCCTTTTGCCGAGTTCTTCCACTAGCAATCAAGCTCGTATTTCTCCACTTATCCTGCTCTCGGAAAAAATAAAATCATTACAACACAATATAACAAACACGCACCATATCCATTATCCAATTTACACGATACTAAATATACATTAACAAAACTCATGTACAACCTTAAGGTCAACATTGGAACGTTTTTCCAAGACTTTAGCAAACTCCACGTCTCTAATAATTTTGCTCCATTTGCCTAGTCCATACTTGGCGATTCCAGCATTTAAAGCAGCCTCTTCTTCCGGAGACCATTTCGTCTTCGGCGCACCCATTTTCACTTTCCAAAACCTTTCCTCCAACATATACAAAAATATATAAAAATCTTAGCAAATATATATACCAAAATCTGAAATACACCACGAGCGACTCCGAACGATTTACGGACTACCAATCAATGTAACAAAACAGAATATAATGGACTAAATTAAAAGATGCTTATTTGATTTACACCAGTTAAAGTGTGTATACCAGTAACAGATAATCAGTAGATGACGTCAGCAACGGGAATTTTGGTTGATAACGGAGTGATCGCTACGTCATCGGTTTGTTAGATGAGTTAGTGGAAATTTTCGCCCAATTTTTTCAATCTGATTCACCCGCCTTTTCAGTGTTTATAAACTAGTAATTTCATATATTGGTCCTTCAAGTTATATTACTTTCCAAATTGAGCATTGCTAAAACACGCCTGTGGTTCATTAACTTATATGCTTTTTTACTTTTGGGCTTATCATAATTATCACTTTTGTAGTTGTGTGTACGATTGTTCGAATCCGATTATTTCGTACACATCTTTTCAAATTTTGATCATTATGTGTATCGATTGACGTATTTTGGGGTATCGAATCACATATTTTTGAGAATCAAATCAAGTATTTTTAGTAATTGATGCACAGATAATCAAAATTTGAAAATATGTGCACGAAATAATTGGATTCAAATAATGATACACACAACTACAAACGGTTACAAGTATAATATATTTTTAGACAATTAGCCATTTACTTTTTGAATTACAATACGCTAATTACTACTTAAAAATAAAAGTATTTATATCCTGCTTCAAAATAAGTACTTTTCTGAATCGACTAATAATTTGCTAATCTTGTAGAAGATGTAATGATACTCGAAAAAAATAATAATTTGTTAAAAAGTTTCGATCAAAGTCATTTATTCGAGATCTAAAGCAGTTCTTTACCTGCTTATATATGTTTATGAAAAGCTTGTTTCCACTTAAAAGTGAAACTATTTGGACATCAAAACTGCTTTTCTAAACAGTTTAAAGCAAAAAAGGAAAAAAGTCGATCCCAAACACCCGGTACACTTTCCTTCACATTGATTGATTGTGTTTTCTAGCTATCCTTCATTTAAGGTATTTGTTAATAGGTAGAAAGGTATAATAGATATGAAATAGTTTCTCTGTTGCTAACTAGGATTTAGAAGCAAAAAAAAGTATCCTACATAACACAGTTCACGTCAGAGAAAATGTTTTGACTTTTGATAGTAATAATAACTAAACCAAAGGGCTTGTCAAGTCCTGCTTAGAATATGTAAGACGCATTTGCGGCGTACATATTGTGAAATAGTTGGTTGCTGTAAAAATTAAGTAATAACTAAAACGATCAAGAGACCTCAAAAATTCAAGCTGCTATCATTTTGCATTAGTTGTCAAGACTAACAGCTCGGGGTAATGGATTTGTTGGGTCATAATCTGAAAATACGACGACTAGAAATAACGACTCCCGAACTGTAACATGGAATCAAATTCCCATTCAAAATCATGGCTCAAAGGTTCAGTTTACATTTGACAAATACTGCCTCTTTTAAGGCTTATTTATGATGGTGCGATTGAGGCGCAGAACCATTTCTCCAGAGAATACAAACAAACCTAATAAGTTATGAACATTCTCTTATTTTTAAATATTTCTCACTCGTTGATTGATCATCATTTGCTGCTTGAGTCGGCTACTCTGGATTGATTTGAGCCAAGTCGAGGAGCTACTTACACAAACTCACGCAAACATACTATTAACACGGATTCCACTCGTGTCAGGTAGCAGTTCTTTCATATAGTACTTGGATCCACGGGATAGATTTATCCTTTTTCTCCTTTCCTCTGGTATAAAATCAATTGAGCACTCAGAGAAGCCACGCCTTACAAACCTGTCAAAATGGAAAGTCCCAAATGAAATTTCATGCTAATTATAAGCTGCATCGTGTCATAAAACAAGAGCTGTCTCTTAATTTTCCTAAACTTGTTGCAGTTTCATTGTTGGCAAGATTTTCAGGTTTTACCATATGAAGGTAGGTATAGAATTTGATTGTCAAAGATTCTACGAGTTGCGTTACAGGGTGATTTTGACATTTTTTCGAGTAGTCCACCATCTATACCAAACAGATTGTAAACTTTTGGGAACAGGGGTAGTAGTTTTCGATGACTGATCAGGTATAGTGGTCCAAATACATAAGCGTCCGCAAACATTTGAGGTGCAAAATATAAAAGTATAAATACACCTACCAATCAGCAGTCCGGGTTGTCAGCAAGAAAAGCCTTTGCAGTCCCATTGAAGATGCTTTCTTCTCAATATAATCTGCAAGTTTGCAGTGGTGCTAATACTTAATACTAATTCGTAGTTAAAAAAATGAGCAAGCAGCGCATAGTAGGGAAAAAAAAGTTACTCATAGTCATACCAAGTAATTTGTCCCCTTGTCCTTGGCCTCGACAATCGGGAGAGACAGCGATGGCGGCAACCTCCCCGCACTTATCTTCGTAGAAAGGAAAGAGAGCAGCACATGCGATAATTTGCCCCTCTCTTTCCACAACGATGAAGGAATCCAATGCATTTAGTAGCTACGAACATGACACAATGTACAATTGAGTTCTAGAAGAATGAATATATATTTTCAGAAATATTTTAAAACAACGCATTGACACAAACCTCCTCATCAGTCCTCTTGACCAAAGTGCCAGAGTCTTCTAAGGGTTTGAATATTTGTCTTATTCCAGGTAGGTCTTCCACCTTTCCCATCCTCGTTCCTTCATAAAGATCACTGCACAGTAATATACACAGAAACTTAATTTGCATGTTTCTTTCTAATTCACTTGATTTATCATAACTAATTATGCATACCTAGCCACCATGGTCCCGACTCCGTCTCTTTGAAACAGTTCCTTTAATAGCACTCCAGCTATGTTACCATCTAACAGATGAACTCTTTGTACACCCCCCTAGTGTATATAAATAAAATAAAAATAATTAATGGCATCAATCTAAATGGCAGCGTTCGTGATTTAAGTACTTACTCTGCAAACAAAAGCAGCAGCAGCCAACTCTGATAAATAACCATTTGATCTACTGAGCCTTTCTTGTCCTCCAATAGCAAAACCTTGTTCACTAGACCACAAACCATTTCCGTTGTCAAAACCAACACCATTCTGAAACGTTGCAGTACTCCTGTAACTGGATGCTGTCCCATTCTGTGGAGCAGGAGCACCTCCATTGATGTAGTTATAACCAAGGAAATGGGAATTAGATTCCTCCTCGCCAATGGCTTTTACATAATTAGCAGCAATCTCGCTTTGCTGCGCTCGTCTGCGTATTAACATGTCTGCATCTTCAAGAGTTAAAAATCTAATTAAACGGCCACATTCATCTAAAATGGGACCATCTATAACGCATATAAGCTTCTCTGCTCCAAGAGCCAAGGCACAAGCAGTAGCAACTTCGTATGTGCTGCATTATTGACAGCAAAGAAAATTAATCCAAAACATTAACATACAGTCACAACTTCCAACTAAATAACAGATACATTGGTTAAATGCAGATTAAGAGCACATATATACTTTCGTTCCTAGGATGAGGGTAAGTAGACTGTATGTATCTTACGTTGTCTAGGATCACAAAACTTAGGGAGCGCCTATGATCTTTTTTTATATTTAATTCGATTAGATCATGTCAAACAGTAACAAAAGATACCTATTAGTAAATCCATATACTACATAGCATACTTGCAATTCAGTACACCTCCAGAGCTGGAATATCCAAGGTTGCTTAAGATCACGATTGACTCGTTATCCAGCCTCTCACGGATGCGATCAATATCTACTTTCTTTACTTCGCCTGTAGCTCCATAATCAATGCCTTCAACAACTCCTCTTTTCTGGAAAACATAATATATGTTAGAGTCGCGGATATTGCTTTATATTATTGCAAGAAATTGAGAACAAGAAAGCTAACCTTGGCTGCAAGAAAATTGCCACTCGCAACACTGACACCGTCATGCACCCGTCTGTTCTTTCCATGTCGGCGAACACTGCATATTGATGGCCCTGGAGAAAGCTTTGCCTCGATCATCAGACGTATTCTTCCAGCTGAATCCATTGCCGCCTTGAGGGAATCAGGGTCGGTGATTCTGTATCTTCCAACATATTTAGGTTCACACCCTGCAATATCCATTCATGACTTATAATCTAACAGAAACATTATTATCCTGAAGACCTAAACTAGATAGCATAGTAACTATATACAACAATCTAGTAGCTCAGACTTGAAAGAGTTTTCAATTTAGTGCTGTATAAAGTGCATGTGGATCCATGTCTATGACACGCATAGATGCAGAAAGACTAGGGAATGTGGTTTTGCACCTAAAATTTCTTCTTTCTACACCCCATTGATTATATTTACGTGAACTTTTATCTAAACTACATAAATCGTTCACATCAGCTTACTACTCAAAACCCAAAAAAGCCTCGTCAAGATTCTGTGTTGCATAGGCCATAATAAAAACTTAAAAAGTGTGAGGCAACTAATTCTACTGAAATTCCCATATAAGACGTGTTGGCATATATATACACTTATGTGTCACATTCTAAACAGAAGCACGCCTTTAGGGGGTGTTTCTTTCGGCTTATATAGTGGGCTTATGACTTATTTGGTTTTGGGCTTATGTTTCAGAAGCTCACTTTTTGTGGCTTATTTAAAACTTCTCGGGTTATATAAAAGCTTATTATAGCATACGAAACATAAATAAGCCAAAAAGTTTCAAAATAAGACACAAAAAGTGAGCTAATAAGCCTAAAACCAAATAAGCCATAAGCCCGCTATATAAGCTGAAACAAACACCTCCTTAAACTATCCGGTATTCCACATAAAACTAAACTATACCAAGTGCATTTCGCATACTATACTGAAACTGAATAGAGTAAGAGGCATGTTTAACTGACCCTTTTCGGCTAAAAGCTGATCAATCTGTACATGCGTCCCTGGCACTAGCACAAACTTAATCCCCAAACCATGTAAAAGCGATATATCCTGCACACACGCACAAATAAAACATTTCATAAGTTTTATAGATATAAGTAAAGTACTAAAGTATAAGTAATAGAAATTTAATAAAAATGAGACTTGCCATTAAGATAGGATCTAAAAGAGAACTATCTAGCACTTCAGCAGACAAAAGAACAACAAAAGTACTTCCTCTATGAGCCGTAAAATACGGCCACGCTTCACGGAAAAACGTCACGAATACGTCATCCTTAATAATACTATTATTATTATTACTATTATTATCAGCTTCACCGCTTTCATACTCGCCTAAAACATTACATTTATTCAATGAAAGCTTTTGTTTTGTGAAATTGAGAGAAGGCGACTTAATGGACCGGTTCATGAATAAGCATCGGGAGGGGGTAGGTTCAGACTGACGGTTAAGTTTATGAAGAGAGATGTATGAGGTTGAAGATGTAAGGGAGGAGGACATTGTTAAAAGTGAATGTTGTGAAGGATTGTAGTAGTAATGATAATTTGATTATCAAAAATGAATGAATGGTATTTTTGTTTGAGGAGCAGGTGTGGACTCCACGAACCGCCGCCGTGCTTGCTTGCTATGGTTCGTTTGAACTTTGACCGTCAACGAGTTGGAATGAATCATCAACTCGGGGTTATGTACGTTTAGGGACGGCATCAAAGGTCCAAAACCGAACCGGACCGACAAAACCGACCGAACCGACAAAAACCGAGCCGAACCGACAGCCCGTCAGTTCGGTTTCGGTTTCATGTTTTACGTGTTTTCGGTTCGGTTCGGTTCATTCGACTCAAACCGACAAAAACACCTTAAACCGAACCGAACCGACCGACCTAAACAAACCGAACCGGACCGACGGCAGCCGTCGTTCGGTTTCAGTTTAAACTTTCATGATTTTCGGTTTTGTCGGTTCGGTTCGGTTCGGTTCTGGCCCGATGCTCAGCCCTATGTACGTTGGTGGGTCAAAGTTATGTGAACTATTGAAAAAGCAACTGCAAGATTAACCGACGGTTCAAAAAATGGACCGCACGATTAACCAATACGGCCACAGGTCAAGTTTTAATGAGAAGGAACCGTAATTTAAAAGATTGTTTTTCATCTCTTTTCTAAAAATAAAATATTTTACAAACGGTAAATCGTTAGATAATTCAAAATACAGCATCATGACGATATTTTTTTTTATCTTTTACTAGACAGACACTCTGATATATACTTTCAACGAACTTATTTGTTTCAAGTTTTGTTTAAATGTTAATATTTGTGTCTGAAAAAATCACACGTGATATGTTATTTTATAAATCCTGTGTGATTTCCTAAATCACATATGATTTCATAAAATCACACGTGATTTTTTCATGCGTAAATTTCAACACTAAAAAAAATCAACAAAAATGTCTAATGTATATTGAACGTCATTCTATAGGAAGATGACTTAATTCTTGTCACGATTATATAATTATTTTTGTGTAACGATTAACAGCTTGTGAAATATTTAATTTTTTTAAAAAGAAATAAAAGTGAAATTTTTTTATTTGATAAAAAAAAATGAGTAGTCAGAATTTATTTATTAAATTAAAATAAATAAATAAATAAATAAATCTATACTGAACTTTATATACTACGAGTTAGGAGCTGAAATCCTTAATTTAAAGTTAAAAGGTCTCTAATTCTCTATATTTACTCATATCCTTAATTTTGTCTACATGTTTAAAAAGATAGATTTGAACTCATTTTCTGTAGAACACAAATGGGATACGAAAAAATTCGCACATGGGTGATGGACCTTATTGCACAGTCATACTTAAGTAAACAAAACGTGTTACACAAAAGTACCATCACCGGGTCACACAGTTTGTCTTTTACTTGTAACACTGAAAACTAAAGGGGTGTTTGTGTTTGCTTATCACGGTTTGAAACTTTGTTTCAAAACCACGTTTTGAAAAAGTGGCTCCCCACTAGCAGTTTCAAAACCACGTTTTCAAGCATATATAACGCAAATAATCACGTTTTGGAACATTTTGCCAAACACTCTAAATTGGATTATCCACGTTTTGAAAACGTGATAATCAAATAATCACGTTTTAAAACATTTGCCAAACACCCTCTAAGATTCACTAAAACACACATGTACACATATTTTTTTGGATAAAAAGAAAGAAAAATGAAAAAAGCACGAGTTCCAGTGACTTCAACCTCAAAAGTTGTTATTGACGTTAAAGGAGTGTAGTGACACACGTTAGCGTCGACAACAACCTCTTGGTGTTATATTCATACCCTCTAATTTAGTTTTTCGTAACATTAGTCGGCTTAGATATTGAAATTTTAATGGTGTGTACGTTGCTCATATGTAGAGGTGGCAAAATTTTCTGAATTTTAAGCATTATTACTCGTAACATTAGTTGTCTTGGATATTGAAATTTGAATGGTTTGTACGTTGCTCATATGTAGAGGTGGCAAAATAGTTGGATTGGTCGTGTCACAGGTCTAGATGGGTCTTTTAAAAACATGAGTCTAAATAAGTCAATGTTTAGATGGGTTGGTATCGGATGTAGATGGGTTTTGTAGGACCGATAAAACATGTGATTCATGTGGTTCGGGGGGTCGGGGAAGCTCAAAGAATGAGAAAGACATGGTTATTGTATTAGATAGAAAAGGGGAAGATGTGTGTGTTTCTAGAGAGAAGAAGAAGAAACCACACACACACCTTATTGCCTTATGAAAGTGAACTTCCTATACTGTGGTTGGGACTAGGAGGTATTTATACTTCTACAAGCCTAACTTAGCATAAATGACTAAAATAGTCCTTGTGAATGAGCAAAGAAAGAAACTAATGCAATTCCCGTAATGACTTCACTTTAGCGAGGCTAACAATCTCTCCCCAAGTGATGTCATACGGGAGTTGCTTACAATGTTTCCTACAAGCAAAATCAAATACAAAACATAAGCGTAGCATCTCCAAGAGTGTCTTCATAGTCTTCAAACTTCATGAATCTTCTCAACTGCCATCTCTTTACTTGCAGAAGAACAATATGAGCAAATCTAATTAGGGGTTAAATCGACCTTTTTGCAGCTCTCCCTAATTAGTGCTCTCCCCAAATGACCGGGGCTTTCATGAATTTCACTGGAATTGAAGAAGTCTTTTGATAATTAAATTAGAACCGTCTTTAGTCTTCTAACACACAGCGGAAAATGTAGAAAAGGACTGTCGACTCGACTTCTTCAAGATTGTCCATTCGGGGGAATAAGATATCAACATCTTCATCTCACCAAATGCATTCCGGTTATCTTTCGGATATCAAATCGACCCATAATGTACACATTTCTCTCCCACGATGGTTACGATTTATCGGAATCAACATACACTTGTGTACATGAAGCATTAACTGGAAGCATTCTATCATAAATCATATCAGCCCGTGAGAAGATGTCGATGAACAATACCATTTAAAGTTGTCTAACTCATTTCAACCCCATGTATCAAAATTCAACGGCTGTTTGCAGTAACCACATTTAAAGATAACCCAATATGACGAACTTGAGAATGAAGTAAGATCTCCCAGACTAGTTACTTAAGCTTGTACTATCCTTGTGAAGAAAAACGGTGTACCCAATGTACAAACCTCTTGCCGTATCCTCAACTGCGTGAGACACCGAAAGTGATAGCTACTTTGTGGGTTAAGAGAGAAAGAATCACAAAAGTAACTAGATAGCAAGTCTTCATCACACTCAATATATTTGCCCAGACAAGTCATCTTCGCGGAAGGGAAGAAAGAAAAAAAAGATGAAATAAGTAAACGCGCCTGTTAAACTTCACTTCAAACCCGAATAAATAATAAATCATCATCTTCGTGGTCACAATTGATGTGCATCGCAAAATTTAGCCGTGAAATATATCCTCGTGAAAATATTTTGTAACCAAAATACCACTCATTTCACCGACCAATTATGCCAAAATGAACATAATGTATTATAAATACATTGGATAATAAAATCCTTTTAGCTCAACTTCAACATAATTTTCGGGTCCAATAACAACAGCCCAACTTGATGATTAACCTTTTAGCCCGTCCAATATCAAAGTGATATGTTATACCCGGTCCTTTGTTTAACTATCCGATCCAACATATTGTTACAAAACCGGTCTTATGTGTCTCACAATATCTTAAGAAAGATAATTCTCGTGCCAAGGCACAATCCACTAAGACACCAAATAGAAACAAGCCTGTTGATAAAAAGACAAACAAAAAGACACCTAATAGGACGATCTCTTCAGGACGTAGTTTTTCAAAAAATGAGTCTTCCGCTGTAACCACCGGTAAAAATCCACCTTTATACTAATAATAATTCATTTTCTACGTAAATTTTTTTTTATTTGATTACTACAAATAGATAATATGCCGCACATACAAACTTTTTTTCATTACTCTCATAGTCAATGCCTTTGTGTACGCACTCTTAAGTGACAATGGAAGTCTCATAACCATGACATACTTGAAATTTCCCGGCATGGTCATCCATGCTAGTTGTGCCCTCACATAACATACGAGATGTCCGGTATAAAGGAATTCCTATATTATTAGCATTATTTCCAATACTATGTCACAAGTAAATTAGGGATTTCTTAAAGTTTTATAACAATTTCGATATTACGTCATAAACCCTAATGTACAAATCATTAAACTTAATGTACAAGTTTAAAGCATAAAACCCTAACTTTAAGGTATTTCCCGGTTAAAACCCTAATTTGCAAATCTTATGATTTTATGTAAATAAAAATCACAAACTAAAATTTAAGATATAAATGAAACATTTATCAATTTCCAAAGTACAAGTTTATTAAACCAATGTACAAGTCATTAATGCATAAGAGTATTCATTTAATATAGAATTCATTATAAACCTTGGTGTACTTAATTTTAAGCACATTGTACAAACCTTTCAAGCACAAGTCTTAAAAATATATTTTTTTTAGTAAGTACAACTAAACAATGCTAATGTACAAATATTAAAGCACCAAACTTAAGCCTTTACTATTATTTATTTACATGTAAAATTACATAAACAAGTATTTCTCTAAATAAATTAGTAACCTAACTAGAAACTTATACCATTTACATCTTATGTACAACAATGCAAGCCCTAGTTACTACCCACTAAAGCCTACGCCCCCCCTAATTACCCTAGTTAAAATGAAACTAACTAGTTACACTTTAGTTACTTAATGTTACTTGTATAAACACTAGCCACAAACATGTTACTTGCACCAAATTTTTACACATCACCTTATTTACTAAGACTTTTTACCATGGTCAATTTTAGTGGGAAAAACTCTTGGCTAGAGTTTTACCACACTTCCTCATGTTCCCTTGAATTCACATGAACCTCCCATGTGTTTTGATACACCTCACTATGTCCCTTATCTAGTGAGACATGGTGACATCTCACTTGGAAGTCCATGCACCTCAAGGCCTATATATGTACGCCCCTTACCATCTCCTTTTGAGTCCCATGCAAACACACACATTATACTATACTACACACATATCCTACGCCCCATATAACCACTCATATACTCACAAATATTCTGAAGTTAAGACCCTAGTTAGTATTAAGCTAGAGCTTGGAAGGTGTGAAATAACTTGGTGATCTTTAGCAGCCATATAGGCGTTTACTTGAGGCACACAACTCACAAGCTTGTAAGTACATTCACACCCTTTTCTTTAGTCATTTTAAACATGTAATAAAACATATAAGCAACTATGGATTAGTGTTATGCGGAAAAACAAAGTAAAAATCATGTTTTATGTTTTTCTGTAACTGTTGCGCTCCATAGACAAACACCTATTTGGAATGTGTTTTTCTTAAATACTAGAACATGTTAGGAGTCTATTTAACAAGCAAAATGAACATCTAATCTAGTTATCAACACCCTATAGGTTTATACTACACAAATCGCAAGTTTTATTTTTCTCCTACTGAATTTACGCCAAAAACAGCCCTTACCCCCCTTATTGCCCCGCATTTATCTACTTCATGCTAGAGGTATTAGGGTAAAGCAAGGTACCATTGTAAAGCCCACCTGGGATACTACAAAACGCTCCCATGACCCGGTTAAAAAGCCTAGTCGTTATCTTTAAAAACAGTCATCATTTTTGTCAAAAGTCCTAAATGCCAAAAAGCTTTTACAATAAATACATGGGAAAACATGGGATTTTTGATAAATTTGGTTAGGAACTGTATGAGAAACATTAGAAATTGGTGAAACAATATTTCACAAGGTCGCATGCAAAAGGTATAGTTTAAAACTGAACTTTTCATAAAACGCGTCGTGGCCAAGGGGCCATATTCGTGGACTTGTATCTTTCTAATCAAAGAGAACTAGGACATGAGACTTATACCACTTAAAAGATCTTACAGCATAGTGATTGAAGGGTCAAATGCGCTGTAGAAGCCCTAGCTGGTCTTGTGTAAAACATGCCCGTTATTGCCCAAAAACAACAAAAAGCATAAAACCCCCCTACTTTGTTAAATCATTGCGACCAAACCGTAAGAGCTTAGGACCTCTAGTTTGAACCATTAGAAAGACCACCAGAAAAACTCTTGAAAGGATTAAGAACGTTGTAAAAACCTATTAGGGCCTCGCTTTTATCCATCCGTACTTTTATCCACTTAGGCCGAAAACTAGTAAATTTTCCTTATGAAATTTTAAGTATAAAAATTGTAATTCTTGTTTCCTTTGGACTAAAAATGTAATTTCTGTGAAGTAGTCATATAAGGGTTGATTTTGTCAATAACCCATAGTTGAGGGTTTAAAGTGTCATTTTTGAAAGTATAAGGGTAAAAACTGTAAATATTTAAAATTGTAAATTATAATATTTTGGAAACATAAAATATTTAACAACTTTGATTTTGATAAAAACTTATTAATAATTATTTGAGCCGTAATAATAATAAGTATGATAAGTATATTTTATTTTGTAGAGACTTCATGTTATTTCCGTCGCATAAACTTGAATACAAATACTAAATACATGATATACTAAATCAGGTCAAGAGTCGGAGCAGTTTGTTCATATTATCTAATTTGTTTTCCATCCAGACTACAATAACACCGAGGTGAGTTCATAGTCCCACTTTTACATACTTGTTTTCAAAACTTGTGGGGAGATACATGCTACAAAAACCGAACACAAGTATTTTTCTGTATGCTATCCTGATTGATATTGCCTAAGTTACCTACTGATGCCACTAAAAGTCCCTCATATCATGAACCATTAATCACTTGCGAGTGAACGCGAATATCGTGAATAGATCTATTGGCAGTTGACGCCCCATTTGTGTTAGCCGGATAGGTAACCAAATGCACGTTATTTGAGAATACTAGGAGAATGGCAAACTCCTACCGGAGGGCATTGTTACTTTCATCATCTCTATGATGTCAGTAACTTACATCATTAGTTCATTACTATGATGCCGTACTGTTAAGGTTTGCGTTTCATGAGACTTAAGGCAATATATACTCTGTTGCAATGATACAAATGCTGCAACTACTGAATATACTGTACTGCAATATTACTGATTTTACTACTGCTTATCTTGTGTTCAACTGATTATTATTCAAACACTATGGATTCACTCAACCTTTGTGTTGACTTTTTAGCATGTTTTATCTCAGGAAACTAGAGCACGATCTGGCACGGAGTGGCTATGGACTTTCTTATAAAAAGGGCGTCCATTTTGTTATCATTCACAAGAATAAAACTATGTATTTCCGTATTTCCTTTGGGACCTTTATTATGTAAACTCTGATTTAAATAAATGAATGATAACTGTTTTATCTAAAACGTCTCTTTTGAGCCGTTTATCTATTATTATGACTGTGCTCCATGAAGTAATACCCCAACCTTAATTCCGCTGCGTATACCGAATTTGGGGGTGTTACAGATTGGTATCAGAGCCATAGTTATAGAGAACGGAATACAAAACCGAAACTATAACTCTTTTTCACACTCAAATAAAGTCCTCCGTGCCACTACACCGTTCAGACACTGTTACACATGTTCATACTGATTATTTATACATATAAAGAGGTATTTATAATTACCGGGTTGTTACAGAGTTATGTCTTCCCCTATCCCTTATATTATTTTATCTGATACTGAGTCCGAAGACACCATTCCTTTCACGAATACGTTAGTTCATTCTCCAGCACCCAGTCGCGTTATGGAAGATATGGAGTTTAATCCTTTAGAAGAGCCATCTAAGACAGCACTTCCCATACACTCACCACCACCTCCACACCCATACATGTTACCCACGTATGTACCGCCTTCAACTAGACCACCTCCATCTTCAGCTATAGACTTTACTCCCCCGTCTCAACCATATGAACTCGGAGAAGAGGCTAGGACCATCATTGCTCGGTACAATGTCTTACAATCACCTACTCCAGATATCCCTACGCCACCACGGATATTCGAGATTGGAGAAAGTTCGCAAGCAGCAAGGGACAGACCGCCCACCATCCTCACACTATTGGCACGCTTGGAAAGACATGAGGAGCAGATTAATACTGCCTTAGGCCATCTAGATAAGTTACCTCTGGAGCGCATCAAGTTACTTGAGGATTCAGTGGGGGAGATAGTTTCTAAGAAAGCAACTATGCAGCAGGAGATAGATATTTTGAGCACCGGAATGCAGGAGACTCGTGAAAGGGCAAATAATCTGGAGGAACATCACGGGCGAACCAGTCAACACATACCGCTGCTATATGACAATGAAGTGATGATGTCACAAGCAATAATGAGGCAGAGTGATGACTTAGTAATGGCTTACTCTAGAATTACCACGTTAGAGGCAGTAGTGGTAGATATCCAGGCCCTATACCAGGTGTATATACATGTCCTTCTCAGCATGATCATAGAGCTGGAGAGTCACCGCGAAGAAGCCCCTGGTAGCCATTAGAGTAGGTCCTTATCTAACAGTTTTTGGTATGATATCCTAGCCACGGCATGTGGCATAAATATGACACTTGTAATATTTTGTTATATGACAAACTTTGCGAGTTATTTATGACTATATGTGGTTTTGATATTTTGCTGTGTTATGATATCGATTGATGTGGACCAGGGTAAATCACTTTACCGTATGATAGTATTCGAGCATGATAGGATCATATGATTCTTATATTGCTATGATTTCAATGCGTATACCTTGTTATTGTTATGTTATAACATAACATGGTCATTCTAAACATATATTTTCTTGTGACATTAATAGAAATATGGCTCAAACAAGAAATTCCACTGGAACACCAGCACCCGCCATGTCCCAAGCTGATATCCAAAAACTAGTTGCAGACAGTGTTGCTGCAGCACTTGAGAGGCAGGCAGCAGCAATGGCCCGCTCTGGAAATACTAGCAGGCCTAACGGAGAAAGCGAGACAGATATAGCTCGCAAGTGTACTTACAAAGATTTCATGAACTGTAAGCCAACCTTTTTCAAAGGAACAGAAGGAGCAACTGAGTTGGCTCGCTGGTTTGAGCGAACAGAGACAGTATTCATGAGAAGCGGTTGTTCTGATGACTGCAAGGTCACTTTTGCTACGGGGACTCTATTGGATGATGCCCTATCTTGGTGGAATGTTTCTGCCCAAACTATGGGTGTTGAAGCAGCCTATCAACTCACCTGGGTTGACTTCAAGAAGATGATGCTAAAGAAGTATTGTCCTCGCACCGAGATTAAGAAGTTGGAGGATGAGTTTCACCAGCTGGTGGTGATAGGAACTGACCTCAAGACCTACAACCGGAGGTTTCAGGAACTGGCAATGCTATGCCCAAGTGTAGTGCCTGATCTCGAGAAGACATTGGAGAAGTACACTGAAGGCTTACCCCGTAGTATCGAGGGTAATGTCACCTCATCAAAACCCCAGTCACTAGAGGAAGCAATTTCTATTGCTCAGACATTAATGGATCGGGAAGTCAAGCGTGGTTTCACCCAAGGGGGTAATGATCACAAAAGGAAGCTTGATGACAAAAGAACCACCCACCATCACAACAACTACCCCAACAATAATACCTACTACAACAACAACAACCGAAACAACAACCATCATTACCAACAGAACCGAGGGCAGGAAACTGCCAAAGTTTATGTAGCCGCACCTGCTGGAGGCAGTGGATATGCTGGAAATCTGCCCTTATGCAACCAATGCAAGATGCATCACAATGGGCCATGCTTTATTAAGTGCGGAAAGTGTCAAAGAACCGGCCACAAAACCAGAGACTGTAGGGCCTCAGGTGCTAATTTGCAGCCTGTAGAAGTGATATGCCACGGATGTGGTGAGAAAGGACATTACAAAAATCGATGTCCCAAACAGAATGGCAACCAGAACAACCCGGCCCGTGCAAGAGCTTACGTGCTAGGAGATGCAAACACTCAGCACAACCCGGATGTGGTCACGGGTATGTTTTCTCTCAATCGACATTTAGCTAAAGTATTGTTTGATACTGTAGCCGATAAAAGCTTTATATTACTTTCGCTTCCTTACTTAAACTCACCCGACTGCCTTAGACTATTACCATACCCTAAGTTTCTTCCACGTATCCTATAATCTAATCTACAAACTTTATTCCGAGCTATTCCGTTATCACCCCGGAAAATTGATAATGTGTCATTCTACCAACTATTTACTATCGCTTGGCGAACCAATCTTTCTTGCTACTTTGAAAAGTTGTCTAGGATTCCATTTTAGAAAAGCAAAACGTTGAACACCATCTAAAACTTTTGAGAAATATGATACTACTTTGACTGAATCAAGCATCACATCATTTTTCCTTAATTATACATAGCCTGATCACCTATGTCTAATTTAGGAAGAATCATGTCATGAAAGAAACAGTCATCTTCACAGATTTCCTAATAACAATCTTTCAAAAGCAAAACTTCGTAACCATAAAACTATTCAAACACATCCTTGTAATCAACGCTCCATGGATATCCACACTTTTCCCACACCATAACCAACAACCGAGTGAATCTCGAGGACGAGATTCCATTTAAGGAGGGGAGACTGTAACCACCGGTAAAAATCCACCTTTATACTAATAATAATTCATTTTCTACGTAAATTTTTTTTTTATTTGATTACTACAAATAGATAATATGCCGCACATACAAACTGCTCTCTTGCATAGTCAATGCCTTTGTGTACGCACTCTTAAGTGACAATGGAAGTCTCATAACCATGACATACTTGAAATTTCCCGGCATGGTCATCCATGCTAGTTGTGCCCTCACATAACATACGGGATGTCCGGTATAAAGGAATTCCTATATTATTAGCATTATTTCCAATACTATGTCACAAGTAAATTAGGGATTTCTTAAAGTTTTATAACAATTTCGATATTACGTCATAAACCCTAATGTACAAATCATTAAACTTAATGTACAAGTTTAAAGCATAAAACCCTAACTTTAAGGTATTTCCCGGTTAAAACCCTAATTTGCAAATCTTATGATTTTATGTAAATAAAAATCACAAACTAAAATTTAAGATATAAATGAAACATTTATCAATTTCCAAAGTACAAGTTTATTAAACCAATGTACAAGTCATTAATGCATAAGAGTATTCATTTAATATAAAATTCATTATAAACCTTGGTGTACTTAATTTTAAGCACATTGTACAAACCTTTCAAGCACAAGTCTTAAAAATATATTTTTTTAGTAAGTACAACTAAACAATGCTAATGTACAAATATTAAAGCACCAAACTTAAGCCTTTACTATTATTTATTTACATGTAAAATTACTTAAACAAGTATTTCTCTAAATAAATTAGTAACCTAACTAGAAACTTATACCATTTACATCTTATGTACAACAATGCAAGCCCTAGTTACTACCCACTAAAGCCTACGCCCCCCCTAATTACCCTAGTTAAAATGAAACTAACTAGTTACACTTTAGTTACTTAATGTTACTTGTATAAACACTAGCCACAAACATGTTACTTGCACCAAATTTTTACACATCACCTTATTTACTAAGACTTTTTACCATGGTCAATTTTAGTGGGTAAAACTCTTGGCTAGAGTTTTACCACACTTCCTCATGTTCCCTTGAATTCACATGAACCTCCCATGTGTTTTGATACACCTCACTATGTCCCTTATCTAGTGAGACATGGTGACATCTCACTTGGAAGTCCATGCACCTCAAGGCCTATATATGTACGCCCCTTACCATCTCCTTTTGAGTCCCATGCAAACACACACATTATACTATACTACACACATATCCTACGCCCCATATAACCACTCATATACTCACAAATATTCTGAAGTTAAGACCCTAGTTAGTATTAAGCTAGAGCTTGGAAGGTGTGAAATAACTTGGTGATCTTTAGCAGCCATATAGGCGTTTACTTGAGGCACACAACTCACAAGCTTGTAAGTACATTCACACCCTTTTCTTTAGTCATTTTAAACATGTAATAAAACATATAAGCAACTATGGATTAGTGTTATGCGGAAAAACAAAGTAAAAATCATGTTTTATGTTTTTCTGTAACTGTTGCGTTCCATAGACAAACACCTATTTGGAATGCGTTTTTCTTAAATACTAGAACATGTTAGGAGTCTATTTAACAAGCAAAATGAACATCTAATCTAGTTATCAACACCCTATAGGTTTATACTACACAAATCGCAAGTTTTATTTTTCTCCTACTGAATTTACGCCAAAAACAGGCCTTACCCCCCTTATTGCCCCGCATTTATCTACTTCATGCTAGAGGTATTAGGGTAAAGCAAGGTACCGTTGTAAAGCCCACCTGGGATACTACAAAACGCTCCCATGACCCGGTTAAAAAGCCTAGTCGTTATCTTTAAAAACAGTCATCATTTTTGTCAAAAGTCCTAAATGCCAAAAAGCTTTTTACAATAAATACATGGGAAAACATGGGATTTTTGATAAATTTGGTTAGGAACTGTATGAGAAACATTAGAAATTGGTGAAACAATATTTCACAAGGTCGCATGCAAAAGGTATAGTTTAAAACTGAACTTTTCATAAAACGCGTCGTGGCCAAGGGGCCATATTCGTGGACTTGTATCTTTCTAATCAAAGAGAACTAGGACATGAGACTTATACCACTTAAAAGATCTTACAGCATAGTGATTGAAGGGTCAAATGCGCTGTAGAAGCCCTAGCTGGTCTTGTGTAAAACATGCCCGTTATTGCCCAAAAACAACAAAAAGCATAAAACCCCCCTACTTTGTTAAATCATTGCGACCAAACCGTAAGAGCTTAGGACCTCTAGTTTGAACCATTAGAAAGACCACCAGAAAAACTCTTGAAAGGATTAAGAACGTTGTAAAAACCTATTAGGGCCTCGCTTTTATCCACCCGTACTTTTATCCACTTAGGCCGAAAACTAGTAAATTTTCCTTATGAAATTTTAAGTATAAAAATTGTAATTCTTGTTTCCTTTGGACTAAAAATGTAATTTCTGTGAAGTAGTCATATAAGGGTTGATTTTGTCAATAACCCATAGTTAAGGGTTTAAAGTGTCATTTTTGAAAGTACAAGGGTAAAAACTGTAAATATTTAAAATTGTAAATTATAATATTTTGGAAACATAAAATATTTAACAACTTTGGTTTTGATAAAAACTTATTAATAATTATTTGAGCCGTATAATAATAGTATGATAAGTATATTTTATTTTGTAGAGACTTCATGTTATTTCCGTCGCATAAACTTGAATACAAATACTAAATACATGATATACTAAATCAGGTCAAGAGTCGGAGCAGTTTGTTCATATTATCTAATTTGTTTTCCATCCAGACTACAATAACACCGAGGTGAGTTCATAGTCCCACTTTTACATACTTGTTTTCAAAACTTGTGGGGAGATACATGCTACAAAAACCGAACACAAGTATTTTTCTGTATGCTATCCTGATTGATATTGCCTAAGTTACCTACTGATGCCACTAAAAGTCCCTCATATCATGAACCATTAATCACTTGCGAGTGAACGCGAATATTGTAAATAGATCTATTGGCATTTGGCCCCATTTGTGTTAGCCGGATAGGTAACCAAATGCACGTTATTTGAGAATACTAGGAGAATGGCAAACTCCTACTCGAGGGCCTTGTTACTTACATCATCTCTATGATGTCCGTAACTTACATCATTAGTTCATTACTATGATGCCGTACTGTTAAGGTTTGCGTTCATGAGACTTAAGGCAATATATACTGTGTTGCAATGATACAAATGCTGCAACTACTGAATATATTGTACTGCAATATTACTGATTTTACTACTGCTTATCTTGTGTTCAACTGATTATTATTCAAACACTATGGATTCACTCAACCTTTGTGTTGACTTTTTAGCATGTTTTATCTCAGGAAACTAGAGCACGATCTGGCAAGGAGTGGCTATGGACTTTCTTATAAAAGGCGTCCATTTTGTTATCATTCACAAGAATAAAACTATGTATTTCCGTATTTCCTTTGGGACCTTTATTATGTAAACTCTGATTTAAATAAATGAATGATAACTGTTTTTATCTAAAACGTCTCTTTTGAGCCGTTTATCTATTATTATGACTGTGCTCCATGAAGTAATACCCCAACCTTAATTCCGCTGCGTATACCGAATTTGGGGGTGTTACATCCGCTGCATCTGAAAAGAAAACAACTCCTAGATCCTACCTTAGGTGGAAACCCACGGGAAAAGTTTTCAACCAAGTTGGTCTTAGATGGATTCCCACAGGAAAATTTTTTGATACTTGCACCAACACAGATAATAGTGAAACTCATCAAGTTAAGGAAGTTAAAACCACTACAACCATTGATAGTGATCACCCTCGCCGTGAGGAAACATATACTTCTAACACTGTTATTTGTGAAAATTCTTCTTCTGTGGATGCAGGTACTTGTAAAAGTGTTGAAGGTTCATACACCCCATGTGGTAAAGAAGAACTTTATGCCGATATCGCATGTGGAAATCCTTTTCTTATTCCACTCTTAACTCCACTTTTACTTGTCTCAACTTAATTTCTCTTTCTTCAAATCTTCTTTGTAAATATTTTTTTCAAAAAACCAAATACAAAATTTGAAAAACCAACAAAAGCAAAATACAAAAATAGAAAATTTTCAAAAAATACAAAAACAATATAAAATCAAAAAATCCAAAAATATTCTTCTACGACATGTCTCTTATATAATCGATATTCTGTACGTTTCTAAAAATGTCATTCAACAATGATACGGGGATGTACAGATGCTTGAGCGAGAGTTCTTTAATATGTTTTCTAAAACATGTCGTTTCTCAAAATTTCTTCATATAATGGCTTTCGTATACTTCAGTACGAAACCCGGACTAAAATGATGACTTTTGATTATTTTTCAAGTCAAAACTCGTGCTTTTATAGAAAAACTCAAGTGTACGCTTCAGTGCACTCCATTTAAAAATGGTGAGAAATCATCATCATCTTGAGCACCTTTTCAAGATTGTTCAAAAAGATTTTTCAAAATCTTTCAAAATACTTTGTGCTCAAGATAACTCCCTCTAAAACCCTTTAATTGATTATGCTTTATTAAAGGGGGAATATAAAACAAAAAGTACCAAATTCATGCTTAAATCAAATCCGTTTGTCTCCCCAAAAGATTCTAAAATGTTGTTTAATCCGTTGATATCAAAAATATCACGAATATGCTATTTTTGAGGGGAGGAGACGTGATTAAAATGTGATCAAAAGTTTTAATGATCGTTGTTTGAATCTCAAAATGAGCTCGACTCAGACGGAACCAATGAATTGACTGGAATCAAAGTTAGTAAATGTACCATCTCGAGAAACTTGTGATAGATATGCACTTTCATGGGTCTAACCTCCTTTTCAAGGAGTGTTTACAACTTCAAGTTAGTTATTAGAGCTAGTTGTCACCTAAAAACTGACAATGGAACTCTTTAACTAGGCAACGTAATCGTGTCTCGTGGGGAATTGTCTATCATGAGCCGATCAATTCAAAAAGTGCAAACTCTACCCTATATGTGCAGATTTCTGTCAAAACTCATAAGCACATGTGAAGGGGGAGTGTTTATGAAAATATAAAACTCTCGGAGTGTCTCAAACATGTTTTCTATCATAAACACTCTGTGAGATTTTCAAGAAAAATAGTTTTATGGCAACAATAGGACAGTCATGGAGTTATAAGGTGACTAAGGATAGGAAATTCGTCCTATGATCCGCCAGAGCCGGAGGGATCTACCCAAGGACATTACCCATAGTTAGTATTAGAAGTCCTCAGGTATGATTGAAAAAAGGAGTAATGTGAGAAAGGAGAAAGAAGGGGTTGAAGAATTAAAAAGAAAAGTAATGAAAAAGGGTGAAAAGATATAGCCCTCCATAATCAACCTTAGGGCAAAAACCGGGTTCAATACATATGCTACTGGTTGTCACTAGATGACACTGGTATTGAAGACAAAGACGTCATGGACCCAGTGACGCACTGCACTAAACCTTCTAGCCACTCAATTCCTCTCAAAAGGGATTTGTTTCATTCTCACTGGGAACCCTACATAATCTATTGACTTTCTCTTAGAGATCGTTGGTATTGAAGAAGGAGACCCTCTCCCTAGTCTCCGCTTAGGAAACCAAAATGCACTATTGAGTCTAGAGCCACGAGAGTCATCAAAAGATCTCATAGGAACACTTGACATGACATCGCTTGTTGTTCATCATTAAGGACACAAGTGATATATTATAGAGTCCTACGCAGATCTTAGCAATTTGCCAGAACATTTATGAGGGGAGTTACAACAGTAATCCTCAGTGATTGAATGGAAACTCCTGCCAGGGTCAACATCAAGCAGCCCTGACAGCAAGTCACTTCGGTAATTCTCGTGGATTACGCTTAGTGTGTCTCAAACGGTCTACAGTCGTGAGGTGATGCTTCTGTACCTCACCGTACCTATCTGAACTATGGAGATATACTTCGGTATATCAGCGTTATCTCACTTGTGGGACTCCAGTTCAAGAACGGCCTTTGTGAGAATTAGAGATGTGTTTTCACACTATGCTGTTAACACCCTCGAAATTCAAACTTGTAAGTGCCGGAATCCGCTTATTACTAACCTGGCTCTGATACCAATTGTAGGACCGATAAAACATGTGATTCATGTGGTTCGGGGGGTCGGGGAAGCTCAAAGAATGAGAAAGACATGGTTATTGTATTAGATAGAAAAGGGGAAGATGTGTGTGTTTCTAGAGAGAAGAAGAAGAAACCACACACACCTTATTTTACAAAGTGAACTTCCTACCCTCCTAGTTGGGACTAGGAGGGGTATTTATACTTCTACAAGCCTAACTTAGCATAAATGACTAAAATAGTCCTTGTGAATGAGCAAAGAAAGAAACTAATGCAATTCCCGTAATGACTTCACTTTAGCGAGGCTAACAGGTTTTGATTCTTTCTTTTAGTGAAATATCAAAAAAGTGAAGGGAAAAAAAGTAAAAATATTGTTTTATCCACTAGATCCGCCTAAACCCGTCGTTCAATACATTATTGCATTTTCTATCAATTAGATACATCTATAATATTTAAGGAGAACTATATATACTCATCTCCTAATAGATATTTACCTAACTCGATTCATGTTTAACCAATGTGTCTCAAATTGTCACATGTTAGGGATGGCAATTCGTTTTCTGGTTCGGGTTAGCAGGTTCATAAATCTCAACCCAAATTCGACCTGTTTAGTTAATTGTGTCGAGAAGTTCAACCCGAAACTGAATACGTTTATTAAACGGGTAGTCATGTCGATCCACTTAAGAGTTGAATTGAAATTTAAAGGTTCACGATAGAATTTAGAAGATGAATGCTAGAAAACTCAACACGATATGTATAGGCAAAAGCATAAAAACTTCAAAACTTGATGATATATCATAAGTTACACATACAAAGTAGTTTTTTTTTTTTTTTTTTTTTTTTTTTAATTGTACGAAATATATAGTAACATTTAATATTCAGTGTTTTAACTATATTTTTAAATGGGTTCGCGGGTTGGAATTGGGTTAAGAAAATTAACCCAAATTTAACCTTGTTATTAAACGGATTAGTTGTGTCGACCCATTTACAACTGAAACATGTTTACCTTCAATCCTAACCTGTTTATTTTGTGTCGGTCTCAGGTCGTATTTTGTATTGGGCCATAAATTGTCACCCCTACCACATGTACAGACTTCAACACTAATTATGGGAGGGTCATCATCTATGTTATTTTATAAAACATTTGAGACTTGATTATAATAGAAGTTTGAAAAAATTAAGATTCAACACTTGCTTATTACGGAAATTTTAGTAGCTTGTTACATACACACAAATAAACGTAAATTTAGAAAATTAAATGTATTAAATTAGTAAACTTGTAACAAGCCTCTAAATTAATACAACCTATTTCAAAAACTTATAACAACCCATTTCAAAACATCACCTAACCTAACCTCAAATCATATATGAACTAACAGAAAACACACACTCTCGTTGTCAAAGCTAATAACACACAACAATCTAAAAAGCTATTTATTGCTGCCATTAACAACATCTAAATCTACCGCCACCACTACCAACAACATATGTCGTCACCACCACCATTTTGTTTGGTTTAGTTGGTATGCCTAATGATATATCATTGTTATTGTTTAAAGTTATTTTAATTTTAATTATCATTAATTTGTACGGTTATTGTTAGAAAAAAAGTAACCGAACAATATTTGCTCGTCGAAAAATATAGTTACAGAGTACTCGCCGTCGCATCACGCGGATACCCTGCTAATAATTATTGTACGTATGTATAAAATACCATTAATACTTATAGAGAAACCATATGAATGATCGAATATATCCAAAACAGAGATGAATAGATGGAAATCATATCTGCATCAACAAGTTTTTATGCTTTTGCTGAATAATAAACTTTTAGTTTAAAGTTCTATATGGTTGTAATAACTATGATGAGGTAACTAAAGAATTACCTTTATAATGTCATCAAAGTTAGGACTTTCGATCATTTCAGCACACACTACAAGTACAAATATGCCACCACGATGTGCTCGAAAATATGGTCCTGCTTCTCTCATCATGTTCACGAACATGTCACTCCAGTATGAATTCGCTACTCCAACAACACCACCATCATCAGAGTTACTTTTATTACGATAATTGTGACAGCCGTTGTCGTCACATTTCATCACAAAACCATGTTCATTCTTCTTGATGCCAAACTCTTTTAACGCACTTTCAAAAACAGATGTTTTCCACCGTGACGGCCATCGGTGTTTTTCATTTTCTTGCATTCGACAACAAGGTTTTAGTCTTGCTAAAGCCATGATCGATAACTCGAATCAAAGAGGCATTTGACTAGCTAGATATATAAAGATATGTTTTGTTATGTCCCGTATATGCCGCGAAACGTTTCTACAAATGAATAATTGGTTTTGCATCCGTCCAACTTTGGAGACTAGGTGCATACAGTTGAAAACCTTTTGTATTTTTGTTACATATATTCGAGGGGCAATTGCATATATACCCACTAAAACTTGCATATTTGCATATATACCCAAAACATGCTTAACTTGCATTGTAAATCATGCATTGAAAACTTGTATTTTTAGGAAATATGCAAGTTTTTAAGTTTTAGTGGGTATATATGGAATTCTCCCTATATTCGATTGTGGGGTAACCTTGAAATTGATAGCTAGGTACTAGCTACACAATGTTACAATATCATGTTCCCATCGTGACAGAAAAACATGATTGATTAGATTGATTAGATTGATTAGACACCGATGAGGTACAAATTATGAAATTGTCGGCATCAGTGTTGCTTTAATTTGATAACATTCCTGCTTTGTAATCCTATTAAGTTTCTTACTCATAGGATCCTGACAAGTGACAGAATTGACGGTTTTAATGAAAAGAGATAGTGAATGGGAAACACATGTTATATTTCTGTATGTGTAAGAAGATAAGCAGGAGTGTAAAATATGAGGATATAGCAAAACTCTAACACGATAAGAAATAAAGAGAGCGTACACAGTAATATTTTGTTTCTTCATGGAATGATGCTATATCCTTTTTACTTGATCCCATGGCATATTTCTATCTCTCATGGAATATTATTACTCACATTTATGTTCAGTCCGGTACATGTTTGATCAAAATCATTTAAACGACATTCAGAAAGAAATCCTTTAATTCCTTGAATAGTTTTCGAGTCACTTAAATTTCTTTTCCAATGAAAATAAGTGTGAATTTTACTTGCACGGAAGTAAATAATATACCTGGGCTCGGCAATATCGTATTAGTAATTTAATATGAGAAAATAATGTATAGTATAAGGTTTATATATTATATTTAATATACCTGGGCTCGGCAATATCGTATTAGTAATTGACGTGTTCTAGTGTGTTTTACTTAGCCGTACATTATAAATAGTTCAACAATAATACGATACAACATACACAGATAAACTGTGAAGCAACCAAAAGGATGAGCTCCACGTACAATCAAAACAACTAGACCAACTGAACGAATTTATTCATCGATCATCTTTGATATACTCCGCAATACAGTTAAGTTTTTAAACTATCAGCAAACTATTCAAATCATGATAATTAACATGATTATTGCAACTAACAAATCATGATAATTTACATTTGATATGGGCACCCGGCCAGTACGTACCCTTAGACTTGTTGCAGCTAGAATACTTAGTATATATAACTGAGCACAAACGAAAGTTTCTGAAATATCCATCAACATTTGTTGGAAATGTATATATTTACAAACATGTGAATGTCCGGATTCGAACTCGTGACCACGGGATTGCACACATTAGCGAATGAGAATTAAAGTTAATAATTAATGTTTATGTTTACGATTAATTATTGCACATTAAGTCCGGTTAACGATCGTTAAGTATTTAATGGAAAAATGACTAACGACCGTTAAAATGAAAAGAGAAGGACTAGAAATGGAAGACTTGGAAAAAGTTATGGGTTCTCTTTTGGCTTGTCTACATGGCCGGCCAAAGGGTAATGGGTTTCAACCCAATACCTAACTTGTTCTCAAAGTTTACCTACTAGTATATAAAGAGGGTTAGGTTACAGGGTTTCATACACTGTGCATTGAATTAACCCAGATCTCTCTCTCTCTCTAGTCATATTTGGCGAACACCCCATTAGTAAGGGAGTTTGGTTTCGCTTTTCTTAAAGCGAGGACTTGCGTTAGATCTAGCAATCGCTGATTCGTTGGTTAATTCGTGTGTACAAGAACGTGGTTGTAAGACATTATTCTTACACCAATTAGTACTTCTTTGTTTTGCTCGTTCAAGAGGATTTGTAATTAGCAAGAGTACGTTACATACTTTCAGTTAATTAGTTTATTTGTTATGATCTTAAGTCTTCGCTTGTGTACTCTTGATGTCTATATGTTTTATTATATATTATAAACTCAACGGTGGCATCACGAGCCTTGTATAACAAGTAATTAATTACTGAAACACATAATTAAAATAAACATGAATGTGTTATTATTTGTATTCTTAGATCTAGAGTTTGCAAATCCTAAACCCTAATTTTAAGGGGGGGCGTTTGTTTTTGGTGCCCTAATTAGGGTTTTGTAAACTATTGTTTTAATTGGATTAGAAACCCTAAGATGCATGCAACTTTATGTGTATATGCGTAACTTTGATTTAATTGCATTAATTGTTAAGTGTAATTTTATGTCCATGATAATTATCTGCATGTTTTATCATGGATATGCTTTTATTGTATGTCTTTCTTGTTTAAGTGATATACACTAAATTTTGATAGATCTAAAATTGGGGAAGACCTCAATAATTATTAATTTAATCAATTATGTGCTATGTGATATGTATTTAATTTTGACTTGCGAAATCGATGAATCGATGCATGTGGTTCACCTTGTACATAGATGAAAACGGGTGAAAGTCTTAATTAAATATATGCATATTAACATGATCTAGAATTGGTTATTAATAGGATTTATCAAAAGCGTTTGCATGTGGCTATTTGATATGCATGACTTTTATTTGTTATGCATTCATTGTTTATTTGTTTATTTTTATAAATATTTGCTTGTTTGTTATGTGTAACAAGAGTATTTTTACAAGAAAAATAAACTGACCTAAACAATGGTGAAACATGTATTTTAAGAATAGTAATCATAATCGTTTAATTGATTGATGACTTTGGTACAAATGGTCCGAAAGGCTCACCCATGAGAATGAACTAATAAAAGGGGTTTAAAGAAGTGCGCACTGAAAGGATGTCTAAGGTTGTGCTTTAGTGCGTGCACTGGTCTTCGCCCTCTGAAGTTCGAAAGTGGAGCTACTTAGTAAGCCATAGAATGTGCAAACTCATCTTAAGGACGAATTAGTTTTAATTCCATGCCACTTGGTGGTAATTATCAAACACTAAGTGTTTACACTTATGCAAAAATACGGTATAATGGATGATAATTAACACTAAATTCCTTGATTGGTGAACCCAATACCTCAATTAAAGTTTGATGATGAAAGGCTTATACATTAAAACAAGATATAAATGTTTTAATAAAAACTATGCTACAAAGATGAATGCATGACATCTTTGTACATATTTGATTTAACATCAAAACTATTACCCTTTAATTTAAGTTATATGCCATCCAACGAAACGGAAACACCCAAGATTACTTTTTATTTGCGTGAGATCGTGACTTAGATCGTAATCAAAGGGTAAAATGTCCACGTGTCGTGAGAGCGGGCATGGACGATTTTGCAGGTTCTTAAGTTGGACAACTTAATTGAGTTTTGTAGTGAGAGCTGGCAACTCAAGGCATAAGATGGGATAACACATGTTTACATGGCGATTGATATTGGCTATATGTAAATCCCATAAATCTAGGAATTGCAATTGAAATTGGCAATTGAGCAAAAACTCTACCATTTTGTATAAGGTTCATTACTAGCGATCAACGACGTGATGAAATTATGATAACTTGGATCCTAGTTTTCAATAATAATTAATTGGTTATATGAATATGAACCTTGGGTATTTAATTGTTTATTGAAAAGGTTAATTATCGAAAATACTAAAATTGAATTTTGTAATTCTTTTGAATGAATTAAATGCAACATTTAACAAATAGAACGTGGTTTAGTCTTTGATTAGTAAATTGATCCATTATAGCATTAAAACAAATGTTTGATCGAGAATAATTTACTGATAAGACAAACGAAGTCTCTTTTCCATGGGAGAAGCATTAGACTCAATCCTATTCCTTTTCATGAATGAGAAAGGTATAATAGGAACATTTGAATTGTCTAAATTCTAATGTAACTCTTAGCAATGAATTGCACATCTTATTTTCCATAAAGATTTCATTACCCTCATTTGGTGAATGAATCCTTTGTAACAACATGAATGTTGGTTAACTGGAAAACATGTATATGAGTTACTAGATTAGAAGCTAGACTAATTACCGTAAAAATTGGTAAAAGGCAAACTAGCATATTTTTATCTAGTTGTTTTGCTTTAGTTAAGGGTACTACATACAATATAGGGATGGTAGGCACATTAAGGAAGAAATTGCATACCAATTTTTGAAGTTAATAACATTGATGGATATTCCATTATTCATATAGTAGAATACACCTTTTAGTACCTTAGTAATGATTACGTATGGTTCTTCAAAGGTGTAGGAAAGTAAAAAGCAAGCAAGTTGTTTTCACTGGTTATGCAACACTTACAATGTTGTCAGATTCGGTGGGAGCATTTGTGTTGCATTACTGAATAAGAAGTTGTTTTAATGATTTCTAATTCAAGTAGGAACTACAACCTTATTTATTCCTGTAGTAACCCGTTATCTTCAAAGATAATCACTTTCCAAATTGTAGACACTTATGTTTTAAGGATAGTGTATGCGTTTCCTTACTAAACAATATAGTTCTACATCTACTTGTTATATCTATGACACAAATCATATTAATCAAATAAACGAACGTGTATCGTGTTGTTTATATGCTACATGATGTTGTTCCATGCACAAGTGGGAGAAATCTTATTGTGTGCAAGGTACAACACATATTAATATGATTTAAAAGAATTCTCTTGACTGTAAAGTAAGAGAATAACGTTCTAATAGGAAGTATACATTTATATATGTATGATTGCCCTATTAAGAACATGTGTCAAGATGATAACAAAGACTACTTTATTTTAAATATTTATGTCATTCAATATTTAAGAAACACTTGTAGTTACAATTTATGTTCGCGTGAAGCGTGAACTAGATTGTAGCGAAGGTAAAATATCCACGTGTCGTGAGAACGAGCATGGATGATTCTTTTCTTACATGGAACATTTCATGGAATGACATAATTAAATGAAGTAATCTAATACTACCTTGAATTTGAGTATTCGTTGAATGACTTAAATATATGTAGTAAATATTAACTTGCAATATGAATTGAAACCCGAGGTGGTGTTCATAATTACTTTAATTATAAATGTTTATGATTTTGTAAAGTCACAAAATGAAGTCTTTTAATACAAGACTTACAATATAAAGTAAGACGTTAACTTGCTATGTTTTAAGACATATACATGAAGTCAATGAGTTGATCAATGACTTATAACGTATAGTGGGATTATAACTAATATGTCTTTTGACTTGGTCAAAAATATTTGTGTTATAATATATGCAATTGACTTGGTAATTCTATTGTACCATTAAGTTTTACTTTGTTGGTAAATAGGTAAGCCAAAAGAGTAGATGGTTATCTAAAATATTGTTAGATTTTCTTACAATATTAATTCTAAGTAAATACCATAGTTTTATGGTATGTTCTGTTAGAAGAATCAAAATCTATTGGCATTGTTTGATTCAAGATAACTATAGTTTCTTCCAAAGTTATCAAGGTTAGTAGATTGAGTATAGATTGAATATACTCAATAAGACTCCAACCTAGAAGATTAATAAGACACCATTTATTTATGAAATGTGATGAATCACATTAAGTCTTATAAATGAAGTTCTGAATTTGTTAAACTACTTATAGAGTGAGTTGTAACAAACTAATATTAGGAACTGTCAATGTTTTTTGTAATATCCCAAAAGAGAACAATGTATTGTTGCTCTACTTGCTAAACTATTTAAAGGTAATCTTTAAATTTTTAAAGGCAAGTGGGAGTTTTGTTTAGATCTTGAAATATTGAATTACAAAATACATAATCTTCTAAAATGCACTAGCAAATATCATGATGAGGCTAATCATGAAAATGATAGACCTTAATATGATGGAATTGTCATTCATAGATCCGTAAGGATATCTTAGATATTTAATATGCTTTGAGGAATATGAGTTCAGGATCATTGTAAGTTCTGTTAATCATAATGATAAATTTACCAAATGTTGAATTGTGGAAAATCAATCATACTATGAATGTAGAGATGTTGTCCATAAAGATAATCAACTTTAGATACTTAGTTTATCTTAATAATGAAAATGAGTTTCTTCAAAGGATGGAAACCCTAGTGGTTTAAATCTTTGTGTAGAAATCATATGGACAATATTGTACATGTATTTAATGTATGTCTAGTGATAATAATATCAATCATACTTAAGCAATTAACTATGATTGAATATTCTTTCCTATATACATTAAATAGAAGTATAAAGATTATAATTGTCATACTTAGTTTCATTGATATGAAATTTTGACAATGAATGTCATAACTCTTTGTTGTGAAATTACTTTTGCGAGGACGATGAGTAATACAAAGAAGTTTTATGAATTCAAATAATCCTTGGATATGTACAAACTGCAAGAATCCATGAATGGATATATGCAAGCATCTAGGAGATGTTTCTTATGTTTAATATTAAATCCATGTTTGATTTAATAATTAAAATAAGATTGCTCATAAGTATTCCTGAAAGCTAGTGGGAGTATTATTTATTTTTTAAATCTTATATGTTGTATGGGCAACTAAATTCCACTTAAATTAAGTTTTAGTTGGGAATGAAACTTACGTTGTAAGATTTGGAAATAATATATACAACTTTGGAATATATGTTTATTATTATAAACATATGTGGTAAATAAATGAGTCAAATAGAACATGATGAATACATATCTTTGACAAGATAGATGAGATCTTAAAGTTTAACTTGAAGATTCATCATGAACATCATGTTGTGTAAAAAGTTGTTGTGTCATGCTTGATTACAAGATGATTTGACAACATTGAAAGTTGTTAGTGTAATAAATATTTTAAAAGGAATATGTTTTGATTTAGAATCACATTCCCGCGATGCGGAGATGCTCCTAGATTCTATGGATGATTATATGACAATTGTTTCATAATTGTCATTGCTAACAAACTTGAGTTTTGGTAGGCACCAACATTACACTATAAGCGTTCAAAGTTTACTGGATGTTTAAAGAGCATATTGTTGTACAAAATGATGCTAGTATAATTGAAATGACACTCAATTCTAGTCACGGTATCCTTGATGATGACCATGTTGACTAGTTATGCTTAACTAAGAGCATAGTTGCATTATACATTAAAGAATAAAGAATACTTTAAACTTTAAAAGTTTTGAAAGATGATTGTCATATAAAGGTGGTTCAGGTTGTCACGCACCTTATGGAATAATATGACAATATCAAGATATGTGTAAACACATACAAGAAATTCACTTATTGAATTTTGAAATAAGTATTCTCAAAATTCTTATAGATCAAAGTTAGTTGAAATTATGCTTTGTAGACAAGTATGAGATGCATGACTTGTGGCAAAATTCATTAACTAAGAATTATCATTCATTGATCTATTTAGTATTTGGATAAAGGATATTGTAAACATTATTATTGAAATGAAATAAAGTATTTTGTTATGTTTATTATTCATTTATTATGATGTTATCCTATATTTGCATGTTTAAATCCTTGAATAACTTAAGTTATTCTAAATAGTCCGTTGTCAATCAATAACATGGGAATGATATTGAATTAAGACAAATATGAGTATTAGTTAGAATATACTTGAAAGTATATTGATCGTAGCATGACTAATTTCAGATGATATTCAATGAATTGAATATAGGACTTATCCCACCCACATGATGATACTTTATGGATCTTTGTCATTAAGTATATCATGGATATTTATCCTCTGACTTGAGATACAAGAGATATGTCATGGATGTAGTGCATTTTTGTGAAGCAATCTAACGCTATACGTAATTGGTAGTTATAAGGGTTATTTTCAGAAGTGTTGCGAAATTTGTGAATCTCGCTTGTAGTCAAAATGGGATTTGTTTCCTTCAAATTTATTTTGAAGTATAATCGCTATTGGGCCCCTCTAGGATTGTTAAGATGTTTGTATGGCCATACCCAAGGTCTTGGAATATGTTGAAGAATTGGTAATCTTAATCATCACATAAGCGAAACAGAATAGTTAATTAAGAAATGAGTGAGATTCATATTCTTATTAACATGGTATTAGAAACAAAAGGATGAATATGATGATGAATCATCAAACTTGGTTTTTCCAGAAAACCATACACGAAGTTGTATCACGGGGCATTGGCGTGTTGCTGGCGCTAACCAATGTCATTTCACGCGTAAACATATCCAGTGGGAGGTATTGGAAATGTATATATTTACAAACATGTGAATGTCCGGATTGAACTTCGTGACCACGGATTGCACACATTAGCTAATGAGAATTAAAGTTAATAATTAATGTTTATGTTTACGATTAATTATTGCACATTAAGTCAGGTTAACGATCGTTAAGTATTTAACGGAAAAATGACTAACGACCGTTAAAATGAAAAGAAGAAGGACTAGAAATGGAAGACTTGGAAAAAAGTTATGGGTTCTCTTTGGGCTTGTCTACATGGTCGGCCAAAGGGTAATGGGTTTCAACCCAATACCTAACTTGTTCCCAAAGTTTACCTACTAGTATATAAAGAGGGTTAGGTTCTGGGGTGGTTTCATACACTTGATGCATTGAATTAACCCTAGAATCTCCCTCTCTCTCTAGTCATATTTGGCAACACCCCATTAGTAAGGGGAGTTTGGTTTTAGTTTTTTCTTAAACGAGGAACTTGTGTTAGATCAGCAATCGCTTGATTCGTTGGTTAATGCGGTACAAGAACATGGTTGTAAGACATTATTCTTACACCAATTAGTACTTCTTTGTTTTGCTCACTCAAGGGATTTGTAATTCTTGAGGTGCGTTAAGCATCTTTCAGTTAATTAGTTTATTTGTTATGATCTTTAAGTCTTCCGCTGTGTACTCTTGATGTCTATATGTTTATTATATATTATAAACTCAACAACATTAACTACATACCAAGCGCAACAATGTGCAATGAGAAAATGTCCTCGAGTTTCTTCAATTTTCATATTCTGAAATACTCTTTAAGACCGGTTTCCATTGATGTTGATGGTGATGCCGTCCCCCTGCCCTGCTTCTATTGCTGTTACTTCCATCATGGTGCACCTTGTGGCTCTAAACATGTAAACAAACACAATAGTGTGTCACGTTAGAAAAGATCGACAAAACTATGTGTGCACATACAAAGTACCCATATGATTTATTTGGATTTTCTTATTTAATCTTGTACCATTCACTAAAATGTCTCCATGTATAATAAAGACTAAAAATAAGGGTCTGATATTGTTCTCTTACGAGTCTCCTACTAATTATAACAATACAAATAAGTTGCGTGCTAGGAAATAAGTACTTAAATAAGATCGATCTTTTTTAGCCTATAGACACATCTCATGTAGCGTATACGTTTTCTTTTTATCTTTTTTTGCAAATCATGATGTGGGCTTTTGGCCTACTAATTATATCACAGGGTCCAAGTAAGGAATCCACAAAGAACGACGTGTTGCATTTGGTGTTTTTGTAACGAAATTAGTAAGTTCAATTGTCAATAAAAACTTGTGAATTTGATATTACCACTTACAAGTTTATAATGGAGGTTAATCAGGTATTAATGGTACTCCATCCGTCCCAAAATATAAATCCATCTATTATTTTTCAAAGTCATTTCTTTCCTACTTTGACATTAATTTATTTATTTTATTTTATTTTTTATTTTATTTTTTTTTGTATATAAATACTTGATAAAAAGTATATCAATGAAAATGCATTTAAAACACAAGTCTATTTATATATTTTGCATCAAGTATTATATTACAAGAAAAAAAAATAATTAAGGTCAAAGTCAGAATATACGACTTCGAAAAAGTCAAAATTGACTTATAGTTTGAGACGGAGGGAGTATCATAATAGCATAAGAATATTTGAAACAACTTTTAGGAAACGTATAAACTTGTACTCCGTAAATCACAAGAACAAAACAAACATCCTAATCAATCATGTTAATAAAAAGCAAAGGGTTGTACTATATAAACGGGGTCTATCCTTTTAGGCGTGGGCCCCTCCTCCCTTTGTCCTCCCTCTCTCTCCCACATGGGCGGCTGTGGGTCCCCCCTCACATGCAATTTTTTTTTTTTTTTTTTAATTTAATTGTGTAGTGTTTAGGTATATGTATAGTGTATTTATTTGTGTAGTGTTTTTATATGTATAGTTTTTTTAATTGTGTAGTGTTTTTATATGGTATTTATTTTACGTTACTTTTTATAAACTTTTTTTATAAATTTTTTTTTATAAACTTTTTTTATAAACTTAAAACAAAATAATAATAAAAAAAAATAATTTTTTTTTTGTACAGCCATGTGGGGGACCCACAGCCGCCATGTGAGAGAGAGGGGGGGACAAAAGTACCCCCTAACTTATAAGCAGGGTTCATCTAAAAAAATAGGCACCGTCCATATAAACCAACCCAAAGCAAATTGTTGCTCATGTGCATATTGCAACCCCAAAGATAAGATTTTTCATTTTCTTACATAATCAGACTTTGGATCCTAATTGAAAACCAAAGTTCATGCACATTTCACCATGAAATCATTGAATTTGAAAAGGAAAATTCCCCAACAACTAGCAAAAAGTTAGGAAAAAGTATACCGTAAATGCAAGCAATGTTTTCAGCTTTTTTGATGCCTGAATAGTGTACTGTTACGTACAAAGATAAAGAGTATTATATCATTAGTATTAAATGTCAATTTGTTTTTCAGTATTTTTTATAACTTTGACCTAAATATTTTTTTGTGTTATATAGAATTGATAAAAATAATATTAGTGAAATACATTTAAAACTCGATTTACATATAGCATCAAATATTATAACACAACCAAAAATATTTATAAAAGAGTATTATATGTTTTGAAACAGTAAAAGAAGAAGAGGCTTTCATGAAATTGGTAAATAATGACAAAGGAAAAAAGATTCGTTAGCTCATTTTGTGATCAAACAATGCCAACCGCACAATATGAATGTCATAAATCATAATGGCGTACAAAATCACAATTTCTATGATCGAACTGCTAACTTTGCTAAATTACTCTTTGCCTCCCAAGAAAAGGATTTTGAATTATTAGTGTATAAAGAGTTGCAATAAAGTATCATGTTATTCATAGGTCAAATCGAAATTGAGGATAAACAAGCTGATCGATCTCGTGATAGTAAACGCTTAGCATGAGCTCCTATGTGAGACCGGTGTATATATCTATCGTTCAAAACGTGTTCCATTTCTATACAAGTACTTACCCTATCTTCTACGACTAACTATTAACTTTAAAGTATTCAATTTGAGAGGATCAATGTCGAAAGGCCACGTGAGACGCTAAAACACTTCTTAACTAATGCTTAAAGTAGTGAAAGCCCTAAGAAAACACTCCCAAATAATTTTCAAAGTAAGCGAACACTCTAATTGTCATTGGTAACCAAAAGTAACAATATGATCACAGCAAAAAAGGCTTTTAATACTGATTGATACAATCCAAAAACCATAAAATTGGAAGAAACGTTTAAATCGAAAGCTAAGTTACCTTGATAGAGGGTGCATCCGGTTCCTTTATTGGACTAACCGGACGTCCTTTCTTCTCGAGCACGAGCACTCCTCTTTCCTTCAATAACTTCCCTAGCTTCACGCACTTCTTTGCAGCAAACTCTTTCAGTACATCTAAAAGAATTTAAACATTACACAAAAAATGGACATTTTACATTGTTAGTTGTACGTATTCACCACAGAATAATTCCTTACAACTTTCGAACTGAATTATGTAAGGAAAAAAAACAGTTGTGCACGAAAATGTAAAAGTTGGTCAGACATTATGGTATGTGTCGTACACTGATCGTACGCTGTAATTAATTGGTTAAGTTACCTTCGAAACAAACTAGCCGGTAAACATTACCAATAACCAACATATCGTCTGGCTTAAGAAGCTTCAGCTTCTTAACCGGCATTCCATTCTCTAACTTCGGTCCTTGCATCGTCACTATAACCCCTACATAGTGTCCAGGGTTCAAACTCATGACATCTCGAGCACTAACCGAGTAGTAAATCCTCTCGATCTTATTATTTCCAGGATGCATAATCACCACCGCAGCAGCCTCAGCAGCTTGACAATTCCCCATGGTCTAACTAATCAGTAATCACTATCATCCTAAAATATCAAAAGTTATGTATCATGTAGCGTTATCTATAGTACGTCTTTAGGGTACTTATATTAATGAATAATGGTATGGGTTGTTTACAATATGGAAGGCATGTGTAGTTATCGAGAATAAATATCAAGGTGACTAAATGTACGAACCTGAAGAAAGTTAATTTTAAGAGTTAAAAAACATTTAAATCGAAGGTGACGTGAGCAATAGTAGTAAGGATCCTTCCGATGACATAAAATCCATGCAGTGGGTGTAATAAATTAAACATGGATATAGAGATGACTATGGATGTGGGGGCATTTAGGATTATGGTTCAAGCAATGTTTTGAAAACCGGATCGAATCGACCTGTTTAACCGGTAATCGGATTGAAATCGGGTCAACGGTTCTTCTGGTTCAACCGGAAAAAAACCAAAAAAAGCCGGTTGAATGTTCGGTCCGGTTTTCAAAACATTGGGTTCAAGTACTAAGGGGCCATTTGGTTTATTGCTAGTAATTATAATAGGTATCGAATTTGGTATGGGGTAAAATGACAATAAATATAAAAAAGTGTATCATTACGATTGTTAATGTTTAGATGACAAAATATGAAATGAAAAAATGTATAGATATTTGAGTTTTGTAGTGAAAAAGAGAGGAGCTCACGGATTAAATTTGATAGACATCAAATAGGTGAGTAATAATGTTTAGATGACAAAATATGAAATGAAAAAATGTATAGATATTTGAGTTTTGTAGTGAAAAAGAGAGGAGCTCACGGATTAAATTTGATAGACATCAAATAGGTGAGTAATGAATCTATGACTATGATATACCAATTTCATTACCGGACCCACTAAACAAACACCTTGAATCGGAATGAAATCCATAGATCCATTCCAATAGTGCTCTACCAAACACACCCTAAATCTTTTGTTATCTTAAACCGATCTGCATATTTATATATGTATGCTTGTAAGTTTTACGTATTTGCACATATTTATTTTGGGATTTATGAGAAATTAAAGTTTTGTTTCTTTTTCTAAAGATTAAACTCCTTATAATCACAAGCTATTTTAAATAATTTTTAAGGTAAATTGCAAACATGGTCCTTAAAGTAGCTCAAATGCGTAAAAAATACACCGAGACAAAAAGTATTGCAAAAAGGACATTAATGTTTCATATTTTTGCAAAAAAACCACCGAGACGCACTGTTCACTAACTTTCGTTAGTTTTCCTCGTTAAGTGCAGTGAAATGACTAATATACCCTCGTCTTCTTCCCCATTTGAATTTCTTTTGAATTTCCAATTAGTTTTATTCCTAAATCAAGAACATAAAGAACAAAACCCAGAACATAAAAGAAAACCCAGATCCTTTACAATAGGAATGAACATCAAATTATAATCACAAGAAATACATTATCTAATAAATCACGCATCTCTACAGAATTCGTACCATTGTACCAAGTGGCTCTGGAGAAATGAAATGAGTCGAGATATTTGAACTTGTGGCTAACCACTCTGATGTAATTTGATCGAATACCACGAAGCTAGAATATTGTCATGCCCGTGGAACATATGCATGCCAGGCATCAGATGAAATATTCAAGACATGGAATGATTCGAACCGGGGTTCAGTTAAGTCAACAGTTACTTCATCATCTTCCGCATGTGAACTTTTTGGATTTGATGTTGGAAAGATCACTTGCTTATGGTTCTCATGTGATTCTGACTCTGTAGTGGGCTCTTTATCATCGTCTTTTTGAGTATGTACAAGCAATGAAGATTGAGATGAAAGTGATCCACTGGTCGATGTTTCTTGAAGCTCATCTGTGGCACGAGCCATTCTTATTGTGTAGTCCTGTTCAAGACAGAGAGCACTTCAGCAGCTATATCAAGGAAATACTGATAACTGCAAAAGTCAAAGTTGTAACCTGATAATGGTAAAAGGAGAAATTCATCCGTTTGGATTTTTCTGGTGCGATAGTTAAAAGTATTTGAACAACTTCACTCATTGTTGGACGAGCATCAAGATCAAACAACAGACACTCCTTAGCCAAATAAGCCATTACATGCAATTCTTCTTCTTCAAAGTTCCCTTTGAGATGTGGGTCGGGTAACTCCTTACTCACTCGCCTGCTATCTTGTAAAAGTGGTGCGCCTGCAATTAATCAGAAACAATTTAGTGTATTAGATAGATAAAAATTTTATGGGAAGATGGAAGAATAATAATAACTAACCCATATCACAAGACTTTCTTCCCCTTTTATCAGGTAACTTATATATGGGATGTCTACCACTAATGAGTTCAAGTAATACAACACCAAAACTGAAAACATCTGACATGAGTGACGCCCTTCCAACAATTGCATATTCAGGTGTGTTAGGTTCCCATTTATGTAACACAAGCATCAATATGAAGAAATATAGAGAAGAAAGGATCGGATGAACACACACACACTTATGCATAGGATATGAAAGAAATATTAAGCTTAGGATAAATGTGAAAGTGAACAACCAACCTTCTAAGGATGGTTTACATGAGGTATTTATAGGAGGGAACTAAGGCAACACACCAAGTTCCCATCCTTTCCTTATTAGACTTGGGCCAAGGCTTATGGGCCTTCTACATAAGCCTTAGCATCATAACAAACATAAAGGCCTAATTAAGCTAACTATTACATATTAATTACTAACACTTGTAATCTAGTTTAGGAGTGATTCCAACAATCTCCCCCTAAGTGTTGGTGATTAATGATATGAGTGATAACGTTGTAGGTGTTGATGTAATAGTAGCTTTGACGTCTTCTGACATCCTTCTTTCTTGTGAGAAGAAGTGTCTTGATTCGAACAATCTCCCCAGTGTAGGGATCTTGTTTACTTTGAAGTATTTTTTTTTCAGCTTTGACGTCTTCATTATCTTTGTTCTTTGATCTTCGTTCTTTGTGGTGGTAGTGATAGTATGTTGTGGTTGTCTACATCGGTCCCGTTGCTCAGTGTCTCCACGTCTTTCTCCAACATGCTCACACGCTCTTTGATGTTGGATTTCAGTACTGATGTAGTTCTCTTAGTCTTTAAACTTTGTAGATTCTTTGACTTTGACGAAGAATCATTCTGACTTTGTGTTGCCTTTTGAGAGAACTTTAATTAGTGTTGTAGTTGGTATGAGCATGTGGAGAATCGCGCGATCTTTTCCACCAAGCATCCATAAGAAGAAAACATAAAACATGGGTTAGAAATAATCCAGTGCTTACAAGTTTGAACTTTGAGAGTGTTAACAGACATAGTCGAAAACACAACTCTAATTCTTACTAAGGTGTTCTGACTGGAGTCCCACAAGTGAGATAACGCGATGTACCAAAGTACACCTACTGATTCAGATGAGTCGTTGAGGTACACGAAGCATCACCCCACGTAGACCGTTTGAGACACACTAAAGCGTAACCCACAAGGAGTTACCGAAGTGACTCTTGTCGGCTGTTTGATGTTGACCCTGGCAGGAGTTTCCATTCAATCACTGAAGATCACATGTGTGAACCTCTCATAAATGTTCTCGACAGATTGCTAAGATCTGTGTAGGACACGATAATGGATCACTTGCGTCCTTATTGTTGAACGACAAGTGATGAAATGTCAAGTGTACCTAAGAGATCTTTTGTTGAATCTCGTGGCTCTAGACTCAATAGCACGCTTTGGTTTTCCTAAGCGGAGACTAGGGAGAGGGTCTCCTTCTTCAATACCAGCAATCTCTAAGAGAAAGCCGATAGTTTACGTAGGGTTCCCTGTGAGAATGAAACAAGCTTCTGAGAGAAACTTGAGTGGTTAAGAAGGTTTAGTGCATGCGTTGGGTCCATGACGACTTTGATCTTCAATACCGGTGTCATCTAGTGACAACCAGTAGAATATGAATTGAACCCGATTATGCCCTAAGTTGAATAATCTGGAGGGCTATTTCTTTTCACCATTTTCTTTACTTTTCTTTTTAATTCTTCAACTCATTCTTTCTCCGATTCTCATTTTCTCCTTTTTATAATCATACCTAAGTACTTCTAAATCTAACTATTGGTGGTGTCCTTGGGTAGATCCCTCCGGTTCTGGCGGATCATAGGACATTTATTCCTAACCTTAGTCACCTTATAACTCCATGACTAACCTATGTTGCCATAAAACCATTTTTATGAAAATCTCTCAAAGTGGTTATGAGTAAAAGCATTTAATACCACTGTTGAGAGTTTTAAGATTTTGCAGAAATACTCCCCCTCCACACGTGCTTAAGTATTTTGACAGAAATCTGCACGGTGAGAGAAGGGCGCGCACATTTGAATTGACCAACTCTAGATAGACAATTCTCTGCGAGACACGGTTACGTTGCATAGTTAAAGAGTTACATTGTCAGCTTTTAGGTGACAACTAGCTCTAATAACTACCTTGAAGGTGTGGACAATCCTTAAAAGATTATCAAACCCGTCAAAGTTCATGTCTATCAAGAGTTTCTCGAATGGTACATTCTACTCGGATAAGTCCTTTGCGAGACACGTTTACATCACTACCGAGCTAGTTTGAAATTATTACCCGTCCCCGACAAGTCTTTTCGAGTTACTAACATTTAAGGTCTCGTCAATTCATTGGTTAAGTCTTTCGCACGACGATTCATTTGCAATTCACAACATATTTCTTATCACATAATTTTTCTCCCCCTAAAAAATTGCATATAAATGTTATTTTTTGACGAAATTTTTATATCGAATATGACCATTTCGAGTTTTGTGGGAAGATTTCCACGAAGAACAATTTGTGAACAAAGTATTAATCAAATACTCCCCCTCAACAAGTGATATTAACTTTTGAGGTTTTGAAAAACATAAGGGGAAGTACTTGTCCTTTTGAGCAAAACTTGGAAAGTGAAAGTTTTGATTAGTTTTACTCAAAAGTAAGAAGCTTTCGCTCCTTTTATAAGGATTGTGGCACTGAAGCTTACCACAGGGTCCATTCAATACAAGTACGGGTTGTACACTATTATGTGTGCACAAGCCATTGTCATATAAAATCACACATCCAAATAGTTAATGAAAGAAACATATCAAGGGGTACCAGGAGTCTCAAGTATTCCAGCAATAACTCCAGGAATGCGTTCTGGATGTTGATAGCCTGTGAGAGATATGCTTGGACGACCACCAACGAAGCTCTCCAATGTTACGATCGATCCCTTCGAACAACCTTTCATCAATCCATTTGATGATATTCTTAACATCCCTTCTCTCCCTCGAATTCCATCTCTTCGGTGACCCAATGCCTTCATGTATCTCCTTTAACCGATAAGCTAAACCGTCCCTGACTTTCTTTAGTGTGTGATCCCCAAACTTGTGTAGCTCTTTGCACGCCATGAAGCAATTCTGGTGTAGTTCACTTTTGTAGACTACCCCAAATGGTTTCTTGATTAAGGTGTACTGAGCAAGTTGGTTGATGTCGGGAAGGTCTAGTTGAGGTTTTGTGAGATTGACCCGCTTTTGATAAGATTCAACAGCAAGCTGAATGTCCTTTACACGTTCTTGGATCACAATGCTTCTGATGAAGATTAATAATGACTTGATGTAATCGCGTTGGATAGTTGTAGAGAAATGTCGCATTCGTCCTTGCTCCTTAGCGAGATACATATCTTCAATGTCATTTAGTGATAGTCTCGGAAAATCTGCTTCACAGAAGTCATAATCCTCTTCGTCTTGTCGTTTGACCACAATGTTCTTGAGGAATGTGTAGTCCCACTTCGACGACAGGGTAACATGCTTAATTGCAATGATCCATTTTTCACTATACACCTCCTTTTTAGACTTAAGAACCTGACAGCTTCTGTAGAAGATTCTTCGGCGTTCAGGCCAATGATGAATCCCATACATCGCATCAAGGTCATACTTTTCCACTTTGGCAGCAAACATATGTGTAGCTTCTTCTTCGATGGCTGGATTGTGAGAGTAGATTGCCGCTGGAAAAGGAAATGTGAGTGACGTAGCGTACTTCCTTGTCACATCGCTACCGTGTAGAAGAAACTCGAGGTCATTGTTGAAGAAGTAACGGTATGGAATTTGAGGTTGATCCGTCGGCCAATTGTTGGTAGAGGTTTGGTTCAATCAGTGTAGTAGGGAGCCTTGTCTTGTCTTGTGAAGTCGATGTTAGCTTCGGGATTGAGCCAATCAATATTGTTTGACATGGCTCGTGCAATGTTGTCGAGGTGGTATTCGACTTCAATTGCACTTTTTGAGCTATCTTTAAGCAGTTGGAAGGCATCATTCTTTATTCGCCTTAGCTCAGCCTTAGTCATCTTCTTCACTTTAAACTGTTCTTGAATCAGCTTCACATGCTCCATAGTACGACCATCTACCATTTCTTGACCTTATGGTAATGAGGGAGTAGCATCAACAAGTCTAGAAAACCAGTCATATTCTTCGGTTGTATCGTCATCTAGCCATGAGACAACATTGGTCTTAGTCTTCTTCTTCTTTGGCTTTGATGAGGACTCTGGTTTCTTTGTTGTGGCGGGAGAGGTGGGTTGTTGTTGGGGCTCTGGGATCTCTTCATCGTCACTACTAGTGTATTCAAAATGATCACCGGTTTTCTCTATGTGTGGTGGTAACTCAGAGTCCTGAGGTTTCTCAGTAGCAGCAGATTGTGGAGGAGATCTTCTTTCGGTGGTCCTTGGGTGTGGTGGAGGCATGGAGGATGATTCACCGGTTTGCTTTTTGCGTTTAGACTCGTTATCCTTATCCTGCTCATCATCGTCTCTAGGACGCTTAGCCGTTTCAGCTGCTGCTTTGCATAACGTCTTAAGTTGGTAATCCAGCAATGTGTCAAACAGTTTACCTTCGTCAGAGGTAAATGTTGCAGATCGTTTTGACATTTGAAGTACAAGCTTGGAACCCAATTCTAAGTCGGAGAAAGCTGTAGGCTCAGTTGGGTTGATTGTAACTGTTAAGGGCGTTGATCTTATTGTCTGCTTGGCCAACTGCATGAGATTCGGATAGAGTTTTCTGGTGAACATCTCTCTTGTCACACAGGACGGTGTCGAAAAGGAACTTGTGAGTATATTCTCTAGCCGTCTTTTCCATTTCCCTTTGGAAATCTCCTTTTAAAATTTGTTGAATGTTCCCTTTCATTTGAAACGGTTAATCACTTTCTAAGAAGATTGATTATGTCGGCAAGTTGATTTAGCTTTTTTACTACGTCCTTCTTCCTTACTTGTCTTACAGCTTTAACAATCTTCGTCTTGGCATGTGAAAACCATGTGTCGGTCGGTTTCTTTGCCGATCTGGATCTTGATCTTGTGGTGCCTTTGGATGGTGGTGGAGATGGTGAGAAGATGAGTCGGCGATGATGATTCATGAGGAGGCTCGGGGTCTTTAGGTGGCTCGAATTTTGTTCCTTGGAGTGTGCGGGACTATCAAGAAGATAATCATCATAATCAATATTGGCTTCTTGTTCCGCTTGAGCCTTTTCTTGACCTTAATCGGCCTCTTCTGCTGCTTTTGATAGAGCATCTTTTTATGCTTTATCTTTAGCTGTAGCCTCATCATTTTCATCAGGAATTTTCTCAGACTTCTCCATTTCAGGTTCCTCAAAGTCATAGGTGATAGAATCCTCTAGTTGCTTTTGTTGTTGTTCGTGGGTGGTGGTACCAGTTCCCTTATCGGGTTGATTAACCGCATCGGAAACCGGTGTAGATAGTGCACCACCACTTGACCCTCCGGGCCACGAGTTTGTTCACGGGTAAATTCACGAGCAACATGTTGGAGTCGAGATTCTTCAACTTCTTTCGTAGTCTCTGTCTTCATCCGGTGGCTCTTCGTCGAGCTCTCTTCTTCTTGCTCAAGCACTGGAGTTTTCCCTTTATCAGCCTTGGGACTTAGAGGTTTGGCTTCTGTCAAGGGGTCATCGATTGGAGTTTCAGAGTAGATAACCTCTTCGTCCATTTCAGTGTCCTCGAGTCCTCGTCCATTAGTTTAGGTTCTGGTTTGGGAATGGGGATAGCTTCCTTTAATGGAACTTTCCTTTTACGGGAAGGATTCCTTTTTGGATACTTGAGGGCACTCTCAGTGCTTGTAACACTTCCTGCTTGCCTCTCTGGTCTTCCTAACAGGTGTGCCAGAAGACTTTTCATCAATGAATCCTACTTTGCCCAGTTCAACTGCTTCTAGATAGCGTTTGTAAGATTGAAGTCCCTTGATGGCATCCGTAAGAAGGCAATCTGGTAATACCGCACCTTGTTTCTTTGTTGTTGATTCCTTAAATCTGACAACATTGAGTGTGGGCTCAAGCAACACGGAGTGATGTTTGGGGTCATCAAGTCTCAAGGGAATATCATGATTATTCCTAAGAGCCCTTTGGATCAACAATTTGGTGTATCGATGTAAGGGATCTTGGTGCCGGGCTTTTAAGGTATGCCATCATGTCGTCCCGGATCAAGTACGCAAATTCGATATGATTCATGTTGACCATGGCCCAAAATATTTGTAGTTCCATGAGCTTTGGATGCTCAAAACCCTTGTCAGTCGGCCGACTTTGCAATCATCATGTAGAGGGTTCTCCATGGCTGAGGAATGTTCTTAAGATCAACAGACGAATGTTTTGTGATGATCCCAGCAGCTTCGTCATAGCCGATATCGACCATGAACTGGAGATCGACCTCTTGAGGAAGGAGTATCGATGTCGGCGGTGGATGGTAGGAAGAAGAAGAACAACCCTTAAATCTGCAGGAGTGATGGTGACTTGTTTGTGGTTAAGTGTCACTGTGACAACACTTTGACCTTTGACCTTTTGTATCGTGTGCGAGTGGTGAAGATAGATTTCGGACGATGCAGAATTTGTGAGCATGTTCGGTATGGGTGAGTCTTGAGAATATCCCTGCAATCGGACTCGAACATGTGAAGTTATCGAAATCGACTCGAGGTTGTTCTTTCCAATCTTCATTGTGTAACCGTGGGGAAGATGTCTTCAATAGTGAGAACATTTGGTGCATCCACATTTTCCATTTGAGCGTCCATATCGTGATCTGAAAGATATTTAGCCAAAAGAACCAACATATCGAAAGACATTATGTTAGTCAAAAGTTGATTTTATTGTCTATTTATTGAATGTGATATGTTAATGATTGTTACGAGTTCAATTTCACTTGTTAGTCCGATAGTCCAAAGACGTCGTGATAAGTTTCGTGAGTAGATTAACTTTGAGTTTTAAAGTCCAAGTTTTCACTTATTTTCACAACTTATTAAACATTTAAGCTTATTAATGATATTTTGGTTTCGTGACATTATGATTTGTTTATTTACATGTTTGTACGCATAACAATTCACAATTTTGGTTAAAATAAGGCTTAGGCGTATGTTTTGCAAGCTTATGCGTAAACAGTGAACCATACGCGTAGGCATAAGCTTATGCGTAGGATCTTATCTTACGCGTAAGAAATGTTACGTGTAGGAAAAAGATCCCTTAGCATAAAGCTTATGCGTAAGCGTGTGTTGGAGTTTACGCGTAAGGTCTACTCGTAAGGGTAAACCTTATGCGTAAGACTCAAGTTTACGCATATCCTTCACAGGATACGCGTAGTCCCCTTTGTAGAACCTTACGCGTAAAGGTTACGCGTAAGATTTCTCTTACGCTTAACATTCTACGCGTAAGGTGATCCTTATGCGAAGTAACTCAGTTAACCTTGATTCTGAATAATTCACGCGTAAAACCTAAAACAAATTCATCATAACATCATCATTAACACGACATTCAATCCCTTTCAGTTATCACATGTTATCTCAATCAGACACAGTTACGCGTAAGATTAGCTTACGCGTAATACTTAAACCCTAATCATTCAAGATTTACAAAAAAGGAATCTAGCCATAGGAAATGCACCAAATCATTTTTGGGATATCTAAGAGGCCATATGACTATGTTGCAACAAGTTTTAACATCAAAACCCTCTTGAATCAAGAGTACCTAATTCGTATGAACATAAACCCTAATTCTTAGTTTTTACCAAATTAATGTTTCTGGGTATGTTCCAAGCACGGTTTTGGTCAATTAAACATGTTTAAAGCATAATACAACCATCTTTTTAACCAGAAACACTCTCATATGAAAACCCCCAAATAATGCGTATGAACCCTAATTTGAAAATAGTCAATTCGTGTTTCTGGGTGGATTTGTTTGATAGAAATGGTTTAGGTATGATTATTTAAACATTTTAACACCATTATTATCATCATAAACACACAAATGATGATCTTGTGTTCATACGCTTATGCGTAGAACACAAGAATCATTCAAACACAATATTTAGCCGTTGGATTTTCAAATAAATCAAAACCATTGTTTGTTTTAACACCAAGAATGATAAACCACTTACAAATTTGAGATCAAAAACATGGTTTTGAAGATTGAAGGATAGGCGTAGGATGAAGTAGTTGGGTAATAAATGATATGAAATAAATGTGTTATGAAAAGTCGGTGGAGTATTTTTGTTAAAAATTACTTTGAGCATTTGACAACATTAGTCCCTCCACCTTAACCATTTTCATCCAATGCCCATAACTTCTATTTTGGTTACGTAAAGAATGATATTTAGAAAGAAACTTGATGACACTCCCCCTCGACTTAAGAAATAGTGAAATTTAAAAAATTTGAGTCTGGGAAATGTCAATTAACCAGAAATGTGACCACCATTATTAAAGAAACAACCGGGATAAGGTAACATGCAAGTACAAGGTTTTATGAAACCGAAAAAATATTTACATTCTCCCCCTCAACACTTGACCGAGAAAATACTGAATTTTGAAAGAGAAAAGTGTTGACGGAAGAATTGTACTTGCCATGTTAAAAGAAATATAGATAGAAGAATATTTTTGTTGTTTTATCAGATTTTATATTTTTGTATTTTGTTTTTGAAAATATTTACAAAAGAGGTTTTGGTGTTTAACTGGTTTTAAGAATGTTTTAAAAGTTCATCAGTTCCTCTGAGTCAAACACATACCAATCCGGTGGACCAACTCATTAAACCTAGCAGGAGCTAAGGCTTTGGTGAGAAGATCTTCCAGTTGGTATTCAGTACCCACAAAGTATAATTCAACGGTACCCTTTTCCACGTGCTCCTTGATGAAATGATATCGAAGTTCGATGTGCTTTGATTTTGAATGTTGAACAGAGTTGCACGAGATCACAATGGCACCGATTGTCGCATACATCGGGATTCTATCAAATACGTAACCATAGTCTTTGAGTTGTGTTCTCATCCAAATGACTTGAGCACAACACGCCGACATGGTTACATATTATGCTTCGTTGAAGACGGCGATGTACAATCCTGCTTCTTCCATTGCCGGGACACCGGTTTATCACCAAGAAATTGTAAAGCTCACGAAGTACTTTTAGAATCTAAGCAACCTGCGTGATCAGCGTCTGAAAAAGCTATTAGTTCAAAACCAGAATCCTTCGGATACAAGATCCCCAAGTTAATGGTTCCCTTGATGTATCGGAGGATTCTTTTAGCCTCAGAAAGGTGGGTTTCAGTTGGTCTTGACTGATAATGGGAGCAAAGATATACGGCAAAGACAATATCAGGTCTACTGGCTGTTAGATACATGTGGGACCCAATGATACTTCGGTATTTTGTAGGGTCAACCAATTTCCCATGCAAATCAGCGTCCAGTTTCTTGGTATGTGCCATTGGTGTGGCATAGGTGTCACAGTTTTGCATTCCATGTTTGTTTAAGATTTCAAGGGCATATTTGGAGTGACTTAAGAAAATACCATGGGGTGATTGATGGACCTGTAGTACTAGAAAGAATGTAAGTTCACCCATCATGGACATTTCAAAATGTTTTTTCATTAGTTTTGAAAAAGCGTTTGAGTACTTTATATGTGTTGACCCAAAAATGATGTCATTCACATAAATTTGAACGATTAAAATGTGTGCCCCGTGATATTGTATGAAAAGTGTTGGGTCGACCGAACCTTTGACGAAATTATTAGCGATAAGAAAGGATGATAACTTATCATACCACGCCCGAGGGGCTTGTTTGAGACCGTATAGAGCCTTCTTCAGTTTGTAGACGTGATTTGGGAACTCTGGATCAACGAATCCTTATGGCTGGCTAACATAAACCGTTTCTTTCAGTTATTCATTGAGAAAAGCAGTTTTGACATCCATCTGAAAGACCGTGATTTTCATGTGAGCTGCAAATGCCAGAAAAATCCGTACATCCTCAAGGCGAGCAACGGAGCGAATGATTCTTCAAATTCAATACCCTCTTCCTGTCATAACCCTTAGCCACCGAGGCGTGACTTATTTATGATTACGGTTCCTTCAGCATCCAATTTGTTTTTCCAAATCCATTTGAGACCAATGACGAACCCCTGTTGGTCTTTCAACCAATTTCCATACTTCAAGACGTTTAAACTGATTGAGTTCTTCTTGCATGGATTCAATCCAGTTGTCTTTGGTCATTGCGTCTTTAATGTTTTAGGTTGATTGGCGAGACAGTGAGTGCATAAATGCAATGTTTACCATCTGTGTGAAGACGTTGTCTTGTTACAACTGGTTGATTCGGGTTACCAATAATGTTTTCAAGAGGATGGTTTTCGTCCAACGATGTGTGGAAGGTTGATGTTGATATACATTCTGCAGATTGGGAGGATTCAAATGACTTGTCGATGATTTCGCAACATCAGGTGTGGCAGTTTCATTAGCAAACGAATTGAAGAACGCATTTGGATCTAATCTGCAGGTGGGGGGTACTTCATTGTTTAGAAGATCATCAGCTGGTTCAGCGTCGTTGGATGCGGTTTGTTCAACTGTTGTGGTAGAATCAACTGGTGGTGCTTCCTCAACAGTAGTTGTTGTAGCAGGTGTATCAGGTATTGGATTTTGATCAGGTTGAGCAGCGGAAACATTGGATACACCTGGTGCACGTTCATCAATATCATCACTAAACAGAGGAGCAAATAGTTGTTCCATTTGACGTCGAGTTAGTTGTAAACTAGGTTCAGGTGATGATGGGGTTTGAGGGAAGTTTAAACGGTTATGACCGGGTTCCAAGCTGTTATGCTCATAAGCCATTTCTGTAAGCTCATCGAAATTGGCATGAATCGTTTCCATAATCTCCCTTGTACGACGATTCCAGATCCGGTAACCCTTGGAGTTTTCACAATATCCAACAAAGACTCCGATGTCAGCTTTGGCTTTGAGCTTACCAAAGTCATCACGATCATTATTCGGATAACAAAGGGATCCAAATACATGAAAGTGTTTGAGATTCGGTTTACAGTTGTGGATAATCTCATAAGGTGTTTTGTTGTGGTGCTTGGTAATCATTGAGCAATTCTGAGTGTAGCATGCAGTTGACACGGCTTCAACCCACAAGTAATCTGGAAGTTTAGCATTGATTAACATTGTTCTTGCGGCTTCCACTAACGTACGGTTTCGTCTTTCAACAACTCCGTTTTGTTACGGTATGCGTGCAATAGATGTTTGATGCTCAATTCCCACTTTCTCATAAAATGCACGAAAAGTTTGATTCATAAATTCAGTTCCTTTATGCATTACGATTTGTGCATTGTGTTCGGAGCTGAACTTGAATTTTCGTGAGAAAGGTGATGATCATCTGTGGAGCTTGATCTTTACTTCGAAGAATATAAACCCAAGTCCATCTTGAGTAGTCATCTACAATTACCAAGATGTAGCATTTTCCATTAATTGTCTGCACGCGCATCGGGCCACACAAATCCATGTGAAGAAGATGAAGCACATCTTTGTGAGTGTGTTCCACCTTTGAAGGAAAGTGAGCACGAGTGCTTTTCCCTTGTTCACAAGCTGAACATAGGTGATCTTTAGAATACCAAAATCTCAGGAGACCTTCAACAAGTTTGTATCGTGCGAGATTGGTTATGGTTTGAAAGTTTAAATGTGAGAGACGACGGTGCCATAGCTAAGATTTTGTAGATGTTGCCTTTGAAAGTAGACAAATGGGAGATGAAGCAATCATGCCTTGCATTGAGATTGTGTAAAGACTTGAATTGCGGGTGCCAGACATAAGATCATTTCCTTGTAGATCACGAATGAAACAAGTTTTCTCCCGAAAAGCAACTTCCAAATCTCCATCATAGAATTGACCAACAGAGAAGAGATTGTGACCGAGGCCTTCCACATAATAAACCCTGCTAATTTCGATGTTGCCATTGATGTAATCTCCGTAGCCCATGATAGCTGCGAAGTGATCATTCCCGAATCTGACAGTGCCAATGAACTTTGCAACAAAGTTTGATAACAATTTGAGATTTCTTGTCATGTGTCGGGAACATCCGCTATCAACAATCCAAAGGATGATTTGTATCACCTACATTACACACAGACGACACAGATGGAATAGAAGTAGATGTGGAACCCGAAGAGTTAGAAGGTTCCGAAGCAGTTATAGGAGAAACACACGTATCAATGATTTTAGGTATCCATTTAAATCCAAGTGTATTAAGTAACCATTTCTGCCATCTCGAACTAGTCTTAGCTTTGGTCTTAGTGAATGCACTAGGTGATAAGTTCTTCCTAGGAGGTGAAGGTGATTCTATGGGTACATCAATGCTCGTAGTTGGAACACTAGAGGGTGGTTTACCTAGCACAGACTTAGAAGCATTAGTGGGCCTAGAGGTATTTCGTTTTCTATTATTCCGCTTACGATTCAAGATAGCCTTAGCAACACATCTATCATGACAACCAGAAAACATGCTTTTACGACAACCAACACAAGAGGCTTCAAACAAAACATTAAGAGTACTTAAATATTCAGCATTCGTTACATCACTTTGTTCATTACATTTGTCAGACGCAATATCTAAAGTGGGTGCAACTTGAGTTTTATGCAAAGTCCTAGGGTGTTCTTCTACTTCAGCATTCTTTATTGTTCTTTTCTTACATCGCAACTTCCTATTCTTCCTTGTATTGCTCCTAGGCGGTGAAGTGCGGGCGTTGGGAAAAGAGGAAACTATTCCTGTTTCAGTAGAAGGAAGCACATTATTTTCTTGTGGTTTGTCATTAGATGTTCTAGAGTCATTTTGAATCTGTGTAGGTGCACTAGCTACAGTGTTACTATCCCTATCTTGCTTAAGTGTCACCAACTCTGCTTTTAGATCATAGATTTTGTGTAACAAATCTAGATTTTCAGAACGAGTGAGACCATTTCATCGTAAAACATCTTTGGTGTATGCAAGATGATCATCAAGGTCATTTGACGCTTTAGCATGAGTCTTTTTGAGTAAATCAAATATGACACTATATTCCTTTTTAACTTTTGAAATTTCTTGTTCATATTTTGATATTTGACACTTTAAAGACACATTTTCATCATCCAGTTGCTCAACTTTTGGAGTAAGAGTTTTGGTATGCAACTGGTGGAGTTTGTTTTGCCAAGCTATTTCACGAGTGTAACAATCTTTTTGACACCATTGAAGACGACGTTTTGCATTTGAAAGCTTGTTTAACAATCGCTCATTTTCAACTTTTAAAGTGTGATTTGTGACACAGTATCAGTATTCTCAACATTTGCAACAGAATCAACAGAATCAGCAGAGATATAATCAAATGCATATGCAACAGAATGAAGTAACACAACATTATGGATATCAGCACAGATAACATCTTCCAAGAGTCGATCAACATCTTTTCTCAACATTTTCTTTTTACGTTTAGTATTTGAAATTGATGTTTTTGTTTTCTCGAAAACTGTTTTCTCAAAAACTGTTTTCATTAGTCCAAGCTCCTTGTGAAAATCCCTTTCCCAATATAGTGCACAATTTTTCAAAATTTTAACATGGGGTAAAAAAAATTTCTGAAAAATATCTCTTTGTTCTCGCGCCATAGGCGATTGAAAATGTTCAACTTTTATTTCAGAATGAAATTCAATCTCCCGTTCCAAAAGTTTGATGTCGGATAAGAAAATTTCAAAGTATTTAATAACTTGACAACTTTCGGATTTTGTTTTAACTTCACTAAGTGAAGGTAAAGGACCATTAATTTGTGCACCATTGTGTTGGGGACCAACATTAGAAGGCTCAGAAATTTGTGTGATAACCCAAGGTGTGTTAGAAGTATCCTGTTGTGTGACAAAAGTTACGGCTTTTGAATAGTTAAATGGTTCGTTATAAACAACATTTTCCATTTTTGACCTACTCTCATCATCTGCATCTAATTCCTCTTGACGATTATATTCAACAACACTCATAATGGAATCATCAATTCTATGTTCTACACTGTAAAATTCCGGATTTGGTTTGAATGCTCTATTAGAAAACTTTGGTTTGTAATCAACAAGATTCGGTCCATATCCATTTGAATTTGGTTTAAAAGTGAACTTTTGAATAGTTTTGATTGACTCACCATGTTTATAAACAACATTTCAAAACTCTTTGATTTTGTTTTGTAAGTCGACAATTTCTTCAAGATAGTCATCTATTCATTTCGTTGAATGCTTTTTGTACTCAGAGAACTGTTTTTGACAAGTTATCAACTTAGACTTGGCTTTTTGAGTTTCCAAAGTGAGAGCGTTAAGTTGTTGTTTATGATCATATTTCAGTTGTTCTATTTGAGACAACAAAGCATTCGTGGATGCGACTAGATCACGTATCTGTTTTTCTAATGATTTTTCGTTCTGGTAAGATTTAGCAAAAGCAACTTCAAAACCTTTTTCACGTTTTTCTTGAGTTTTAAAAACGTTGAGTTGGTTTTTTAAGCATTCAATATCCCTAGTTAACAGTGAATTTTGGTCCTTTAATTGCTTATTGATGTCCTTGCATATTGCCAGGCGAGATTCTTGGTCTTTAAGTAAGGTCATGAGCTCAGACGGAAGATCAGCTTGTTCAACGCGAGTCTCAACATGATCATTAGTCAGATCCTCAAGTATAACCACGGAGTCAACTTGATTATCAATGGTAACCATAAGATCATCTTGATCGTCAAATATAACGACGGGATCTTTTTGATATCATCGGAATGATATGTAGACGGCTCATGTTGAACACTCTGATCCTCGTCGGATACAGATTTGGGCGGAGATATCATATCAGTAATGAATATGGTTTGATCCGGTACCTGAGACAAGCCGTCAGTGTCATACACTGGGCCTGTGTCACTCATGTGGAGTTCGTGCATGTTTGCCATCAACATAACGGCTGCATTAGCCTGCAAGTCCTCCATATCATCATCCAAATATGCATTTGCCATGAAGCTCTGTTCCTTGTTCGTAAGAGTTCCACCAGCTTCATCCTTAAGAGCCAAGAGTAAAGCCTCTTTGTGATAAGCGCTGCCTCTTGTCCTCGACTTTGGGCATGCATTAGCCAGATGACCCTTCTCATTCAGATTATACGAAGACCATTAATCCCATTCTGAGCATTACCTTATTCAAGCACTTGAGCCCTTTTGTTGTTGTGGAGCACCCATGTTATTCCTTCCCATTGGATTAACCCCTTGACCACCGCCCATCTGACGAACATTACCATGATTCTGAACTTCAACACGTCCATTGTTAACAACATCCTGATTTCTTGTGTTTGATGAGGTACGAATTCGATTGTTGGATTTGTTTGAATATCGGCCGAAGGATCTAGCAATCATGACGAACCCTTGTTGCAATGCATCGAAAGCTTATGTATCCTCATTAGGTTCACTGTAAAGTGCTTGATCATTGTTGTTGTTGTTGCATGGAACCAATTGAGTTTCTTGAGATTGGTGCTGTGAAGGATCATATGGTGTTATCTTAGCAGATGGTTGAGCAGTGGGTTGTGGAGGATTTGTAAATACAGTTTGTAAGGTCGGGAATTGAGGATACCAAGCTTGAGCCCACAAAGCTAAATGTTGATTATCCGGAAGTGAAGGTGAAACAGTTTGTCCACGGATAACCCTTTCTTTGTCAACTTCTTTTTGATGGGGCTTCAAATAGTCGTATGAATATGACATACTTTTCCCAATCAGGACCAAGACTACTCAGGAACTTAGTGTTGACTGCAATTCTTGACATAATGATGTTATGTTTATCCAAGTCATTGATGATGTCTGAGAATCGATGATGATATGACTCTAATGTCTCTCCTGGTTCAATCATGAAGTGTTCATAAGCCAAGTAGATTTTGGATTCCATGTCTTCTTGATTGAGTTCAATGCCTTCCATGAGAAGATGAATATGTTCCCACATTGCTTTAGCAGTCTTTTGAGCATCAACACTTCGAAGGATCGGATTGGGTAATCCCAAAAGAATGTATTGCATTGTTAGTTCATCGTCTTCAAAGTGTAGAAGTTCATCATGAGTGAGGTCACTAAGGCGTGCAATGTTAGTGACATCACCTCTTGGTGGATTAGCATTTGGATCTCAGGTACAGATGGCAGTAGGCATCTGAAATGGACCTTCCAGGATAATCTTCTTCAAGAACTTTCCATGTGGCTTCTTTAGATCACAAAACCTAAAGAACCTTATCACCCATTGATCATAGTTTCCGGGAGTGAGAATTGGAGGTCTATCAAGTGATCCAGCCTCATGAATGGATTGTTGGCTACTTAAAGCTTCACACATCTTTGCAAACCAAGACGGTTCCTTCATAGTATTCTGGGAGGAATGTTGATTGTGAAAGTTTGTGTAAGGTTGTACTTGAAGACTAGGTGGTGGTTGAATCATTTGTGGTTGAATTTCTCCTTGAGGAAATTGTTGTTGAAATTGTTGTTGTTGAATTTGTTGATAAAATTGTTGTTGTTGATTGAGTTGTTGTTGTTGTTGTTGTTGTTGTTGTTGAGGATATACATGAGGGAAGTAGTTAGAGTATGGTGGTTGAGACATCTTGAAACTTTTTTTGATGATGGATCTTTGTAGTCGAATGAAACTTTGTTGATGAAGTATCCTTATGCGTAGAAATCAAGCTAAGGAAAAGAAAGAACCTTATGCGTAAAAACACCAACTTACGCGTAGGATTAGCTTACGCGTAGGGTTGATGAAACCTTAGCTTATGCGTAAACCAAAGGCTTATTATTATAATGCTTATGCATAAGACAAGGCTTATGCGTAAAACAATGCTTAGGCATAAAGATTCTACGCGTAAGATTTAGCTTAGGCGTAAAACTAGGGTTTTGCCCAAAGATCCTTTACACTTATTCCAGTGTAAAAGATATCCAAAGTCGAAGTGTTTTCAGGCTTATCCAAGCGAAAACGAGTAAACCAAGAACAGACGATCAAACTTTGAAATGCTTACGCGTAACAACTAGGGTTTTGTTACGCGTAGGTTTTGCCAAAACTGAGATTTCTGTCCAAAAGTGTTTCTAAACTAGATTTTTATGATGAAACAACTTCAATATCACCAAAATAACACAAAAGTGTGAAACTTGATGATCCAAAACTCTTATACACCTTACTCGTATAAATGAACAGACGATAAAAACCAAGCTTAAAAAAATGAAATACACGTAAAGTTTCAAACTTTTTGCCAAAAACTTAAACTTTAACACCTAATAACCTTGAAAGTACAAGAATATTGAATTTGAAAGTGTAAAAAATGATTTTTTAAAGCGTATGAAGGTTTCGAAACCGAGACTTACGCGTATAACAAAAGACTTCAAAAACAAAACCTTTCACCCAACTATTTGGCTCTGATACCACTGTTAGGTTCCCATTTATGTAACACAAGCATCAATATGAAGAAATATAGAGAAGAAAGGATCGGATGAACACACACACACTTATGCATAGGATATGAAAGAAATATTAAGCTTAGGATAAATGTGAAAGTGAACAACCAACCTTCTAAGGATGGTTTACATGAGGTATTTATAGGAGGGAACTAAGGCAACACACCAAGTTCCCATCCTTTCCTTATTAGACTTGGGCCAAGGCTTATGGGCCTTCTACATAAGCCTTAGCATCATAACAAACATAAAGGCCTAATTAAGCTAACTATTACATATTAATTACTAACACTTGTAATCTAGTTTAGGAGTGATTCCAACAAGGAGCAAAATAGCCAAAAGTCCTTTGCATTCGAGCAGGAGAGCTAGAACAGCTCGAGATACCATCACTTACCAAACTTTTAGCCATTCCAAGATCAATAATCTAATAACAAAAAATCAATACCATCAGATACTAAACTCTAGATATAATCACTAATCAACATAAGATATCATAACCCTACCTTTGCTGGCCAATTTTCATCTAAGAGAATGTTAGTCGATTTGACATCTCTATGCAAGATTCTTGGTGCAGCTGCCTCATGGAGATATTCTAAGCCCCGGGCAGCTCCAATAGCAACCGCAATGCGAGCTCCCCAGTCAAGAGATTTTTCAGACACTCCATCTAGACACTCTCTAACGTTACCATTTGACATGTATTGAAATACCAGAAGCATTTCATGGTGTTTTCCATGATACTCTAAGCAGTAGCCAAGCAAAGGTACCACTACGGTGTTTATTTTGATGTACTATACTTTCATACGTTGATATACAACATTAATTTTCTTAAGTGCACACATACATTTAAAATTTTGGCCAGAAACAATGGTAGTGAGTTCATGCTAAAAGCCAGCTACAAAATAACTTTGTTGGTTTTCTTTTAGGTAAGTTAGGAGAATGGATTTTTATTTTATTAATCTTATTTTGCTTATGATGTTGCTAAATTTAATACTAGAAAATTAAAGGGGAAGATGATGGATAGTGTTTCGGAAGTTAAGTCTTTCCTTTGCAAATTTAGCCATTGAAATGGCGAGAATACCTTCAGTGACGTGGCACTTAACGAGGAAAACTAACGAAAGTTAGTGAACAGTGCATATCGATGGCTTTTTTGCAAAAATATGGAACATTAATTTTGTTTTTGCAATACTTTTTGTCTCGGTGTATTTTTTACGCATTTGGGCTACTTTAGGGACCATTTTTGCAATTTACCCTAATTTTTAAAATGATTAGAGTCAATAGTTTAAACTCAGGCTCACTCATACGGTTCAATCAGTGAACAAGTAAATCGGTTAGGTCACAGGTAGTTGGTTTTGGTTAAAAAAAAATCAGGAATAAGAACATCAATTAGATCATGTAAATTACCAAATTTTAAAGTATCTGTTAACTTATTAGAGTTAACGTAAAAGCAAATCATGGTTGTCAAGTTTTGACCTACAACATTGTGAACTTAACATTATGCTAAGAGCACCAAGTGTAGTGCGGAGCCATAGGTTTGTGTTATAGCAAAAAGTGATGCCCTATTAGCTTTTCATTTTATAACTCAAAACATATAACTCAACCCAAAAATAGGTTCCATCATCACTTAAGCTATAGAATACCTAGGCCTCGCAGTTTTTTATTTTATTTATTTATTTTTTTTATTAGATGAAAATAATACGCTAAAATGAAAACTTTACATATTAAATAAAATAAAGTAACCAGATAATATTTGTTTAAAAAATCTTAAAGGACTAGAATTGCAAACCAAACAAGGACTAACTGTGAAAATATACTATGAGGGACTAACTATCAAAGAAATAGAACCTTCAAGGTTAAAAGTGAAAAAATAAATAAATAAATAAATAAAAAATAAAAAAACCTCACACACAAATATTGTAACATCCCGAAATTTAATTTTTTGTTATAAATATTTATATAGCGCACATGAGGCTTAGAAAATTATTATAGTTAGTATTTAACATGAAAGGACTAGGAATGCAAATATTAAACGAAAGAGAACCTTCAGTGCAATAGACTTAATAGCAGGGACTAACGTTAAAAAATAAAAGTTAAAATGCTGAATTACTACATTACTCTGATGGCTTATATGGCATTAGGGCGTCTACAATGGGCCATTTAATGGATCACTTTCATGCGTACTATGCATTGCAATGGTGCCAGGTCATGCGTTGGTAGAAATGATGTATGTCTCTGTACATACGTTCAATACATCCCTTTAGGAATAAAATATTCAATACAATTATTATGTTCACTTTTTGCATATAGATATCGGATAAAATAGTTTTATTCAATTAAATTTATGATGACGTGGAAATGTATTGAACTGTTTAAATTTCAATGTATTGTGAGAGTTTATATAAAATAATGAGATGATGATGTGGCGATGACGTGACAATGTATTAAACTTTGTATTGTACCATGTATTGGCGATACTCTCATGAAGTTAGCCATAAGAGGGCACGTGTAAAGGGACGTAGTTATCACAGGTTTAGAGAAAATTGCCATTTTTATTCCATTAAAAAAAGTTACAGGAAGGTTTCAAGAGCATGGTGAATTTGAGATTGACCTTAGAAGATTCAAGTATCCTTATTGTTGTTTAATCCTCAATTTAAGGTTAGTTTATAAATTGTTTAGTTTTTTAGATTTCTAGTCTATATATGAAGTTGGGGGTTTTGAAGTATTAACCCATATGATGAATTAGAACCTATTATGATGCTTTATGTTATATAGATAATGAACTTGTGCTTAGAATTTGATTTGATGAATTTTGATAGAAGTTATGTTATGTATTTAGTAGAAAATCACGACATAGTTATGTTAGTAAGTAGTTATAGTGCCAAAAAGAGTGTTTGGCACAAGGTTGATTTTAAAACATAATGGTAGTTTAGAGTCCAAGTCTATATGAGAAAAAAGTTCCTAATTATGTTAGAATGATCATGTTGTGTTTAGGTGATCATGTGGAGCACGGAAATCCTCAAGGTTAAACCTAAGGTGAGTTACAGTCTTACAGATTATTAGCAAGTTTAGTGGTATAACTATGTATAGTTTGGATATGAACATGTTTTGCTACATGTTTAGTATTGATTAAGAGTTAGTAATAACTTAGATGAATGATATATATTAGTTGATGCCTTGGGTGCTTAAGAAATGTACCATTAGTCAAATTATATTTGTCTAAGTGATGCACGATTAGCTATGTAGTGTACCTAAGAGATACACAACGAGCTATGTAGTGTACCTAAGAGATACACAACGAGGAACTCACATTCATGACATCCTTCGAGGAGTACCCGTGCTTGAATAACACTTATGACATCCTTCGTAGAGTACCCGTGCTTGAATAACACACATGACTCTTCGTGGATATAGTACTTTATGCACTCACGTCAAATATGAAAGCAAGGCCCAAATTGTATCCGTGCAAGAGGGAAATGTGACAACTGGCAATTATGGAGCCTATTTTAGGTAACCGCATTAAGCTAAGTTAAACCGAGTATTCGCCTTTAGAACTATTTCGATTGATTATGACTTGTTTTGATATTGATTATTGGTTTTTATGATTTATTTTATTATCATATGAGTTTTAGCTCTTTTTATTAAGCACTATGTAATTCGGCACAATAAAATCCTATAACGAGAAATAACGTAACTTTTAAACTGTAACTCGAAACTTGACAAATAAATAGTCAAAACTCGTGGAAAAACGTAAATAAAAGCAATAGAAAGTCGAAGGAACGTCATGAGACACTCGTAGGACAATACATGAGCTCGGGAAAGGGTAAACGGGATAGTTTATGAAAAATTACGGGTGTAGCCCCTCCTTTTTCCCCTAGCCGGCCACCCCCTCCTCCCATTTTTATTTTTTTAAACTCCCTAAACCCACCTATAAATACCCTCCCCACCTCTCATCTCACTCTTATATTTCTCTCACTAAAAACACACACAAACCAACTTTCTCTCTCTAATCTCTCTCTAAAAACCCTAACCCCAAACCACCACCACCACCACTGCCACTGTCCGGCCAAATTACGGCCACCCACCGGCGCGTGACCACCCACCACCACCACCATTTGACAGATCTTTCTTTCCTCTTTCCATCCATATATGGCACGCCTATAGAAGCCTTCATTAACACCTCCAAATCTTGCAAAAACTATTCGTGATTCTAGGGTTTTCAAGTAACTTTGTAGATCGGGTTTAGAAAAGGTAAAAGGAACATGGGTGAGGCTCGTTTGAGCCATGACAAGCCTCGTATGAGCCTTATTTGGCTCGTACATGGCTCGACCATGGTGGGTTTTGGATGAAACATGGGTCTAAAACTAATTTACAACTAATAAAACATGTAACTAGTGATTTGGTATCGTATGTTGTATCATTTTATTGTGTTTTTGCTTTTTATTCATAGTTTCATGATGTTGGTTTAGATTAGTTGATGGGTTTGATGATTGGATGTTGTTTGGAGGTTGTTTGATTGTGTTTGGTTGTTGTAGAAGCCATTTGGGAGCGTTTGGATAGGATTGGTGAAGCGTACGAGCCACTAGGGACTCGTACGTGGCTCATGGTTTGCGTACGTGACCCACACGAACCAAGGGACCGGTTCAGGTTGTGGTATATTGTTGGTAGTTGTTGTTGGTGTTTGGATGAGACGCGTGGAGCCGAAAAGCTTCTAGAGTTTGTTTGATTCACGTGGTCATAACTGGGACCGTATCATGACCATTAGGCTCATAACATTGGTTACGGGTATGTTTGGTAGTTTGTTTGGATGGCGAGATTGATATGGGTTGATTGGAGATGGATTTGCGCTATTGTGATTATTTACTTGGACTTATATTATAAATTGTCAACTTTGAGCAATGTCGGTGTTACTTTGACTTTTAGTCATAGTTGACCCCGACAACGCCGTAACATAGACTTTAGTATATATTGGACTATAGATTGATTAAAAATCCGAGAAGTCATGACTCGTGCTTGTGGACTCGAAACGAATAACGATTTGAAACTTATATTGAAATTGACGTAATATATATATATATATATATACTGACCAGGTCTTAAATTTATAGTGTCTCGCAATACCTATGGTCTACCCTAGTGCACTAACGGGCAGTGTATCCGGTCATGTGTAGTGTAGTTAATGGTAAAGCCGGGGTCGTCCCAAGAGCTATGTGTTTTGGATTATTACTAAGTCTAATTGTCACAGAATAATAGTTGTTTCAATAGGGATTTAATTAATTAAACTACTAATGCAGAATAAAGTAAATAAAAGCAGATAAATGGTAAAGGGAAATCAATAGAGAGAAGTGGTGCTAACCTAGTCAATCATCCTAGCTAGTTATGTCTACGTCTACTTACTTCCAATTACTTCAGGTGGGGTCAAATTCGAGAGGACAACATTTGGTCAATTCGCCCTACCCTATTAGCAAAGATGCCACCACAGGAGAAATCAGGCGCACCGTCATAAGTCCTGTTGTTCCTGGTCCCCTAAGCCAAGTCATTAAGTACCGCTACATGCTAGATTCATAATAGTGAGTGCCCGGCCGTTAGGAACTTAGACACTACACCCCCAATTCTTAAGTTCATCCAAACGATAGGTGATCAGTTGGTCAAATCGCACAAGTAGAAAGGGTCGTCAGTTGGTCATATCTTACCCTTCCCGTCTCAGTCCGCTCACCTAGGGTTAGTTGGTCATATCTCCTAGGCAATTGGCCTCTACCGCCATTCAAAACTACCGAACCAAGGGTGGCTACCAATGAACTATGCATGCATACACTTAGAAATAATTATGCGGAAGTAAAGGTAAACGCAAACAAAACAATTAAGGAATCATAACTAGGCTAGCACCAAAAGGTGCTTAGCCGCTCATATTAATCATGCAAATCAATTCAATATTCAAAGGTATGAAATACATGAATTGAAAGTAAAAGAAATATAAAACGCTAATGCTTATCGTAATGGAATGACTTCTCCCTTGGAAACAGCTCAGTATGCTCCCCAAGACCTGCCTTGAGCTTTTTCCCACGTTCTCAGAGTGTTGTGTGTGGAATGGAATGATTAGAAATTCTGGAATTCGTGGGGTATTTATAGGCCAGATCTGGGTTACGGCGTAACCAATATAGGACTTACGCCGTAACCTTCTATTTCATCGTAAAAAGCACTAGATCTACTGGTTACGGTGTAACCTAATGAATGGTTACGCCGTAGTCTTCAATAAACACGGTTACGTCGTAAGTGATGTAGCAGTTACGGCGTAAGTATCAGCGGCGTGGAACCTCTTTTGACCTAATGTAGTTACGTCGTAACCTCTGGGAGGAGTTACGCCGTAACCTTCTGATAAGTTGGCATACTGAGTCACGCAATAGTTATGGCGTAATGTGAGAGATGAGTTACGCCGTAACTTCTTCAAAATAGCATACTGTGATAAATCTTTAGATATGTTTCCATTTCCGCGTCTCTTTAGCTCCAATGCTCGTAATTTAGCTGAAAGTGGAAAACAATGGAAAACAAGCGTAAATCCATATAAATGATATAAATAACGAGCATTATCAGGGGAAATTGACACTTAATATTCAGGACTATTTGATGTTATCAAATATCCCCCCACTTGAACTCTACTTTCCCTCAAGTAGACCTTATTAGATAGGTTCCTAAAAAGATATCTCCCATAACCTGAAAAATATGAGTGTACAAATCCCTTATGCTAGAATAAAACAAAGCCGAACACCTCACGAAAGGGGAACAAACACTCAAATCTCTCAACTATTCTAAGTGTCAATTTCAGGGTGATCACTCAATCGCACAGTCATAGCATGTATTCTATCATAAGCTTGGTGGTTACACAAATCTCCACCACTAGAGTTAAGGGCTAAACAATTCTCGAAGGCAATATGGGTAGACACGACAAAGGTTAAGGGGTGACTCGTCGTTACTAACATGTCACGGCGAAGTGGACAAAATCAATGATACATGACCAAATCCATGGCCAAGACACCAAATATTGCTCGCTGCATCACCTAGACACGCTTCATGACTAAAAGGGTAGGATAAGAAATGGGATATATAATTGGTGTAAAATAAAAAACAAGCAGGTAGTCTAAATCTACAACCAAGTCATCACCACTTACCGTCCGCCAAAGTTCAAGCTTAGAAGTCAAGAAAGCGGATCATGAAATGCAAGGTAGATGTGTCATTAGAGGACGTCGTGATGGGCACACTACCTTTTCTCCAACTGTTGGCATAACTACCAACTCCAATCTTCAAATGTGACCGAGGTGGCCTCCTCGATACTAAATCCATAAAGCTCATACTACAGTGCTTATAACATCGCACTTTACAATAACATAATCGTAACAACTTTTTTTTTTCGAATAACTTTTTTTTTGTGCAACATAACAATAACATAACATAATATCTCCCCACTTGAGATGAACAATGGGAATAAGGGGGGTCTTCAATGATCTTCAGAAATGTTGTCGGTGAAAGCGTGATGTCCGAACATTTCCACTCGAACTTTGAACTTAGGCAAATGATGACTTCCCAATCACAAATAAAGACTACGGGGTAGGCTAAGGTGTATAGGTGTATCGAAACAATATATTGGGTGAACAAAATGAAAGGAATGGCTCAGAAGGGTGTATCTAGGGGTATCTTGCACTAAAGATGAGTGCAACAAAAGGGTTTGACATGGGGGTCGAAAAATTGAGGTGACTAATCGACAGACTCACAATGGTAGGCTGTTTGGGTGATAATCCTATAATACTGCCTTCTAAAACTGAAAAGTCCAAATACATCGAGCTAACTCAACATACCTCGTATATGGTCTCGAAATGATGCAAAGGCCAAGTTCTAAAGTTTTTAAGCTACCGGCACACTCATAATTTGGTGGATTTGGGGTAGAATATTGGAAACGGATAAGGCTAATCTCACCATTAAATATTAAGGGTTGTATGTGCTCGGCTAAGGTCTAATCTAGTTAGGTTAAGAAAAACATGTCAAAATTTTAAAAATGGCATAATTTTTCAAAATAAACTAGAAAATGAGGGCGAAATAAAGTTCAAGAGATAATTCTTCTCCCGTCCCCCCACTTGAATTGTACAAAGTCCCTTTTGTACTAGGCATTAAAATAAAGGTGAAGAAAAAGGTAGAATTAGAGCGAGAACTTCCCTGAAATTTGATCCATAAAGAAGGAAGGCCCACGAACAAGAGACGTGCCTTCGTATAAGCGTCATGAACAAACTTCAATCCCTGAAATCACAATACCGACAAGCATAATCCTAAAAAGAAAAAAATGAAAAACGAAAAACAAACCTAACTCACTTTCGTAGGAATCACGGTTGCATTTAGCGAATGCAACAAGCCTTTTAAACCACTTGGTGTCCCAAGTGGACGAGTGAAGTCTCGTAAGGGTTTACAGGGAACACACCCACAAAGTTCATTTAAAAACTAATACAAGGTTACTGTGTTTTAAAATAAAGAATTAAAGCAGAGGAAAGTTATGTCGTAACTCTTTTGAGGGAGTTACGCCGTAACTGGAAAAACCTGGAATCAGCTGCAAAGCGAGTAGTTACGGCGTAACCACTGAGATGGTATTACGCCGTAATAGGTGATGCGTCAAGAATTCTGTTGCTAAAAGGTTGGTTACGACGTAATCACCAAGATGAGTTACAGAAAAGGAAATAAAACAAAAGAAAAGGATAATTCGGGTTGTCTCCTGAAAGAGTACTTTTCTTTATTTACGAGTCTTTAAGTTAGACTCGGAGCCACGGGGCTACTATGGGGGCCTTTGGATCTGCCCCACTTCTTCCAAGTTATCTTTCTTTGAATAAGGCTGGTCCCAAACATGTGCCGGAACATACCGAGTCATGGTGTATCTTTTCTGCAGAAAATTAGCTTGTGCCCATTCGAGACAAAACCTAGCCTCTTCTTCCTCATCGATTTTAACATACCCAAACTTTACTCGTAACCAATTTTCAAATGAGATCCCTCTGTATCCAATATTGCTTCTCTTATCTTGGTCAAAACATGCCCATTCCTTGCGTTTGAGCCATTTAGGTTCAGGGTATTCTCCTCTATCGCAGATCTTGCGATTGGGGTTGCATGTAGACCATGCTATGGTATAATTATCGTGCATGATAGCTGGTTCGCAAAAATGAATGGTCCAGTCAATATCGGAGAACCATTCGCTAAAAGCACTATGCTGTTGTAACCACTTTTCTCTGATATCCTCTTCTTTTTCCCAGCACCACCAGACTTCTGCAGCTTCTTTAATCATACGAATGAGATACTTTCCTCCTCCATTTCATCCTTTTTGGAAAGGGGAACACGTGGGAAACATTACTTTGGTCCCCTCAACTAAAGGAACACAACAGTGAACTCTTTCTTTTACAATGTAACTGGGAACAGAGAACGGGATTTCTTCCTCATCATCTTCATCGTCACTGGATTTGGAGTCCTGAAAATGGCCAAAAGATGAAGGTGGAAACCTATCTGAGTCATCTAATTCAATCCTCGGTGGTTCATTTGTCGTAACAATTTTGTCTGGTTCAAGGCTCAAGCTTTTATCCAATTTAAACTCCACTATATCTCCATAGTATCCACCGTAACGTGCTAATGTGTCAAGGAATGGTTTACCAAGAATCAAATGCTCCTTTTTGTCTTTCACATTATCGATTACCACAAATTCGGGGGCTGAAGTAAATTTATCGACCTTTACACACGTACCACATGTAATTCCTAAAGGGGCAATCTTAGTTTCATTTGCTGATTCAATCACGATATCTGTTTCCCAAAGGTGGATTATCCTTAGTTTTAAGAATATGGATAGAGGCATGATGTCTACACAAGACCCAAGATTTACTACCCCTAAAATATCAATATTACCAACAGAACACGGAATGACTATCCCGCTTGCACTAATATCCTTAACTGAGAATAAACTTGATCCTAACCTTGATACGCCTTCTGGAACTTGGTTACACCGTAAATCCGGGAAGTAGTTACGGCGTAACTCTCCCTGTTTGTCGGTATTCGTGACCTTCAACTTGTCGATTGAGGATTTGCATCCCTCAACTACCTCCTGAGAATCATTGGTGAAAACAACATTACATTCCTCCTTGCGCTTGGCTTCATTAAGTTCAATTCCATCTATCTCTGCACTGAGTTTTTCAATCATTGCTCCAAGATTTTTTAGGGTTTCGTCGTGCCTGGAAAGATTTTTATTTGTGTTTTCCTGGAAACCCATTAACCAAATATCTTGTTCTTTTTGTTTCTGGGTTGAAGTTTCCAGGAACTTATTAATTATTTCTTCCAGACTGGGCTTTCTTTCTCCATAAGGCCCACGGTTGTAATTTCCACGATAACCATTACGATTATCTCCGTAAAATGGTCGATTTTCTCCATACTTAGCTTCTTCAATATTCTCATCGTCCACATGAGGACAATTCTTCGTAAGATGTCCTCCTCCACAGCTTTCACAACCCACTTGGATGGCATGAACGGTTTCTCTGACCTTCAGCATATCTCGACTGAGATTTTCAATTTTACTAGCGATTTCTGCAATTCCCGTCAAAATTTCCGCCTTGGTTCCTTTTACTTCCTCCGTCATGCCATTTTTGAGAGTGATCCGCCATTTTTTGAATGGCTTCAATAGCAAGAGTAGGAGTCATGTTTGGGATAGGTCCTTGATAGTCCAGCATTTGCCTTATAGTTATGTTAATTCCTTTGTAGAAAATATTGACCTTCTGCTGGTTGTTCAGATCATTGGTAGGACACTTGTAAAGAAGATCGTTGTATCTGTCCCAAGCTTGATACAACGTTTCGTCGTCTTCTTGTTTGAAATTATGTATCTCCAAAAGCTGGTTAGAAATCTTCGACGACGGGCAATATCTTTGAATAAAGTGTTTCTTTAGTAGCGCCCAAGTATTTTGCCCGGCGGAAATCTTTCGATCCATCTTCGGCGGCTCCGGTGAGAGTCATTGGGAATACCCTTAGCATAACACATCATGAGACACACCGGAATGTTGAAAAGGCTTGCAATGTATAGGACATTTTCAACGTGCTCATATGCATCTTCGTCCCTGTTTCCTGAAAAAGGGTTAGAGCGAAGCTCCCTCATAAATTGGTCTTTGATTTCGAAACGGACATCCGCTCCAATTGCCGGTCTTACGAGACCCTGCCCTTGTTCCGCTCTTGTCAACGCCAAGTATTCCTCAAGAGTGAGGCATCGATGTTAACAACTTCCATGGTACCTGAAAACTTGAAATATGATCGTGAGAAAATTTTAAAACGTAATTAAAGACTTAATATTAATCCTAATATAACTCCCCGGCAGCGGCGCCAAAAACTTGATGCAGGTTTTACTGACCAGGTCTTAAATTTATAGTGTCTCGCAATACCTATGGTCTACCCTAGTGCACTAACGGGCAGTGTACCCGGTCGTGTGTAGTGTTAGTAGATGGTAAAGCCGAGGTCGTCCCAAGAGCTATGTGTGTTGGATTATTACTAAGTCTAATTGTCACAGAATAATAGTTGTTTCAATAGGGATTTAATTAATTAAACTACTAATGCAGAATAAAGTAAATAAAAGCAGATAAATGGTAAAGGGAAATCAATAGAGAGAAGTGGTGCTAACCTAGTCAATCATCCTAGCTAGTTATGTCTACGTCTACTTACTTCCAATTACTTCAGGTGGGGTCAAATTCGAGAGGACAACATTTGGTCAATTCGCCTTAACCTATTAGCAAAGATGCCACCACAGGATAAATCAGCGACCGTCATAAGTCCTGTTGTTCCTGGTCCCTAAGCCAAGTCATTAAGTACCGCTACATGCTAGATTCATAATAGTGAGTGCCCGGCCGTTAGGAAATTAGACACTACACCCCCAATTCTTAAGTTCATCCAAACGATAGATGATCAGTTGGTCAAATCGCACAAGTAGAAAGGGTCGTCAGTTGGTCATATCTTAGCCTTCCCGTCTCGGTCCAGCTCACCTAGGGTCAGTTGGTCATATCTCCTAGGCAATTGGCCTCTACCGCCATTCAAATCTACCGAACCAAGGGTGGCTACCAATCAACTATGCATGCATACACTTAGAAACAATTGTAACAAAAGTAAAGGTAAAGCATAAACAAAACAATTAAGGAATCATAACTAGGCTAGCACCAAAAGGTGCTTAGCAGCTCATATTAATCATGCAAATCAATTCAATATTCAAAGGTACGAAATACATGAATTGAAAGAAATATAAAACGCTAATGCTTATCAATGGAGTGACTTCTCCCTTGGAAAGACTCGTATGCTCCCAAGACCTGCCTTGAGCTTTTTCCCCACGTTGATGGATATTGGATTTCACATACACATCAAACCATAACACAAAGTGGGCATATAAGTGGAATTCTAGAGAAAGTTAGAGGTTTAGGGAACTTAGTGAGAGAAAGTGAAAGATATTATTATGAGCTCCAACTCTCTACCTTGGGAGGTAGAGAGTATTTATAGTCTTACATAAATCGCCACACAACGGGCTGTGGATCAGGCATACAGTGGGTAAAGACCCGTCCGTCCTCCACGGTGTTACTAACCTAAATACTACTTAACATAAAAGTATTATGACTACGAGCTTTCTAACGATTACATATACTTGAGGTGACCGACTCTTTAATACCTGGAATTTCTAATTCCTAACAATCTCCCCTAAGGGAGGTCACCTCAAACATATACTAAAATGACATTGAATACAATCCGATATTACATTAACAATTGATCTTGCATTCTTGATGTAGTACTTTGCTCGAAGCTCGTAGTCATTGATTCCACTCATTGCATGTTTGGTTAATCCAAGTGGAGGTCTTTTCCTGATCCACGTGATAATAATGTTGAGCCAGACTTTTGAGATCATCACTAATAGAAAATCTCTGATACATCCATTGTGGTGTAGGTATTATGTGATGTTGTGACTTTTGGACCGACATGCTCACATTTCGGATCATGATATCTTCTCATCAGAGTAGCGGAAGCTTTAGTTGATTCATGATATTGGCGGCGTAGCGAAGCATGGAGTGAAAATATCCGAGTCATTGATGCACTAATCATGATTTCTTTTGAGATGAATGTGTTAGGTGAGCATGCGGGTATGAATTGACCGCTTCATTACGATCATTTTGCAAGCGTCGGGGTGTACCGCATAAGACAGTTAGCAATAAAGCGCACGAAAGTGTCTTTGATCACTTTGAATTGAGGTACACGGCCCACGGTTCCCGTTGATCGATACAAAGTCGCACTGTGATCGGTATAATTCGAAGAATTTCCTTGACAGGGTTTCGCAGCTGCTCTAGCTGTTCTCAAACCGAACGTCTCAAAGAAGACAACACGGAGTGAGTGAACCAGCGAATTTACGTCCACCGATTGATGAAAAGAGATTTGAAAAACAATCGTGTATTGCTCAATAGAAATTGTTTTTGCAATATAACGAAGGTTTTAATGAAAATCAATTATCAATCATAAAACACCTTTTGATTTGAAAAATTAGTACACGGTCGACGTGCTTAATGAAAAGAGTATTTAAAGCACAAAGACGGTTTTCAAAGGTATCCGTCAATCCATAACCTGAACCAGGATTGATTCAAAAGAATGAATCGCCCATTGTTTCTGTTCAGTTGTCACATGGTTGATCTGTATAATAGATCTCACATGCCACCTACAGGAGCTTGTTAGATGTTGGCTCCAGAAGGCTTTCCATCTTCATTGTGAGTATGTTAGCATATCACTCGGATGTTACGGCAATACCACAAGGATAATGCGTAGGACTCAAGATATAATCTCTCTTTCCACATTGTGTGAAAAAGAGAGTCTTCATTGAAAGTGTCCTAATGAGATTTATTGATGATCTCGTGGCTCTAGACTCAATTTGTGCATATTTGGATCCTATATCGGAGACTAGGGAGAGGGTCTCCTCCTTCAATATCAACAATCTCTAAGAGAAAGTCGATAGATAATGTCGGTTCCCCATGAGAATGAAACAAGTCCTTTTAAGAGGAACTTGAGTGGTATGGGAAGTTGAAGTGCGGCGTCCTGGGTCCATGACGTCTTGTCTTCAATACCGATGTTACCATCAGTAGCATATGAATTGAACCGGTTTCTACCCTAAGGTTGAATAAATGGAGGGCTATTTGTTTTCACCCTTTTCTCATTCAATTCTTTTTAATTCTTCAACCCCTTCATTGCTTACCGAGACTTCATAGCAAGAACCTTGTTGGGTTTATTCCAGTACTAGCTCGGTCTTAGTCCGCACTCTTCCCATATCTCATTTTTCTCCTTTTATCATCATACCTAAGAACTCTACACTAACTAGTGGATAGTCCCTAGGTAGATCCCTCCGTTCTGGCGGATCATGGGAACACATACCTAACCTTATCGTCCTTATATCACCATACATAATGTAAAGTTGGTCGGTCTTTTTGGTATTGTTCATCCGCCATAGGAACCAATTGAAAACCATTTGAAAATCAATCCGGATACTTATGATATTTTATCAAAGCATTTTGTACCTGAATTGTTTTTGATATTTTTAGAAGAAGAACTCCCCTCAACATGTGAATCAAGTATTTGAAATAGTTTTCCACACGGAGGCAAGAGAAAGAATTAACTTCTTTGATTACCATTTTTAAAAAATATCAACATCACTTTCCTAATCGAATCAAGTAGATAAAGCATTTTGGGGAAGGATGAGGTTTTCATGATTTTGCTCCCCTCAATATGTGCCTCGAGATTTGGAAAAAGTTTTGCACATACTAGAGGGAACCTGCACCTTGAGATAAGTTATCACGTTTCAAATCATAGGTTTAAGATAGATGCTCCCCTCAACATGTGCATGGAAAATTTGAAATCGTTTGTCACATGTGGGAAGGAGAGCTTGTACATCCTTATAAAACCATTTACCTAATTATCAGTTTAAATCCAATTTAAATCACACATTCTCCCCGATCACAATTATCAAATCATTTGAGATTTGTGATCTCTTATAGATTTAAATTGATTTTGAAAGCTTTTAAGGAGAATTGTGACTTGATTATGAAAGCGTTTTAGCTGATAATGATCGGATTTTAAGACTTTAAACTCCATTGATAAAACATGCATGAATATCTTTTGAAAACAATTTAATGCCAAATAACTTTTTAATTTAATTGAAATCATTCTCCCCTCAATCAATGACATAGGTTGTTGATTGAGAGATTGATATTTTGACAAATAAGTCCGGATGATTATCAAAAATAGAGACTGAGTTATTTTTCAAAGCGGTTAGTTTTCAGCAGATAAATGTTTAAAGAATCAGAGCATGGAATTTTGAAAACATGATAAAGTATGGCTCTGTTCTTTCTTTGAAAAGCGGGTTACTGCCTGAAATGACAATAAGCCATCGTTTCACTTTCTCCCAATTTTTTTTTTATTTTATTTATTTTTTTAAATAAGAATTCGAACAACATCTAAAGTCCCGTGTCATTCTTTGAATGACAGCACAAAGACCGTAGATATTGTCGAACCGAGAAAAACATAACAAAATGACAATATTTTTTGAAGATTTTTCGAATTTTTCAGATTTTTATGGATTTTGAAGGTTTTATAATTTTGTATTTTGATTTTTGAATAGATATATACAAGAGATAGATGAAGATAGACCTTTACTCCTCGTCTTCCTCCTGAAGGCGTTTGAGTGTTTCTGGTTGAAGACTTTTCAAGCCTAGTCAGGAAGTATGAACTCAAAACGTTCTCTTGGAAGAGCTTTGGTGAAGATGTCTGCTAACCGATATTCAGATCTCACAAAATAGAGTTCCACCACACCTTTTTCCACTTGTTCCCTGATGAAATGATGTCGAATGTCGATATGCTTTGCTCTTGAGTGTTGAACGTTGTTGCAAGCAATAGCACTTTTATTATCACAGATGCAGAGGGATTTTGTTGAATTCAAAGCCATAGTCGGATAATTGAGATCTCATCCATAAGACTTGAGCACAACAAGATGACATGGCTATGTATTCACCTCTGTAGAGGAAATAGAAGTACTCATTTGCTTCTTTGAAGACCAGCTCACAAGCTTATCACCCAAAAACGAGCACCTCCGGGCGTACCGGACGAGTATCTTGACATCCCGCATGATCGGCATCTGCATAGGTACATTAGTGACATACCGGTGTCCTTCGGTACCAAAGTCCCATATTGATGGTTCCTTGGAGATACCGAAAGACCCGTTTAACCGCTTCAAGGTGCTTTTTAGTAGGCTTAGCATGGTATCTAGCACACATGCAAACAGCGAACAAGATGTCCGGTCTACTAGCTGTGAGGTACATCAGGGATCCAATCATACTACGATATTTTGTTTGGTCAATCATGATCCCTAAGTGGTCCTCATCTAGTTTGGTTCGATCAATCATGGGAGTGTCAACAGGTCACATGAATCAAATCCAAATTTCTTTAAGATCTCAGTTGCATATTTAGATTGATTTATGAAAATGCCTCCGGGACTTTGTGAAATTTGTAATCCCAAGAAAAATGACATTTGTCCCATCATTGACATTTGAAATTTTGAACTCATTTCATTAGAAAACGATCACATTCCATTGGGTCAGTCGAGGCAAAAATAATATCATCAACATAAATTTGAACTTGAGTTAAATGTTTGCACGACTTCACGGTGAACAATGTAGGATCAACGCTCCTTTCTAGAATCCGGTTGATAGAAGAAACTTTGTGATGTATCATACCATGCCCTTGGAGCTTGCTTTAAACCATAAAGGGCCTTCTTCAAGCGATAAACGTGAGTAGGATGCTCTTGATTTACAAATCCTTCAGGTTGGTGGCGTAGCGACTTCTTTAAGATCTCCGATTCGGAATGCGTCTTCGTCCATTTGATAGACTACCATGTTCTTACTTGCAGCATTAGCCAAAAGATTCTAATTGCCTCGATTCGAGCCACAGGAGCAAAAGATTCTTCAAAGTCTATACCCTCCTCTTGACGGTATCCTTTAGCAACTAATCGAGCCTTGTTCTTCAACACATCACCATGCTCATCAAGTTTCACTTTGAAGATCCATTTAAGAGAAATAATCATAGCACAGTGGATGCAGGCGGTACTAACTCCCATACATCAAGTCGATCAAACTCATGAATTTCATCTTGCATGGCATTGAACCAGCTATCTTCATTCATGGCGGTTTTAACATCTTTTGGTTCGATCTTAGATAGTACGGAGTTGAAGAAGCACCATAAGGCATCTGTTGCAAGTTGTTTCCGGGTTGATCACGGACGAGAGGGATTTCCAATGATGTTGTCTAATGGATGATCGTGAGTCCATTTTTGAGGTGTTCATGTGGTAGTTGTTGAGGGAGGTAGCGAGTCGATGTCTCCTGAAGAAGATGGTTCTGATGATGATTCAGGGGCAAATATGTTTTCAAATGGAGCATCTTCGGGAGTAGCAAAGGGATTAACTTCATCATTGATGCCCGAAACATTTCCATGATGTACATTTGAAGAATGATGATTTGTTGATGAGACAAGGATCAGCACAGGTGCTTCTTGACTTAAAGATATTGAGACTGAAGGATTGACTTCATTCACAAGAATATGAGCATCCTCTGTTGTAGGGATCAACACCTCATTAGTAATTGAATCATAAAGTTCATCAAACATAGGATCAAACAATTTCTTTAAATCATCTTCAGATGGAGGTACATATGGAGTTTCTTGAGAAGAGTTTGGAACAAGTGATGAACCAATGGGACTCTTTTGAAGTGCGGGTCCAGAACTGGATTGTCCAGGAGCCATTTGACCGGTCAACTCATCAAACGTAACGTGAATTGTTTCCATGATATTTCGGGTTCTTTTGTTATAGATTCGGTATCCCTTTTTGTTTGGTGCATATCCTACAAATACTCCAATGTCAGCTTTAGCCCTAAGTTTCCCTAAGTCTTGACCCTCATTAGTTGGATAACACAATGCACCAAACACACGAAGGAAAGAGAGATTAGGTTTTCTGTTGTGGACAAGTTCATATGGTGTCTTTCCATGAACTGTGTGAATCAGGGAACGATTTTGTGTGTAGCATGCAGTGGCAATAGCTTCTACCCAGAGAAACATTGGAACTTTTGAGTAAATCAGCATTGTTCTAGCGGCTTCTACAAGAGTTCGATTTAGTCTTTCAACTACACCGTTCTGTTGAGGAGTTCGTGGAACACTTCTTTGATGGCTGATTCCAATGCTTTCATAGAATTCACTAAGTTGTTTGTTAACAAACTCGGTTCCATTGTCTGTCCGGATAATTACGGCGGTTTTGTTAAGTCGAACCTGCAGCTGTTTGATAAGTTTGATGATGATATCTGGAGTTTCATCCTTTGTCCTTAAGAACTTGACCCCGGTGAATCTAGAGTAATCATCAACTATAACTAACACATATTTCTTCCCAAAGATATTCTGCACTCTCATTGGTCCACATAAATCCATATGAATTGTATGAAGAACTTCCGTGACAGAGTTAGTAGGTTTGGGTTTATGGGCATACTTCTTGCTTTTTCCCAATTGACATTCTGAACAAAGATGATCCTTTTCATACTTTAGTCGAGGTAAACCTACAACTAAGTCCTTTCCGGAGAGATCATTGATGGTGCCGAAGTTCAAGTGATTGAGACGTCGATGCCATAACCATGACTTTGTTTTAGAAGCCTTTGACAACAAGCAAATTGGAGAAGACTTCATCATATCTTCTATAGAGATGGTGTAAAGATTTGAACCACGAGTTCCTCTTAAAAGTTCCTTACCATCAAGTTCTCTAACAAAACAAGTATGTTTTCTGAAGGCTACTTCTAGATCAGAGTCACAGAATTGACCGACAGAGAGCAGATTATGACCAAGACCTTCCACATAGTATACTCTAGAGATAACACTATCACCAACAACATAATCACCATAACCCATAATTGCACCGAAATGATCATTAACGAATCTAACTGTCCCGATGAATTTGCTCACGAAGTTCATGAGCCGCGACCGGTCTCCGGTCATATGCTTGGAACAGCCTGAGTCCAGGTACCACAGAACGATTTGAACGATCTGCATTGAACACTGAGACAAGAATGGATAAGCTGGATAATTGGGATCCCCATGCAAGAATGGGTTCCACTTGGTTAGTAATTGGAACACCCACATCGAAAAGAAACATCCATATCGAAGTAGAAGCAATGGAATCATTGGGAATAGATGCAATCTTGGTGTCTCGTATTTAACCTATTCAAAGTATGTTCACTTCTTAAGGGAATAGTTCTACCAGTAGGCATCCATTTTCTAGTGGGCATAATCTTAGCAGTTTGAGAACAAAACTGATTATTCTTATGGCCAAAAGGTATCCAATAATAACCTATCTTTATAAAAGTTCTTCCTGTGGGTTTCCACTATTTTCTAACAATCTTTCGTTTTTGCCTTATTGCCTTATTTGCACGATTATTATCATTAACAATTTTAATCTGGCATTTGACAGCATTAGACAAAGCATTCACACCACATTCATGATTAGCAACAGAATTCAAGCGGACATCATTACAAGGTTTGCAAATAGTATCGAATTGAATTAATTACTACGCCTAAGGCTAATACTAGAATCAACACGATTCGTTTTATTCAACTCAAGCTTAAAGTTCCTAGATTGGTCTTCTACTCTCTTCCAATGCACATTCTTAGCTTGCAAGGTCCTATCATTCCTTGTATTGTCTTGAGACTTTGACCTGCTCGCCTTAAAGTCACTGATTACTCCTGTAGAGGGAATGGGAACATTAGTTGTTTGATCTAATTTTTGCATTCCTGAACTTGATGTGCAAGGATCTGAAGTACTAGAAGGCACATAAGTGTATACTTTCTTAAGACTGTGATTTGAGCTTTTTGCAGGCACACTAAAGTTCACTTTCTTAGCACTAACATATCTGGAATCTGAACTACTTGAAGGCACATTAGTGTTTCCTTTCTTAAGACTGGGCATAGAACGGATTTCCTGCTTGGCACTAGGCATAGAACAAGGCATCACAGCTTTGCCTTTTGCACCTAAGGTTAAGGATTTGGGACATGTTGCAATTACACATTCTAGCAACTCTTGAGATCGTTTGGCCCGGAGGCAAGCAAACCTAATTTCACTATCAAGAGGTTTGTTAATGAAATCCTCTTCGACAATCTCACGGAGACATTCTAGACTATCCTTAAGGTGAGCACTGTATTCATGAAAAGCATGTTCATTATTCCTAAGATGAGGAGGAATATATTGAAACTGTCACAGTGTATTTCTTGATCTAAGGGTGACTTTGAGACAACATTCTTATTGAAAACAAGTGGCGTTCCCATTTCCCACGACTTCTCGATTCTCAATTTCTTTTTGTAAAGACGTTATTTTTTCGTTGTTTTGGTCACGGGTGACTTTATTGAATCATATAACTCTTTAAAATGTCGTTTAACCTTTTCATTTTCTTCTAGAAAACTCTCGTTTTCCTTTTGTAATGCATTTACTAAGTTTTGAAGATGAAAAGTTTGAGAATTCTGAGAATCTAAAGGAGGAGGCATTTGGGAGCCTGTCATATTGTTCGTTTGACCCTTTAATTGAGAGATTTGGGCTTTCAACTTTCTGATCGTGTTTCAATGAGCTTGAATCGTTCATCCGCGTTTGTTAATTTGAAAAGCGCATCAAACTCGGAGCATCTGAGGATGTCTTGATATTTGAAGTTTTGACATTTTCTTTAAGATGTTGATATTTTAGTTGTAAATTAAAATGCTCAACTTCTAGTTTAGAAAAATGTTTAACCAAATTGTCGTGATCATCCAGTTCAATTTTCTCGTTTAGTTTGGAATTAGTTTTTTCAAGCTCAATGACGCGATCATGGGAGACTTTCGAGCAACTTGAGATAATTCATGAAATTGAGAAGCATTAATGGAACAATTTGTAGCAGTGTAAAACACATCTTGAGTAATACATTCTGAAATAAGATTCTCATTCAAGGTATGCAAGTTCTTCCTCTCAATCTCATTATATTTTAATTCTCGCTCATAGTCACTAACCTCAACTATCATTGCATCAAATTCCTTTTCCATTTCTTTAATATCTGATTTTATCCCCATTTTAAGACTCTCAAAATGATCTTTTAGTTGTTTAAAGAAAGGCATGACCTCGGTTAAATAACATTCTTTCATTTGCTCAAAACCCCTTTCCCTTCCGGTTATCCCGTGGGTGTGATCCTTTTCTTACAAGTTTTCTCAAAATCGACAAATAGTTGAAGAATAACATATTGGGTGATTAAGGTCTTGCTCTTAGTGGCAATAGTTCTAGGAACTAAATGCATTGGTTTATTTGGAGGATACACGATTCGCTTTAGGCAATTTCCTACAAGGGGATTCTTTTCAACAAGATTTTTGACTTTTTGCAAGTCCATATCCTTTTCCGAACACTTGTTAGGGGTCAATAGAGTCCGAGGCTTAAACATGTTTAAGGATATCCAATTTTCCTTAGTGTAATCATGGGGTTTTGTCGTTATATTGTTCTTTTTACACTTTAGGGATCTTCTAGCTTCTTATTCATTTTCTCCTAGTGACTTCATCGATTTCTTATCTTCCTCGGCACTCAGTAGCAACTAGGTTTCTGTCTAGGCTTAAGGATCTCATTACCATCATAAAGTACCTTATGAGCATTTCTAGCCTTTTTAATTACCTCTCGATTAGGTTCCTCAACAAGGGGAATGCTATGCTTATCGCTTAAGACTCTATGCTTAGTGATCATGTGAGCAGTCTGAATGGTGTTCCCTTATACGTACAACTTATTTTCAAGCTTGTTTTTCAAAGTTTTAGATTAGAAAAATCATTCAAAAGTTTTGATTCCTTAGCCTTGAATTCTTGCTTAAGCATTTTAACATTTTCTTGAAGTTCTTGTTTTTGCTTAGCGGTTTTAGAAAGCTTTTCTTGTAAGGAGTTTAACTCTTGTTTTAATACTTCTTCTCTAAAACTACTTTTTCTAATAGTTATGCGTATTTGGTCATCCATTTCCTCACGGGTGGTCAACTCAAACTTAGCACGCTGTTCATAAATAGCAACCCGATCCTTATATATGTTAAGCTCGTGGTAAGGAATCATCAGGCACAAATACAGCGTACTCATGCAGTTCATAATCATCATTTTGAGTAGAAGATGCACAACTAGGTACACAAGTAAAACATCCATGCAACTTACCCCGAGCATTGACATGCAGGTTGTGGCGGTGCATCTCTATCTTGGGTACATCCGAGAGCTTCCATGGAGTTCCTTTGCATTAACTTGCATAGGTTGTGTCTGGTGCACCTCTCTCTCTTGTGAATTTGAGCACGAAGATTCCATTTTTCCATTATCCGACTCATCAATTTTTGTTGTCACTAACATTCTCGCATTCAAAGAACACCCGATTCTTCAACATATACATTACCCAACTTATCACAACAATCTTCAAGCGCACACGACACTCATTCCGTCTTCATTCTTTTGAGCAGATTCTTCAATGTACTTATTCACATTATCCATGAGTTGGATAAATGTCTCAATAATTCTCAATTTCCATTCCGTATGTTTTTGAAGGAAATTCCGGTCAAGTGTTGATCTGTGAATATTCCCCCTGATGAATGGTGAAATTGTTTGTAGATTACTTGAAGAGCTGCACTGGAACCATCCTTTTGAACCTCTTTATTGGTAAGTTGAAGCTTTAAGTGTTCTAAGTTCAATGTGCAAGCTTCTTGTCAATGTAGGTAAGTCCTTTTGGCTGGCGTAAAAGAGCACTACATGTTCGATCCCCAGCTATGGATACTTGAGTTGTATGAGGTGCTTGAGATGAAGTAGCTGTATTTCGATATGGCTCAATGCTGCATTCCATTTGGCGCATAAGCATTCTCATTGTACTGAGAACATGAAGATCTCACATCCTCATTGTTCAATTCAAACATCTTTAACCGATTCAGGTAGCATACTTTATCATTGTTGTCCACAACATCATACAATTTAAGCACTTACGAAATCACACAGGGTGGAGTAAGAGTAAGACATGATGTGGTAGAATGCACGGGATTTTACAAGTCTATGATTTAAACCGAGAAATAGAATCTTTCATGGGATTTTACTAAAATCAAGACCAAACCGTTAAGCAATGACCAATGGAATGTGTTAAGATGAGTGATGGATCGACACAATGATAGACAATTGTGTGTTAGGACTTATGATTGTTTGTGGATAGCGGAGATGTTGTTTGGTTGAGATTTGGATTGGTTTATGCGCATTTTCAGAAATTTAGGTCTAAAAATATAAAACCTCAATAACTTCGGAGCGGATTTAGCCCTCGAAGGTTTACCCACATAGTTCATTCGGCGTGACATTCTCCTCGTTCTCACGATTATGCGTCGGCCGCTTTGATGGGTAGAACGCTGAAAGCGAAAGTTACGGATCAAAAGTTATAGCCGTTTGAAGTTTTGTAGGGAAAAGTCAACAAAATTAAAAGTCGCTAAGAATTCTTGAACCAAGTAAGCTAAGACCAAGTCGCTAGGACCCAAGTAAGCTAAGTAACAACTCGCTAAGCTCCAAGTAAGCTAGCAAAATTTTGACAGCAAGTCTAAACTAAGAACTAAAGTCGCTAATTTGTCGTCGCTAAATAGCAACTCGCTAGGTACCAACTTCGCTAACACCAAATAAGCTAACAATTTTGGCGACAATTCGCTACTCAAGTCGCTAAAACTTCAAGTAAGCTAAAGAGCAACTCGCTTCTACCAAGTAAGCTACCCGTAGTGGAGAGTCCACTACTTGTATCTGTTAATGTCGCTAGGTCTAAGTAAGCTAGCTCCAAAGCGAACTTCGCTACAAAATTGTGAAGCAAGTAAGCTACGAAGAAAAAAATCCGTGGCTCAAGTAAGCTAGCAAGAAAATCTCAAAAAACACCACTTTTCAATCCAAAAACAACCCAACCACGATGATTCAAGCTTACCAAATCAAAACCTAAACACTTGTGATGATTCTAAACACAAAAGTACTATCAAAATCCAAACTTTAACACTAGAAATCAACCAAATGATGCAAAAACCACTAAACTTTTTCAAACTCAAAACCACCTAAAACCACTAGAAATCCAAAGATGTGTAAGATATGATCTAACCATGGCTCTTGATACCAATTGATGGATATTGGATTTCACATACACATCAAACCATAACACAAAGTGGCATTATAAGTGGAATTCTAGAGAGAGAAAGTTAGAGGTTTAGGGAACTTAGTGAGAGAAAGTGAAAGATATTATTATGAGCTCCAACTCTACCTTGGGAGGTAGAGAGTATTTATAGTCTTACATAAATCGCCACACAACTGGTACGTGGATCGGGCATACGAGTGGGTAAAGACCGTCACCGTCCTCACGGTGTTACTAACTAAATACTACTTAACATAAAATATTATGACTACGAGCTTTCTAGCGATTACATATACTTGAGGTGACCGACTCTTTAATACCTGGATTTTCTAATTCCTAACACGCGTTCTCGAGTGTTGTGTGTGGAATGGGATGATTAGAAATCTTTGGAATTAGGGGTATTTATAGGCTAAACCTCGGGTTACTGGGCGTAACAAATATAGGAGTTACTGTAGTAACCTTCTATTTCATCGAAAAGCACTAGATTCGGCTTTGTTACTGGTAACCTAATGAATGATAGTTACGCGAAGTAGTCTTCAATAAACCGGATTTAAGCATTGCCATAAGAAATGCAGCGAGCTTCTGTGCGTAAGTATCAGCGTGGAACCTCTTTGACCTAATATGTAGTTACGTCATTAAGTAACCTCCCCGAGAGGAGTTACGGCACTGTAACCTACGATAAGGATTGGCATCTTGAGTCTTAATAGCTACTGGCGTAATGTGAGAGATAAAATTCACGTAACTTCTGGAAAATAGCATCTTGTGATAAATCTTTAGATATGTTTCCATTTTCGCGTCTCTTTAGCTCCAATGCTCAAATGTGTAATTTGCCTCGCAAGTGGAAAACAATGGAAAAAAGCGTAAATCCATATAAATGATATAAATACGAGCATTACCTCGGAGGAAATTGACACTTAATATTCGGGACTATTTAATGTTATCAATATATATATATATATATATATATATATATATATATATATATATATATATATATATATATATATATATATATATATATATATATATATATATATATATATATATATATATATATATATATATATATATATATATATATATATGTAAACATGTTAATAAAACTAAGAAACATAAATAATAAATATTTTTTATACTAAAACATTCGATAACAAGACTTGTCTTGTTATTCGCTATTTTAATGGGAATTAACAACTAAAAACGGAAAGGTTTTCTAATTAATAAGTATTTAATGTTTATAGTGCACGTTTATCAAAATGTGCCATTTATGAGTATTTAAGGCCATTTTCGAGCATTTAATACTATTTACGTCTTGTGCAAGGGTTACGGATGTCCTAACATTAATAGCGTAGATCAGCAGTGGATAGCGGACTTATAGGTTGGCCATCTAATCTAATAAGATCCCGCTTAGGCAATTGGGATAACGTTATTAATGGGTGAATTATCCTTATGACTCGCTAGGATGCACGGTTTATGGGATAATAGCGACGAATAAATGATTGAGTTTATCGAGTTGGCAATTGATAAGGTCTAACTATTTATTAGAAAGTTATTGGACTATGGAGCTTATCACTTAGACATCTCATTGTGTTGCATTGAGTCACAGTGTGGTTATTTGAGTGCATTCATGATATCATGTTGAGTCGATAGACACACACCACGGCTTGATACCAAACGCTAGGACTAAGCTGATTGGAACAAGATATTTTTGGAGATAAAGAAAAGGAATACATTGAGGGTAGATAGCGTTGATTTTGGAAATATATATTAAGAAGTGGTTTATATTAATAGGTTGTGTCGAATCAAAGAGTTGTGAGGCGTGTTACACAATTATCTCCGTTGCTAGTGTTTGTTTGTGTGCTGCTTGCTTGAGGTGAGTTTCATAGCCCTACTTTTATCTCTGTTTTTAACTAATTTGGGGTGAGAAATCATGCTACTCTTTTGGACCTTTTAATCTATTGATTGCTTATGTGTTATTTATTTTAGATAGATATGTGGTATTTTGTTGCCTTATTGCTATGACACTTGCCTAGCTAAGTATAGACTTCACCTCGACCTAGTCCAGGTAGCATTTGTTCTAGACCTTGCTACAACTGTGCTGGCTAGTGTTGCTTAGGGCCCTACTATGACGTCTGATATGTTATTGATGGTGTTGTTGATTGTGTTATTGGTATGTGATTGGTGTGATATTGTGTATCTATCTTAGGTCTCGTATAGCAAATAAACTCCTACATGTCTACTATTGAATTTGAACTTAAACCTATGAACTCACCAGCATTAGCTGACCTTTTAGCATGTTTTTCTCAGGTATCTAAGTGATGTTTGGAATGTTTGTTACGTGGAAATTTGGGCAATGAGGCATGGTTGAAGGATCATATTTAAACTCTGATAATATTATGCGGACCTATTTTATAAATCATGTTGGGCCTTACATTTAACTATTTTGGGATGATTGTATTGGATAATTAAATTTAGGATTGGTTTTTTGAGTTATAATATGACTATCTTGTTTGCTATACTTGTGTGATGTATCAATCCATGTAACGCCCCGAAAACTTGTTTAAGTCTTCCGCTGTACCTTGATTTGGGGGTGTTACAGATTGGTATCAGAGCCAAGGTTATAGAGAACTAGGTATTTAATAAAACTTAAACTATAACCACTTTTTTAGAAAAATTGATCATCGATCGACGCATGCCACCGCCGGAAGCTTCTTTATTTAAGTATGGTATGAACTGTGATTTGATTATTGAGATATGATGAATTGTGAATTGATTATTGAGATGTTATGTTTTGGGATATGATTATTGATTTTGGGATTATGAGCTTGATTATATGATTGATATGAGTTGGGATTATATGATGTGTGGGTTATTTGATAGAATGGAACTTATGTGTTTTGTTTAAGGGCATATTTTGAGTAATGCGGTACCTCTATTTTAAAGCTTTCATTATCTGATATATGTTTTGGTTGAGTTGATGCGCTCATTAGAACTAGTAGTTTTGAACACTTATACCTACCTATGCCTTTGTCACGTGCACCATGCCTTCACTAGCTTATGATGTGTCGAGGATGTCCTTCTTCTTTGCTACTTCCCCATCATTGACTCTCGATGGTATTGCAGGGTGATCCCTATGTGATTGCCCGACACTCTAGTTCTACTTCATCATCATCTGATCTCCCTAGCTCATCTTGGTTCTCACATTACATCGTCTTAGCTTACGAGCCCATACTCCTAGACTTACTTCGTAGTACTACTCGTATGTCTATGCATCCCGGTACCATCATCACCTATTCACCTAGCGCCCCACTCTCTTACATCATCACCACAGCATCACCATGTCTTAGAAGACCCTAGAACCCCTCTGTACCACCTCGTGATTCACCTTCACGAGAGACGCCGACTCATGGACTCCCCCTCTGTAGATGAGGATGAGGAGGAGTATGTAGAGGAGGATGTAGATCCGTGAGGAGGGATGATACCAGGCTATCCCGCGGAATGGGGTACTCCACATTGCGGAGTCTGGCTGAGGCATTCTCGGTGACCGACTCTCCCCTTACCTTTGCATGAGCCTGATTCTCCTGGGAAGCCTTTTGACTTTGGCTCACCTCCTCACTCACCTGAGATAGGTAGCCAACTAGGTTCAGAGATACCATCAGATATTCCCTCAGAGCCCGAGGAATATGGGGAGACGGGTCTGATTTGGGATAGGATTATGATGCAGGTTTTATCTTGACGTGTCTTAATATTTATAGTGTCTCGCTATACCTATGGTCTACCTTAATGCACTAACGGAAGTGATACCCGGTCATGTGTAGTGTAGTAAATGGTAAAAGCTAGGTCGCCCCAAGAGCTATGTGTGTGGATAATTACTAAGTCTAATGGTCACGTAATATTAATGGTTTGATAGGGTTTAAATTAATTAAACTACTAATGCAGAATATAAAAGCAAATAAATGGGCGTAAGGGAAATCAATAGAGGAATAGTGGTGCTAACCTAGTTAATCCTCCTAACTAGTTATGTCTACGTCTACATACTTCCAATTACTTGTGTGGGGTCAAATTGAGAGGACAAAGATCATTTGGTCAATTCGCCCTAACATATAACGTAAAGAAGATGCCACCATAGGAGAAATCAAAGTCAAAACCGTCATAAGTCCCTGTTGTTCCCTGGTCCCCTAAGCCGAAGTCATTAATTAGCAGCTACATTCTAGATTCTAAATAGTGAGTGCCCAGCCGTTAGGAACTTAGACACTACACCCCCCATTTCTTAAGTTCATCCAAACGATAGGTGATCAGTTGGTCAAATCGCATAAGTAGAAAGGGTCATCATTTGGTCATATCTTACCCTTCCCGTCTCAGTCCGCTCACCTAGGGTCAATTGGTCATATCTCCTAGGCAAATGGCCTCTATCGTCATTCAAAACTACCGAACCAAGGGTGACTACCAAAGAACTATGCATGCATACACTTAGAAATAATTGTACGGAAGTAAAGGTAAACGCAAACAAAACAATTAAGGAATCATAACTAGGCTAGCACCAAAGGATGCTTAGCCGCTCATATTAATCATGCACATCAATTCAATATTCAAAGGTACGAAATACATGATTTGAAAGTAAAAGAAATATAAAACGCTAAAGCTTATCGCAATGGTGTGACTTATCCCTTGGAAACAGTCGTGATGCTTCCCTAGACCTTCCTTGAGATTTTTCCCACGCTCTCGAGTGTTGTGTGTGGAATGGGATGCTTGAAATGCCTTTGGAATTAGTGGGGTATTTATAGGTCAGTGCGGGTTACGGCGAACCCATAGAGGAGTTACGCCGTAACCTTCTATTTCTCCATAAATGCACTAGATCGCTAGTTACGCATAACCTAAGAAGTGGTTACGCCGTGTCTCAATAAACTCTCGGTTACCGTAGTGTATTTGCAATAGTTACTGGCGTAAGTATCGGCGTGGAACCTCTTTTGACCTAATGGAGTTACGCCGTAACCTTTGGAAGGGAGTACATGCCGTAACCTCTTGATAAGTTGGACTTACGGGTCACGCAAATAGTTACGGCGAATGTGAGAGATGAGTTAGTAACTTCTTCCAAATAAGCATCGCGGATAAATCTTTAGTAATGTTTTCATTTCGCGTCTCTTTAGCTCCAATGCTCGTAATTTACCTAAAAGTGTAAAACAATGGAAAACAAGCGTAAATCCATATAAATGATATAAATAACGAGCATTATCGGTGGAAATTGACACTTAATATTCATGACTATTTGATGTTATCAAATATCCCCCCACTTGAACTCTACTTGCCCTCAAGTAAACCTTATTAGATAGATTCCTAAAAACATATATATCCCAAAACCTGGAAAATATGAATTTACAAATCCTTATGCTAGAAGAATAAAACAAAATTTTAACACCTCACGAAAATGGGAACAAACACTCAAATCTCTCAACTATTCTAAGTGTCAATTTTAGGTGATCACCACGCACGATCATAGCATGTATTCTATCATAAGCTTGGCGGTTACACAAATCTCCACCACTAGAGTAAAGGGCTAAACAATTTTCGAAGGCAATATGGGTAGACACGACAAAGGTTAAGGGGTGACTCGTCATTACTAACATTTTACGGCGAAGTGGACAAAATCAATGATACATGACCAAATCCATGGCCAAGATACCAAAGATTGCCCGCTGCATCACCTAGACATGCTTCATGACTAAAGGGTAGGATAAGACATTGGATATATAATTGGTGTAAAATGAAAAACAAGCAGGTAGTCTATATCTATAACTAAGTCATCACCACTTACCGTCCGCCCAAAGTTCAAGCTTAGAAGTCTAGAGACCGGATCATGAAATGCAAGGTAGATGCGTCATTAGAGGACGTCGTGATGGGCACACTACATTTTCTTCTTTAGTTGGTATAACTCCAACTCCAATCTTCAGATGTGACCGAGGTGGCCTCCTCGATACTAAACAATAAAGCTCATACAATAGTGCTTATAACAACGCACTTTACAAAATCATAACTCAATCAACTTTTTTTTTGGGTCAAACATGATAACATAACATCCTTCCACTTGAGATGAACAATGGGAATTCGGGGGGTCTTCAATGATCTTCATGATTGTTGTCAATGAAAGCGTGATTTCCAAACCTTTCCACTCGAACCTTGAACTTAGGCAAATGATAAATTCCCAATTACAAATAAAGACTACAGGGTAGGCTAAGGTGTAAGGGTGTAACGAAACAATATATTGGGGTGACAAAATGAAAGGAATGACTCAGAAGGGTGTGTCTAGGGGTATCTTGCACTAAAGGGGAGTGCAACAAAAAGGGTTTCACATAGGGGAATTAAAAGTCGGTGACTAATCGATAGACTCACAATGGTAGGCTATTTGGGTGATAATCCTATAATACTGCCTTCTAAAGCTGAAAAGTCCAAATACATCGAGCTAACTCAACATACCGCCTATGGTCTCGAAAATGATGCAAAGGCCAAATTCTAAAGTTTACAAGCTACCGGCACACTCATAATTTGGTGGATTTGGGGTAAAATATTGGTAACGGATAAGGCTAATCTCACCAGGTAATATCAAGGGTTGTATGTGCTCGGCTAAGGTCTAATCTAGTTAGGTTCGGAAAAACATGTCAAAATTTTAAAATGGCATAATTTTTCAAAATAAACTAGAAAAAATGAGGCTTAAATAAAGTTCAAGAGATAATTCTACTCCCGCCCCCACTTTTTGTACTAGGCATTAAAATAAAGGTGAAGAGAAAGGTAGAATTAGAGCGAGAACTTCCCTGAAATTTGCTCCAAAAATAAAGAAGGCCCACGAAAGGATGGGTGCCTTCTAAAGCGCCATGAACAAACTTCAATCCCTGAAATCACAATACCGACAAGCATAATTCTAAAAAAGAAAAAAAAATGAAAAACAAACCTAACTCACTTTAAGAGGAATCACGGTTGCATTTAGCTTAATGCAACAAGTTTTAAACCACTTGGTGTCCCAAGTGGACGAGTGAAGTCTTGAGGGTTTACAGGAACACACTCACAAAGTTCATTTAAAACTAATACAAGGTTACCGTTTTAAAATGAAAGAATTAGCGAAGGATAGTTACGCCAGAACTCCTATGAGAGTTACGCCAGAACCGCAAAACCCTGGTATAAGGAGTAGGCGAATAGTTACGGCGTAACCACTCGAGATGGTATTACTGCGTAATTGGTAATGCGCCAAGAATTTACCGCTAAAATGATGGTTACTGCTAATCACTAAGATGAGTTAAGAATTCTGCTCAGTAACAAAGAATCGGCAGCACTTGGTGATAATTACTTCTTTGTCTCCTTGTAAAAATGGTTAGAAAACACAAAACCCAAATGTAAAAGTAAGTAAAACAAAGAAAGGGATAATTCGGGTTGTCTCCTAAAGAGCACTTTCTTTATTAACGAAGTCTTTAAGTTAGACTCTGAGCGTGGGCTACCAAAGGCTTGTTTGTCATCTCGTTGACTGGCAATCTCTCCATGTTGAAGCGGTGATCAAATTCTCATCCCGCTTGTATCCTTTCCAAGTTCTAAACACCCTTAGTAAAAAAGATTATCTTTTGGTAGGGGTGATCAAAACCTTCGGCCTTATCTTCTTCACTAATACCAAGCAAATGGCCAGAGCATAACTTAACGCTGTCTTTTAGTCCAATTTTTAAAATTTTTGACGGTCCTTGGCATTTTGAAAGCAGCTTTATAAATGCGCCAATCTTCAACCAAACCCAGTCAAATTCTTCTTCTCGCTTTTATCAAGCCCGGATACTTCTTTAAAGGGTTTTGAAAATCACCCCAGCCATCCATACATCGCCACCAATTCGCTAACATCATCCAAAACCACAAAGTCGACTAGAACGAAAGTGTGTTCCTACAAAAACTCGTGATGTTTGTTGCTATCCCGAGGAAGTTGTTTTCCTTTGTAATCGAGCTCCCTTTTCCATAACACGTTGTAGCATTCCTTAGAGATAATGTTGATCGGGAATTGTGTCGATAAATGGGTGAAATCAATGAACCCAATTTTGCATGAGATCTTCAGATAGTAGGGATTCCTATGATGGATTCGTGCCCCCATTTCATAAAACCCGTGGTTGGTCCGATTGCGAATGTTTTTCGTAGTTATCTTGCCAATGGGTCATCTCACATCTCTTGAGAGGTCTTCGACTTAATCCTAAGTTATCCTCTTCCTTAAAATTCCGCGAAAACATCAAAATCTTTTCCCGAGTCAAGCTCTCCGTAATCCGAGGGGTCGATACATTAAGAAATTTTCAAGGGCTTCACCAAAATTCCCCACCGGGTCAATTGCACATACCTTCTCCCCGGTAGACAAATTTTCATTAGGTCCAATGTGGCTATCTCTCCATTAGCTTGAGTCAATTTTCTCCGCAAAGACATCCACTTTAGTGTGAAGATAGTAAGCATGGGTCTTCCTAAAATGACAATGTATCCTGTTGTATTCCAGAATGTCAAGAATCACAAAATCCACTAGGAAAAATAATCTCTTAATCTACACCAATACATTTTCAACTTTTCTAATGGCATTGCATGGATCGTCGACCATTTCAATTTTCATCTTGGCCGTTTTTAAGTTGTCAATTTCCATACTCAAAACATCGAACGCAGGCATTATGCTATTATACTAGCCCAAGAGCGCTGTATGCTACACATGTTTAGGCTCTCGATATATAGAAAGGGAGAGTAAAGCATCCAGATCTTTTTCCTTTTGCGGTAACTCGTTCCTCAAAACCGCCTGAAAGCATCTTTCGTTGAGGCTTAATAGTCTCATCATAGCTTAATTCCCGTGCAATATCATGACGATCGTAATCTTTAGTAGGAGGGTTTACCAAGAAAGTTTGGTCCAAAAGTGATTGTCTTTCCATGTTGATTCGTAAACGCTAACCTTTCCTAAAAGGTCAAAGGTTCTTCGTGGATAGTTTCTACAGTGTGGACAACTTCTTCCTCCCGAGCTATTAGGTAATCAGAGATAGCTTCTGAACACGAACTAATACTTCTCTCTAATCTCTTAATCCTTTCATCGTGAATTTTAATAGAAGAGATTGTCTTATCCACGAATGCTTTCATCATTTTTTCTATCCTATCATCGCGCTCTCCAGATTCTTTGATGTGGTCAAGAATCTTTTTCTCAAGATTGTTCCCGGTATTGGTCTCAAATACACTTTTAACCTTCTCAACCCTACATGCTTCAGCTTCTCTTTCCAACCTTCGTTTTTAGAAAATTTCCCCGTAATTGTAATCTTGCTTTGTAATTGTCTTCATTACCTTATGATCGGTTATCTCTGGTCCATTATCCTGTATCCATGTACCACTTGTAGCAATGTTCAGAAATCCGCTGAATACATTCCAAGGCCTGATTAGGAGTCATGCTAGGAATAGGTCTTAGTGAATCAAGGAGTTCTCGGTTTACATTAATCCCTACGAGAAGACATATAATACGTCGATGTTTGTTCAAATCATTAGTAGGGCATCGATAGAGAAGCTCATTAAATCTTTCCCATGCTTGGTACATCGTTTCTTTCTCCAATCGCACTTGAAATTGGTAGATTTTCCCGGAAGCCTAGCCATTTTAAAGGAGGGCAAAATTCTTTGCCGATAACTCCTTTCTTAGTTTTCCCCATGCTTCTTTACATTCACTAGGAAGTTTGTTATACCATCTTTGTCGCTCCAAATTCGGTGAGAGTCATAGAAAAATCCTTGCAATGGATGAATAACGGGATTACCCCTCGACGTTAAAAGAGATGATAAGTGGAGAACTTCATCTACGGATCCTGAACGTCCTCATCTTCGTCTCCAAAACTTAAGCTCATGTAGCTCTCTTTAATAATATGATCGGGGATGGAGTATTTTTGTTGGAGAGTCCTGAGTGTTGAAGCTTAATGCGCGCTGATTATCGCTTGGTCGGTCCAAATCTTTGCTCCATGGTAAGGTCATCGATATTATTATTATTGATGACCTCCGTTCTCATATCCGATCGGGTGCGACTCGTAAAATGAGAAGATGTTGTGAATAGGAACCGGAGAATAGATCTTTCTTTTTCAAATTGCTTCTCAGGGTCAATAAATGGGGTGGCGTGAAAAGGGCCTTGAGCCGCGAAGTCTTGTATCCCGACATTATTAGAAAGAAAATTAAAAGCAGATTTAATACAAAATCTTAAAATAGCTCTAGGCAAGAACGGCGCCAAAACTTGATGGGTTTTTGCCATCACCGGATCTTAATATTTATAGTGTCTCGCTATACCTATGGTCTACCTTACTAATGCACTAACTGGGCAGATACCCGTCGCGTGTAGTGTAGTAAATGGTAAAGCCGAGGTCGCCCCAAGAGCTATGTGTGTCGGATAATTACTAAGTCTAATTGTCACGGAATATTAATGGTTTGATAGGGTTTTAATTAAACTACTAATGCAGAATATAAAAGCAAATAAATGGTCGAAGGGAAATCAATAGAGGAATAGTGGTGCTAACCTAGTTAATCCTCCTAACTAGTTATGTCTACGTCTACTTACTTCCAATTACTTAGTGGGGTCAATTCGAGAGGACATCATTTGGTCAATTAAGCCCCGAACCTATCGGCAAAGATGCCACCACAGGAGAAATCGGGTGCACTGGCCATAAGTCATGTTGTTCCCGGTCCCCAAGCCGAGTCATTAAGTACCACTACATGCTAGATTCTAAATAGTGAGTGCCCGGCCGTTAGGAACTTAGACACTACACCCCCCCCCATTCTTAAGTTCATCCAAACGATAGGTGATCAGTTGGTCAAATCGCACAAGTAGAAAGGGTCTTTAGTTGGTCATATCTTTACCCTTCCCGCCTCACGGTCTGCTCACCTAGGGTCGCATTGGTCATATCTCCTAGGCAATTGGCCTCTATCGCCATTCAAAACTACCAAACCAAGGGTGACTACCAAAGAACTATGCATGCATACACTTAGAAATAATTGTACGGAAGTAAAGGTAAACGCAAACAAAACAATTAAGGAATCATAACTAGGCTAGCACCAAAGGGTGCTTAGCCGATCATATTAATCATGCACATCAATTCAATATTCAAAGGTACGAAATACATGAATTGAAAGTAAATGAAATATAAAACGCTAAAGCTTATCGTAATGGTGTGACTTCTCCCTTGGAAACAGCCCAGATGCTTCCCTAGACCTCGCCTTGAGATTTTTCCCACGCTCTCGAGTGTGTGTGTGTGGAATGGGATGCTTTGAAATGCCTTTGGAATTCGTGGGGTATTTAATAGTTAAAATTGGCGGGTTACAGGTTTGCGTAACCCATAGAGGAGTTACGCAACCTTATATTTCTCGTAAATGCATTAGATCGCTAGTTACGGTAACCTAAGAAGTGGTTATGCCGTAGTCTTCAATAAACTCGTTACGCCGTAAGTGTTGCAATAGTTACGGCGTAAAGTATCATCGGCGATGGAACCTCTTTTGACCTAATGGAGTTACGTCAGAACCTTTGGAAGGAGTTACGCAGTAACCTCTGATAAGTTGGACTTCTAGGTCACGCAATAGTTACAGCGTAATGTGAGAGATGAGTTACGCCGTAACTTCTTCCAAATAAGCATACTGTGATAAATCTTTAGTAATGTTTCCATTTCCGAATCTCTTTAGCTCCAATGCTCGTAATTTACCTGAAAGTGTAAAACAATGGAAAACAAGCATAAATCCAAATAAATGATATAAATAACGAGCATTATCGGGGGAAATTGTCACTTAATATTCAGGACTATTTGATGTTATCAGATTACATCTCAGGGTGTTAGGCTTAGTCAGTTGACAAATAGACTTGTTGGAGTATCGAGGGCTAGTGTAGAGGATTTGAGAGCAGATATTGGTTCCGAAGTTAGGAGGACTATGATTCTGAGAGAGGGTATGTCAGAGCTCCATGAGCAGGTAGGGGACCTGCTGAGAGGGTTCAAGGATCGAGATGCATCTGGGAACCAGCTATGGCAAGGTAGCCGAAGTTGGAGAGAGGGAGGTCAGAGATCTAAGAGTGATCACGATGCTCAGCGTGTTGAGCTTTCATCTCTATGGAGGGAGGTTGACGATTTTAGGAGATCAGTTAAGAGTGTTCGTGATCGTGGCTAGATTGTGTTAGGTTCATAGCATTGTACCATCTTGAAACTGAATAGTCTCTAGTTCGAGATACAGATCTATCCTAGTTATCTTGTTAGTATCGTTGTTTGGACCATTTTTTATTACTTCGTATCCTTTCATGTATTCCACTTCGAAACCTATGAGTTATGGTTATTAGAACGTGCATCCTTTAGTTTTGATTCGGTCTCTAGTTATTTCGTTATGATGTAGTGTTATCCTTGTTGGCCTTGATTATGTATTCGTGTTGTTAATACAAATAAGTCGTAAAAACGTTTATTTATATTTTACGATATTCTAATGTTTTGCCGATAACAAACGTAAAATCATTTTAACGAAACAAATAAAATACGTAAATGGTTTGAGTCAATAGTTTACTAACACACTTACATTTTTCATACAAAACACTAAACAAGTAATAGTGCCTTTATGATTTAGTGATGCATATGTACAACAACTAGTGTTTACATATTGGGTAGATATATACATAATTAGTATGTATTGTAATGGGTAATACAATGGGTAGAAGTTTAAGTATTTGACCCATTGACTAAATACATTGGATATAGTTGGGTAAAACCCAAAGTCCATGACCCATACCCATGAAGCATAACCCATAACCCATTGCATGACATCATGCATAAGTCATAATGGGTATTATCCATGACCCATGGAGCTAACCCATGACCCATGGACTAGATGCATTGCATCTAGTTGATACATTGTATCTACTTGGATACCCATGGTCCAAAGTCTAGGACCCATGACCCATAACCCATGACCCAAAACCCATGGGCAAAGAGGAGCGTCCCACGGTTCCCCAAGTTTACACTGGACGGATCCCTCAAGTAAGGGATATGTGGGATCCGTGGAACAAAGAGCTTATTTTCTTCTATAAATAGTGAGCCATTTCTTCATTTTGGGTTGCAACTGCTACACATACTTTCTCCTAGTATTGTAAACCTTCTAACCTCATATCCAAAGGATCTCTCTATGTAGTTTTTGTTTGTTTTTGTGTAATTCTCTAGGTTCCTCTTAAAGGCGATAACATCACCTCTTGAAGTCGAGCACGCTCAAGTCCATGAGTTTCCATGCTTCGTCATCATTGATGCAGGTTTTACTGACCATGTTTTAATATTTATAAAGTCTCGTTATACCTATGGTCTACCCTAGTGTACTAACGGGCAGTGTACCGGGTCGCGTGTAGTGTAGTATTCAGTAAAGCCGAGGTCGTCCCAAGAGCTATGTGTGTTGAATTATTACTAAGTCTATGTGTCACAATGTTTAATAATGGTTTCGATAAGGAATTAATTAATTAACTACTAAAGCAGAATAAAGCAAATAAAAGCAGATGAAAGATAAATGGAAAATCAATAGAGGAGAGTTGTGCTAACCTAGTTAATCCTCCTGGCTAGTTATGTCTACGTCTACTTACGTCCAATTACTTCAGGTGGGGTCAAAGTCGAGAGGACAACATTTGGTCAATTCGTCCTAACCTATCGGCAAAGATGCCACCACAGAGAAGTCGTGTCCCCTCATAAGTCCTGTTGTTCCCGCTCCCCTGCCAAGTCATTAAGTACCGCTACATGCTAGATTTATAATAGTGAGTGCCGGGCCAAGTAGCAACTTAAACACTCACCCCCTAATTCTTAAGTTCATCCAAACTGTAGGTGATCAGTTGGTCAAATCGCACAAGTAGAAAGGGTCGTCAGTTGGTCATATCTTACCCATCTCATCTCAGTCCGCTCACCTAGGGTCAGTTGGTCATATCTCCTAGGCAATTGGCCTCTACCGCCATTCAAAACTACCGAACCAAGGGTAGCTACCAATAAACTACGCATGCATACACTTAGAAATAATTATACGAAAGTAATGTAAACACAAACAAAACAATTAAGGAATCATAACTAGGCCAGCACCAAGAGGTGCTTAGCCGCTCATATTAATCATACAAACCATTTCAATATTCAAAGGTTTAAAATACATTAATCAAAGTAAAGAAAATATAAAATGCTAATGCTTATCGTAGGGGAGTGATTTCTCCCTTGGAGACAGCTCGTATGCTCCTCCGACCTTCCTTTAGCTTTTTCCGACTTCTCTGATTGTTGTGTGTGGAATGGGATGATTAGAAATCTTTTGGAATTGCGGGGTATTTATGGGCCAGATCAGGTTACGGCGTAACTATAACAAGAGTTACTGCCGTAACCTTCAATTCCTTCAGATTTTGCACTAGATTCTGCTAGTTCACGGTAACCTTATTAGTGGTTACTCTAGTCTTCAATAAACTTGGTTACGCCAGTAGTTGATGGAATAGTTACGCGTAGTTATCACGGCGCGGAACCTCATTTGACCTAATAGAGTTACGCAGTAGCCTTTGGGGAGAGTTACTGCAGTAACCTTCTGATGAGTTGGTTTTCGAGTCACCCAAGTTACGTAATATGAGATGAGTTACGCCGTAAGTTATTCAAAATCAGCATACTATGATAAATCTTTTGATATTTCTCTAATTCCGCGTCTCTTTAGCTCCAATGCTCGTAATTTACCTAAAAGTGGAAAACAATGGAAAACAAGCGTAAATCCATATAAATGATATAAATTACAAGCATTATCGGGGGAAATTGACACTTAATATTCAGGACTATTTGATGTTATCAATCATCAAGACTACTGAGGTTCTCTTATTGATAAATATTTCTTCCTCCCTAGAAGTGTTGTGTCAAAGACATAGGTGAAAGATGTCTAAAGAGTCAAGACGAAGGCATTAGTGAAAGGTGCTTAACGTCTATGTCAAAGGCATTAGTGAAGGATGCCAAAAGAGTCAAGACGATGGCATTAGTGAAAGGTGCTTAACGTCTGTTTCAATGGCATTAATGAAAAATGCCAAGGGTTTGATATGGTGTATCAATGTACAAATAGAGATAGGTTGTATCTAAGGATATTGATATCCTTGATGATGTTGTAATAAGGAGTGGGTCTCCTTTTGGGATAAGTGTCGTGTAGTGTTGGGTAGTAGTTCCTCCTTTGTAATGGAACTCGGATAAAGTGTAGGCGACATTGTCATAGGTGTGGTTCTACCTTGTGGAAGAACCCGGTGTCTAGTCTTACCGGAAAAAGAGTAGGCGACGATGTGAAGGCTTCTCCGGCATAAGGAGTTGTGTCGTGTAGTGATTACCTTACAAACATCCTTTTCCTCTTTTCTTGGCTGCTGAGAGCCGGATCCCTAGGATTATCCTAGACGGATCCCTCATTGGAGGGAACCGTGGGAACCGACTGGCAGATTCAACAAATCCTACCTAAAACAATCATTTCAAGCTCTCCTTGCTAACTTGAACACTCCATCTTGTCTTAATTAAACTCATAGATCAGTGCAAATCTGTAGTTGACCCTTGTGCATGCAAATCATCACATTTCTAAGGATCTTAGTGGCTTAAGTCTTTAATGCACTTCCCAAATCCTTCCCTTTATAAGTCATCTTGTTAGAACTTCTTAGTCATCAACCCCAACTTAAGTCTCAAAGATTTATAAACCTTTCTCTTAGTCATTCCATCATAAGGAAAGATCCTAGTGCTAACTCATCCACCAAAGGACCACCCAAAAAACTTGCTCGTGTTGTACTCGAGATTTCCTCAACCGAATCATCTCCCGTTAAATCCACAAATGCTAGGATTTCTCCTCCACCAACTCAACCAATCAAACCAATCCCCAAAAGGATTGTTCCCACAAAAATATCATCACCAAACACCACAATTCCTACGAAACCAAATACACCCATTTCCACCCAACCATCATCTTTGGTGCCTAGAGCCATATCATTTACCACTTCACAATCATCTCCACATCTCTACAACTTAGAGGACTTACCTCCTAGGCCATCCCATCCTCCACCATTGCCGACACTCTCTTCAATAGAGAAGATTGTGCAACAAAACTAAGGTGTTGAATCAACACTTGCACCGGTATCGTTTTCTCCATTTCCATCAAATGGACCATTTAGGAGTATGAGGAATGATCAAAGTCAACCACCCGACCACATGGAAGTTGACACCTCTCTACCTCCACCATCATCCTTTGTTGAGCCATCATTGAATGTGCCTCCACCAATCCCTATTTTTTTTGAGGATCCTCAACCCTCTTCACTTGATCCTCCACATCAAGCCGCTCCATTTCTACCACCACCTTTTCCAAGCCATGACAAGGATTGTTATAATTGTCAACACGTTGAAGGCTTGATACATGAACTACGTGAAGAGCAACATTTCATGTTTTATCACCTCCTCGAACGTTTTGACGAAGTCAGCAAACCTAAACAACCGTGAGCTTAAGGATTCAAGTGGTGTCCTAGTCTTAAACTTAACTTAGATCGTTTAGGAATCACATTTCATGTTTAAATCATTCTCTTAGTTTTTAGAGATTTGTAGATCATTTCTCGTTTGTTTTATTGAATGAGATTACATGTTATGTGCCATATTGTCTTGAGAGTATGTTTGTTACCTTAATACATATCTCATTTTGATGTTAACATCATTTGTTACATCACCATTGCTATATTTTGTTTACAGTAAGACGGATCCCTCTATTTTGCCTAGACGGATCCCTCCAAAGAGGGAATCGTGGGATCCGTGCAACAGAAGACCTATTTACTACTAACTTGAGTCTTATTTGCATGAAATTATGCATTATATACTTGTTTTCTAACCTTTGTTTTGTAGATTTTCAATATACACATGAAGACTTTGACACCCTAAGCTAAGGGGAGTTTCGTGTCAAAGCAATACATTGCAAAATCATTTGCAATATAATCCAATTAGGATTACATTACACGATGTCCCCTTGCAAAGTTGCAATCATCAAGGGGGAGCATATTCGTCACATAGACGAAACCATTTGCACATATAGTTGCAATGCACTAGTTTAGTATTTCTTCTTACTTGACGCCCTCACAAAGGGATGGACTTGTCAAGGGGGAGCTAAGACGAGAACACTTCCCGTCACTTGCTCTCTATATTTTCTTTCTTTCTTTTTACATGTTTCTCTTAAAACAATGTGTTAGTTTCTTTTACACTCTTTTTTGTTTCACAAAAGGGGAGAAGAGTAACTCCAATTCAAACTTTTACGAATTTTAGTTTTTCCTTAAAATAATCTTATGTTTCGTCATCAACAAAAAGAGGGAGATTGTTAATACAAATAAGCCGTAAAAACGTTTATTTATATTTTAGGATCTTCTAATGTTTTGTCGATAACAAACGTAAAATCATTTTAACGAAACAAATAAAATACGTAAATAGTTTGAGTCAATAGTTTACTAACACACTTACATTTTTCATAAAAAATACTAAACAAGTAATAGTGCCTTTATGATTTAGTAATGCATATGTACAACAACTAGTGTTTACATATTGGGTAGATATATACAAAATTAGTATGTATTGTAATGGGTAATACAATGGGTAGAAGTTTAAGTATTTGACCCATTGACTAAATACATTGAATGTAGTTGTGTAAAACCCAAAGTCCATGACCCATACCCATGGAGCATAACCCATAACCCATTGCATGACATCATGCATAAGTCATAATGGGTATTATCCATGACCCATGGACTAGATGCATTGCATCTAGTAGATACATTATATCTACTTGGATACCCATGGTCCAAAGTCTAGGACCCATGACCCATAACCCATGACCCATGACCCATGACCCAAAACCCATGGGCAAAGAGGAGCGTCCCACGGTTCCCTTAGTTTACACTGGACGGATCCCTCAAGTAAGGGATCCGTGGAACAGTAGCTTATTTTCTTCTATAAATAGTGAGCCATTTATTCATATTGGGTTGCCACTCCTACACATACTTTCTCCTAGTATTGTAAACCTTCTAACCTCAGATCCAAAGGATCTCTCTATGTAGTTTGTGTTGGTTTTTGTGTGATTCTCTAGGTTCCTCTTAAAGGAGAGAACATCACCTCTTGAAGTCGAGCAAGCTCAAGTCCATGAGTTGCCATGCTTCGTCATCATCAAGACTACTGAGGTTCTCTTGTTGATAGTTCTTTCTTCCTCCCTAGAAGTGTTGTGTCAAAGACATAGGTGAAAGATGTCTAAAGAGTCAAGACGAAGGCATTGGTGAAAGGTGCTTAACGTCCATGTCAAAGCCATTAGTGAAGGATGCCGAAAGAGTCAAGACGAAGGCATCAGTGAAAGGTGCTTAACGTCCGTGTCAAAGGCATTAGTGAAGGATACCAAAAGAGTCAAGACGATGGCATTAGTGAAAGGTGCTTAACGTCTGTGTCAAGGGCATTAGTGATGAATGCCAAGGGTGTACAATCGATATGGTGTATCGATGTACAAATAGAGATAGGTTGTATCCAAGGATATTGATATCCTTGATGATGTTGTAATAAGGAGTGGGTCTCCTTTTGGGATAGGTGTCGTGTAGTGTTGGGTAGTAGTTCCTCTTTTGTAATAGAACTCTGTATCTAGCCTTGTACCGGATAAAGTGTAGGCGACGTTTGTATTAGGTGTGGTTCTACCTTGTGGAAGAACTCTGTGTCTAGCCTTGTACCGGAAAAAGAGTAGGCGACGTTGTGAAAGCTTCTCCGCCATAATGAGTTGTGTCGTGTAGTGATTACGAACTCTCGAGTAGGTGACTCGGGGAGTGGAGCAGGGCAAGGAAGGCGTCCTTGTAGCCGAACCACTATAAATACTTGTGTCATGGTTTTGCGTTTCTTACTCTTTACTTTTACATTACATACTTACATATCTATCTATCAATGTCCAACATACACATCTAAATAGATTGACATAAGTCGATCCAAATATTTTAAAACAAAGTTTTAATCGGTAAAACTATTCACCCCCCTTCTAGTTTTCCACACATGCGTTATTCGATAATCCTTGGAACCAAACTCAGTCTTATAGAGCGTGAATTGTGAATTTATGAAACCGTTGTTTTAACCTTCAGATCAATGGAACCATGACGAAACCCGCCTAGGACCAACCGAAGCTCGTTTGTGGTTATGTCCGCCGAGGTCGCCGTCCGATTCCTCACCACTCCACCCGTTGAGAAGCGAACACCGATAACCCCCATTTGTTGGGAACCCGAATGTTAACGCATCGTCTTTGAAATGGTCCCTTGCTCCACCAACCCTCCACCTTTGAATCAAGCCCACATCGACGACTTGTGACACAACGTAGCCGAACTACTAGCCGAAGTCTAATCACTCTAACACATCCGTGGAACCCCACCGATTAATCGAGCTCGAGGTTGTACCTATAAAGAGTTCCATTTATGTGGTTCCATCGAAGTCCGGAGGAACCAGGGAGTGGTTTACCTCACAAGGTGGATGGAGAAAACTCGAAGCCAGATTTATCGCTAGTAACCGTGATGAGGATTGTGTTAAGTATGCAACGCTCACCTTGAAGGACGGCGTTGACTTGGTGGAACAACTATCGCAGACAAGAGGGAAGTGATATAGCCTATAGCATGACTTGGACCCAGCTTTAAGGCTCTCCTAATCAAGACTTCATCGGTCCTAAGAATGAAGTTAAGAAGTTAGAGATTGAGTTCTGGAACCATAAGGTTAAGGGTAATGGCATGACGACTTACAATCGCCGCTTCCCAAGAGTTGTCGCCGCTTGCCCGAGAAATGGTTCGCCATGACCCAAGCCCTTAAGATTGAGAGGTATACCGATGGATTGCCTCTAGCTACTAGGAATGATGTCATCCTCGAAGAGACGACTAACTTGCATGAGGCTATCAATCAGGGGCTCGCTTGATGGAATCTTATGTGTTAGAAGGAGGAGACAAGGGTAAGAGTGATAAGAGGAAGAGGAATGAGACTGTTAAGGGGAATGGCAACAAACGGCAAGAGACTGCCAGGATGTACGCTATAGGAAATGGAGAGAAGAAAGGTTATGAAGGTAGCAAACCCTTGTGTGTTCATTGCAACCGACACCACCATGGACCATGCTCAATAGTGTGTAGGAATTGCTCTAAGATAGGACACATGGCCAAGGACTGTAGGTCCCGTCCCCTTGTTGTGGCTCAAACTGCACAAGGAGCGGACTGGAAGGCCATTATCACCTGCTTTGGATGTGGAAATAAAGGGCACTACAAGAATGAGTGCCGAGAGCCGTGGATGAAAGGAAATCCCGGCAATGGAGGAGGATTTGTTAACCGAGGTGTGGGAAGTAATGGCCAAAACCCCGTGGAAGTGAGGTTGAGAGGGAACCAGTGGAAATCAGGGTGCTAGAAATCACAGAGAGACATGGGAACAAGTCGAGTATATGCCTTTGGGAAGGAAGCCGGTGAGGACCCGAACGTAGTTACAGGTACGTTCCTTCTCAATAATCGTTATGCTTCCATACTGTTTGATACCGGTGCCGATATGAGTTTCATATCCACCACCTTTATGCCATTACTAGGAATTTCTCCAACGCCTCTAGGGTTAAGTTATGATGTGGAGTTAGCTAATGAAAATAGGGAAAGGATAGACACTGTAGTACGAAGTTGCACACTAAGTTTCCTAGTCCACCCGTTTAGCATAGACCATTTGCCAGTTACCTTAGGAAGTTTCGACGTCATCATCGGAATGGATTGGTTGTCGAAGAACGGTGCACATATCATCTGCGATGAGAAGATAGTGCGTGTACCGCAGGTGTGGAAAGTTCCGAGCATACAAAGGAGATCGGAGCGACCGTGGAGGTCCCTCCCGTTGAGCATCATCTCTTGTATTAAGGCCCGTATACATCGATAGAGGAGGCCTGCTTTTCTTGGCTCGAATTTCTGAAAAGAAAAGCGAGAAGAAGAGTGAAGGACACCTCAAGGATGTACCCGCCGTTAGAGAGTTTCGGATGTGTTTCCATTAATCTACTGTGGATTCCACCGTCCACAAGTGGAATTCCAAATTGAGTTGATACCGTGCTTTTGCACCTCGTGAGCGGGCAACCATCGACTTGCTCCAAGAGAATTGGAGGAGCTGTCTAAGCAGCTGGCAGAGTTGTCAAAGAAGGGATTCATTCGACCGAGTTCATCACCGTGGGAGCACCGGTGTTATTTCTAAAGAAGAAGGATGGATCATTTCGGATGTGCATTGACTCTAGGGAATTGAATAAGTTGACGGTGAAGAACCGATATCCACTACCTAGAATAGACGACCTATTTGACCAACTCCAGGAGCTAGTGTCTTTTCCAAGATCTACTTACGGTCTGGATACCACCAGCTTAGAGTTTGAGAGGAGGATATCCCTAAGACGGCATTTAGGACTCGTTATGGGCACTATGAATTCCAAGTGATGTCGTTTGGTTTGACCAACGCACCAGTGGTATTCATGGATCTCATGAACCAAGTGTGTAAGCCATATCTGGATACGTTTGTGATAGTATTCATAGACGACATCTTGATATACTCCAAGAATATAGAGGAGCACGAAGAGCATCTAAGGCTCATTTTAGAGTTGTTAAGAGAAGAGAAGTTGTATGCCAAATTCTATAAGTGTGAATTTTGGATTCAGACCGTGCAATTCTAAGGTCACGTGATAGATAGTCGAGGAGTTCATTTTGACCCAACCAATATTGAGGCCATTAAGGAATGGGACTCTAGGAACCCATCAAGTCCGGAGCTTCTAGGTTTAGTAGGCTATTCTGGGAGGTTCATTGAGGATTCTCCAAGATAGCTAAGTCGTTGTCCAAACCGACGCTATAAGGACATTAAGTATGAATGGGGAGAAAAGGAAGAAGAAGCATTCCAACTTTTGAAGGAGAAGTTGTGTAGTGTGCCCATCCTAACTTTGCCCGGCAAGGAGCGAAGATTTTTAGGCATCAAGGACGCCAGAGTAAAGGCTTAGGTGTTGTTTTGATGCAACGGGAGAAGGTCATAGCTTATGCATCCCGACAACTTAAGAAGCATGAGAAAAACTACACCACCCATGATCCTGAGTTAGGTGTTTAGTGTTTGCCCTTAGGATTTCCAGACATTATCATTATGGAACCAAGTGTGTAGTGTTTACTCCACTATAAAAGCCTCGGCACATCTTAGACCGTAGGAGCCGGGCTATGAGACCTTGTTGGTTAGAGTTACTTAGTGATTTTGATTGTGAGACTTTATCACCCCGTAAAGCCACATGGCGCATATGCCCTCACCGCAAGGAGAACATTCCACCTTTACCGTTCAATCCCTAGGAATGACCATTAGTTCACCTTCCACCGCTCAAATCTTAGCTTGTTGGGCGGCGCTTGACGGAAGAGAACCATCAATTTGAGAACCTCGCATGGAATTGTAGAAAGTGAAGACGGCTTGAAGTGTTCCACCGGAACCTTATGCTTCGAGACGTAACTGATACCATTTCATGGCGAATCCGTGAGTTGATTATGCACGAGTCACATAAATCAAAAATACTCTATTCATCCCGGAGCGATAAGATGTATCATGACTTGAAGAAACTCTACCTGGTGGCCGAACATGAAAGTTTACATAGCTTTGTATGTCAGAAGTGCTTGACTTGTTCCAAGGTAAAGGCCTAACACCGTAAAACCTCAATACTTTTAGTTCAACCCGAACTCCCTGTATGGAAATGGGAGCGAATCACCATGGACTTCATCACCAAATTACCGAGAACAGTTAGCGGCAATAACGCTATCCGTAATCGAGATCGCTTGACTAAGTCCTGCCACTTTCGGCCATACATTAGGTCGATAGTCTCGCCACAAGCTCGCCGGGTCTGATATTAAGGAGATAGTATCGCTGGCCATGGAGTACCGTATCTATCATTTCCTACGTGAGATAGCCGCTTTACATCCCACTTCTCGAGATCCCATAGCCAGATTAGGAACAAACTTGGATATGCTTCTACCAGGTTACCCATTTGGCAAAGCCGGAGAGACACCTACCTTGGTCGAATTCTCCTACAACAATAGTTATCATTCTAGCAATAAGGCCGCACCATTTGAGGCGTTATGGCCGAAAAACAAACTCCCAATTTTTGGGAAGAAGTTGGCAGAGTCACTCTTACCGTCCGAACTCGCTTCTAGAAACCACTGGAAGATAGTTCGGGATTGTAATCGTTTGCAAACCGCCAGATAGACAAAAGAGTTAATACCGATAGGAGACGAGACCCTTAGAGTTTCAAAGTTGAGATCGGTTATGTTAAAGGTTTCTCCTGGAAGGAGTGATACGCTTTGTCAAGCGGAAAACTCAATCCTCGATATATTGGTCCCTTTCCAATCCTAGAAAGAATCGGACCAAAAGAGCACCGCCTTGAGCTACCTTCGAATTGAGTAGTGTACACAATGTCTTCCATGTTAGTAACCTGTCTTCGAGGAGTTGTACCTTAAGAGATATCCGTATTGATGAGAAATTGAATTTCGTTGGAGGAACCCATTGAGATTGGATTATGAGATTAAACGGCCAAGCATAGCCGCATTCCGATTATCAAAGTTCGTTTGGAACTCTCGACATACCCAGAGTTCACTCTGGGAACGTGAGGATGTATTCCGTAGGAAGTATCCTAAACTCTTCGTAACATCAATCTCGAGTGAAACCCGGACGGGTTTTCAGGCTGTGAGGCCTGGGACAACCGGGAATTAGTGGAGCCTATTTTAGGTAAATCGCGATACGCTAAGCAAACCGAAGTATTCGCCTTTAGAACTATTTCGATTGACCATGACTTGTTTTGATATTGATTATTGGTTTTATGATTTATTTTATTATCGTATGAGTCGTTATATGAGTTTTAGCTCTTTTTATTAAGCACTATGTGATTCGGCACAATAAAATCTTATAACGAAATAACGTAACTTTAAACAGTAACTTTAAACTTGACAAATAAATAGTCAAAACTCGTGGAAAAAACGTAAATAAAAGGTATATAAAGTCGAAGGAACGCCGCGGGGACACTGAAGGAAAAAATATATGAGCTCGTGAAAAGGTAAACGGGATAGTTTATGCAAATTTGCGGGTTTGGCCCCTCCTTTTTCCCCTAGCCGGCCACCCCACTCCTCCCATTTTTATTTTTTTAAACTCCCTAATCCCACCTATAAATACCCTCCCCACCTCTCATTTCACTCTTTTAGATCTCTCACTAAAAACACACACAAACCAACTTTCTCTCTCTAATCTCTCTCTAAAAACCCTAACCCTAAACCACCACCATCGCCGCCACTGTCCGGCCAAATTCCGTCCACCCACCACCACTACCATTTGATAGATCATTCTTTCCTCTTTCCATCCATATATGGCATGCCTATAGAAGCCTTCATTAACACCTCCAAATCTTGCAAAAACTATTCGTGATTCTAGGGTTTTCAAGTAACTTTGTAGATCGGGTTTAGAAAAGGTAAGTTTTACATGGGTGAGGCTCGTTGAGCCATGACAAGCCTCAGATGAGCCTTATTTGGCCTGTAGATGGCTCTCGACCATGGTGGGTTTTTGATGAAACATGGGTCTAAAACTAATTTACAACTCTATAAAACATGTAACTAGTGATTTGGTATCGTATGTTGTATCATTTTATTGTGTTTTTGCTTTTTATTCATAGTTTCATGATGTTGGTTTAGATTAGTTGATGGGTTTGATGATTGGATGTTGTTTGGAGGTTGTTTGATTGTGTTTGGTTGTTGTAGAAGCCATTTGGGAGCGTTTGGATAGGATTGGTGAAGTTTATTTGAGCCACTGGGACCTCGACGTGCTCATGGTTTCACGTGACGTGACCCACATAGAACAAGGGTCCGGGTCGGGTTGTGGTATCTTGTTGGTAGTTGTTGTTGATCTTTGGATGAGACGCGTGGAACCGAAAAGCTTCTAGAGCTTGTTTGGTTCACGTGGTCTTAACTGGGACCGTGTCATGACCATTAGGGTCATAAATATTGGTTACGTATGTTTGGTAGTTTGTTTGGATGGCTAGATTGATATTGGGTTGATTGGAGATTGATTTGCGTTATTGTGATTATTTACTTGGACTTATATTATAAATTGTCAACTTTGAGCAACGTAGGTGTTACTTTGACTTTTTAGTCATAGTTGACCCCGACAATGCCGTAACATGGAATTTAGTATATATTGGACTATAGATTGATTAAAAGCCGAGAAGTCATGACTCGTGCTTGTGGACTCGAAACGAATAACGATTTGAAACTTATATTGAAATTGACATAATATATATATATGGGGATATCTTGGCTACAATTTTTGTAGCCAACTAGCTACAATCCCCCACAAAAAATACACATGAAATTATCAGGGGCCCGCAGAAATAACTCAGGACCCACAAAAAGAGTCAGGGACCCACAGTTTAAAGCACTATATTGTAGCCAATTAGCTACAAAAAATTGTAGCTAATATATTCCCATATATATATATATATATATATATATATATATATATATATATATATATAAACATGTTAATAAAACTAAAAAACATATAATAAATAGTTTTTATACTAAACTTTGATAACAAGACTTGTCTTGTTATTCACTATTTTAAATGGGAATTAACAACTAAAAACGGAAAGGTTTTCTAATTAATAAGTATTTAATGTTTCGAAAGTACATTTATCTAAATGTGTCATTTATGAGTATTTAATGCCATTTTCTAAGCATTTAATACTATTTACTTATGCAAGGGTTACGGATGTCCTAATAATAGCGTGGATTCTACGTGATAGCTGGACTTATTAGGTTGACGATCCCAAAAGATCCCGCTAGGTACGCAGGATAACGTTATTAATTGAATTATCCTATGACTCGCTAGGATACCTAATCGGGTTTATGGGATAATGTTAACGACCTAATAAATGATTGAGTTTATCGAGTTGACGAATTCGATAAGGTCTAACTAATTATTCGAAGTTATTGACTATGGAGCTTATCGCTTAGACATCTCATTGTGTTGCATTGAGTCACATTGTGTTTATTTGAGTGCATTCATGATATCATGTTAAGTCGATACACACAATACCCATCTAC
>OU343218.1:215398701-215444034 GCA_910596185.1 Chrysanthemum makinoi | reverse complement strand
TTTGATTCTATATCACAAGTATCTTGATTGATTTTTCAAAGGGTTTTCAATTGGTTCCAATGGCAGATGAACGATACCAAAAATACCGACCAACTTTTCTTTATGAATGGTGATATAAGGAAGATAAGGTTAGGTTGAGGTCCCATGATCCGCCAGAACTGGAGGGATCTACCCAGGGACAATTGATGAGTGTGTAAATACTCATCATTTTTATCTTATCTGAGCTGCCAAAACACTTAAAAACACTCAAATATGCAGCAAAATACAAAATATATCCAAGGATTGTATTTTATATGTTTCAGATACAAAATGTTTAAAAACAGATGAAAAACGAGCTAAGTTTGCATAATTGGCAGTTTCAGTCCCCCAACTTTCAAAAAATGGCAAAACAAGTCCCTGGAATTTTCAAAAATGGAAAATATTATTTATGGTCCTTGGTTAATAAAGCTTGTCAAATATAGTCCTTATGATTAATTTTGGAAAACTACAGTTTTGGTCCCTCAAGTTTTGCCAAATTACAAGAATGGTCCTTGTGTATTAATTCCAAATCCAAAACCGGACCACAAATAAGAAAAACATAAACCCAAAAATACCAACCCACAAACCCAATACCCAAGCCCAATCTGCAGCCCAAACACTTGACCCTTGAACCCCCCGAGCTTGACCCTTGAGCCAGTTCAAAACCCCATGTGACCCCCCCCCCCCCAAATGAACCCTGTCTTATTAATAAAACACGGTCAAACTAGGTTTGACCGTCTCTTCTTCCTCTTTCCCACTTCGCGCCCAAAAACCAAACCAGTTCCATCCCACTTGCCTGAAATCAAGCACCAACTAAGCCACCCTACTCCATGCTTGTCCCCTCCACCTCCACAATCTCCCAAGAAGCATTAAATGCTTTAAACCTGCTCAATCCAGTTGCTATATCTTTTTGGCGCCAAAAAGCTCATCAACGGCTAAAAAGGGTTCCACTCATCCAACGGCTCAAATAAGAAGTGGGAAATGATCAGAGTACAAGTGGGAAGACATCTTGTTGAATAAATAGAGGGAGAAAAGGAGAGATGAGGGTAGTTTTTAGTTTTCATTTTTCATATATGTCGTTTTTTAATTTTTATGTCTTAATTAAGTTCTAAATTGTAATTTTAATCTTCCTTGTACTGAACTAAGGCATTTTAGCCAGTTGTAACTCATTTTCAGTAATGATTCAAAGTTTGATAAAGTTCCCTGTTTTTACATTTTCTGTCATAAAATCAGTTTTAAATTTGCTAAAGCTCAAGCTCCAAGTAGCTTAATTCTAATCCAAATAAGCTTACTAAAGCTGTCTGTAGCTTTTAGTGAGCTTAGAAATCCCTTTCAAGCAATATTATACCCTGGTCAACGAAAGTCAAAGGAGGGGGCTAACTTGTTCTTGCGATATTGGAGCAGGCCTGGAAACACTTGTGTGTGACATTTGAACTTGTTTAGGCTTGATTCAGATAGAAGTCAAGGTGTTCAGTTTGTTTCATTTAATTTTCAAGTTTATTTTTTAGTGTACAAGATACTTAATTAGTTCTGTTGATCAATTGATGATTAATATTGTTAATTTATGTTTCATTAAGGTTAATTTAAGTTGTTATAGGACTGATTAGTGATTACATGCCCTGAGCTCACCTGTTGCTTTATAAATTTTCATTGTGGCCACTTTAAGGGGGTGTTTGGATCCAGCTCTTTTTATGTGTTCCAGTTCAGTGTAGGCTTCACATACAGTCTAATTAGCTCACTTTAGGTTTAATTAGCATAGTGTAGTCATAAAATACATATCTTTTTTAGTTAAAATTCAAAATCCTCTTAATTTCCTAATTTTTCTTAGTCTGTCAAACTTTTGCATTGCATAATCAATCAAATAGGTGCATACATAGTCCATATAGCTTATTCTAGTCTTAAAATAGCTTATTATTCCATTTTCAGTCAATTTAGATCAATGAAAGTTCACAAAAGTCAGATTTCAAAGTTTCAATAAAAGTCAAAAATTCCAAATAATGTTCGAATAGGTTATAGTTTTGATTTTTCATTCCTTCAATATAGGTCCAAATTAGTTGAAATTCTGGATATAAGCTCTTTGGTTGGTTATCTACTTCCTGGTCATTTTAGTTAATTTTTGTGATTTTTTCTTGCTAGCTTAATGTAGGCTTAAAGTAGATGCATAAGGGTCGTTTGGCATAAGTTTGATAGAACTGTTTATAGCTATAACGCTTCTAGCCTGTGCTTTTAGGGTCCCATTCAGTTGCATTAGCATAATTTAGGTTAGATTAAGGCTAAGGTAGCTTATAGTAGCTTATGGTTAGATTTTAGCTTATTTACATGTGCTTATTTCATTAGTTGTGCGCCCAAATCATTGTTCTTGTGCTCCTAAATAGTTTCTGTTATTTTTCCTGGGTTCTCATTATTATTTTATAGTTGACTGGAAGTTTTCATATTTTTCACTGTTCATTTACTAATTTTCTGCATTTTATGTCATTTTCTAGCATTTTTAATTAGCATTTAATCCAAATAATTCGAAAAGATCGAAAAATGCAATTTCAATTTTATTAGTTTTATAAAAATATAAAAAGCCAAAAAAATATTTTTCCATAATTTTCTTAGTTCAAATAGTATTTTCTAGCATTTTAATTAATTTTAAATAGTATTAAATTCATAATAAATAGAGAAAAAGTCAAAAAAATGTGATTCCAGTTTTGAAAAATCTTTTTAGTTAAATTTGATTTTTGAAAAATAGTTTTGTAATTTTCTTGCATATTTTCCTAATTTTTAGCATTTTAAGCTATATTTTAAATGTTCAAAATTAGTTTTTAATTCAAAATAAATCAAGAAAAATCCTAAAAATTAGTTTTAATTCTTAAATAGTTTTCAATCATCATTTTTAGTTTAAAAATAAATGTAAAATTCTGTAAACGTACGCGTTTTAGGTTTTAATCGTTAAACGATTTTAAATATAGAATTAAAAGGACTTCAAAGTCTTTATTAGATTTAATTTCCTTAGTGTAATCAATCATAACCCCTTTCCTGTTCAATATCACCCGATCACTACGCGTTTAGCTATTCAATCGCACAGCTCGTTGGGACTTAACGACCCGGGGAAACACTAAACTCCTCTGGACTTAATTGCATTTTGTTCTGAGCTGTTTGACTTTTATGGTTGACCATTCACAAGTGGTTGACTAATAAAAGATAGACCGTTCGGAGTGAATCAAATTTTGGCGCCGCTGCCGGGGAGCTGTGCTAATAGTCTTACGTTTAGCAGATTAGTGATTTGAATATTCACTCCTTGTTCATACCATCTATATATATTTATATAAAAAACCATCAAACCCAAAAAGATTCTTCTTTCCCCATTTTCATAATTCCCTTGACTCTGAGACTTCTTAGAATCAACTCTAGTGTATGCGCACTCGCTCTTCTAGGTCTGTGAGCCCATTTCGTGAGCTTGTCAGGATTCCAAGAAGGCGTATCCGTAGACGTTCTGCCCCATCAGTCAGATTTGAGATCCGGACTGCTCGCACCACTTCCGTTATCATGGCGGATGAACGTCCTATGTGCGAGCTTCTCCAAGCACCCATCGATGGGTATGGAGATGCTATTGTTATTCCAGCCATTGTGGCTGAAAATTTTGAACTCAAAACCGGGTTACTAAATCTTGTAACCTCAAGTCAATTCTATGGTTTTGAGAGGGATGATCCTCATGCTCTTATTCGATGGTTTAACAAGATTGCATCTACCATCAAATACAAGAATGTCCCTACCGATGCTATCAAACTTCTTCTGTTCCCATTTTCCCTCGAGGGACAAGCCCGGATTTGGCTTGAAAAACAGCCCCCTCAATCGATCGAAACATGGGAAGACCTGGTGAAGAAATTTGTGAACGAGTTCTATCCACCTTCCAAAACCACGAGTCTTAAAAATGAAATCATCAAGTTCACACAAAAGTGTGATGAATCCTTCAGTGAATCTTGGGATCGTTTTAAGGAGTTGCTCCGCAAATGTCCTCACCATGGTTTCTCCGAGGTGATGCAACTCGATACTTTCTATAATGGAGTGAGTCAATCTGATCAAGATTCTCTCAATTCCTCCGCTGGAGGAAATTTCTTGAGCAAAACTGTAAAAGAAGCTTTAGCGATAATTGAAAACAAGTCTAAAGTCCGCACTGCACGAAGCAAACCGGTTGTTTCCCAAGTCAGTGTTGGTCCTTCTGCTTCATCGCCCGTGAGTCAATCTAGCAACGATGCTAAGATTGACAAACTCACGGAAGCAATTCAAGCCTTGGTTCTCTCCAACCAAAAGAAAGTTTCTTTTCCACAAACTTCACCTCCTGCTGAAGTCAAGAAAGTGGAAGTATGTGTTACTTGCGGTGGCCCCCATGCCTATTACAACTGTATGGCCACCGATGGTAACCCTTTTGAAGCAAACGCGTGGGCGGATTTCCAATTCCAGGAGGCAACCAATACCGTGCTCCTATGGACCCAAATCACCGCCCCAACCACTACCCTCGACCACCCGGTTTCAACCAAAACCAAAACCGTAATCAAAATCGTAATAGAACAAACCAAGGTTTTCAAAACCAAGGTAATTTTAGTCAGAATAACGGTTTTCAAAATCAAAGTCAAAATTTCCAAAACCAAGGAAATTTAAATAGAAACCAAGGTCAAGGAAATTTCAACCCAGGGTATTTTCATGGCAATAATCAACGAAATTTCCAAAATCAAGGCCCTAATCCAAACAATAGAGGCCAGAATTTTCCTACACAAAATCAAGCCATTGTTCCAACTGAACCATCATCTGATGAGTTGTTGAAGCAATTCATGAAATCCCAAGAGGAAATGAATAGGTTGTTGGTAAGCCGCATTTCGACATTAAGAAGTCTTTAAATGATCGACCTCGGGCTCGTGTACTTTACCTAGCAACACGATCGCTAATCCGAGGGCGATGCAAAGGCTTATCACAAAGAAGTGGTGCTTCATATGATAGACCCGCTATTCCTACTACCTCTTCTTTCTCTCGGCTGTAGTGGAAAGTGAACCTGAGGCGACAAAGGACCAAGTGCAACCCACTAGCTCACAGAGCACAGAACATGTCCATCCTCAAGTTGTCCCGAAACCCAAATCCAAACCAGAGTTGTTTTGAACCTCTGTAGCCAGTTGAAAACCCCAAATCCAAAACTTCTATTCCTTACCCATCACGCTTAAATGAGCAAAGCTCTCGCGAAAAAGCCAGTCATCAAATGGACAAATTTTTTCAAATTTTCCAAGAACTACGTTTTGACATAAGCTTTATGATGCTATCATGCCGATGCCCAAGTTTGCATCAACTCTCAAACACATGTTAAGCAACAAGGAAAACTGTTTGAAATGGCTAAAACTCAACGAGAACCGCTGCTGTGCAGCCGTTAAAGAAGCTTCCTGAAAAACTTGGAGATCCTGGAAAATTTCTTCTACCTTGTGTTTTTCCAGAAATGATTGAATGCTTTGCCCTCGCCGATCTTGGTGCAAGCATGATTCGTTGTGAAGTGAGTGTGTGAACACAAATATCAACGAGTATCAAATTATCCGTAAGATTCGACAAATCGACCCTTTAAGAAAAAGGTCAACGTGCCAAACCTCACGGGTGTGATAAAAGTGATACCGGGAAGTGATTTCCCCGGGTCGTGTCCCAACGAGGTGTGAAATTGACGGGATCGTTGAGTTTCGTGATTACGGACTTGAATTGGTTTAACAAATTTGGATTTTGATTTCGCTAATCTACAAATTAAAGAACGGGAATGAAAATAAAGCATGTAAAACTAAGTAAACTCTAAATAAATTACGACTAAGCCTAAGAAACAATAAAACAACGCTAAATTACATCCTAAGGTGCTAAAATGCAAAAACGCTAAAAACCGGGAACACACCGAGCCATAAACGTAAAAGTTTTGCAATTTAAGGGCTACGGGTGTGAAACCAATTTTCCTACGATCTATTCGACTAAAAATAATTTTTGGAAAAAGCGGAATATTTTTTCGACTTTTAAATTAATTACTACGAATTAAAAACTATTTAATACTAATTAAATGATTAAAAATACTAAACTACTTTAGAAAAATCTGAAAAATTACAGAAAACTACTTAGCTCTACACTGATTATAGGAAAAATGAAAAAAGTGGTCGTTGCTTTGGAAAATAAGCACGAAATAAGCCAAGAATAGCTTATAAGCCAAACTGCCCAAGTACCTTATGTATTAAATGTTACAAAGTTTAACTGAAAAAGTCCCAAGGGGCCAGTGGTTGGCATGTGGTTTGTTGAGGTCGTGTGCTTAGGGACCAGGGTTCGAATCCCCTTTGGTACCCTTTTTTGCAAACAATTTTTTTCTTTGATTTTTTTCTTTTTGAAACTTGAAGATGAGATCAAATAATGAAACTTTTGTAAAAACTTTACTTCTAAATACTTGTCAATAAGCTGTTTGAAACAGCTTTTTCCAACAGTGAGCAAGAATTTCAACCAAACACCTTTTTTTGTAGCTCAAAACTGGACATCCAAACACCCTCTTAAACAAATTTTAAGACACCAAATTAAGGTAAACTAAGGAAAGCTCTTGGATAAGAAGCAAATGAGCAATCTACTTAACTAAAACAAGCTAATGGAGAAGCTAAACTGATTAGTTAAAGGGGGAGAAATACAGTGGCTATACAATCTTAACTAGGGGAGTCCTAAGCTAAAACATGAACTACAAGGCAATTAAGCTACAAATAAGTACTAAGAAAAACTAAATGGATCCAATCTAATCTCACCTACTGAAACCAAGTCACCTAAGAACTACAATCCAAGTCCCTAAATAAGTTGGAAAACTACTGATAAGCTGAGACCATGGAAAATGTGTGACCTGAGCTGATGACCCCAAGTCCAAAACAGCAGCTGTGTCCCTTTTTTGCAGCTTGTTTTCAAGCTGAGTTGTAGACTTCCAAGCAAATAAAAAGCTTCAAAACAAAGTTAGGCAAGTAGAGATTCAAAAAAAACTAACTTATGGGGAATGAGCATGACAAACGACTTTTAAAAATAAGCGTTATCAAGAATGATCAGGCAGCTTGCTGATACAGAAAACACAAGTATGAAATGGACAACTTTTTTTGCTCTGATTTTAATTATGCTAAAGTGAACAAGGATCCAAACAAAATGCACAAACTGCAGGATCTGAACACAAGAGTAAAAAAAAACAAACTTTTCAATTTTTGATTACCAACCAAGCTAAGAAAATCAGACAAGAACAGCAACTGTGGTTGCTGTCCTGTGCAGTTAAGAAAAACAGAAAAAAACACTTTTTTTCTTTCTTAAATCTCACAAATCAGTACCCTACCAATTTCAACTTGTAAAAACCAACCATCATACTCAAAAGTAAGTTTGGTTCAAGTGGTCAAAGTGGGTAAAAACCACTTTGACCCATCCAAATAGCTTAATCCAAATACCCCTGCTGAAACCAATTTTGACCCCAAAGGTTTTCTCTCTTTTTTTTTTTTTTTTTTAAAATGAATACAATATAGCTATTAACTTAATGAAACAGTAATTAACAATAGAAAGGAACCAGATTAAAAAGAAAGATTCTTCATTTCATAAAAAGTAGAGATTACAAATGAAAAAAAACTTAAACTGAAATTTTTAAAGACTAAAACTAGGGGGTGCCTCATTGTGGCTACAAGTTGTCCTATTTATACTACATCTAGGGTCTTCAATCTTCTCTTCTTTGTGTTTCTTTACTGAGTGAAAACAGCCAAGGACCAGTCTTTGTGCTTCTTTGAGATAATCTTGACCATTGATTAGTTAGGTACCAATATGAGACAATCTGAGCCATTTGATGAGTGCTTATGAGCTGGGATTGGTGAGGTGGATATTGGGATGAGGGGGGAAACTTGGGTAGTGGGTTTGGGATTTGGGTGTATCCGGATAAAGAGGTTAAGGTGGGTTTTGGGATATGGTGAAGGTGGATAATAGAGAGAGGGGAAGGTTGAGTGTTCTTGGGGAGGTGGGATACCTGGGAAGCAGAGAAAAGGGAGGTCTTGGGTGTTGGGAGCAGGGTATCTTGGCGGGAAACAATGGGGAAGAAGAAATGAGGGTGGGTTGGTTTTTGTTTAATAGTTGACCGGGTGGGGATGTGGGTTGACCGGGTTTGGGCTTGGATAATGGGCCACAGGTGGTCTTTTGGACCTAGGATAGATATTAGGATCCAATGCAAATATAGGGACCATAGGTGTACAATTCGAAACTCCAAGGACTACTCATGTAACTTCTGAAAATGCTATCCAAGGACCAATCTTGTGAATTTCAAATAAGTTGAGGATTATTTTTGCCAATTGTGAAATTCCAAGGACTCAAATTGTAATTTTAAAAACCCAGGGACCAAAACCGTAATTTCTCAAACTTTTGAAAATTTTCACCAAAGGATTAATTATGACAACTTATGATTTCAAAAGGACCTTTGGTGACTTTTCTTTTTAAAATACGTGCTCAGGGACTATTTCTGTCAATTTTTGAAAGACAGGACCTAAACTGTCAATTATGCAAACTTTGTTCGTTTTTCATCTGATTTTAAACATTTTGCATTTGAAACATATAAAACACAGTTTTGAGATATTTTCAGTATTTTGATGCATTTCAGAGTGTTTTTAGATGTTTTGCAGCTCAAATTTGACCTAAAATGATGAGTGAATACGCACTCATCAAAGCATCAATCTGATGCCTTATTCAGTATGGAAGAAACTTTCTCTTCCAGAACTTATTCCTACCTGCATGACTCTTGAGCTTGCAGATCGTTCAATATCGCGTCCTCTTGGCATCGCCGAGGATGTATTCATGAAAGTAGGAAAGTTCCATTTTCCAGCCGACTTTGTGGTTGTTGACTTCGATGCCGATCATCGGGTTCCCCTCATTGTTGGACGAGGATTCCCGAGAACGGGCCGTGCTCTCATTGATGTATTTGAGCAAGAAATCACATTACGTGTGGGTAATGAAGTTGTCACCTTTAACCTTGATCAAACTTCGAGGTACTCCTCAAATTATGATGCTGAATCGGTTAATCGAATCGATGTAATTGATATTGCTTCAGAGGAGTACTCTCAAGAGTTTCTTGGTTATTTTCATAATTCTGCGGAGGGGATCCCACCACATCTTCTCAACCAATTATTGCCGATTCTTCCCCTCTCTCTTCACTGTTGAGGGAGGTGACTTCTTTTTAGAAGAGATCGATGAGTTTCTTGCTAATGATGAATCGATTCCACCGGGAATTGATGATGGTGTTTATGATTCGAGGGAGATATCTTTTATCTTGAGTAATTGTTAAATGAAGATCCATTACCGCCACTCCCTCCGAAAGAGATCACGATTGAAGAAATCAAATCCGTACAAACATCTATCAAGAATTTCCCAGGTTGAACTCAGGACCTACCTCCTCATCTCGAGTATGCATTCTTAGAGGGTGATGATAAATTACCCGTCATAATTGCTAAGGACTTAACGGAGGAGGAAAGGACTCCGCTTCATAAAGGTTTTGAAATTGCACAAGCAAGCAATTGCTTGGAGACTCTCCGACATCAAGGGTATTACCCCTGAATTTTGTACGCACAAGATTTTATTAGAGGATGATTTCAAACCAGCAGTCCAACATCGGAGAAGGGTGAATCCTAAGATTCATGAGGTTATCAAACAGGAGGTTCTCAAACTTCTTGATGCCGGTTTAATTTACCCGATCTCTGATAGTCCTTGGGTCACCCCATCCACCGTGTTCCAAAAAGGGTGGCATAACTATTGTCACAAATGAAGAAAACGAGTTAATTCCAACTCATTGGTTACGGATGGCGTGTGTGCATTGACTATCGAAAGTTAAACGAAGCCACCCGTAAAGACCATTTTCTCTACCCTTCATGGATCAGATGCTTGAGAGACTAGCAAGAAACGAATACTATTGTTTCCTAGATGGTTTCTCGGGGTATTTTCAGATCCGCATTGATCCACAGGATCAAGAAAAGACCACATTCACCTGCCCATACGGAACTTTTGCCTACGTGACGATGCCTTTTGGCCTATGTAACGCTCCCTCGCACGCTCCAACGATGTATGATGGCCATTTTCCACGACATGATCAGGGAATCAATGGAGGTGTTTATGGATGACTTCTCGGTCATTGGGGACTCATTTCAAACATGTCTCTCCCATTTAGAAAAATGCTCAAACGATGTGAAGACACCAATCTTTGTCTAAACTGGGAAAAGAGCCATTTTATGGTCAAGGAAGGAATTGTCCTAGGCCATAAGATTTCAAAAACGGGATTGAGGTTGACAAAGCGAAAGTGGATGTCATTGCCAAATTGCCTCATCCTACTACAGTCAAAGGTATTAGGAGTTTTTAGGTCATGCCGGTTTTTATCGCAGATTCATACAAGATTTTTCTAAAATCGCCGCCTATGACTCATCTCCTTGAGAAGGATGCTCCTTTATCTTCTCACTGAGTGCATCGAAGCTTTTGAAACATTAAAGAAAAGCTACTGAAGCACCCATTCTCGCGTTCCCGACTGGGATTTACCCTTTGAACTCATGTGCGATGCAAGTGATTTTGCTATCGGTGCAAGTTCCGGGCAACGTAAAACCAAGCATTTTCAGCCTATCCACTACGCGAGTAAGACTATGATTGAAGCTCAAACCCATTACACCACTACGGAAAAAGAGCTACTAGCCGTGGTGTATGCGTTTGAGAAGTTTCGGCCATACCTAATCTTGACCAAATGCGTGGTGTATACGGATCACTCGCCTCTCAAATATCTCTTTGCAAAACAAGATGCAAAGCCGAGATTGCTCCGTTGGGTTCTCCTCCCGCAAGAATTTGATATCATTATACGTGATAAAAGAGGAACTGAGAACCTGGCGGCTGATCATCTGTCCCGTCTAGAAAACCCTCACCGTGATGTTTTCGAGAAAAAGGAAATAAACGAAACATTTCCTCTCGAAACACTCAATGTGGTTTCTTTTCGTGGATACTCTTCTACCCCATGGTTTGCCGACTTTGCAAATTACCATGCGGGTAACTTTGTGGTGAAAGGGATGTCGTCCCAACGGAAAAACAAATTCTTTAAAGATGTAAAACATTACTTCTGGGACGACCCCTACTTATTCAAAATTTGCGCGATCAAGTCATCAGCGATGTGTGTATGGTCAGGAAGCAAATGACATTCTCAAGGCTTGCCATTCTGGACCTACTGGGGGACATCATAGTCCCAACTACACCGCCAAGAAGGTGTTTGATTCCGGATTTTATTGGCCCACGATTTACAAGGATGCCTAATTTAATTTGTCAAAACCTGTGGACGCTTGTCAACGCTCACGGAAATATCTCACAAAGAAATGAAATGCAGCAAAACGCCATTCAAGTGTGTGAGATTTTTGACATCTGGGCATTGACTTTATGGGGCCATTTCCTTCATCTCGAGGAAATAAATACATACTCGTGGTCGTTGACTATTTGTCAAAATGGGTTGAAGCGAAAGCTTTGCCTACCAACGATGCCCGAGTTGTTGTAAAATTCTTAAAATCTCTTTTTGCTAGGTTTGGAACTCCATGAGCTATAATCGTGATCGTGGTACGATTTCGCAATGACCGTTTGATAGAGTCATGCAAAAGTATGGTGTAACTCACGTCTCTACTCGCGTACCACCCCCAAACAAGTGGGCAAGTGGAAGTTTCCAACCGAGGGATTAAAAGAATTATGGAGAGGACAAGAGGCGAAAACCGTGCCTCTTGGTCGGATAAGCTAGATGACGCACTCGGGCCTTCCGTGACAGCTTATAAAACACCCATCGGGTGTACTCCATACAAGCTAGTGTACGAAAAGGCGTGTCATCTGCCGATTGAGCTTGAGCACAAAGCATACTGGGCCTTGAAACATGCCAACTTCGATATTCGCATACCGGTGATCACCGGAAAGTTCAAATGAATGAATTAAATTAACTACGTGATCAAGCATACGAGAACTCTTTGATCTACAAAGAAAGACAAAGAAGATTCATGACTCCAAAATCAAGAACCGCGTTTTCAACATCGGTGATCGAGTCCTTCTTTTCAATTCAAGATTGAAGATTTTGTCAAGAAAACTAAAATCCCCGCCGGTCTGACCATTCACCATCACTAAAGTATTTCCTTATGGAACCATTGAGTTATCTCCACCCGATGGTCCAAATTTTAAAGTGAATGGTCATCGATTGAAGCACTATTTTGGAGAGAACATTCCACCTGTGGTTGTCCCGGATCTACAAACTTTCCCCATGAACCAATGAATGCGGGGATCGAGTCAAGCTAGCGACTCGGGAATCAAAAACAGTAGCACGCTATATGGGTTTTCACCCATATTTCTGACTTCTTTCTACTTTCTACCACCCTAGTGTGGGGGAGTTGCCCCCCGCTGTTGTATATAAATTTGATAAAAAAATATATATATATATATAATAAAAAAATAAAAAAAATTCAAATAATGGCCGTAGTATTTCCCTTTTACGTTCTATGTTTCGGCATAATCTAGCTTAGGATACTTTGAATATTGAGGGCAATATTCATTTCTAGTGTGGGGAATTCTCACCGAATTTTATCATGTAATTATACCACCCAATTCCCCAATTTTTGGCCAAATTTTTTGGAGTAAGTGTTTTGCACTTACTCACTACGGTTATCAAATCCGCCATGTTTAACCCACATAAGGACTGGCTAATCCAGGAGCAAACGGCTCTTGGTAAAGATATCTCAACTCCGTTGACGGCTTGCAATTTGCCCAAAATTGTATGGTGTTCGACTCACCATATCTTTAATTAGTGAAAAGTTGGCTAGCCCGCAAGTTTATGGCTTGTGGTAAAGGCAGTTGGAAAACCATAATTGGTAATCGACTCACCAAAGATATTTTATCTAAGAGTTAGTTACTAGTCCGTAAGCAAAAGGCTTCTGTAAAGACAAATCAAACCGTTGGAAGTCTGGTGGTTTGCTCAAAATCATATGGTTATCAAGTGTACCATAGTTCTTACTTGAACTAAAACAATTGGCTACTCCAGAAGTAATGGCTTTTGGTAAAGAGACTTAAATCCATTAAATTTTCATAAAAGATTGCTAGGGACTAGCAATAGTTTAGTGTGGGGGATTGATGAGTGTGTAAATACTCATCATTTTTATCTTATCTGAGCTGCCAAAACACTTAAAAACACTCAAATATGCAGCAAAATACAAAATATATCCAAGGATTGTATTTTATATGTTTCAGATACAAAATGTTTAAAAACAGATGAAAAACGAGCTAAGTTTGCATAATTGGCAGTTTCAGTCCCCCAACTTTCAAAAAATGGCAAAACAAGTCCCTGGAATTTTCAAAAATGGAAAATATTATTTATGGTCCTTGGTTAATAAAGCTTGTCAAATATAGTCCTTATGATTAATTTTGGAAAACTATAGTTTTGGTCCCTCAAGTTTTGCCAAATTACAAGAATGGTCCTTGTGTATTAATTCCAAATCCAAAACCGGACCACAAATAAGAAAAACATAAACCCAAAAATACCAACCCACAAACCCAATACCCAAGCCCAATCTGCAGCCCAAACACTTGACCCTTGAACCCCCCGAGCTTGACCCTTGAGCCAGTTCAAAACCCCATGTGACCCCCCCCCCCCCAAATGAACCCTGTCTTATTAATAAAACACGGTCAAACTAGGTTTGACCATCTCTTCTTCCTCTTTCCCACTTCGCGCCCAAAAACCAAACCAGTTCCATCCCACTTGCCTGAAATCAAGCACCAACTAAGCCACCCTACTCCATGCTTGTCCCCTCCACCTCCACAATCTCCCAAGAAGCATTAAATGCTTTAAACCTGCTCAATCCAGTTGCTATATCTTTTTGGCGCCAAAAAGCTCATCAACGGCTAAAAAGGGTTCCACTCATCCAACGGCTCAAATAAGAAGTGGGAAATGATCAGAGTACAAGTGGGAAGACATCTTGTTGAATAAATAGAGGAAGAAAAGGAGAGATGAGGGTAGTTTTTAGTTTTCATTTTTCATATATGTCGTTTTTTAATTTTTATGTCTTAATTAAGTTCTAAATTGTAATTTTAATCTTCCTTGTACTGAACTAAGGCATTTTAGCCAGTTGTAACTCATTTTCAGTAATGATTCAAAGTTTGATAAAGTTCCCTGTTTTTACATTTTCTGTCATAAAATCAGTTTTAAATTTGCTAAAGCTCAAGCTCCAAGTAGCTTAATTCTAATCCAAATAAGCTTACTAAAGCTGTTTGTAGCTTTTAGTGAGCTTAGAAATCCCTTTCAAGCAATATTATACCCTGGTCAACGAAAGTCAAAGGAGGGGGCTAACCTGTTTCTTGATATTGAGCAGTCGAAACACTTGTGTGTGACATTTGAACTTGTTTAGGCTTGATTCAGATAGAAGTCAAGGTGTTCAGTGTGTTTCATTTAATTTTCAAGTTTATTTTTTAGTGTACAAGATACTTAATTAGTTCTGTTGATCAATTGATGATTAATATTGTTAATTTATGTTTCATTAAGGTTAATTTAAGTTGTTATAGGACTGATTAGAGATTACATGCCCTGAGCTCACCTGTTGCTTTATAAATTTTCATTGTGGCCACTTTAAGGGGGTGTTTGGATCCAACTCTTTTATGTGTTCCAGCCGTTGTAGGCTTCACATACAGTCTAATTAGCTCACTTTAGGTTTAATTAGCATAGTGTAGTCATAAAATACATATCTTTTTTAGTTAAAATTCAAAATCCTCTTAATTTCCTAATTTTTCTTAGTCTGTCAAACTTTTGCATTGCATAATCAATCAAATAGGTGCATACATAGTCCATATAGCTTATTCTAGTCTTAAAATAGCTTATTATTCCATTTTCAGTCAATTTAGATCAATCAAAGTTCACAAAAGTCAGATTTCAAAGTTTCAATAAAAGTCAAAAATTCCAAATAATGTTCGAATAGGTTATAGTTTTGATTTTTCATTCCTTCAATATAGGTCCAAATTAGTTGAAATTCTGGATATAGGCTCTTTGGTTGGTTGTCTACTGCCTGGTAATTTTAGTTAATTTTTGTGATTTTTTCTTGCTAGCTTAATGTAGGCTTAAAGTAGATGCATAAGGGTCGTTTGGCATAAGTTTGATAGAACCTGTTTTATAGCTATAACGCTTCTAGCTTGTGCTTTTAGGGTCCCATTCAGTTGAATTAGCATAATTTAGGTTAGATTAAGGCTAATGTAGCTTATAGTAGCTTATGGTTAGATTTTAGCTTATTTACATGTGCTTATTTCATTAGTTGTGCGCCCAAATCATTGTTCTTGTGCTCCTAAATAGTTTCTGTTATTTTTCCTGGGTTCTCAATATTATTTTATCGTTGACTGGAAGTTTTCATATTTTTCACTGTTCATTTACTAATTTTCTGCATTTTATGTCATTTTCTAGCATTTTTAATTAGCATTTAATCCAAATAATTCAGAAAAAGATCAGAAAAATGCAATTTCAATTTTATTAGTTTTATAAAAATATAAAAAGCCAAAAAAAATATTTTTCCATAATTTTCTTAGTTTAAATAGTATTTTATAGCATTTTAATTAATTTTAAATAGTATTAAATTCATAATAAATAAAGAAAAAGTCAAAAAAATGTGATTCCAGTTTTGAAAAATCTTTTTAGTTAAATTTGATTTTTTAAAAATAGTTTTGTAATTTGCTTGCATATTTTCCTAATTTTTAGCATTTTAAGCTATATTTTAAATGTTCAAAATTAGTTTTTAATTCAAAATAAATCAAGAAAAATCCTAAAAATTAGTTTTAATTCTTAAATAGTTTTCAATCATCATTTTTAGTTTAAAAATAAATGTAAAATTCTGTAAACGTACGCGTTTTAGGTTTTAATCGTTAAACGATTTTAAATATAGAATTAAAAGGACTTCAAAGTTTTGATTAGATTTAATTTCCTTAGTGTAATCAATCATAACCCCTTTCCTGTTCAATATCACCCGATCACTACGCGTTTAGCTATTCAATCGCACAGCTCGTTGGGACTTAACGACCCGGGGAAACACTAAACTCCTCTGGACTTAATTGCATTTTGTTCTAAGCTGTTTGACTTTTATGGTTGACCATTCACAAGTGGTTGACTAATAAAAGATAGACCGTTCGGAGCGAATCAACAATCCACTAGATAGTCTAGAAGTCCTTAGGTTTGATGAAAAAAGGAGAAAAGTGAGATATAGGAAGAGTGCGGACTGAGACTGAGCTAGTACTGGAATAAACCCAACAAGGTTCTAGTAATGAAGTATCGGTAAGCACTGAAGGGGTTGAAGAATGAAAAGAATTGAATGTGAAAAGGGTGAAAAGAAATAGCCCTCCATTCATTCAACTTTAGGCGTAAAACCGGTTTAATTCATATACTACAAGTGGTTACCAAGGTAACATCGGTATTGAAGACAAGACGTCATGGACCCAAGGACGCACTGCACTTCAACTTTCCAAACCACTCAAGTTCCTCTTAAAAGGACTTGTTTCATTCTCACGGGGAACCGACATAATCTATCAACTTTCTCTTAGAGATTTTTGATATTGAAGAAGGAGACCCTCTCCAAAGTCTCCGGTATAGGAACCAAATATGCACAATTGAGTCTAGAGCCACGAGATCATCTTATAAATCTCTTTAGGACACTTTCAATGAAGACTCTCTGTTTGACACAATGTGGAAAGGGAGATTATATCTTATGAGTCTTCCGCATTATCCTTGAGGTATTGCCAGAACATCTAAGTGATATGCATTCATATTCATGATGAAGATGGAAAGCCTTCTGGAGCCAACATCAAACAAGCTCCTGGTAGGTGGTATGTGAGATCTATCCAATAGATCAACCATGTGACAACCGGACGAAATAATGGAGAGATTCAATCTTTGAATCAATCCTGGTTCGAGTTATGGATTGACGGATACCTTTGAAAAACCAATCGTTGTGCTTAAAAACTCTTTTCTTTAGCACGCCGACTGTGTACTTATTTCTCAAAATAAAAGGTGTTTTGATTGATAATTGATTTTCATTAAAACCTTCGTTGTATTGCAAAAACAATTTCTATTGAGCAATACACCATTGTTTTTCAAATCTCTTTCATCAATCGTGAATCTCGTTTCACTGGTTCACTCACCGGTTGTCTTCTTTGAGACGCCGGTTTGAGAACAGCTAGAGTACCGCGAAACCCTGTCAAGGAAATTCTTCGAATTATACCGATCACAGTGCATTTCTTGTAATCGATCAACGGGGAACCGTGGGCCGTGTACCTCAATTCATCGAAAGTGATCAAAGACACTTTCGGGTGCTTTATTGCTAACTGTCTTATGCAAGTACACCGACGCTTGCTAATGATCGTAATGGAGCGGTCAATTTATAGCCGCATGCTCACACAACACATTCATATCTAAAGAAATCATGATTAGTGCATCAATGACTCGATATTATCACTCCATGCTTCTCGCTACGGCGCTGCCAATATCATGATTCAACGAAAGCTTCCGCTACTCTGATAAGAATAAATCATGATCCAGAATGTGAGCATGTCGGTCCAAAAGTCACAACATCACATAATACCAACACCACAATGGATGAGACAGAGATTTAATGATGTTGATGATCTCAAAGCTGCTCAAAACTCAAGATCACGCTGGATCGCTTAAAGACCTCCACTCAGATTATCCAAACATGCAAAAATGAAGAATCATAGACTACGAGCTACAAAACAAAGAACATGAACAAGAACTCAAGAACTATCTCAATGAAATATCTGTTTGTATTCTATGTAATGTTAATGTGTGTTTGAGGTGACCTCCCTTAGGGGGAGATTGTTAGGATTTAGTAAATTATGTTATTAAAGAGTCGGTCACCTCAAGTATATGTAATCGTTAGAAAGCTCGTAGTCGTAGGTTATTTAGTGTTAAGTAGTATTTAGTTTTGTAACACCGTGGAGGACGGACGGGTCTTTACCCACTGTATGCCTGATCCACAGCTCGTTAGGTGGCGATTTATGTAATGACTATAAATACTCTCTACCTCCCAAGGTAGAGAGTTGGAGTTCATAATAAGATTTTTCTTTCTCTCACTAAAGTTCCCTAAACCTCTAACTTTCTCTCTCTAGAACTCATAATACGCCTATTTGATCTTATGGTTTAGTGTGTTTGTGAAATCCAATATGTTACAACCCTTGGTTCGGTAGTTTTGAATGGCGGTAGAGGCCAATTGCTTAGGAGATATGACCAACTGACCCTAGGTGAGCGGACTGTGACGGGAAGGGTAAGATATGACCAACTGACGATCCTTTCTACTTGTGCGATTTGACCAACTGATCACCTAGCGTTTGGATGAACTTAAGAATTAGGGGGTGAGTGTTTAAGTTGCTAACGCCCGCACGTACTCACTATTATAAACTGCATGTAGCGGTACTTAATGACTTGGCTTAGGGACCGTGAAAAACATGACTTATGAGGGGACACCTGACTTCTCCTGTGGTGGCATCTTTGCTAATAGGTTAGGGCGAATTGACCAAATGTTGTCCTCTCGACTTTGACCCCACCTGAAGTAATTGGAAGTAAGTAGACTAATAAGGTTTTAAAATGTACCTTTTTGAGGGGTCGTTTAAGCCCTTATTTGATCACTTTTGTATCCGTTATTACTTAATATCGTTCATTTTCACTTTTTAGGTCTCTTGAAGGCAAATTGCTGTAATGGCACTTATTTGGACCTAAAAGGCGCATATACGAAGAAAATGGCCAAAGTCAAGAAATCAAGGCACTCAAGCTGCTAAAACACAAGGTGACAAAGATCACCGCTAACTGCGACGCCGTCGGAGCACTTCTGTGACGGGACAAGAGCCAAATTGCTTATTTTCAAGTGACGGTGTCGATTTAAAAGAGTAGGCCGTCGCAACCGCACGGCCTAGATTTGATCCAGACGCCGTAAGCTGAAGAGACGATGCGTCACAAGCACAAGGTGACGCCGCCGCAAGACTAACGTGGCCAAGACTAAAACCCTAATGACGACTACCCGACGGCGTCACAAAACATAAGGTGACGTCGTCGCACTTGTAATATTATATATAGAATCCGAATTTTTCAGTATTGGTGTGTAGTCTTTTGGAGTAAAAACCTAAACCGAACCAAGGCTGTCTTGTACAGTATTTTAGGGTTCCAAACCCTATCTTACATCAAGATAAGTGTTTTACTTCATTAATTCAATTATGTCTTCAATTATTTGTGTGTATGCTTGCATGTTCTCCATGTCCGGCTAATTGACTTGTGTGTTTGCTTAGGGAATATGAAACTTAATTATTGAATATTGATTGGTTGTCTCTTATCTTAATTGTTAATGATCTAGTAATGCGATAGGTCATTCGTTGTGTAATTAATGCTTGATTAATCTTTGTGAACCTTAGACTATAGCACTTAGAGTAGTTGTAGGCTAAACCACTCAAAGAGTGCCTTAGAGTTAGAGTTTATAATCCCTAGAGGGCTTTGTAGACGAGACCCTTTGGTAAGTTCAAAGAGTTAGGATAAACGCATACCCTACGACTTTAGACACACAACGTATTAAGAATAAGGACTACAATTCAACCATCAATAGGTGATAATTAAAGAGTAATAAAACCTAAGTGAACACATCTTTAAACTATCATAATGAGCACACAATAATAGACATATACTACATATACCTAGATTAGATAATTAGATAAGTAGAGTAATCGGTAGAAATACCAACCCCCAAATCCAAACCCCGAGATTCGTACCTTTCCATTTTCTAAAAAAACATTAAAAGATAAAAAATAATCTTCCTCAACCCCAACCTTAGCGTAGTAACTTCTCACTAGCATTCCTATTCCCCTAGAGAACGATATCAATACCCGTGGCTTACTCTAATACTACACTACAACGATTAGGTTCACTGCCTAGGGTGTTATAAAACTTGCTCGAAGAAAAGGAAGTTCCTTTGACCCCGAACGGCGCGTGTAGCGTTATCATAGACGTAGACATAACTAGCTAGGAGGATTAACTAGGTTAGCACCACTCTCCTCTATTGATTTACCTTTTACCTTTTATTTACCTTTAATTGCTGCTTTAGTAGTTTAATAATTAATTCCTTATCGAAACCTTTATATTGTGACACATAGACTTAGTAATAATCCAACACACATAGCTCTTGGGACGACCTCTGTTTCACCGAATACTACACTACTCACGACCGGGTACACTGCCCGTTAGTGCACTAGGGTAGACCATGGATATAACGAGACTTTACAAATATTAAAACATGGTCAGTAAAACCTGCATCAGTGTACATGTATTTGTTGATATTTTTTACTTTTTATTTCTTTTTGTGATTCTCCATTTACAACAGATTTTGAAATATGTGTATGCTGATTATTTTGAATACATGACAGTGAAGGATAATGAAAGCCTAGCTGTTAACGATAAATCGATAATGATGTGGTGATGACAAATAACAGTTAACATTGAAGGTAAGGTTCCTACCAGTCGCAAATCTTGAACTGTCTCGATTACTAATCATCTGACCAAATGGTTTTTTGGGTACTGACTTATTGAGATGTTTATCAACATTTTGTAACAACATGACTATTGAACTCCGAATTTAATGCCTTGATACACTACAAGGCAACAGAGGTGACAAAGCTGGTCTTGCGCAAGCGTAGGTATGAGGGTTTAGCTAATTGTGAACTTAAAGTGTTTAGCAATGGTTATGTAGATTGTGTGTTGGCGTCTCAACCTATGGTTAATAGTTTGGGTATGAACTTCGTGGGGTGGTGTTGATTTTCGTGGATATTTGTTGTTGGATCGATGTACTCTAACCAAACTAACTTAAATAGCCTGTTAAGGTTTAATAACCTCGGATAAATCCTAAGTTATTAACAAAGAAACACTGAGTAAACTCTATTAAGTATGCGGAATTTACTTAACAAAGCTAAGAAGAATAACTTTAACTTTGAACGATTTTATTAATAACTCTAACTCTGCTTATTATGCAGATACTTCAACAACTCTAATAATATCGAACTTCTCTCTAAAACTCTAATAATGTCGCACACATCTAATATCAATCTAGGGGTCCTTTTATAGGCTCAAGGATAACCCTAAACGATTTACAATTTGTATCCTTGTACGACAAGTAATCTAATAAATAATATTCTAGAATTACAAGACTTTCTATAAACAAATAAAACAGTTCTTTGTTCTTGCAGTACTTTGACTTTATCTTTAGCAGTACTTTGACTCTTTGACATTTTCCAGTACTTTGTAGTTTACAGTACTTTATCAATCTTCAGCACTTCATATCCCAACAATCCTCCCCTAACTTGAATTCTACTTGCTTGACTTCAAGTTCCTTTGTGAATTTATCTTTAACGGCTTCATCTTTAAGGACAGATTGTTTCTATGTCTTTGAATTTTATCTTTGTAGTTTTTTGTGCTTGTCAAAGTATCTCTAGAATTATTCTTTTACAACATCATCCAGCAAGCTCCATCTTTTCAGCAACACAACAACATATGACAATTTGTACATCAATTCAGTTTAAGTTGAATACTATTCTCATCACTTCCAGGTGTGTTAACTCCTGTGAGAGGTGAATCATTGAAAATTTAATGGATTTAGATCTCTTTACCAAAGCCATTAACTCTAGAGTAGCCGAATGTTTTGGTGTGTAAGACCATGGTACATTGATAACCATATGATTTTTAGCAAATCATCACCTATCAACAGATTTGAGTTGTCTTTACCCAAAGCTGTACCCTTCTAGACTAGTTAGTTCTTTCATCATGGTGAACTAATTACCATATAATGGTTTTTCCACAGCCTTTACCACAAGCCATTTTCTTGTAGGCTAGCCAACTCTTCACATTAACTGATATGGTGAGTTGATTACCATACAACTTATTAGCAAGTTGTCAGCTAAAAACGGATTTGAAATATCTTTACCAGAGCCGTTTGCTCATGGATTAGCCAATCCTTTTGTAACCATGGTGGATTGATGACCTATTGATGTTGCCATCTCAAAAACCATTTATTTTATTCAACCTTTGTTTCAAAAAATTTGTTACTTAACAAAAGGTTTCTTTCAAAAAACACTTAACTTGTTAAAAGCTTCAAGCAGTACTTTGATGAAAGTACTGTTTGATCAGCAGTACTTTGAATAAAGTACTGATTTATCAAAAATAACTTATTCAAATAAGATTCATACCAGTTATTCATCCTCATCAGCAATAGTAGTCCAGTTGATAAACAAATTGATGAGCATACAAGCAATTTCATTGTCTTCTTCAACTTCCATTCCATGCTCTACCATCCTCCTCATAAGATCTACTGTAAGAGGATATCTTCTATTTGCAAACGTGTGTATCATTATACCATTTTCCAGCTCTAAAACATGAACTTCAGACTCTTCAAACAATTTCCCAATTTTCTTGATTCTTCCAAATTTCATCCCTACTCTGTTCTTCAGTTTCCCATACAGTTGTGAGATCTCCAAGCAGAACTAAACCAATTCCTTCTAATGGATTTTGTTCAAAGTAACTTCGCACCACATGATATAAATAGAATAAATCCACTCTATCTATGATGTGCAATAAATCCCATAGCCTGTTGAACACTCTGAAGCTTTCATCTTCTCTATGAAACATCAGATAGCTTCCATCTTTAGATTCCACAACTTCAAAAGCACTAATCTGAGATCTGTTCATCTTCATGTCAGCATCTTCTTGGAATATTCAAAATCTACTACCCTTAGATAATTTCTTAGTTCATCCCTAGTCTCAAATCTTAACTCAACTTTTTCTTTCTTTGAGAACTGAACATCTTTAACTTCAGGTTTTCTTTTTCTTTTTAAACTTTTCTTTCTCTCTTCTTCTTTTCATGTAGCTTCATCTCTAAAATCTTTGATGCTTTCAACATTTTTCTTATAAGCTTCTAGCAAAGATCATACAATCTTTTCATCTCAAAATAATTAAACCTCTGCAATCCTTTATACCCTTGACTTTTAAGATAAGCCATCATTGCATTTCTGTCTTTCGCTTTATTTGGCCTTCTTGGTAAAAATCTAACATGAATAGGTGACTTTAATGGTTCATCAGCTTCAGCATTCAATTCCTCTTGCAACTTCTTAGCTGCTTCTCTACTCTTAGCTTCTTCAGCTTCCTTATCTTCTTTATCTTTAGCATTTAATTCCTCTTGAAGTTTTCTACCTGCTTGTTCATTCAAAGCTTCTTGGGCAGCTCTTATCTGTGCTAAAGTTAGTTTCTTCTTCTTTACTTCTACCAAAACACCTTTTCCTTTATCCTTAGGATCAATTGCAGGTTGAGAAACTCTTGATTGTTCCTCTTCTTGCACTCCTGGAATATGAACACCACCCCTTGGTTGTGATAAACCTTGAAAATTACAAAGAATGGTTTCATCTTCACTTGCGTAATGGATGGTTTGGGTGTAGCTTCCTGTTCTTGTATAACAGTAGAAGGACCAACAACTTCTTCATGTACAGTTGTAGAAGGACCAGCTTCTTCTTCAAAGTCTAACAACCTTGGAGAAATCAATTCTTGTCAGAAGATCCTTGTTGTTGAAAAGCAGTACTTTGATCTTCAGTTCCTTGATCATCAGTACTTTGAACTGGAACATCAATAACTTGTTCCTCAGTTTCTTGAATAACATGTTTTCAGTCTTTTCATGTTCTTCAGTACCTTCAGGTTCATTCTCCTTAACATCTTCTTTCAAATTCTCTTCGTCTAAATTCCTCCCCAATTGGATAGAAGATTGTTGGTGAACCTTTTGGCGTTTGGTTTTCTTTGATTTGACCCATATACGATGATGTTGAACCAAAGGCCAAACAAAATTCTTTAGCCGTCTAAACTTGAGCTTCAATTTCTTAATCTGCTTAGCTTGAGCTTCAGTAGACTTTTTCAACTTAACCAACTCCCTTGTCAAAACATAATTATCCAATGTTAAACCTTCAGGGGATATGGTATGTGAATCATCTCCTTGAACTGGTGAATGTTCCTCTGGTTGAGAAGCAGGAACAGATCTTTGTGGAGATGGAGAAGGTGAAACTGCAACATCTTCTTGAACTTCAGTACTTGGGAAAGCAGTACCTGAGATGTAGTACCTTCTGGAGATGCAGCACTTTGAGAAGCAGTACTTGCAGATCCAGTACTTGCAGATGCAGTACTTGCAGATGCAGTACTTGCAGATACAGTTCCTTCACTAGCTTCATCTTCTTCAGCATCAGCTCTAACAGCTTGAACAACTTCCATCATAGAAGTAGTTAAGGGAGTATCCCTTCCAGTGAAAAGATCACTCTTCCTAGCCATAAAGGTGAAAATTTTGGCTTGTTGAACCACAACAGGTAAAAGATTTGTTGGCTTAGGAATATCTGAAAGTTGTTTATTGAGGAATACTTGAACAAATCTAGGATACATCAGCCACTTGGAACCATGAGTGATATGGGAAAGCATACCATCAAGAATTAGCCTTGAAAAATTAAAAACACGATCTGTAGCCAAGCCCACAATAGCAGATGCTATATTTGATCCAAATTGTTCCCATGAAGTACTTTTTGCACTTATGCAATGAAGCAATACATGAACTAAAAATTTCCATTGAGGACAAAATAGTTGTTTCCTGAAAGTTTGTTCTGTTAAAGACCCTTCATAACCAATATGTCCAAAAGTATCCCAAATCAACTGCTTATCGAAACGAATAGCCCCATCTTCATCATTAAACAATAAGTCTTCTCTAATGGAGGCTTCAGTAATCTTCACAGTTCTTCCAAAGAATGTAGCTCTAATATAAAATTCATCATTCTCCATATTTTCCCTAGCAGTAGCCCAAAATTCTTGAATCCAGGGCTCAATTATATCCGGCTCCACTAAAAGAGCATAACTGATTGGCGATCCAGTAAGATAATCGATTATATCATGAAAGATTGCATTCGCTTCAGTCTTATCTAAATTAGCCACCATATTGTGCTTTGAAACTGTTGGACGATTCGCCATAGATGATTATGTTATCACAGCAAGAGATATGACAAATAATATAGGTGAAAGTGAGAGAAATATGGAAGAGATTCTAAAGTACCAATATGAGAGGGAAAATCGGAGAGTAGTTATTTATAGGTGAGATTTAAAAAATCACAGCCATAAATACCAAAGTTACCGTTAGTAATAATTACCCCTCAATATTACCGTTGGAACAGTACTTTAATAAGACAAACAATACTTTCCACGTATGCAGACTTTCCCAAGCAAGACTTTCCAAGCAAGACTTTCATGAAAAACAAGACTTTTCCAAAATCTTCTCATAAGCTAAGTATACATAAATAGCCTCCCCTCAAGCAATGCACAGGACTATACTAATACTAAATAGTCCTCCCCTTAAATGTAGCTCAGTAGTTAATCATGCCAATGCTCACCACCAAGTGAGTGAATCTTGAAACATCAAATCCTTTGGTGAGTAAGTCAGCTACATTATCATCCGTGTGCACTTTGACAACATTAATGAGCCTATGCTCATAACAATCTCTGATGAAGTGATGCCTAATCTGAATATGCTTGGTCTTGGAATGATAAACTGGATTCTTCACAATACAAATAGTACTCTCATTATCAATATTGATGGGAGTATTTTTGAAGTTGAACCCATTGTCCAAAAGTTGATTCTGCATCCACAAAACTTGTCCACAACAACTTGCAGCAGCTACATATTCAACTTCAGTAGAGGATGTCGCTGCAATTGTTTGCTTCTTACATTGCCATGAAACTAATCTTCTTCCAAGATATTGGCATCCACCTGTGGTTGATCTTCTATCATAGTTGTCACCTGCATAATCACTATCTGAGAAAGCTTCCAAGTGAAAAGGTGAATCCCTTGGATACCACAACCCCAACTTAGGTTGTTATTTCAAATAACAGAAAATTCTCTTCACTGCATTAATGTGAGAAATCTTTGGTGAGACTTGATATCTTGCACATAAACAAACTGCAAACATGATATCGGCCTAGATGCAGTAAGATACATAAGACAGCCAATCATTGATCTGTATAACTTGACTTCAACTGGTTGTCCATCTTCATCCTTGCCCAACGAATTGATAAATTTAATAGGTGTAGTAACAGACTTCATATCATCAAGATAAATTTAATAGGTGTAGTAACAGACTTCATATCATCAAAATTGAACTTCTTAAGTATGTCAGATATATACTTGTCTTGACTGATAAAAATACCTTCCTTTGACTGCTTGACTTGAAGTCCTAAAAAGAATGTTAACTCACCCATTGAACTCATTTGAAATTCCTTCTGCATCAGCTGCTCAAACTCTTTAACCATGGAATGTTTAGTAGCCCCAAAGATGATATCATCAACATAGACTTGAACTAACATGATATCTTTCTTATCTCTCTTTATAAACAAAGTCTTGTCAATGGCTCCTCTCCTATAACCATGTTGCAATAAAAATGTAGAGAGCCTTTCATACCAGGCTCTTGGTGCTTGATGTAAGCCATAAAGAGCTTTGACAACTTTGTAGACTTTGTTAGGATGTTTAGGATCTTCAAAACCAGGAGGCTGTTTGACATAAACTTCCTCTGTAATAGTGCCATAAAGAAAAGCACTCTTGACATCCATCTGGTAAACCTGAAATCCCATATAAGAAGCAAAAGCAAGAAATATTCTAATAGCTTCAATTCTTGCTACAGGAGCAAACACTTCATCATAATCTACTCCTTCTTCTTGTCTGTAGCCTTGTGCTACTAACCTTGCCTTATTCTTGATAACATTACCTCTTTCATCTCTTTTGACTCTGAAAACCCATCTGGTTCCAATAACTCTCTTCCTATCTGGAAGATCACATAATACCCAAACTTCTTGAAGTTTAAATTGAAGAAGTTCTTCCTGCATAGCTTCAACCCAACTTTCTTTAGTCAATGCTTGAGCAATATTCTTGGGTTCCTCTTGAGAGATAAAACAAGTAAACAGACATGTTTGATGGTCCTTATGATTAAGTCTGTTTTGTTTATACACAAAACTAAGTAAAGCATTGTGAGGTGATGAAAAAGTCTTAGCTCTGTGTCTTGTCATCACTCCAGAAGTAGAAGGACCAATGATTTGATCAGTAGGATAATTCTTATGAATTCTTAAGTTTGGAAACTGTGGAACTCCATAAGTATCTTCCAAATTAGTAACATCAGCATCTTCATTGGAATCTGAGAAAATACCTTCATCTTCAAACTCATCATCGTTTCCTCTAATCCGTGCATGGTAGGATCATCCAAATCATCTAAAGTATCTGTCAACTGTGCAGCATTACTTTGTTCAAAAGTACTGTTCCAAAGTACGTGAGAGTACTATGCGCTTTGTTCTTCTTTCTTGCCTTTCATAAGCTCTTCTCTGTTCATCAGTGTAAGAATGTGCTAAAACATCTTGAAGAAGCAACTTATTAAGTTCTTCTTGAATAGATTGATCCTCAGCAGACAATGAGGATTTTGGTTCATCAATACTTTGTTTTGGAGCATCAAGATTACTTTGCTTTGGAGCATCAGACTTTGCTTTGGACTAACAGGAGCTTCAAGAAAACATCATGTCTAAGATGAACTCCATGAACAACATAATGTAAGTCTTCTCCATCATGCACAAGTTGATTTTCTTCTCTAACAGATACATAGTTCATAGAAGGAGTTAAAACTTCAAGATCAAACATCCAATCAGGACCTTTACCTTTCTCATTGTCTTGATCTTCTAAAAAATCAACATGAAGACAATCTTGAACCTTCTTAGTGACTCTATTGTACACTCTAAATCCCTTACTGTTGGTATAATAACCCACTAAATATCCTTCTTCTGACTTGCCATCAAACTTCCCCAGATTATCAATTGTGTTTAAAATAGTTAGAGGGCATCCAAAAGGCTTCATAAATCGAATGTTGGGTTTGTTGCCCATCAGCGACTCATAAGGTGTCTTCATCTGTGGCTTAGTAACAGATACTCTGTTAAGTACATAGCAAGCAGATTTCTAAACTTAAGCCCAAAATTGAATAGGTAGTTGTGAATCTGCTAACATTGTTCGCCGCTTCAATCAAAGTCCAATTCTTTCTCTCTGCAACACCATTCTGCTGTGGTGTTCTTGCAATACTGAACTCCCTCTTGATTCCTTTGTTTGCACAAAATTCATCCAAAAGTTTGTTCTTGAATTCAGTCCCATTGTCACATCTAATACCTCTAACCTTGAGTCTCAATTGGTTTTCAAGTGCTATTATGAGTGTCTGAATAGCATCAAAAGTATCATCTTTAAATCCCAAGAAAAATACCCAACTGAATCTACTGCAATCATCTGTTACAACTAAGCAGTACTTTTTCTTGTTTAAACTTGTCACAGACACAGGTCCAAACAAATCCATATGTAACAGCTCCAAAGGTTCTCTAATAGTCCTCTCTTCAAGCTTCTTGCATGAAGCTTTGTGTTGTTTACCCTTCTTGCATGCCAAGCATGAGTGATCATTCTTGTAAGTCTTTGAAGGTAAACCTCTAACTAAATTGCCTTTGACCAGTTTGTTGATATTCTTGAAATTAACATGGCCCAGTCTTCTATGCCATTGATGTGCCTCTTCAGATGTTGCTTTAGCCACCAAACATGTGGCTCTCCCATAAGAATGTAGACTCTTCATGTCTAGACAATACACATCATTTGTTCTTGGTACTCTAAGAACTACTAAGTTATCATCAACAGGCTTGAATTCAGAGGAAAGGATGAGACATTCTGTGTCAGTGAATAACACAGGATGCTTTTTATCACAGATTTGAGAAACTGATAATAAGTTGAACTTGAGCTCCTTCACATATCTAACATTCTCAAAATCTATACGCCCTGCTTTGATAGTTCCTTTGCCAGTAATCCTTCCTCCATTGGGATCATTCCCAAATGCAACTCTTCCTCCACTAATATTTCTAAAATCAGACAGAATTTCTTTGTCTCCTGTCATACTTCTAGACCAACCACTATCCACAATCAAATGATCTTTAAGCTCCTCTTCTGGGTTGCCCTGCACAAAGATAAAAGAGTTAGTGATTTTTAGGAACCCAAGCCATTACTAACTTGTGTTCCCCTTGTGGAGTTACAAACTCAAATTCTTTGAGTATGTAATTTCCACTGTTTTTCAAAACATGATCCAGAATTATCTTTTGATTTTTAGCATGTGGATTTTCAAAACTTTCTGGATGTTCAACACAATTCTCTTTCGCAAGTTCATTCTCTCTTTCTTGTATCACAAAAACATCTGATTCACTTTTTGTTGAAAGTATTGTTTGTCCCTCAGCAGTACTTTCCCTCTTAACCCATTCTGTTTTAACACTTGGTTCCTGTGATCTAGATCCCCTATGTGAATTGTAGTACCTTCTAGGTTGATAGTAATGAGATCGCCTAGGATACCTGTTCCAAGAAGTGTTAGCAGTACCTTGTCTTGAGAGAGCAGTACTTTGAGAAAGTACTGGTCGTGAAGGTACTGGTGATCTAGAAAAAGATCTTCTCTGGTGTGGGTATCTATGGTCTGAAGAGAAATTGTGGTGATTGACCCTATCTGAATTATTCCAGACTGGTTTGTGCTCTCTAGGTTTCTGATTTGCAGACCTATGCTTTGGAAATTTTCTAAGGTATTCTGAGTGATGTTCACAATCCTTGATTAAATGAGTAGGACTAAAACACACAAAACACAGTTTTTGACCCATACTCCCATAGTGACTTCTTCTATGTCTATGACCAAAACTATTTTGCCTTCTAGGTGAATGATGAAACTTGTTTTGACTAAAGTTATCCCAAAAAGGTTTAGCAGTAATGTTTTGAAAAGATTTTCCTGAAGGTACTGCTTGTGGAGCAGTACTTTGAGTTAAAGGTACTGCTTGACTTTGAACATTGTTTTCAACAGTTTCTTTGGGGTTTTCATACCTAGATTGACCAAGTAGCTTTTTCCTAAACTCTAGACTGTCTACTCCAAAACGAGAAACATCAGGCCTAGGGGGTTGATGACTTCCAGTGGGATGGGGAACTGCATGATAACAATTATCTTTCTTATACTCAGGAGGTGGTTCACTAATTGAATCCTCATTACTAGATGTCTCTACATAATTAATGAGTTCATCATCACTAGTGGTTATATCCTCTAGGTTATCATCAGCTTGATTCTCTTCTAAGTTATCAAAGTCCATTCCAAAACCTAAGCCGCTTTTAATGTAAGCTCTTCTCTGCTTTTGAACATAAGTAACATGTGACAGACCAGACTCACCCCAAGCAAAGAAACTTAGCTAACAAATCATCTTTTTCCTTAGTCAGTTTCTCTATTTCAGAAATTTTATAGTTTAATTTCCATTCACTTAGTTTTAACTGATAATCCTGTTGTGCATATTTTTCAGCCCAAGCTACTTCATTATTTTCATGTGTTAAGATTTTAGCTTCCATAGATTCTAAGGTTATTTGATAACCAGCTACCTCGCACCTAGCTCTAACACAATTATCTCTTTCAATCACATAACTGCCAAGTATTTTTGATAAAAATCATGACAATTTGAGCATACCTCAGAGATAGGAGGTAAACTTGGTGAAGTAGCCACCATTGCAAGTTGAACAGAATCATCTTCACTTTCCAAGCTCCAATCAAATTCTCCTAGACAATCTCTCGATTCCAAATCAAGATGTTCAGTTCCTCATCAAAAGCAGCGTCCATCTAATTCTTCCACAGACTCTTCAACTACTTCTTCCACAGCTACCATACAAGAAGTCACCGGTTCATCATCAAACTCTTTACTCCAGTCAACTTCTGATAACTTCTCTTGAGCAACCAAAGCCTTTGTTTCAAGAATTGGAATTTCTTTAAGCTCAAGCTTTGGTTTCTCAGATGTCCTGTTTGCTTGATACTTAGCAAACCTGCACTCCCTTGCAAAGTGTCCAATCTTTTGACAATTGAAGCATTCAATTTTGGATTTTTCAAAAGTTATTCCCTGTTTTGGTTTGAAATCAATGCTTTTTCCTGTCTTCTTCATATACTTTTTGATCCTAGCAGTAATCATAGCAACTTGCCACCTGATATCAATTTCTTCAAGTGCATCTTCTTCAACCTGTGCTAGATCTTCTTCATAAGTGACAGGTAAACTAGCTTGTTGTGCAAAGAAGGAGCACACAACTTCAGCGAGTGCATAGTAGTAGTTGGTAGGGCTTGCCGAGCATGGGGGAGCAGATACGAGACAAGATTACTTTGAGTAGGAGAATCAGTACTTTTGTTGGAAGTACTGCTCCTCTTTTCAGATGATAGAAAAGCAATACTATGTGATTTAGAACTGGTTTGGCCATTCATCTCATGCTCATACACTTTTAGATGGTTGTAGAGATTATCAAAGTCCATGACATCCAAACCTGGTTGTCCTCTGATCATTGTAGCAATCACATGCCATGTAGATGGCAAACTCCTTAGAAACTTCAGATTAACATCTTCAACTGATACTTCTGCCTTATATAACTCCAACATGTTGAGGAGATTTTGAAACCTATCATATGCAGCATCAAGACTCTCTTTCACCAACTGTAAAAGTTTCAAACTGTTGCTTCAGCAGATTTATGTGCATCTTCTTAGAAGCTTCATTCCCTCCAAATCTGGTCTTGAGAGTAGCCCGAGAGCTTAGCATCTTTAGCATCATGAAATTTGAGAAGATGACCATCTGGAATGGCGCAGACAAGAGAATGTTGAGTGCATTCTCTTGATTCCTTAAGGTTGCTGCCGGTAAGACTGCCTTAGGTGCTTTGGTTTGTCCAGAACATCAATAGGTTCTGAAACTTCTTCATTACCATTAACAATTACATTCCATAGAGCATGGTCTGTAATGGCAATGTACTACCTCATCTTCATACACCATAGATCATATTCGCCTTTCTTGATGACAGGAATCCTCATTGAGGTGATGGAAGGTGGTGGAACGAATCACGACATCTTTAGGTTTTGTTGTAGTAGGGTTTCTTCTTAGTCAGAGTTTCCACACAAGCTCAGATACCACTTGTTGGATCGATGTACTCTAACCAAACTAACTTAAATAGCCTGTTAAGGTTTAATAACCTCGGATAAATCCTAAGTTATTAACAAAGAAACACTGAGCAAACTCTATTAAGTATGCGGAATTTACTTAACAAAGCTTAGAAGAATAACTTTAACTTTGAACGATTTTATTAATAACTCTAACTCTGCTTATTATGCAGATACTTCAACAACTCTAATAATATCGAACTTCTCTCTAAAACTCTAATAATGTCGCACACATCTAATATCAATCTAGGGGTCCTTTTATAGGCTCAAGGATAACCCTAAACGATTTACAATTTGTATCCTTGTACGACAAGTAATCTAATAAAGAATATTCTAGAATTACAAGACTTTCTATAAACAAATAAAACAGTTCTTTGTTCTTGCAGTACTTTGACTTTATCTTTAGCAGTACTTTGACTCTTTGACATTTTTCAGTACTTTGTAGTTTACAGTACTTTATCAATCTTCAACACTTCATATCCCAACAATCCTCCCCTAACTTGAATTGTTAAGATCGTTTATAAGCTCTAGGGGATAATAATAACAATGATTATAATGCACAGCGGAATAAGAAAACATCGTTTGTTATTATTAACAAAGTTCTTCGTCATCATCTCTAAACTACTAATCGACTAAACATCTTTAACTAACCCTAGGCGTTTATACTTTACGCCTAGGTTACACATATACACACACGCCTTTGGTGTTCACATCTTGACACACACTAAATCTAATTCCCTGCCTCTCTTTATATACTAGAGAGTCTAGGGTTACAATTGACTACTAGGGACTAAATAATAAAGTCTTCTTTAACAAGTAAGTCCCTTGTCTTTCTTTCTTCATCAATTGTCTTCATAAGTCCTTCATCTTTCATATTTTGTCATAATCAACTCAAATATAATTCCCAACAATCTTCCCCTAGTTGATAATGACAAAACCAAATAAGCACGAACTTCCCCTGAAGTTAAGATGTCATGAAAGATAAGAACTTCCCTTTAAACATGCAATCACCAAGAATCTTCAAGTTGCAAAACCGTCTTTGTCACCTTTCTTCCCCTTTTTGTCATAATCCACTAGGAGAAGCTAAGTAGAAGCAACTTTGATCTTCAAAACCACGAACCAATATCATACGACTAATCCATCCTTCTAATGCCTCAAGATACCCTCCATGAAGTTTTCTGCAACTAAAAATGAAATTAAGGCAATAGAAATTTGAACCAATAGTACAAATATCAACAAGTAGTAGTAAAACTCTTCCCCTCGAATGATGCATGTAAATAACCATAAGAACTTGTCGAATAACTAACCACCATGATCACAAATACGTTGTAGTTCCAGCCATGAAGAACATAGTACCACCCCAAATACTAATAAAGATGACTACAATCGCATTTGAAACCAAGTAGTAGTAACATGAAGAATAGTTCTTTATCTTGAACCTGATTCATAAACATCAGGTCACAACCAAAAACTCAAAATCCAAAACATCATACGTGTGTCGTCCGACAACTAAAAATCCAAATATGTCAAAGTATGTGTGTCGACTTCCCCTCAAATCAATAACCATATTCTATCCAATATCCAATCACGTTCTAACCGAGATCCAATCATGTGTGTGCGTTATCCGACATCCATAAACCAAATTCATATGTCGAATAATAATCATCAATGAAACTAATCACGTACAACATCCAAATCGCCTTTGTGTGTCCAATAATACCAATTTCAAATTTTCTTGTGTGTGTGAACCAAAAGCTCAATCCGAGAACCAAAACAATCTCGCATGTGTGTAAACTCCATACCAAGCTGCATTATCTTCTTAGCGACCCACTCATATGCATAAACCAATCACAAACAAGTAATAAACAAATTACTTTGACAAACCCTTATGCATAAATACATATAAACATTATGATCACAATGACCAACTTCCAATCATGCTCCACCGTCCCATGATAAATTGATTAAACCCTCGTAGCAGTATCAAGAATTCCATGAGCAGTACTTTCAAAAAAATCTGCATTACTTTGTGAACATAAACAGTACTTTGATCAAGCCCCGAACAGTACTTTCAAGGAACAGTACTTTCAATCAACCATGAATAAACCAATGAAAATATTGCACTGACCCATGTGATCAAATCAATATTAAATTCCATCGTCCCAATATTTAACTGATTAGAAACAAACATATATATATTTGCGTCTCGTGTGATAAGATTGTCTCACAAACAGTACCACATGCGCCCCACAATCATTAATATTCTGACATCACCAGACTTAATGGGATTTCCTCTTCCCATATAATTGATCGAATACAATAAAGTAAAGGGGAGGATAAAACTTGATCCTCACGTGCACAATACCTCAAATTGTTGCTTTATTGTAAGATAAAAGCAACATGTTATGACAAATTAGTCCAATCAGATCTTAAATTCAATGAACATAATCGATACCTTATAAAGAATGAATCAGATCTTCATTAAAACTGCTTCTCGCCCATAAAACCTTGAATAAATCCTAAAAATCCGAACACAAACCAATCGTACATCAAAGTACTGTTCCAGCAGTACTTTGAAAATCCTTCAGCAGCCAACTTCGACGCCTTATATCTTTTTACTGGAAGTTCAGATCGAAGATCCCTCAGGTGGAAAGTTAGATTGATATATAGAGAACATCCACACAAAAGTTCGTCCCGATCCAACGGTAATTAAAGTTATCGCTGTTTGAAAACAGCCCTGCAGAAACCTTACGAAAATTTTTTAGATACGAATTTTTCTTCCTTCTTCTTCGAAAAACCTTGTAGATCCCTATATCAAGAGCTCCCGGCTTTGATACCAATTGTTAAGATCGTTTATAAGCTCTAGGGGATAATAATAACAATGATTATAATGCACAGCGGAATAAGAAAACTTCGTTTGTTATTATTAACAAAGTTCTTCGTCATCATCTCTAAACTACTAATCGACTAAACATCTTTAACTAACCCTAGGCGTTTATACTTTACGCCTAGGTTACACACACACACGCCTTTGGTGTTCACATCTTGACACACACTAAATCTAATTCCCTGCCTCTCTTTATATACTAGAGAGTCTAGGGTTACAATTGACTACTAGGGACTAAATAATAAAGTCTTCTTTAACAAGTAAGTCCCTTGTCTTTCTTTCTTCATCAATTGTCTTCATAAGTCCTTCATCTTTCATATTTTGTCATAATCAACTCTAATATAATTCCCAACATTTGTAAACCTTACCCATTCATCAGGTTTCTTTATATTTTTATAAAATGTTTTAGGGGGGTTTTTTGAGACAAGTAGAGAAGTAGTATCTGTTAATTTATGGGTTTTTGAAATGAGATGTTTTGGGTTATAATTGATCGTAGGAAAGCAGGCCACGAACGTCACTTGCGTAAATTGTAGACTACTATGAATGTATCTGTATGTCAAATGTTTGCCTATTTATTTCATTGATTGAGGTTGGTACTTCATTCTGATTCCGCAAAAACATACTTTTTTTTACTTGCTTTCATGTTGAAATTATTTTATCTGACATGTATATCTAATCTTAGCACAACCATTTGTTTAACAGGGTCTGAGAAGTTCGGACACAGAGCCTCACGAATGCCACTTATGGTGTATCCTCTTGCTCTTAGACTTCGCCTGCAAGGGAATTATGGTTGTGGCGTGATGCTGATAAAGTAAGTAAAACGCTTGACACAACCGTCGATGATGATGATGCATGATGCTTATGAAGAGGTGAGCATGTACTTTTTATGAGGAACTTTCAAGGTTCATCTGTATGTATTCTACCTTTTAGCAATAACATTCAGTGTGCCCTCATGTCGGTTGCATGTAAATATACAACCATCGAAAAATGTTGCAAACAACCCCGACGCAGCGCGGCGGGCTCTGCACCTCGTTACATTCATGAAGCGTATTGTTATATAAAATTGAAAGATTATTAAGAAAAAAATGGGCAAATCGTACAAAAGTGTACCCAACTTATACCCAATTTCAATTTTTTTTTAGTGTACCAAACTTTTTTTTGTTGCAATGTAATACCGCCAACTAGTTTCCAAGTTATTTATCCGGTTACAAAATATTCTGGCGACCTTTTCAAGCGATCACGTTTTTCAGAAACCCACCACCCACCACCACCACCACCACCAGCATCATCTATCATCGCCACCACCATCTTCATTTATCACCACAACCACCATAACCCACCATCACCACCTTCATCTATGACCAACCACAATCGGCTATGGTGGTGGTGATGTGGTGGTAGTGGCAGCCGTTGGTGGTTGTGGTGGTGGTGGTTTTGATGGATTGTGGTGATAGATGAAGGTTGTGGTAGTAGATAATGGTGATAAATGAAGGTATTGGTGGTGGGTTATGGTAGTGGTGGTGATAAATGAAGGTGGTGGTGGTGGTGGGTCATCGGAAAAGGTCGCCAAAAAATTTGGTAACCGACTAAGTGACTTGGAAACCCGCTGGTGACCTTACATTTCAATTAAAAAAAAAGTTTTATATACTAAATTGGAATAAAAATAGTTGAGTACCTTAAATTAAAATTGAGTATAAATTGAATACAATTTTATGCGATTAACATAGCTCTCAACGCTTTTTTTAAAATTTCAACATACATTAATTGTTCATACATTCAAAATAATTAACTATCTCGTGAATTTAATTGTTCCCTGGCAAGTGAATATCAAAACAAATTATGAAAACGCAAGATATCAATTTTTAAACATAGCACTTAAGGTTACAAATATCAAAACAAATTATGAAAACGCAAGATATTTTGAAAAATTTCCCGATATTTTGAAAAATTTCCCTTTTTTGTTTCTTCCTGAAATGCGGCACAATTATAATGAAACTGCCCAACAAAATTCTCATCTATTAGTTCTGATAAGGCAATTCTAATTAGGTTATACAATAGCTGTATAATTATGAAAAATTAGGTTTTTTTTTTTTCTTTCAATATTTAACGGCATAGGATAGTTTATGAGTTCTTGTTGAGGAGAAAAAATTATAAATATGATGACAGTCCGAAATTAGGTGTCATTTTTTTATTTTATTTGGATGATTTAAATATGAGTAATGGAGATCAAATCTGGTTCAATTTAAAATCAGGGATGCTGCCAACTGCCAAGCTTTGACTAGATTCACATGACACATTTCTTGATTTTGACTCAATGTTGGAAGAGCTCTAAATATTTAAATTTCCAAATTAATTGAAATGTATGTTATTTATGTCATACCAACGGTAGTCTTGTGTTCTTCCAAGGAGCATGACGTTTATCTAAGGTAACTTCAGGTTCCACTTGTTAAACTGTTTCTTTCTAACATTTTAGTAGCATGATCAATACAATGTAAAAACATGGGTCACTTTTGAACAATGGTAAATGTATATAGTTACAAATTGAACAATGGTAATTGGTTGTTAATTAATGAAAAAACAAATCGTTAAAAGTACTAAAGCATGAAATTAATTGGTAAAGCCTAAAGACACCGAAATTACGGGGTCACTTTTCAAATTTTCGACAAACTAATAATTTGATGCATCTAACAATAGTCGGACTCAACATGTATATGATCATTTGCGATGACTAGTTTGTATCACACGCCGTTTATTTGTTTCTACAAGCCTCTAGAGGCGAAGCGGGTGTTTGAAACTTTGAATACATGCCCAAGGCCAACCTCAAAGTAGTAAAAAGCACATGTTCAAGATCTATAACAATGAGCTTTTTTAGCAAAGGAGATCTATAAGGCTAGTCCCATTCGTGACCTTATCTAATCTCGGCCATCCAAATATTTCACGCCGCTTTCTCTCCAAATGACATGACACCCTGACGCCCCATGACGACCAATGGTTTTTGTTTTTTTATATAAAAAGAAAAAAAGAGAGAAACGAAGGGAAAAAAAAAGGGGGGGGACAAAGCGTTTTTAATATCGGTCGAAAATCGGACCGATATTGCGTTTTCTCTATCTTCAACCGATCTAATGATCGATGTCCACAACCAAGACAACCAAAGTGAACATCGGTTGAGGGCTACTTTTTTGGGTGCCCAACCGATATTTTGGGTACCACTGCGACAAGCCTAACAGTGAGTAAATGATAGTTTGAGTAAAACAGTACTCATATTCCAATAACAAGGATTGAATCAGATTTAGATAAAAGAATTTGCTTTTAAGTTTAGCGCTAGTTTTATTTACTATCACTTTCCTTTAGATAAAGCACACATTTCAAGTTTTCAACGACAAAAAAGAATATCAACTAAAGACCAAGTTGACTAAGAAAAACAAAAGTTGATCATGATATTCGAATCAACTCAGCCAACTATGCAATTGTAGCCAAATCTTTGATTGAGAAACAACTGTTTGTTAGATTCTTGATAAATTATTACGGAGTACTAAAATGCACTCATTTCATATATTTTGCTAATGCAACGTTCGTTTGAACGACAACGGATTATTCTTTTTTCTTCTTTTGCTTACCGAAGATGTATGCGCTCATAGGGATCCTCATCCACAAGTTGGCGTGGAGTTCAGACAACGGCAAAGAAGTGTTCATTTTTAGTGCAAGACCTATCCAGTTATCTTAATTTGTTATGTACGCAATAAGCGACATACCCCTCCACCATCCAGTTAAGTGAGTAGTTTTCAATTTTTTCCTGAAAACCGAACAACCACCACCGAACTAAAACTTAAACCAAACTCGACCACAATTTGAACTTACTAAGAGCGTGTTTGTTTGTAGAGAGAATGACTATAGTTATGGGAATATGTATGGGTTTAGAAACCCACCAACAAGTTGGCGTGGAATTCAGACAAAGGCAAAGAAGTGTCCATTTTTAGCGCAAGACCTATCAAATTATCTTAATTTGTTATGTATGCAATAAGCGACATACCTCTCCACCATCCAGTTAAGTGAGTAGTTTTCAATTTCTTTTTTCCCGAAAACCGAACGACCACCACCGAACTAAAACTTAAACCAAACTCGACCACAATTTGAACTTACTAAGAGTGTGTTTGTTTGTAGAGAGAATGACTATGGTTATGGGAATATGTATGGGTTTAGAAACCCACCAACTTTGTTTGGTTATAAAAATAGCTAGTTTTGAAGGTTTGATATCCATTTTCAAAAGTAAAATTCACTAACAAAACAATTGTATTGGAAATGAAAGTCATTTTACCTCCCCCCCTTCCCCCCTTAATACTATTGGCAATAAGAAGGGTAGGCCGCGTCTTCCCTTTATACCACACGTCTTAGCTTAAAATCGACACCCCAACATAACGTGTCTTAGGTGCTTTGCGGGAGAAGTCGGTCGTGGTGAAGACCGAGTTGGCACATTGACCACCAATGACCATAACTTTTATTGATCAATATAAAATATTTAAAATCAAAAAGAGAAACTCACATGAATTTTTTTTAAAGATATACAAGCTATTTCAAATTATACTACAAGTTTATTTGACATGTTTTAAACATAACATAGACACACGATTATCTGGCTAGTTAAGAAATATTATCACACACATATATTAATATTGAGCTACAAACCCTTTTGTATTCAAACAACAATCATACTTAAATTATAATATTTGACTATTTATCACATTATAACCACAACTCATTTACAGTGATGATAAGACAACCAAGATCATCGCAAATATAGTGTAATAAGACAACCAACATCATAACAAAAACATAAATCACTTGAACACAAATATACCGTGCAATATACTTACGTAAAAAAATGAAGAAAAAAAAGTCGGTCTTCAGAATGACGAGTTCTCTAAAAAACACACCACCAACGCATGCTTGTGGGGTGTTCATTTTAAGTTCGACGCGTCTTTGGTGCCGAATGATGTGTATTCAGATTAGTTGATAGATAAATTTGTTTCAGAAAAATTCTAATTTTTTGAGTTTAGTTGATAGATAAATTTGTTTCACCTAAATTCAATTTGTTGAGTGATAAAAATGATTTTCACAACATAAAATACGTGGTATGGTCGTGCAAACAGCACTACACTAAACCAAATTGAGCACGGCGTCACCGTGATCACGTCTATAACTCACGCCAAACTCTGAAGCAAGCAACTACACACAACATAAAAAGCATTAAAAAAAAAAAAAAAACTGTGAAAAATTTGGTAAAAAAAATTTGCCTACCAAAAAATAAAATAAAATAAAAACTGATCACCGATTTCCCTAAAAACTGTTACAAATTCTCCAAAATTTGATATCAACAATTCAACGATCAACAACAATGAATAGAAAAAAGAAACAAGAAAAATTTCATGAATCACTTGTTAATTTGCTCTATGCTCCACCTTCACCTTCATCATCACCTGATCACAACAACAACATCCAATTTAATGACCAAACCCTAAATTTAGCGCGGGAAATCGTCAATTCAAATCACCATCCCATCAGTACGTTTTTCTTTATCTTCGTTTACACGATTAATAACAATAGTTGGTTGAATTTACTTTATATATATATATATTCTGATTTGGGGAAATTGTACAGATACTGATGAGTTAAAGGAAGAAGAGGATGATGAAGATAATGATAGTGAATTAGGTTTCGAGAAGCTTACGAGAGCTCAACGGAAGAGATTGCGAAAAAAGAAGCTTAAAGAAGCTGCTTGTAATCGCAGAGAGATTATCGGGCCTCAGTTGCCTGCCACAGGCGACGATGATCAGCAGTCCGAAGGTGTTCGAAGAAATGCCGCAGAGAGAGTGGAGAGCGGAAATGAGCTTGAGCATAGTAAGTCGTCTTCCGTCTTTGTGAATATTATATCTTTATGTGTTCTTCTATAATTATAAAAGATAGCTGTCGTACTTGACCCTGTGAATTTAAGAGCCTTCATGTACCACTATAACTTTGTATATGCCACACTAATAACCACAAACCTTTATAAAACGTCGCACATAACTCATGTGCATCAAATTTTCCAGATATCGTAAAGGTTCCACAAATTGGACGTATTACGGATAAACTTCTTCATTGTTTTCAGACCTTTTTTTGGAACTACTATAGTGGATGCCCTAAGAAGAATTTTAGAGTACCAAGTGCTTGTAGCTGTTTAGGGCCGTTAGCTTGTCCTAGTTGTAGCTAGATTGAGTTTCTAGTTATAAGATACTCGTTGCTAGAGCTTCGGTGATACATATTGAAACAATCTCGTGAACATGAAATTAACCTGTCTTGCCTGTCCAACACAGTGATAGGTTCAACCACGTATATCATATTTTACTTGTGGCTTAAAAACCTTTTTTTTAGAATCCGTTTTGCGTAACAGAGAGTTCAAGTAATCACATTTCTTATAAGCTTGTCTAACTTTAGTACTTTACCATTCTAGTTGTAAGGTATTTATGAAACTGACAGTCTGTTTTTGGTTATTTAGGAGGACCTTCCTGCATCAAAGTAAAACATAGAAGGATGTCTAAGAAAAAGGCAATGGAAAAACAGAAGGCGTATCCGACTGATCTCAGCCATGACACTACCCATCCTGTTGACAAAAGTTAAGCCTTTTCCAGAGAAAGTATACTTGGTGTGATGGCTGCTAGTGAAATCCAAATATTGTTATAATGTATTACAATGAACCAACACAAGTTAGTATTCATGATTATACTTACCTGGTTCATCTTTTAGTAATATGTTGGTAGATTAGATATATGATAATTGATAACATCATCATACATTTTAGGATCAAAGACATGTGGCATGTTGATTAGTTTGCTAGTTCCAACATTTTGATCTTGGATTTCGATCTCGTAATGGCTTTGAGCAATTGACTGGTAAGTTCCGTTCTCAGTTGTTCTTGGTAACTCTATTATTTAAACATACTTTTAGTTTAGCATAAAATGATGGAAATATAACATTCTTTAGAATTCATTGGTATTGTCCGAATATACTTACCACCCACAGTTAGGACCATATTTCTTCTCATTGGACAATTCAAAACATGTTAGAAACGTTAGTTGACTTGATTTGTAGCAACTGAATTTTCATTGTAGTGGTTGGTTACTTAATAGACAACCTGAACCCCTTTGTTCACTCTCTACAGGTATAACAACTATTCACCAGAAATCATAAACTTAAGATCCAAATTATAACTAATGGAAACTCACATTTTTGTAAGTAATAAAGATCAATGATTCATGTTTCAGATTCATTCATAAGGTATAAAGATCACTGATTCATGTTTCCCTCAGGAATCTGTATTGAACTATTATTAGGAATAAAGTTCATTGATTCACGTTATGATGTATGACTTAGGTATTATAGACGGATGCTTGCACTGTTAGGGATAAAGATCATTGATTCATGTTTCAGATGTATGCATTAGGTCCTTAATGAATGAGTTTAAATGATGTTGGGCCAATACGACAGTCGAGTGGTCCAATCCAGGTATTGCTATAGGCTGGCTCAATTTATGAGATCCTTCAGTAATAACTAATGTCAGGTACGCAAGGCCCATTCAGGCATCTCATATTCTCATTGCTCTTTCCTGACACCGTACTTACTACTTTGGGAAATAAATCATTTGTCATGTTGATGCATCTTTGGTAGACATGATTCAGAATTCAAATTCATGACATATAGATACTCATAAAATACTTTCAACCAGTTCACTAGTCCCACAGACAATATAGCAGAAAGGTCCAACTACAATAAAGTCCCTCTTTCACTGCATTCCTGATTCCTCCTCACCATCAGATTTAAAAAAAAATATATTTTTGCAAAGCCTCGCCATCAGATCGTAATTACTTGCTCGTGTTGGGCATTGTAAGTAAAATTCTGGTTTCTCTTCCTTTTCTAGGGTGCTCACGTAGGCGACTACATGTATCACTTGTGACAATGATTTAAATAATCAACCGAGTATGATCACTGATAATAATATCCCATTACAACATTCCATAGACCTTAAATTCTCTGACAAAATTCTGTTTCTGTAGAAATACTACTTGTAGAAGGACCATTCGCTATGAAGTTCGATACATTGACCACCTCTAGGTAAATGTGAACACGAGTATGAAACGTGATGGGTTCATAATATTTAAGGTTCTCCTAGTCATAAACACACGATAGGAAGACATGAAAATTGAGATGATTAAAATTTGTATATTATAAAAATATACAAGTCTTTGAGTACAAAGCTTAATAATATGTAATTATGTATTTAATGTTGAATGATATACTAAGACTGTGGAAAGAAACATGTAAGGGAACCTTACTTATTCATGTATAATTTAGGCTACCTTTAAAAAAGAATGTACATTGGAGTAGATATCTTTCGTCATTGTCGATACTACCTAAAGTCCTTTGAAACTGCAATCTAATTTATATTGTCATCAAACGTTCCAAAAAGTTAATTTCTTAAAGTTGTCTTTTATGTAGGCGAGAATGAATAAATGTAGTAATACTTAATCTATTGCACGACGTTAACATCACTAAATATGGCAAGCTGTTTTATGTGAATTGTGTTTATTTTATTTGAAAATCCAGAGCAGGGTGGTCTGTAATGCCGAGTCTAGTAAAAACCCCTAACGTTTTCTGCGAAATGCAAGTATCTGTGCTGGGTTGATTTCCAACAGATGTAATCGGGTCTGGTGCTTTTGGGATGTCTGATTTCATCTTAGTTTGGCCCCTCCCTGCAGTTGCTTATCTGTGCCTTGCAGATAGTTTTGTTAGTTTGTACGGGTGGGTTTAGTTCATAATTAGTGTTTATACACTGTGATACTGCTTTTGATACAAAACTTAAAGACAATACTCCAATACCGAATACATTACCGCGTGTTTTGTTTTCCTACTGTACTAGAACTATACTAACACAAATATTGCCCAAGAGTTTTTAAAAACAAAAGCAGGACACAGTCGCTGCTTAGCAAGGCACGTGAAACTCTTGTTTTACTCGTATCTCAATTTGTGATAGCTGGCTATTTCCCCTGGTAGGATAAGGGTTTTTGTTATCTTATCTGAAATATAAGGCCCTCATATTCCACTGAATGTAATAATATAGAATAATGTTAGAAATAGGATATAACAAGTAGCTCTCGTAGCTCAGTTGGTTAGAGCACCCGTTTAGTAAGCGGGAGGTCTTGAGTTCGACTCTCAACGAGAGCAATTCTTTTTTGCTCATCACTTTTCTTTTGGGAACCTATAATAAAAAATGGATATCCGGAAACCTTCTTAGTTGGGACGAAGATCACTGGCAGCAGTCTTAACACTTTAACAAGATAATTTTATTTGGTAATTCAAGTCAGGTGACCTTTTTGTCCTATGGAAACCACCATAAAACTCTAATAAGTGATGCAGGTAGATAATATAAGGCCCTCGTATTTCAATGAATGTCAATGTGATAATATAAAATAATGTTAGAAATAGGAATAGGATATAACACATAGCTCTCGTAGCTCAGTTGGTTAGAGCACCCGTTTAGTAAGCGGGAGGTCTTGAGTTCGACTCTCAACGAGAGCATTTCTTTTTTGCTCATTGCGTTATTAGGGACCCCAAAATTGCAGAATAATTCCTCTAAGAACTTTCTTACTTGCGACGACAGTCACTGGCAGCAGTCAGACAAGCTAGTCTTGTTTGGTAATTCAAGACTGATGACCTTTTTGTTGGAAACTACCAGAAAACTCTAACTGGTGATGCAGACAGAAAATACAAGGCCCTAGTACTCCACTGAATGCCAATGTGATAAATATAAAATAATGTTAGAAATGGGATATTACAAGTTGCTCTCGTAGCTCAGTTGGTTAGAGCACCCGTTTAGTAAGCGGGAGGTCTTGAGTTCGACTCTCAACGACAGCATTTCTTTTTTGTTCATCACATTTTTCTGGACCCAAGATTACAAAATGGCTCAAGCGGGACCTTCTAACTTTGGATGACCGTCGCCGGCAGCAGTCAGACAAGATAATCTTGTTTGGTGATTCAGGCCAGATGATATTTGTGTCCTATGGAAACTACCACAAAACTTTCACCGGTATTGCCAGGTTTTCATGAGTTCAAAGCTATATTTTGAGGTATTCGATGTGAAAGAAATCGATTTGATTATTACTGTTAAGTTTACAGCCTTTTTTTTTTTAATCTATCACATTACATATAATAAGGGTAAATATGGTTGGTAGTATCAGATGTAAAAGAACAAGCATGATTCA
>OU343218.1:215295564-215398601 GCA_910596185.1 Chrysanthemum makinoi | reverse complement strand
GCATTTTGTATCTTAATTGTTTTGATATTTTAGAAATGCTCCCCCTCAACATATGCATAAAAATTTAGAATTTGTTTAGCACATGGAGGCAAGAGATCTTTGAAATCGTTAGATTAAGAATGAAAGGTCCAATCTTTTGATTAACATTTTCTAAAATGATCATCATCACTTCCTAATCAATTTGAGTAGATAAAACATTTTAAGGAAGGATGAGGTTTTCACAAGTTTGCTCCCCCTCAATATGTACCTCGAATTTTGAAGAGTTTTGCACATATTAGAGGGAACCTTCACTTAGAGACAATTCAGTCACATTTCAATAATTTGAGGTTTAGAATAGATGCTCCCCCTCAACATGTGCATGGAAAATTTGAAATCGTTTGTCACTTGCGGGGAGGCAAACATGCTAATCACTTATGAAACCATCTATCGAATTATCTGTTTAAATCCAATTTAAATCACAAATTCTCCCCCGATCACAATTATCAAATCATTTGAGATTTATGATCTCTGTAGATTTAAATTGATTTTGAAAGCTTTTAAGGAGAATTGTGACTTGATTATGAAAGCGTTTTAACTGATAAGGATTGGATTTTGAGACTTTAAACTCCATTGATTAAACATGCATAACTATATTTTGAAAACATAAAAATAACCAAGGTCTGGAACCAACTGTGTAACATTTTGTAAACCATTAGAGTAGACCTTACTCATTTAAGTGCCAATTGTTTGAAAAGAACACTTGTTTTTAGAATCAGAGCATTAGGATTGAAACATGAGATAAAACATGTCTTGTTGATGACAAACGTTTGTTTTTAGAATCAGAGCATTAGGATTGAAACATGAGATAAAACATGGCTCTGTTCTTTCTTTGAAAAGCGGGTTACTGCCTGAAATAACAGTAAACCATTTTTTTCTCTTTCTCTCAATTTTTTTTTTTTTTTAAATATTCGAACAACATCTAAAGTCCCGTATCATTCTTTGAATGACAGCAGAAAGACCGTAGATATTATCGAATCGAGAAAAGCATGACAAAATGACAATATTTTTAAGGATTTTTCGAATTTTTCACATTTATATGGATTTTGAAAGTTTTATAATTTTCTATTTGATTTTTTTTTTTTTTTTTTTTTGAAGGTTTTGTAATTTTGTATTTTGCTTTTTGGATAAATATATACAAAGATATAGATGAAGGAAAGACCTTTACTCCTCGTCTTCCTCCTGAAGACGTTTGAGTGTTTCTGGTTGAAGGCTTTTCAATCCAAGTCGTGGAAGAATAAACGCAAAACGTTCTCTTGGAAGAGCTTTGGTGAAGATGTCTGCTAACTGGTATTCTGACTTCACAAAATAGAGTTCCACTACACTTTTTTCCACTTGCTCCCGATGAAATGATGTCGGATGTCGATGTGTTTTGCTCTTGAGTGTTGAACGTTGTTGCATGAGAGATCAATAGCACTTTTATTATCACAGTACGGAGGGATTTTGTTGAATTCAAAGCCATAGTCAGATAATTGGGATCTCATCCAAAGGATTTGAGCACAACAAGATGACATGGCTATGTATTCAGCCTCTGTAGAGGAAATAGAAGTACTCATTTGCTGCTTTGAAGACCAGCTTACAAGCTTATCATCCAAAAACTGAGCACCTCCCGATGTACTTCGACGTGTATCTTGACAACCTGCATGATCAGCCTCTGCATAGGCCGTTAGTGACATACCGGTGTCCTTCGGGTACCATAGTCCCATATTGATGGTTCCTTGGAGATACCGAAAGACCCGTTTAACCGCTTCAAGGTGCTTTTTAGTAGGCTTAGCCTGATATCTAGCACACATGCACACATCGAACAAGATGTCTGGTCTACTAGCTGTGAGGTACATCAGGGATCCAATCATGCTACGATATTTCGTTTGATCTACCATGATCCCTGAGTGGTCCTCATCCATCTTGGTTCGTTCAATCATGGGAGTGTCAACGGTGTCACATGATACAAATTCAAATTTCTTTAAAATCTCATTTGCATATTTAGATTGATTTATGAAAATGCCTCCGGGACTTTGTGAAATTTGTAATCCCAAGAAAAATGACATTTGTCCCATCATTGACATTTGAAATTTAGAACCCATTTCATTTGAAAACGATCACATTCATTGGGGTCAGTCGAGGCAAAGATAATATCATCAACATAAATTTGAACGTGAATTAAATGTTTGCCTGACTTCCGGGTGAACAATGTTGGATCAACTGCTCCTTTGCTGAATCCAGTGGATAGAAGAAACTTTGATAGTGTATCATACCATGCCCTTGGAGCTTGCTTTAAACCGTAAAGAGCCTTCTTCAAACGATATACGTGAGTAGGATGCTCTGGATTCACAAAGCCTTCAGGTTGGCTGATGTAGACGACTTCTTTAAGATCTCCGTTCAGAAATGCCGTCTTTACATCCATCTGATAGACTACCATGTTCTTACTGGCAGCATTAGCCAAGAATATTCTGATTGTCTCGATACGAGCAACAGGAGAAAATGATTCTTCAAAGTCAATACCCTCCTCTTGACGGTATCCTTTAGCAACCAATCGAGCCTTGTTCTTTAAGACATCACCATGCTCATCAAGTTTCACTTTGAAGATCCATTTCAGAGCAATGATCATAGCAAAATCTGGAGCAGGTACTAACTCCCATACATCAAGTCGATCAAACTCATGAATTTCTTCTTGCATGGCATTGAATCAGCTGTCTTCATTCATGGCGGTTTTAATGTCTTTTGGTTCGACCTTAGAGAGTACGGAGTTGAAGAAGCACCATAAGGCATCGGTTGCAAGTTGTTTCCGTGTGGATACTGGGCGAGAGGGGTTTCCAATGATGTTGTCCAATGGGTGATCATGTGTCCATTTTCTAAGGTGTTCATGTGGTTGTTGTTGTGGAACTGAAGTAGCAGAGTCGATGTCTCCTGATGAAGATGGTTCTGATGATGATTCAGGAGCAAAGATATTTTCAAATGGAGCATCTTCGGGAGTTGCAAAGGGATTAACTTCATCATTGATGCCATAAACACTTCCATGATGTACATTTGATGATTGATGATTTGTTGATGAGACAGAGTGATCAGCAGCAGGAGCTTCTTGACTTAATGAAATTGAGACTGAAGGGTTCACTTCATTCATAGGGATAGGAGCAGCCTCTGTTGATGGGACTGACATTTCATCAGCATTCGGTTCATAGTGTTCATCAAACATTGGATCAAACAATTTCTTTAAATCATCTTCTTATGGAGGTACATATGGAGTTGCTGGAGATGAGTTTGGTACAAGAGATGAACCAATGGGAGTGTTTTGAAGTGCGGTCCGAATTGGATTGTCCAGGAGCCATTTGACCGGTCAGCTCATCGAACGTAACATGAATTGTTTCCATAATGTTTCGGGTTCTCTTATTGTAGATTCGGTAACCTTTTCTGTTTGGTGCATAGCCTACAAATACTCCAATGTTCGCTTTAGCTCTCAGTTTTCCTAAGTCTTGACCATCATTAGTTGGATAACATAAAGCACCAAACACACGAAGGTATGATAGATCAGGTTTTCTATTGTGGACAAGTTCATAAGGAATCTTTCCATGAGAAGTGTGAATTAGAGATCGATTTTGAGTGTAACAAGCAGTGGCAATAGCTTCAGCCCATAGAAACATTGGAACCTTTGAGTAAATCAGCATTGTCCTTGCAGCTTCTACAAGAGTTCGATTTCGTCTTTCAACTACACCATTCTGTTGAGGAGTTCGTGGAACACTTCTTTGATGACTGATTCCAATACTTTCATAAAACTGAATTAAGTCTTTGTTGACAAACTCTGTGCCATTGTCTGTTCGAACAATTCTGACAGTATTGTTGAGTCGAACCTGAAGCTGTTTGATTAGTTTGATGATGACATCTGGAGTTTCATCCTTTGTCCTCAAAAACTTTACCCAAGTAAATCGAGAGTAGTCATCAACAACTACTAGAATGTATTTCTTCCCATTTATCGTTTGCACTCTCATTGGTCCGCACAGATCCATATGAAGGGTATGAAGAACTTCCATTACTGAATTTGTCGATTTTGGTTTATGGGCATATTTCGTGCTTTTACCCAATTGGCAAGCTGGACAAAGATGACCTTTTTCATATTTTAATTTGGGCAAGCCTCTGACAAGATCCTTTCTAGACAGGTTATTAATGGTGCCGAAGTTCAAGTGATTGAGACGACGATGCCATAACCATGACTTTGTTTTAGAAGCCTTTGACAGCAAGCAGATTGGAGAAGACTTCATCATGTCTTCGATAGAAATGGTGTATAGGTTAGAACCTCGAGTACCTCTTAATAATTCCACACCATCAAGTTGTCTAACGAAGCAAGTATGTTTTCTAAAGGCCACCTCTAGATCGGAATCACAAAATTGACCAACAGAGAATAAATTATGACCAAGACCTTCCACATAATATACCCTGGAGATTACACTTTTTCCAGCAACATAATCACCATAACCCATAATTGCTCCAAAATGGTCGTTCCCGAATCTAACAGTCCCGATGAATTTGCTCACGAAGTTCATGATCCGCGACCGGTCTCCAGTCATATGCTTGGAACAGCCTGAGTCCAAGTACCACAGAACGATTTGAATGATCTGTAGTTGAACACAGACAAGAATGGATAACTGGATAATTGGGATCCCCATGCAAGAATGGGTTCCACTTGGTTAGTAAAAGTAATTGGAACACCCACATCAGAAATAGAAACATCCATATCAGAAGTAGAAGCAATGGAATTATTAGGAATAGATGCGCTGGTGTTGTATTTGACCTATTCAAAGTATGTTCACTTCTTAAGGGAATAGTTCTACCAGTAGGCCTCCATTTTCAAGTGGGCATAGTCTTAGCAGTTTGAGGGCAAAACTGATTATTCTTATGGCCAAAAGGTATCCAATAATATCCTATCTTTATAAATGTTCTTCCTGTGGGTTTCCACTGTTTACTAACAATCTTTCGTCTTTGCCTTTTAGCCTTCTTTGCACGATTATTAGCATTAACAATTTTAACTGGGCATTTGATAGCATTAGACAAAGCATTCACACCATAATCATGATTAGCAACAGAATTCATACAGACATCATTACATGGTTTGCAAATAGTATCAGAATTCGAATTAATTACAGTACGCCTATGGCTAATAATAGAATCAACACGATTCGTTTTATTTATCACAGACTTAAAGTTCCTAGGTTGGTCTTCTACTCTCTTCCAATGCACATTTTTAGCTTGCGAGGTCCTATCTTGATTGGTATTGCCTGGAGGCTTTGACCTGCTTGCTTTAATGTCACTGATTACTCTTGTAGAGGGAATTATGGATACAGTAGTTGGTTGATCTACTTTTGCATTCCTGAACTAGACGTGCAAGGATCTGTATTACTAGAAGGCACATTGATGTTCACTTTCTTAAAACTGGGCCTAGAATGGTTTGAATGCTTGGCACTAGGCATAGAATAAGGCATCACAACTTTGCCTTTTGCACCTAAGGATTTAGGACATGTTGCAATTACACATTCTAGCAGCTCTTGAGATCGTTTGGCCTGGAGGTAAGCAAACCTAATTTCTCTATCAAGAGGTTTGTTAATGAAATCCTCTTCGACAATCTCACGGAGACATTCTAGACTATCCTTAAGGTAAGCACAATAGTCATGAAAAGCAGGTTCATTATTCCTAAGATGAGGAGGAATGTATTTAACGGTAACAGTGTATTTGCAGTCAGAGCATGACTTTGAGACAACATTATTATTAAAAACAAGTGGCAGTTTCCCATTTCCCTGACTTCTCATATTCTCAATTTCCTTTTGTAAAGAAGTTATTTTTTCGTTGTTTTGGTCACGGGTGACTTTCATTGAATCATATAACTCTTTAAAGTGTCGTTTAACTTTTTCATTTTCTTCTAGAAAACTCTCGTTTTCATTTTGTAAGGCATTAACTAAGTTTTGAAGATGAAAAGTTTGAGAGTACTGAGAATCTAAAGGAGGAGGCATTTGGGATCCAGTCACATTGTTTTTTCACCCTTTAATTGAGAGATTTGGGCTTTCAACCTTTTGATCGTGTTACAATGAGCTCGAATCTGTTCATCACGTTTGCTGATTTCAAAAACTGCATCAAATTCAGGAACATCCAAGGATGTCTTGATATTTGAGGTTTTAACATTTTCTTTTAGATGTTGATATTTTAATTGTAAATCAAAATGTTCAACTTCTAGTTTAGAAAGATGCTTTACCAAATTATCGTGATCATCCTGATCAATTTTCTCATTAAGTTTCGAATTAATCTTTTCAAGCTCAATGAAACGATCATGGGAGACTTTCAGAGCAACAGATAATTCTTGAAATTGAGAAACATTAATGGAGCAATTCGTAGCAGTGTAAAACACATCTTAAGCAATACATTCAGAAATAAGATTCTCATTCAAGGTATGCAAGTTCTTCCTCTCAATCTCATTATATTTTAATGCTCGCTCATAGTCACTAACCTCAACTATCATTGCATCAAATTCCTTTTCCATTCCTTTAATATTTGAATCTATCCCCTTTTTAAGACACTCAAAATGATCTTTTAGTAGTTTAAAGAAAGGCATGACCTCAGTTAGATAGCATTCTTTTGTTTGCTCAAAACCCCTTTCCCCTTCAGTTATCCCAGTGGGTGTGATCTTTTTCTTACAAGTTTTCTCAAAATCGATAAATAGTTGAAGAATAACATATTTGCTGATTAAGGTCTTGCTCTTAGTGGCAATAGTTCTAGGGACTAAATGCATAGGTGTATTTGGAGGATACACAGTCGCGGCAGGCATTTTCCTAAGGGGAGGGTTTGTTTCAACAAGATTTTCAGCTTTTTGCTTATCTAAGTCCTTTTTCCAGAAAACTTGTTCAGGTGTTAACAACGTTTGAGGCTTAAATTTGTTTAAGGAAATCCAATTCTCCTTCTTGTAATCATGGGGTGTGATAGTTATTTTCTTCTCTTTGCATTTAGGATCATCTAGTTTCTTGTTCATCTTTTCCTAGTGACTTCATCTGATTTCTTATCTTCCTCAGTGCACTCAGCGCAACTAGGTTTCTGTCTAGGTTTAAGGATTTCATTCCCATCATAAAGTACCTTATGAGCATTTCTAGCCTTTTTAATGACCTCTGGATTTGGTTCCTCAACAAGGGGAATGCTATGCTTATCGCTTAAGACTCTATGCTTAGTGATCATGTGGGCAATCTGAATGGTGTTCCCTTGTACGTACAACTTGTTTTCAAGCTTGTTTTTCAAAGTTTTCAGATTAGAAAAATCTTTCAAAAGTTTTGATTCTTTAGCATTAAATTCTTGCTTAAGCATTTTCACATTTTCTTGAAGTTCTTGTTTTTGCTTAGCAGTTTTAGACAGCTTTTCTTGTAAGGAATTTAACTCTTGTTTTAATACTTCTTCTCTAAAATTACTTTTTCTAATGATTGTACGCATTTTGGTCATCCATTTCCTACTCACGGGTGGTCAACTCAAATTTAGCACGTTGTTCATAAATAGCAACACGTTCTTTATAGGCATTCAGTTCAGAGATAACAGAATCCTCAGGGGCAGATGCAGTGAATTCATCAAAGACATAGTCATTATTGACTGCAGAAGATGCATTACTTTGTACAATCTCACTTTCACTTTTCTTCACATATTGATCATATGGGACAACATTGCTATTACCCACATCATCAATATCTGATTCATAAGTCTCAAGAGATTGTACTTCTTTATGCATCTTTCGCTCATCAACATCATCATATAGTTTTAATACCTCTGAGATGATTTTATCTTTGGATGGTCCAGCTTGTGGTGAAGGTGAGACCTTAGGAGAGACCATTGGAGAAATGCTAGCCATGAAAATTGTTTGTGCAGTAGGTCAATCATCAACATCAGAGTCGTATGCATCACAGTCAGCGACTTGAAAGGCATTCTGATGATTATGACCTATCTCCTAAATTGGCTGCTCATCCACATCTGCATCGTATGTCTTAGCATTCCCTTCAGCCAAGAACAACAACTCCTCTTCATCCAAAGCTGCACCATTATCCTGAGCTTGCACAAGCAACATCTTATCCCTGAAGTACTCGGCATTCTGAGGGCGTTTTGGTGATGTGCAGTTTCTTGCAATGTGTCCCTCACCACCACAGTTGTAACATTTGATAGGCTTAGTTTGTCCTTGATTTCCAATCCTTCCTCGATTCTGATTTCCACCATAGCCTCCGCCTACTCCTTGTTCGTACTACCTTTCTTGAACTGGCTGCACCATAACTTTCCCATCTCTGACTAGAGCATGATTGTGAAGATTGGACGCAGTTCTGATCTCATTGTTGGTGTGAAGAAGGTTGGTATGTGGACTGAGAGTCAAGTTTTGTTTAACCATAAGGGCCATTTGAGTAATGAAGTGTCCCACGGCTGCATCAGCATCAGCTTGTTTGAATCTTGGATCGGGAATGAGTTTGTGATTGCCATCACCCATGGGTATAACTTGAGATGCTTTGGTGGTAATTCCAATGTTTGAGTAGAAACCAGTTGAATCATTTGATGAGCTTGTCTCTCCCTGGTTAGTTTTGAACTGATCAAAAATCCTTTTTTCAAACTTAGCATGTCTTTCATTCTGGAGAAGAAAGGCATACAGTTGCTCATAGTTTGTGTTCTTCAGTCCTTTAGTAAGCTTCACAGATGTGACAAACTTGTGCCTTTCAGGATTCATGTTGTTTACAAACTTTGAATTCAACTGAATGTTAGGCATGGTCATTCTGATGTTCCTCATGTCATTCACAAGCTTATGGAATCTCACATAGTACTCATAGACACTCTCATCTGGTTTCATCTTGAAATGCTCAAATTCATCAAATAATTGAGATTCTCTGTCTTCAACAGTTAATTCAGAACCTGAGAGAAGCATCTTGACATTATCCCATACAGCCTTTGCTTCAGTGTTGTGGTTGATAAGCTTGTATATGTCTTTTGGAAGACCTTGCAATATGATGTTAGAAGCCCTGATATCTGCGTCAAATCTCTTCTTCTCCTTATCATTGAGCTCATCATACGTCTTTGGTCTGTCTATTCCATAGATCATTGTTACATCTTCAGCTGTATCAATTATGTCTCTAGTAGTCTCAACCCGATACGGTCCTTCATCAATGGATTCGAGAATGTTGACTCCATTTTCCTTTCCAAGACAATACAATCTGATTCGTTGAGCCCAAGAGTCGTAGTCAGTTCTGTCAAGCATGGGTGGACGAGTATCTAAACCAGCTGCTTGAACATCCTAGGCAACAGTGAAGATGATTGTAGGAACGTTGGTAGACATGTTGACAGATTAAACGGGATTTTATAACTCTATGATTAAACCGGGAAATAGATTCTTTCACGGGATTTTACAAAATCAAGAGAAAACCGTATTACAGACAGAGTCAACCAAGTCGCTAAGAAAAACTGAACCAAGTCGCTAAGACACAGTCAAGTCGCTAAATAACAACTCGCTAAGCACCAAGTCGCTAGCAAAATTTTGACTGCAAGTCGCTAAGCACCAAGTCGCTGAGTTGTCAAGTCGCTAAAGAGCAACTCGCTAAGCACCAAATCGCTAAGTTGTCAAGTCGCTAAAGAGCAACTCGCTAAGCAACAAATCTCTAACACCAAGTCGCTAACAAACTTAAGTACAAGTCGCTAACTTTCACCAAGTCGCTACTCGTAGTGGAGATTCCACTAAGTGTACTTTTTGTCGGCTTGTCTCAATAGACAAGTCGCTAGCTCAACTCGCTAAGACCTTCAACTACAACTCGCTACCAAATTGCAAAGTAAGTCGCTAGCAAGAAAACTTATCCGTGGCTCAAGTCGCTACCTAGAAAATCACATAAACACCACTTTTCAATCCAAAAACAACCCATCCACGATGATTCAAGCTTACCAAATCAAAACCCAAGCACATACAATGATTCTAAACACAAAACAACACTCAAGATTCAAATTTTAACACTAGAAATGATCCAAATGATGCAAAAAACCACTAAACTTATTCAAACTCTAAAACCACCTAAAAGTCACTAGAAATCCCAAGATATGTAAGAGATGATCAAACCATGGCTCTTGATACCATTTGTAACATATTGGATTTCACAAACACACTAAACCATAAGATCAAATAGGCGTATTATGAGTTCTAGAGAGAGAAAGTTAGAGGTTTAGGGAACTTTAGTGAGAGAAAGAAAAATCTTATTATGAGCTCCAACTCTCTACCTTGGGAGGTAGAGAGTATTTATAGTCATTACATAAATCGCCACCTAACGGGCTGTGGATCAGGCATACAGTGGGTAAAGACCCGTCCGTCCTCCATGATGTTGCAAAACTAAATACTACTTAACACTAAATAACCTACGACTACGAGCTTTCTAACGATTACATATGCTTGAGGTGACCGACTCTTTAATAACAGGATTTACTAAATCCTAACAAGGGTAGCTACCAATAAACTATGCATGCATACACTAAGAAATAATTGTACGGAAGTAATGTAAACGCAAACAAAACAATTAAGGAATCATAACTAGGCCAACACCAAGAGGTGCTTAGCCGCTCATATTAATCATACAAACCAATTCAATATTCAAAGGTACGAAATACATGAATCGAAAGTAAAGAAAATATAAAATGCTAATGCTTATCGTAGGGGAGTGATTTCTCCCTTGGAGACAGCTCCGTATGCTCCTCTAGACCTTCCTTTAGCTTTTTCCCACGTTCTGTGATTGTTGTGTTTGGAATGGGATGATTAGAAATGCTGGAATTCGTAGGGTATTTATAGGCCAGATCTGGGTTACGGCGTAACCATAACAAGAGTTACGCCGTAACCTTCAATTCCTTCGTATTTTGCACTAGATCTGCTAGTTACGACGTAACCTTATTAGTGGTTACGTTGTAGTCTTCAATAAACTTGGTTACGCCGTAGTTGATGTAATAGTTACGGCGTAGTTATCAGCGGCGTGGAACCTCATTTGACATAATATAGTTACGTCGTAGCCTTTGGGAAGAGTTACGCCGTAACCTTCAGATGAGTTGGTTTTCTGAGTCACGCTTTAGTTACGGCGTAATGTGAGAGATGAGTTACGCCGTAACTTCTTCAAAGTAGCATACTGTGATAACTCTTTTGATATTTCTCCAGTTCTGCGTCTCTTTAGCTCCAATGCTCGTAATTTACCTGAAAGTCGAATATAATGGAAAACAAGCGTAAATCCATATAAATGATATAAATTACAAGCATTATCTGGGGAAATTGACACTTAATATTCAGGACTATTTGATGTTATCAAATATCCCCCCACTTGAACTCTACTTTCCCTCAAGTAGACCTTGTTAGAAAGATTCCTAAAAAGATATCTCCCAAAACCTGAAAAATATAAGTTTACAAATCCCTTATGCTAGAATAAAACAAAGCCGAACAACTCACGAAAAGGGAACAAAGCACTCAAATCTCTCAACTATTCTAAGTGTCAATTTCGGGGTGATCACTCAATCGCACAGTCATAGCATGAATTCTAGTATAAGCATGGCGGTTACACAAATCTCCACCACTAGAGTTAAGGGCTAAACAATTCTCGAAGGCAATATGGGTAGACACGACAAAGGTTAAGGGGTGACTCGTCATTACTAACATGTCACGGCGAAGTGGACAAAATCAATGATACATGACCAAATCCATGGCCAAGACACCAAAGATTGCTCGCTGCATCACCTAGACACGCTTCATGACTAAAGGGTAGGATAAGACATGGGATATATAAATGGTGTGAAATAAAAAACAAGCATGTAGTCTAAATCTATAACCAAGTCATCACCACTTACCGTCCACCCAAAGTTCAAGCTTTGAAGTCAAGAAACCGGATCATGAAATACAAGGTAGATGTGTCATTAGAGGACGTCGTGATGGGCACACTACCTTATCTCCAACTGTTGGCATGATTAACAACTCCGATCTTCAAATATGACCGAGGTGGCCTCCTCAATACTAAATCTATAAAGCTCATAACATAGTGCTTATAACATCGCACTTTACAATAACATAATAACCTTTTTTTTTCAACATAACAATAACGACTAAACATAATATCCCCCCACTTGAGATGAACAATGGGAATTTGGGGGGTCTTCAATGATCTTCAGGAATATGTCGTCGACGAAAGCGTGATTTCCCAACCTTTCCACTTGAACCTTGAACTTAGGCAAATGATGACTTCCCAATCACAAATAAAGACTACAGGGTAGGCTAAGGTGTATAGGTGTATCGAAACAATATAATGGGTGAACAAAGTGAAAGGAATGGCTCAGATGGGTGTATCTAGGGGTATCTTGCACTAAAGGTGAGTGCAACAAAAGGGTTTCACATGGGGGTCGAGAAGTCGAGGTGACTAATCGATAGACACACAATGGTAGGCTATTTGGGTGATAATCCTATAATATTGTCTTCTAAAACTGAAAAGTCCAAATACATCGAGCTAACTCAACATACCTCGTCCATGGTCTCGAAATGATGCGAAGGCCAAGTTCTAAAGTTTACAAGCTACCGGCACACTCATAATTTGGTGGATTTGGGGTAAAATATTGGAAATGGATAAGGCTAATCTTACCATAATATATCAAGGGTTGTATGTGCTCGGCTAAGGTCTAATCTAGTTAGGTTAAGAAAAACAGGTCAAAATTTTAAAAATGGCATAATTTTTCAAAATAAACTAGAAAACGAGGGCAAAATAATGTTCATGAGATAATTCTACTCCCGTCCCCCCCACTTGAATTGTACAAAGTCCCTTTTGTACTAAGCATTAAATAAAGGTGAAGAGAAAAGTAGAATTAGAGAGATAATTTCCCTGAAATTTGCTCCAAAAAGAAAGAAGGCCCATGAAAAAGAGACGTGCCTTCGTATAAGCATTATGAACAAACTTCAATCCCTGAAATCACACTACCGACAAGCATAATTCTAAAAAGAAAAAATGAAAAATGAAAAACAAACCTAATTCACTTTCGTAGGAATCACGGTTGCATTTAGCATATGCAACAAGCCTTTTTGAACCACTTGGTGTCCCAAGTGGACGAGTGAAGTCTCGTGAGGGTTTACAGGGAACACACCCACAAAGTTCATTTAAAATACTAATACAAGGTTATTGTGTTTTAAAATGAAATAATTAAAGCAGAGGAAGGTTACGTCGTAACTCTTTTGAGGGAGTTACGCCGTAACTGGCAAAACCTGGCATAAGCTGCAAAGCGAGTGGTTACGGCGTAACCACAGAGATGGTATTACGCCGTAATTAGTAATGCGTCAAGAATTATGCTGCAAAAAGTTTGTTAGGGCGTAATCACATTGATGAGTTACGCCGTAACTCTGGTTAGATCAGCAAACTGCAGCAGCAACTACTTCCTCGTTTCCTGCAAAAATGGTTAGAAAACACAAAACCCTACAGAAATGGAAATAAAACAAAAGAAAGTGATAATTCGGGTTGTCAACCGAAAGAGCACTTTTCTTTATTTACGAGTCTTTAAGTTAGACTCAGATCAGCGGGGCTTCTATGGGGGCCTTCGGACCTGCCCTACTTCGACCATGTCATTTTTAATTGAAGAAGGCTGGTCCCAAACATGTGGAGAAATAAACCGAGTTATGGTGTATCTTTTCTGCAGAAAATTAGCTTGTTCCCATTCATAACGAAATTTAGCCTCTTCGTCCCATGTTGTTTTAGCATATCCAAATTTTATTCGTAACCAATTTTCAAATGAGATCCGCCTGTATCCTACTTTGCTTCTCTTATCTTCGTCAAAACATGCCCATTCCTTGCGTTTGAGCCATTTAGGTTAGGGAATTCTCCTCCATCGCAGATCTTTCGATCGGGGTTGCATATAGGCCATGCCATGGTGTAGTCATCAGTCATGATAGCTGGTTTGCAAAAATGAATGGTCCAATCAATCTCGGTGAACCATTCGCTAAAAACATTATGCCCTTGTAACCACTTTTTCCTGATAAGCTTCTTGTTTTCCCAGCACCACCAAACTTCCGCAGCCTCTTTAATCATTCGAATCAGATGTTGTCCTCCTCCATTGCATCTTTTCTGAAAAGGAGAACACGTGGGCAATGTTACCTTGGTCCCATCAACTAAACAAGTATCAGGAGCACAACAGTGAAGTTTTCCCGTAACAGCATAACTGGGTACAGAAGGTGGGATCTCTTCCTCATTGCTTTCATCATCACTCGATTCGGTCCCCTGTAAATGGCCAAAATATGAAGGTGGGAACCTATCGGAATCATCTAATTCAATCCTTGGTGAATCTTCAGTTGTAACAATTCTATCCGGTTCAAGGCATAAAGTTTTGTCTAATTTAAACTCCACTATATCGCCATAGTATCCCCCGTAACGTACTAATGAGTCAAGGAACGGCTTACCAAGAATCAAATGTTCCTTTTTGTTTTTCTCCATGTCGATGACTACAAATTCAGGTGCTGAAACAAATTTATCGACCTTGACACAAGTACCACCTGTAATACCTAAAGGGGTGACCTTGGTGCCATCTGCTGAATTAATCGAGATATCTGATTCCAAAACATGGATAATATTAAGTTTTAAGAATATGGAAAGTGGCATGATGTTTATACATGATCCAAAATCTAATACCCCCAAGATATCAATACTCCCAACAGAACACGGAATGACTAACCCGTTTGCGCTAATATCCTTGACTGAAAATAAAACTATGTCAAACTTGGATACGTCTCCTGAATCATGGTTACGCCGTAACTTAGGGATATGGTTACGGCGTAACTTTTCCTTATTGTCGACAATCGTCTCCTCAAAATCAATGGTTGTGGAATTGCATTCCTCAATCTCCTCTAGTGAATTATTGGCGAAAACAGCATTGCATTCCACCATGGGCTTTGGTTCATTAATTTCGATGTCTTCTATCTCAGCACTGAGTTTTTCTATCATTGCTTCAAGATTTTTTAGGGTTTCGTCGTGCTTGGAAAGATTTTTATTTGTGTTCTCCTGGAAATCTCTTAACCATTTATCTTGTTCTGTTTGTTTCTGGGCTGAAGTTTCCAGGAATTTGTTAATTGTTTCTTCAAGACTGGGCTTTCTTTCTCCATAAGGCCCACGGTTGGAATTCCCACGGTACACGTTATTATTTCGATTATCTCGGTAAAACGGTCGATCTTCTCCATATTTAGATTCTTCAATCATATTTTCTTCGTCAACGTGAGGACAATTTTTAGTGAGATGTCCTCCCCCACGGCTTTCACAACCTACTTGGATGGCATGAACGGTTTCTCTGACTTTCAGTATATCTCGACTTAGATTTTCAATTTGACTAGCGATTGCTGCAATTCCGTTGAAACCTTCCGCTTTGGTTTCTTTTGCTTCCTCCGTCGTGCCATTTTTGAGAATGATCAGCCATTTTTTGAATGGCTTCAATAGCAAGGGTAGGCGTCATGTATGGAATAGGTCCTTGATAGTCCAGCATTTGTCTCGTAATTACGTTAATTCCTTTGTAGAAAATGTTGACCTTTTGCTGGTTGTTCAAATCGTGAGTAGGACATTTGTAAAGCAGATCGTTGTATCAATCCCATGCTTGATACAATGTTTTGTCGTCTTCTTGCTTAAAATTATGGATCTCCAAAAGCTGGTTAGAAATCTTTGATGGCGGACAATATCTCTGAATAAAGTCCTTCTTAAGTAGAGCCCAAGTATTAATTGCCCCGGTGGGCAATCTTTCGATCCATCTTCTGGCACCTTCAGTAAGAGTCATTGGGAACACCCTAAGCATAACAGCATCATGAGACACGCCCGGAATATTGAAAAGGCTAGCGATGTATAGGACATTTTCAACGTGCTCATATGCATCTTCGTCCCTGTTTCCTGAAAAAGGGTTAGCACGAAGCTCCCTCATAAATTTGTATTTGATTTCGAAACGGAAATCCGCTCCAATTGCCGGTCTTACGAGACCCGGCCCTTGTTCCGCTCTTGTCAATGCCAAGTATTCCTCAAGAGTGAGGTCATTGATGTTAACAACTTCCATGGTACCTGAAAACTCGAATAATGATCGTGAGAATAATAGAAAAGTTTAAAACGCAATGAAAGACTTAATATTAATCCTAATATAACTCCCCGATAGCGGCGCCAAAAACTTGATGCAGGTTTTACTGACCAGGTTTTAATATTTGTAAAGTCTCGTTATACCTATGGTCTACCCTAGTACACTAACAGGCAGTGTACCCGGTTGTGTGTAGTGTAGTATTCGGTAAAACCGAGGTCGTCCCAAGAGCTATGTGTGTTGGATTATTACAAATCTAGGTGTCACAATATAAAGGTTTCGATAAGGAATTAATTATTAAACTACAAAAGCAGAAAATAGCAATTAAAGGTAAATAAAAGGTAAAGGGTAAATCAATAGAGGAGAGTGGTGCTAACCTAGTTAATCCTCCTAGCTAGTTATGTCTACGTCTACTTACTTCCAATTACTTCAGGTGGGGTCAAAGTCGAGAGGACAGCATTTGGTCAATTCGCCCTAACCTATCAGCAAAGATGCTACCACAGGAGAAGTCAGGTGTCCCCTCATAAGTCCTGTTATTCCTGGTCCCCTAAGCTAAGTCATTAAGTACCACTACATGCCAGATTTATAATAGTGAGTGCCCGGGCGTTAGCAACTTAAACACTCACCCCCTAATTCTTAAGTTCATCCAAAAGGTAGGTGATCAGTTGGTCAAATCACACATGTAGAAAGGGTCGTTCGTTGGTCATATCTTACCCTTCCCGTCACAGTCCACTCACCTAGGGTCAGTTGGTCATATCTCCTAGGCACTTGGCCTCTACCACCATTCAAATCTACCGAACCAAGGGTAGCTACCAATAAACTATGCATGCATACACTAAGAACTAATTGTACGGAAGTAATGTAAACGCAAACAAAACAGTTAAGGAATCATAACTAGGCCAGCACCAAGAGGTTCTTAGCCGCTCATATTAATCATACAAACCAATTCGATATTCAAAGGTACAAAATACATGAATCGAAAGTAAAGAAAATATAAAATACTAATGCTTATCGTAGGGGAGTGATTTCTCCCTTGGAGACAGCTCCGTATGCTCCTCTGGACCTTCCTTTAACTTTTTCGCACGTTCTCTGATTTTTGTGTGTGGAATGGGATGATTAGAAATGCTGGAATTCGTGGGGTATTTATAGGCCAGATCTGGGTTACGGCGTAGCCATAACAAGAGTTACGCCGTAACCTTCAATTCCTTCGTATTTTGCACTAGATCAGCTAGTTACGGCGTAACCTTATTAGTGGCTACGCCGTAGTCTTCAATAAATTTGGTTACGCCGTAGTTGATGTTACGGCGTAGTTATCAGCTGCGTGGAACCTCATTTGACCTAATATAGTTACGTCGTAGCCTTTGGGAAGAGTTACGCTGTAACCTTCTGATGAGTTGGTTTTTTGAGTCACGCTTTAGTTACGGTGTAATGTGAGAGATGAGTTACGCCGTAACTTCTTCAAAGTAGCATACTGTGATAAATCTTTTGATATTTCTCCAGTTCCGCGTCTCTTTAGCTCCAATGCTCGTAATTTACCTGAAAGTGGAAAACAATGGAAAACAAGCGTAAATCCAAATAAATGATATAAATTACAAGCATTATCGGGGGAAATTGACACTTAATATTCAGGATTATTTGATTTTATCATACACGCCATTATAAATGTTACCAGTAGCAGTACTGCCTATCCCTGCTGCCACTCGATTAAAGCCGTCGTTCTTATTTTTTGGCCTGAACAAAATACGCGTATTTGCATGAACATTATCAATGGCGCGCTGGAAATTCTCATTAGAATTTTTTTTTATACAGGTTTAAAGCTATGGAGGTAGGAAAACCCAAAAAATAAACAGAACAGAGCTGATCACCATGTTTCCAGGAAGCGAGTTAGCGTCCGTCATACTCCCATGGCCTTGTTATCAGCTGCTAAACTTTATACCATTCATTGATAATCACTTTGTTTGCTAGGTAGCCTGAGAAAAAATTAGAGAAATGGGGCTATAAAGAACTTATAATCTTATAATATTTTCTTCATTCTTAAGTTACACATAGCTAAAATCACATTATTCATGTGAATGATTTTTCAACAATTATAAGAACATTCAACCGTTGTAATGAGCACATTTGAATTATATCAAATAAGCTAAAAACAAAATAATAGATGGTTGCAAAGTGTACTTACCACAAAATCAATTACTACATACTTGAATCTTTCTTCCCCTCTTCACCCTTTAAGGCATCTACGTCGTCCCTAGGTATCTCCCATACGTCCATCTTCACAATCCACAAACATTTCCAACCACAAATTAAAATTAAAAAAAAAAATCAGTAAGTAATCATTTTCATTTCATTACCTTGACAGCAGTCATAGAAAGTCGCCTTTTTGGGGCATGTTGATCTTCTTCCTCACTACCCCCACCTACACAAAATCAACAATTATTCAATAACCAAAGAAATAACTATCCAAGACCGGTAAGGAGGGGTTTAGGTTAGCTTATTTTCATGCGTTGAATCTTTATTCCCCTCGTTTCCATCTCTCCAAATTTGTGCTAAAAGTTTACGTGTTTTTGTATTTGATGAACTACTTTTATGCTCACCAAAAGTTAAATCATACGTTCATGTGACAGTATCTATGTGAACTTGAAATTTAAATTTACCTTTAAGTTTCACTAGATCGGCAACACATAAGTACATAGTCACAGGTCCTGTACATATAGCAAGAAATGAAAGACGAATAACTACAAAAAAGGGAAAAATTAACGGGCACAATATCCGAAATACACGGAAAATTTTGTCACCAAACGTGTACATATATCATGTTCGCGAAAACTGCTACAACCTGACTCTGGTCCTTCATTCATGTATAATTAGCTTCCCTGAAATTAGTACGAAATTGAATGTCCAAAAATTAAACATGTGAAGCAAGACTGATAAAAACAATTAACTCCAAACACTCCTTAGATTAGTATAAAGCACAATTGCCCATTCTAAAGAGCTAAGAATAACAAACCCCCGTGGATATCGATATATGGTAAAGAGATAGTTGCTTGTGAGCATACATTCTTGTTTGAGCAAAGTTGAATAAGTATGTAATAGAACTTATTGATACTCTAATTACTGTTATGGAGTTGGGGCAGTCTGTTGCAGAGTTTGGCAAAGCAACTGATACTGTGTTTGTGTGAGGTATCATAAAACCAAAAAATCCAAACTTTACCTTATATTCATATCACTCGCAGGTTCGCCATTAATCCTATTGACAGCAAACCCCTCATAAATTCCGCTGAAAGCCTCGTCTAAATTTCTACAGCCACAGACACCAAACAATATATATTCAAAATCAGAATAGAACTTACCACACGAGAAACTGAAGAAAAGAAGCATATCGATAAGGATATGAGACATATTCTCGATTCACCAACAACCGAACCAAAAAATCAATTATATTATTAAAACCTGACAAAAGTATAAATCGATATAAACAAAAGTCAAAATCAAATTACATCAATCAATAAGAATGTAAATGAGTTGTTAATTTAAGAATTAGGTTACCTGATTGTAAAGCGTTTGGCAGATGAGTTGTGAAGATGATGAAAGTGCGTTAGCAGTATCAAACACAGCGAGTCTAGATAAACCCGGATTGATCTCAGTATCAGAATGTTTGGGAAGACAGAAGGTTCTAGTAAGTGGGAAAGGTTCAGCCAGGCAGTGCAAAAGGCGGTGCGAATCTATCAAGAAAGACATATGGTCGGCTGGTCCTGTGTAAATGAATCTTGAAGACACGTGGTTCGATTGTATAAAAAACTCAATATCAATAGGCAAACGCATCTTGGGTTAACAATGCTTTTGTAGGTAAATTGAAAACGCAGCTAATGGGCTAAGAATACCGGCCCATATGAAATATTATTTTAAAAGAATGCGAACTTTTAAAAAACTTCCGCCGACAATGCGTTTTAATAGTATATATAAATTGTTCGTGCTCAGTGTAGGAATATATGCAGTTTCTGTTTGAATCACCAGCATTTCCCTCAAACTAAAATTTATAAGAACATTCTTTATTTCACAATTTGGAAAATATAAACTTAAACTTGAACGGGTATAACATAAAGAAAGTAATGTGTTTATTTGATCGTTTTAGTTATTACTTATTCATATTAGCTGGTTTGCTTTGCAATAAAACATATTCTGAATGGTGTAATTATTGGTACCCCTACCCCTGTAATACAAGTAATATTCCGCTAGCACATATTTTATTGATAGAAAAAGAAAGTTGCTATATTTTTTTACTTTTACTATATTTGACTTGTAAAACTTTAAAATTGGAGACGGATCATCCACTAAATTCTGGAAAGATTGTTCGTTAGACGGCATAACTTGGGCTACTCAGTGTTACACCCCGTATTCCGAAATACAAATAGGCCCTACCCTAGATGAATATGGTCTAAGGACTTGACGGGATTGACTAGTTGACCCGATAGTCAAACTAATAGTTTATAAATGTTATGTTATAGTTATATAAATGAGGGGGACTTAAGTTGCCACATCGTAAACTTGAAATAAGTATCTTGTGGCCAAGATAGAAGGAAGGGAACTTGAAGGACCAAAAGTGCCAAATAGTAATATAACTTTACAATGAAGAAAGCTACAAGTATATTAAGATAGGCTTCTCAAAGTTCCAAGAGATTAAGGAAAGTCGGTTTAGAAAAAGAGAGGAAAAAAATGATGGCAAGAATGATGATCAATTGGGATGGGATTAGTGTTTCCAATCAACTAATAAACTAGTTTCTATCACTCTTGTGTAAGTAAGTATCTCTGATTGTAATTAAGATATTATAGTGTAATTGGATGAAACCCCTTTTATTTAATTGAAGTAATTGGGTAAGTTGGATATGATCATGTTATGATCATAAGGTTTGATTAAAATGAGAATTATAGTAATCTTAGAGGAATCTTATTATGGGTAAAGTTGGATAATTTGTGGGTAAATCATCATATAATCAATATATGATTATGTGATAATTAGAGGATGTTATGAAAGCCTAATGGTTGTGTAAACCATGACTATAGTTTATTGTTTATGTTTTAAGTATATTTTGATTATGTGTTAAGGATGTTAGCTTTGGATGGTGTTGATGTTGGAGATGATGGAAGATGATGATAATCTCATAATAACTTAGCTTGGCTAGCTAAGGTAAGTAACTTGGTTACTATATGGTTAATATGAAAAAGTTATAGTATGCGATTAATGTTGTGTTAAGTGGTTATAGAAATATCTTGGAATTATTGAATGGCTAAGGTATGGGTTATATGTTTTATGTGCTAATTGATAAATTGTGTGTTAGGATTATGTGGTTGTGATGTTATAAGAATGTGTATATATATATATATATATATATATATATATATATATATATATATATATATATATTAATCATGTATTAGCCTGCGTTATCGCTTACATGTTATAGTTGTTAATGTTATTGTAGTTTCATGTGCTTGAAGCGATATGGCTTGGATTGGGTGTTGGATCATGGAATGATTATCGAAGATGTAATATGTCATAATAGGAGTTAGATAGACACCGAGCTCGTGTGATGAATTTGTACACCTGTGAGTCTTTTTATAGTTTTGTAAAGTGTCATTAATCGACAAGTATATCTGATAACGCTACACGCGTCGTTCGGGGTCAAAGGAACTTCCTTTTCTTCGAGCAAGTTTTATAACACCCTAGGCAGTGAACCTAATCGTTGTAGTGTAGTATTAGGGTAAGCCACGGGTATTGATATCGTTCTCTAGGGGAATAGGAATGCTAGTGAGAAGTTACTACGCTAAGGTTGGGGTTGAGGAAGATTATTTTTTATCTTTTTATGTTTTTTAGGAAATTGAAAGGTACGAATCTAGGGCTGAGCGTCGGTTATAAACCGACCCGAACCGAACCGAACCGATAAAACCGAGGACCGAAAACCGTGAAAAACGTGAACCGAAACCGAACCGAATGTTGTCGGTTCGGTTCGGTTTTTCGTCGGTTCGGTTCGGTTTTGTCGGTCTAGGTGTATTTTGGCATGTTTTTATCGGTTTTGGGCCGAACCGAACCGACCCGAAACCGAAAGCATGTAGGACCTGAAACCGAAACCGAACCGACGGGCTGTCGGTCCGGTTCGATTTTTGTCGGTTCGGTCGGTTTCGTCTGTCCGGTTCGGTTTTGAACCTTCGGTGCTCAGCCCTATAAGAATCTCGGGGTTTGGATTTGGGGGTTGGTATTTCTACCGATTACTCTACTTATCTAATTATCTAATATAAGGTGTATGTAGTCTATGTCTAATTATTGTGTGCTCATATGATAGTTTAAAGATGTGTTTACTTAGGATTTACTACTCCTTAATTATCTCCTATTGGTGGTTGAATTGTCACGTCCTTATTCTTAATTGCGTTGTGTGTCTAAAGTTGTAGGGTATGCGTTTCTCCCTAACTCTTTGAACTTACCAAAGGGTCTCATCTACAAAACCCACTAGGGATAATAAACTCTTACTCTAAGGCACTCTTTGGATGGTTTAGCTTACAACTACTCAAGGAGTTATATTCTAAGGTTCACAAATATTTAATCAAGCATTAAGTACACAACGAATGACCTATCGCATTACTAGATCATTAACAAACTAAGATAAGAGACAACCAATCAATATTCAATAATTAAGTTTCATATTCCCTAAGCAAACACAAAAGTAAATTAGCCGGACATGGAGAACATGCAAGCATACATACAAATAATCAAAGTCATAATTGTATTAATGAAGTAAAGCACTTATCTTGATGTAAGATAGGGTTTGGAACCCTAAAATACTGTACAATACAGCCTTGGTTCGGTTTAGGTTTTTACTCCAAAAGACTACACACAAATACTGAAAAATTCGGATTCTATATATAAGATTACACATGCGACGACGTCACCTTATGTTTTGTGACGCCGTCGGATCGCCGTCATTAGGGTTTCGTCTTGGCCACGTTAGACTTGCGACGGCGTCACCTTATGCTTGTGACGCCGTCACCTTATGCTTGTGACGCCGTTCTCCTCAGCTTCTGACGCCGTCTGGATTGAATCTAGGCCGTCTGAGTTGCGACGGCCTACTCTTTTATAACTTGACGCCGTCACTTGAAAATAAGAGTTTTGGCTTCTGTCCCGTCACAAAATCCTCCGACGGTGTCGCAGATAAGCAGTGACACCGTCACCTTATGTTTTCAGCAGCCTGAGTGTCTCGATTCTTGACTTTGGCCATTTTCTTCGTATATTCGCACCTTTTCGTCCAAATAAGTGCCATTACAGCAATTTGCCTTCAAGAGACCTAAAAAGTGAAAAGGAACGATATTAAGTAATAACGGATACAAAAGTGATCAAATAAGGGTTTAAATGACCCCTCAAAAAGGTACATTTTAAAACCTTATCAAATATCCCTACACTTGGTATTTGCTTGTCCTCAAGCAAATGTGCTTTTAGCCAATTAATTTATAAGTTAGGGGTCATGAAGCATTGGTTTAAAACAGTCCACAACACATATAAGCCCCGCAATAGTCATAACAAGCACGGAAATTACTTACTAGCACCTCACATGGGGTGTTTGGATACTCACATCTCTCTCGGGTGTATATGAAATATAACAAGTTGGAAATGGAAGATAAACACTCATTAACCGGTCCTAATACATAGATTACCATATGCTTGAGAATAGATCAAACCTCCATCGCTTTGGCGTAAGCACCTAGGAAAGACTATCAAAGAGGTCTTTAAAGGGTTGTAACGTTAGGCTTACGGTAGGGAAACAAAGGGTTTGGTGGGATAGGCTTTTTAGTTGTGGCAAGTCAAAAATCTCTATGTTAAATGCATATGAAGAATGGCGTTGCTAAGACAAGACTCGACACTTTAGACTCTAGCTAACTGAAACAAACAAACATAAATTTAAAGGATAGATGTAAGATGGTAGCCCGTATGTTGTTGTTGTTTTTTTTTTGAACACTCTATTTTTTTCTTTTCTCTTTTTCTAGTTTTTTTCGATTTTTTTTTTTCATACACTTTTACTCTACCATCCTCTACGGTAACATCAAAATGATAGGGATTTATAGGCACATCCCTACACTTGAGTTTTTATTACTCTAACACTAATTTGACCCGAATTGAAAAGATAAAAAACACTTGGGGTATGTTATTACGTAAATAAGGGAATTTAACGTTCCCTTTCAATCATTTTATAAACTTTAACTTTTTCCCATGAGTTCCAATCGTCCCAAAACTGTGTACAAAGGATATGACTCGATTTAGCAACTCATGAAAGCAGCAGATAATTGAACTAAGGGTTTAGGGTGATAACAAAAATGCACTAAAAGTGAGAGCATACAAGGTAGGCTAAGGCAATTTGGGTGTATATTTGGGGGTGGGGTGTAAACAATGCTCTTCATTGATATTCCGGAAAAACCAAAACATCACGAGAACCGCGAAAAGGATAGGCTCTGAGGGATTAACTAGGGGTATCGTGTACTAAAGATGAGTACAACGCAAAGGGTGTGGGGGAATTACTCAACCGATGTGGAAGAAGTAATTATATTACGGGTATCAAACAAGGGTTATCCTAATGCCTCTTATCATTTAGTTATTCCTAACTACACAAGTGTAGTCTTACTAGCGATCTCGGAATGCATCACAAAACAAGTTCTAGAATCTAATATACTACCGGTTCACACTCTAAACATTAAAGATGAATGCTTTAATTCCTACTAATCTAAGGGCGATCCTCACATTTTGGGTAGAATTTAGGTGGTAAAGGGTTTTTTTGTAACAGTCATGCAACTTCCTATCCGTGAGACGCTTTTGTTAAAACTAATGGCCCACTCCTATATGTCATGAAAAATTAAAAATTTGGTGCCAAAATTACCCTAACCGACATTTTCTCATGGTTTATTACACAATTACAATTGGACAAAACAAATAATCAAGGATAAGCATAGTTTCAAAGTTCCCATTTTATTTTCCCTCCCTACACTTAAACTGAACATTGTCCCCAATGTTCCCCGAAAGTATCAAAGTTATGATAATGGAAGGTAATGAAAAACAAAAGAAACTAATACTCCCCTGATTAGCTCGGTAGGATCCGTATGTGAAGTAGTGGTTAAATCCTTTCCAAGAAGAATGTGTGCGTGAAAAGCTCCTTCCAATCTTTTGTTTCTTCTTCTTGATAAATGAAACCTGCACATTTGAAGAAAACAACGAAACCTTCGCGTAAAATCGGCGGTAATAATATATATAAGAGTCTACTGAACTAGGATATAATGCTTGTGGAATGGATGTTTACAGAATTTCTGGAAAATTAAGACCTGGAAAATTCCAAAATTTATAAGTAGCTCAGAAAACGAGAAAAAAGTAATCTGTTGTTTTTACTCCTTCCTGACGCCGTCAGGTTGCAATCCTGACGCCGTCAGGTTATCCTGACAAAAACTTGTCTGCGATTTTCTGGAAAAAATTCTGGAAAATTTACATCTTTAGAATCTGGAAAAATTTCCTGCAAAACATCCATTATGACTCGATACAAGCATTTGACTCGAACAAACACACATGTATATCTTTTAAATAATTGTAATTCTCATGTTCACGTTTCTTTTGAAAACGTGTGTAATCCTCCCTACACTTATCCCTTATGTAAAATACCTTTATATGTAATTAAGACGAGGTTAAAGACAAAATAAAGCATTTTTACAAATTCAAACATGAGAATAAACAATCAATAGAAGATATACGACACACAAATTAAAATGAAAAACAAATACACATGGGTTGCCTCCCAAGAAGCGCTTGTTTTTTTTTCGAGTCACGAGCCTGACTCTACCCTTATTTAACGTATAAAGGGGAGGTTTTCCCTACACTTAAGTTTAAGTGCGGCTGATAGTAGCGATACACACCCTTAGGGTGAAAATTTGCTACGTGAGGAGAGGGTGATGGGTGATTTATATGCTCAAAGGAGTGTACTCCATTCATTATAACCTTACCTAAGTATATTGGTATAGTGGGTGAATCAAATCTCTCTCCTAAAAATGGATCATCATCTATCAACTTCAAAAGATTCTTATTTAAGGATCCATCTTGACCTAATAAACCCGGTTTAAACCCATAATGTTTCTTGTTATCAACCATGAATGGGTGATATAAGTGTGTAAGGTCATGAGTTACTCCTATATTAGCTTCCACTCTACATGGACTAGAGTCTACCACCTTTATCAAGCAACTACCCGGATTATTTATTTTGATGGGTGGATTGGGGCCTAATTCAATTCCAAGATTCACATCTAAAGACGGAAAATTGGGTAAGGTTTTTGGTTGAGGCTCCGGTTCATCAAAATTAGGAACTTCCCTAGGACTAAGAGAGAGGTCATGACAACAAGCATCTAAACCTACATTCTCTAGTGGCGTTTGGTCCAAAGGTTCTATATCAATTGGGGTTCCTATAGTCTCTTCTACTTCTTCCGGGTAAGTTATAGGCGATGTGTGTTCCTCAAGTGATGGTAGGGCTTGTGGGCTTGGAGTTTCCACCTCATTTTCCATTATATCTAGATCTCCTGAATGTTTAGTATGATCTGACCCAAATACACTCCTAAGCATCTCAAATCCTTCTTTGGCCATTTCAAATTCTTGGTCCGATTCATAAGAAATGTTCTAAAAAACTTGACTACTATGTTCTATTTGCCTAAAGGATTCCTCATGTGTGTCATATGTTTTGAAATCTATCCCACACATGCAACTAAGTATTTTAGCTTCAACCATCTCACAATCTTGTTCGGGTTTAGGTTCCATGTTCTTAAAAAATAAGTCTTTTTGATCATGATGCCTAAGGTTAGATAAATCCTCCTTATCCATTTCCTCAAGTTGTAACAACTGATGGTTTATACTTAGGACGCTTTTCTTAAAATTTTTCCAGAGGGTCTCACTAGAAGGAGTTGACTCTAACAATGATCGTTTAATAGAAGCCACACAAGCACAAAATTTATCAAACCCATCCAACCTTACACCCTTCTCCTTTTGGATATCTCTAAGTTCATTCACAAATTCATTAGAACAATAAAAACCAATCCAATCTGCGAAATTCAATTGTTCCTCATTGGTTAATGATTCAAATGCAATTTCACTTGCCATAGCGACAAATGAAAAGGGTTTTACAAACACAAATACGAAGAAGGGGGATAGACTACAAGGAAGCTAATAAAAAGAAAAATTTACTTGATAGGAATCAAGCAAAGAAACCTAAACGAGGTGGACTACTAACTAGCTATTATATTCCCCGGCAGCGGCGCCAAAAACTTGATAACGCTACACGCGTCGTTCGGGGTCAAAGGAACTTCCTTTTCTTCGAGCAAGTTTTATAACACCCTAGGCAGTGAACCTAATCATTCTAGTGTAGTATTAGGGTAAGCCACGAGTATTGATATCGTTCTCTAGGGGAATAGGAATGCTAGTGAGAAGTTACTACGCTAAGGTTGGGGTTGAGGAAGATTATTTTTTATCTTTTTATGTTTTTTAGGAAATTGAAAGGTACGAATCTCGGGGTTTGGATTTGGGGTTGGTATTTCTACCGATTACTCTACTTATCTAATTATCTAATCTAAGGTGTATGTAGTCTATGTCTAATTATTGTGTGCTCGTATGATAGTTTAAAGATGTGTTTACTTAGGTTTTACTACTCCTTAATTATCTCCTATTGGTGGTTGAATTGTCACGTCCTTATTCTTAATTGCGTTGTGTGTCTAAAGTTGTAGGGTATGCGTTTCTCCCTAACTCTTTGAACTTACCAAAGGGTCTCGTCTTACTCTAAGGCACTCTTTGGATGGTTTAGCTTACAACTACTCAAGGAGTTATATTCTAAGGTTCACAAAGATTTAATCAAGCATTAAGTACACAACGAATGACCTATCGCATTACTAGATCATTAACAAACTAAGATAAGAGACAACCAATCAATATTCAATAATTAAGTTTCATATTCCCTAAGCAAACACAAAAGTAAATTAGCCGGACATGGAGAACATGCAAGCATACACACAAATAATCAAAGACATAATTGTATTAATGAAGTAAAGCACTTATCTTGATGTAAGATAGGGTTTGGAACCCTAAAATACTGTACAAGATAGCCTTGGTTCGGTTTAGGTTTTTACTCCAAAAGACTACACACAAATACTGAAAATTTCGGATTCTATATATAAGATTACACATGCGACGGCGTCACCTTATGTTTTGTGATGCCGTCGGATCGCCGTCATTAGGGTTTCGTCTTGGCCACGTTAGACTTGCGACGGCGTCACCTTATTCTTGTGACGTCGTCCTCCTCAGCTTCTGACGCCGTCTGGATTGAATCTAGGCCGTCTGAGTTGCGACGGCCTACTGTTTTATAACTTGACGTCGTCACTTGAAAATAAGAGTTTTGGCTTCTGTCCCGTCACAAAATCCTCCGACGGTGTCGCAGATAAGCAGTGACACCGTCACCTTATGTTTTCAGCAGCCTGAGTGTCTCGATTCTTGACTTTGGCCATTTTCTTCGTATATTCGCACCTTTTCGTCCAAATAAGTGCCATTACAGCAATTTGCCTTCAAGAGACCTAAAAAGTGAAAAGGAACGATATTAAGTAATAACGGATACAAAAGTGATCAAATAAGGGCTTAAATGACCCCTCAAAAAGGTACATTTTAAAACCTTATCAACATCTCATAGTCGTTTTAGTATTTTAATTGGTCAAATTGGAAGTCATGGTAAATTTAAAAGGGTGTTTGGATTAAAGTGTATTCTACCCATTTTTGGTTGAATGGGTCAAATAAGTGTTAAATGGGTTAATGATGGTTTATGTACAAATTGTATGGTCCTTGTTTATCTTGTAATGTTCAAAGTGATATGTAACTTTTGTTGGGTCTAAGTGCAGTAAATCTGCACAAAATGTGCAGGTCTGGGCTCCTGATGGCGTCGCATTTCAAAGAGCGATGGCGTCACGATTATAACCTGATGCCGTCGGGTTAAAAACCTTCTGAGCCGTCAGGCTATGTTGAGTCTCAGACGGCGTCGCATTTCAAAGAGCGATGGCGTCACGATTATAACCTGATGCCGTCGGGTTAAAAACCTTCCAAATTTTCCTTCTTTTGTGGTCCATTCTAAGGGATGTTTTGTAAAAACGTAATGTGAGTCGTGTCGTCCATGTCATTAATAAAAGTTTCAAAATTTCCGTTTTTGGGGTGTAACAACTTGGTATCAGAGCTTCGGTTTAAGTGAATTAGGTTTCCACTATAGTTTGCCTAGTCTTAAACTACTTTTAGTTGCGGAATTAAGTAAAGCGGAAATGTATGTGTCTAAGTTATAGGTTTCCCACTATAGAGTTTTGGAATTAGGTGCGGAATTAGGTTTCCACTATAAAGCTTCGGTTTAAATGATGTGTGCTATGTGAAGTTTAGAGGAAATTAATCGGATAATATAGTATTATTATGTAATTAATGTAGGCCCATGGCGGATTTTATGAGTAGAGATGATTAGATTACTAATGAATGAGATATGCTTGCGTGGTTTTGTGTTAGAATATGGCTATGATTTGCATGATGAGATATATGGATTGACGTCCTATAGACGGCATGATTGGAAGTTGATAGTAGTAAGATTTTTGACTTAGAATATGAGGCGGTATGTGTAATGAGAGTCCACATTAGACTAAGCGAGTTAAGTGATAGGAAAATGTACACTTTGGATAGTGTCGGAGAACGGAGAGTGGTTGAATGATTCCATGTCATAGAAACCATATGAGACTTGAATAAGATAGGGTATGACTTGTGTTGTGTTAATGACCAACTTATGGTCTTATTATGTGAATGGCTATCGGATAGCCAATATGATGGTATTAGGGATGGGGTAATTGTAAGTCATAGAGCGTAGTAAGTAAACCTAAATGTTAATGGATAATAAATATGTTATAAAGTAATATTAATTGTGTGTTGTAACACACGTGTAAATGTATAGTAGAAATTTGACATACAATAGTTAAGTGTCTAAAAATAAAAAGTTATAGAATGATATTGAAATATGGGAATGAGATAGTTTACTTACTAATAATTAAAATGAGACGTGTGGAAAATGTGGGGAAGAATATTTATAGTTGATGACCTATGTAGGGTCTAAATATGGAATAAAATAGTAAAGCTAAGTGCTAATTAAACCAAAAATTGAAAAAGCTAAAATATACAAAAGAATCTTGAGGTAGGTGATATAATAAAACGCGACAAGAACGTGTTAAAGTTATGGAACGTGTAAAAGGGAATAATTGAAAGATAACGAGTGTGTAATAGAATAAACCTATAAACGGTTTACATGTGGATAAAGTCAAATAGACTAAAAATAGTAATGGTAAAAACGTGAAAATGGTCAACGAGGGTTGGCGGGTCAATGAGAAGATAAAATGATTAAACACATAGTGAATGTGTCAATATAGAAAGTGGGCCTTTAAGCCTTATGAAATTATATTAGTTAAAATGAAATGGATGTGTTAGTATATATATGTTAAAATAATAATAGCTTGGATCCTATATATATAGTTATAGTGTGATGTTGCAGGTCACTCGAAAGATGTTATAGTTATAAGTTATAGTGAATCCTATGGGATGTGTTATAGCACGAGTTGGAAAGAGAATGTTATAGAAGTATTTCAGGATAGACCAAATTAGTAAAAGTAAAAATGTGGAAATGATCAATAAGGGTTGACGGGTATATGAAAAAGTGAGATGGGTAAGCACATAGAAAATGTGTAAATGCTAAAATGGATCAAATGTTAAGAAATGAGAATTGTGAAAGATAAAGAGGTGATGACCCACTTGGGTCATAGGATGTAAAGGTGAGCGATTGAGAGTGCTAAGAACAAACAGAAGAGAAAACGAGATAATGATAATCTAAAAAATATTGAATAATGAATAATTGGTGAAACATAGAAATAGTAAGTTAGATATGATTGCTTAGTTGTACCACGCAATGAATAGTTTGTTAAATGTAAAAAAAAAGGAGTTCATGTTAGACTAAAGATGTGTAAGTAAGGGATTAGGTTACATTTTAATAGTGTTGGTAATCGTTTAATAATGATGTGAATGATAGGTTTATGGGATTTGAAAGTTTCTTAAGTATATGTTAAAGTTGTGGAGAATTTATGTAATAGGTTCTAGATAGCCTAAGACGATAAGTGAGGTGAATGCTTACTCGTAAGGAAGGGATATATATGTAATATATAGGATTTCACAAACACACTAAACCATAATCACATGGGGCGTACAAAGATGCTTAGAGAGAGAAAGTTCTAGAGAGAGAAAAGGAAGAGAGTTGGGAACTATGTGAAACAAAAAAAATGGTATTGAAGCTCCAACCCTCTACCTTGGGAGGTAGAGGGTATTTATAGTGTCTTACAAATAAACGCCACCTACGGGCTGTGGATCATGCATACAGTGGGTAAAGACCCGTCCGTCCTCCACGGTGTTACAAAACAAACTACTTACTAACATAACATGACTACGACTACGAGCTTTCTCATGAATACATATACTTGAGGTGACCGACTCTTTAATGACTGAATTTTCTAATTCCTAACAATCTCTCCCTAAGGGAGGTCACTGATGAGTGTCTAAATACTCATCATTTTTGTACCATTTAAACTACAAAAACATCTGAAAACACTCAGAAACGCATCAAAATGATAAAAATATCACAAATAAGTGTTTTATGTGTTTTAAATGCAAAAATACCAAAAACTGATAAAAAAACAACAAAGTTTGCATATTTGGCAGTTTTAGTCCCTCAAGTTTCAAAAGTTGTCAAAAACAGTCCCTGGTAAATCAAAATAAAGTAAAAAATCATTTAAGGTCCTTTGGGATTCACAAGTTGTTAGAAATAGCCCTTGAAGTTTAAAAATTGCAAAATTACAACTTAGGTCCCTAAAGTTTAAAAAGTGTCAAAAATAGTCCTTGGATTTATAAAATAGAATTTTATACCAAAGTGGTCCTTGTTCTATTCATAAATGACAAGTTTGGTCCTTGTGATAACTTTGGAATGTTGACAGGTTCAATCCCTTAACCTTGGTCGAATTGCATAAATGGTCCTTGGGTTAACTAGCTACAAAAACAAACGGACCCTTGTTATTAACCAAGCCCAAATCCAATCCAGTAACTAGCCCAACCCAATCCCATTTGACCCTTGGACCTAGAACCATGACCCTTGACCCCAGTCCAAAACCATTATGAACCCCCCAAGTTGAACCCCTTTCCCGTTATTAATAATACGGTCAACGAAAGTCAAAACCCGTCCACTGTTCACCCTTCTTTCCTTTTACCCGCCAAAACCATACCAGTTTCCACATCTCTGGTTTTCTCATTATCCTTATCTCTCCAGCTGTAAAATTACCTCTCACTATCACCCTTTCCACCTCTACAAACAACCAAATTGCATTAATTGCAAAAACCCACTCAAACACCTTTTGGCGCCAAATTGCAAATCAAAGGCTGAGATAAGTTGCAGTGATCCAAAGGCCATGATTAATGATGGGATTTCTTCAGAGACTCAAGTGGAACCCTTTTCTTGAATATAAAGAAGGAAAGAAGCAGAGGAGTTGGATAACTAGAGTAGGTAGTGTAGTTTAGCATTGAAATAGTGTAATTTCAAGTTTCAGTTATAATTTTCATTTAAATCATGTTGTAATCAGTTTACTTAATGCAATTAAACCTTTCTTGAACCTTAAATTTCAATCTTGCTCTTTAAATTCAGATTTAGCAATTTTAGGTAAAATTGACAATTTCACTCAAGATTGTTGAAACTAGTTTTTTCTTGTTCCATTAAGCTTAATTCAGTGCATTTATAAGTTTTTAAAGCTTGGATATCATTTAGATACCTTTTAATCCAGTTTACTTAAAAATCACAAAAATAGCTAAAAAAAATAAATAGAAATTCAAAAATCATTGACTATGGTGAATGAAGCTGAAGCAGGGTAATCTCTGGATTGCTATTGGTTTAGAGGCTTAGTGGTAAGCCTATAGGTGTGGTCCTCAGTTCTCAGTCCTCAGTTTAGTGCAAAAATACAAATTGTAAGCAATTTCCTTAAAATATACATTTCTTAGTATATGTGTTTAAATATTGTTAATTTTAGTTTAATCCTATCTTATTATAGTTAATTAAAGATAATCAATGATTTCTTGGTTTAAAAGTTTGTTTTAGTACATCAAAGCTTCAAAACAGCCTTATTAAGGGTTGTTTGGATTTGTTGTATTAACTGTATTAGAGGTTGATTGTGGTATTGTGCTTGTCTGCTATCTGTCACAATAGAACCTATTAGCTCAGTCAAAGCATAAAATTTAGTCCTTATTTAGTAAAAAGTCAAAAATACCTTTGATCATGTCTTTGTCATTAACTGTTGGAATTTCATGTTTCATGATCATGTATTTATGTTTATAAGTTGTTAATATAGATCAAACTAGTCTTACTTAACCTTATAACATAATAATCAGTTAGTATAATCAATCCTAAGTTCATATAAGTCAACCTAATAGAGTAATTAGAAAAGTCAAAATTTTCTTAATATCAGTTTTTGAATAAAATAGATAATTTTATATAGGGTTTAATATTAAGTTTAAAGATTTGAGCTTTTGGTATATCAATATTCAACTGCTCATCTTCCTAATAGTATTTTTAATAATTTGTAATTAGCTTATTAAACTGCTTAACTTTTAGCTTATTTTAGACCCTTTTCCAAAAGCATGCCCTGTGCACAGTTGAGCTACCCAGTTTTATAAGCTCATCAAGAGCTCATTAGCTAGCTTAAACTTGTGTACCTTAGCTTTTTGAGAAGCTCACCTAGCTGTCTCAAGGTTACAGTGCTTATTTTTCACTTTGTAGCTTATTTGATAAGCCTGCTAGTGGCTTTTAATTTTGTCCATCTCATCTAGTACACCGAGTAATCGTGTTTTCAAGCTTTTTCATAAGCTCTCCACAAGCTCATTAGGGACTGATTTTTGGTCCAAGTGTAGTAAGCTAGGTGATCTTGAGAACCCATTATCTGTTTTCCCCTTTAGCTTATTTGTTTAGCCTGTGCAATAGCTTAAAGTAGACCCCAAGTAGACTGATTTGGTTTTTGCACTTTCATAAGCTCATTCTTAGTTAATGCATCTTTAGTGATCTAGAGTACTGTTAATTAGTTAAGTTAGACTTATTTTAGCATAATTCAGTTTATTTGATCATTTGGTTTATTTCTGTAGCTTATAGCTTATTTTAGTAGCTTATTTAGAACTGCTTATCACTGCAGCCTAATATTCTCACACATAAACCATAGTTTTTATATTTTTCTTAGACTTAGAATATAATTTTAGAATTTTCCTGAATTTTTCATAATTTTCTGCAACTGTTTGCTATTTTTACTATTTTAAATCGTTTTAAGTACTTTTTAAATAGCTTTTAATACAAATAAATCAGAAAAGCTTCATAAAAATAATTTTTAATTTTTCCTAGATTAAGAATATTATTTTAGATTTTCCTGTAAAGTCTCATAATTTTTATTGTTCATTTGTTATTTTTCTTAATTTTAATTAGTTTAAACTAGTTTTTAATTAATAATAAATATTTAAAAAGTCTAAAAAATATATTTTGAGTTTTAAAATTAGTTTTATAATATTTTAGATTTTTCCAATTTATAATTTCATTTTTTTAGGTTAATTTCCTATTTTCTTGTATTTTAATGTATTATTAATAGTTTTTAATTAATAATAATTAGATAAATAGTGTAATAAATAATTTTATTTTTCTTAAAATTTTCTCTTATCATTAGGTTTATAAAAATTTCATTTTTATATTTTTAGGTTTAATACTGTTTCAATTTCACATTTTCTTTTGTACGTAGACGTTTATTTAAACGTAAACGTATATTTTAGGTTTTAAAAGTTAATCGTTTTTAAAAATAGAATTAAAATGACTTCAAAGTCTTGATTAGATTTTATTTCCTTAGTTTAATCAATCATCACCCTTTTTCCTGTTCAATTTTCACCCGATCACAAATTCGTTCTATTACAGTGTTCACACCTCGTTGGGACTTAACGACCCGGGGAAACACTAAACTCCTCTAGATCTTCATCGCATTGTTTCTGAGCCGTTTGAAGTTTATTACGGTTGACCATTCACAAGTGGTTAGCTTGTGTGATAAACTTGACGGTTTGGAACCAATCAGTCACCTCAATTTACAATGAATACAAACAGATATTACATTAGATTGTTCTAGGATTCTTGATTCAGTTCTTTGCTCAGAAGCATGTAGTCATTGATTCTTCATGATCTGCATGTTTGGATAATTTTGAGTGGAGGTCTTTAACAGATCCACGTGATGATGAGTTTTGGGCCAGCATTGAGATCATCAGCTAACATGAATCTATGACTCTTCCATTGTGGTGTTGGTATAATGTGATGTTGTGACATTTGGACCGACATGCTCACATTCTGGATCATGATATATTCTCATCAGAGTAGCGGAAGCTTTTACTTGATCATGATATTTGCAGCAGCATAGCAGAAGCATGGAGTGAAAGTATCAGAGTCGTTGAAGCACTTATCATGATTTATTTTGAGATGAATGTGTAGTGTGAGCATGCGGCTATGGATTGACCGCTTCATTCGATCAGCAGAACGCCGGGCGTACTGCATACAACAGTTAGCAATAAAGTGCACGAAAGTGTCTTTGATCACTTTCGTTGAATTGAGGTACACGGCCCACGGTTCCCCGTTGATCGGTACAAGTACTGCCTGTGATCACGTATAATTCCAAAGAATTTCCTTGACAGGGTTTCGCAGCTGCTCTAGCTGTTCTCAAACCGGAACGTCTCAAAGAAGACAACACGGAGTGAGTGAACCAGCGAATTGAGATTCACTGATTGATGAAATGAGATTTGAAAAATAATCGTGTGTCGCTCTATAGAAATTGTTTTAGCAATACAACAAAGGTTTTAATAAAAATCAATTATCAATCATAAACACCTTTTATTTTGAAATATGAGTATACAGTCGATGTGCTAAAGAAAAGAGTTTTTAAGCACAATGACTGGTTTTTCAAAGGTATCCGTCAATCCATAACCTGAACCAGGATTGATTCAAAAGATTGAATCGCCCCATTGTTTCTGTTCAGTTGTCACATGGTTGATCTATTGGATAGATCTCACATGCCACCCACCAGGAGCTTGTTTGATGTTGGCTCAAGAAGGCTTTCCATCTTCATTGTGAATATGATAGCATATCACTCAGATGTTCTGGCAATACCACAAGGATAATGCGTAGGACTCATAAGATATACACTCCCTTTCCACATTGTATGAAACAGAGAGTCTTCATTGACAGTGTCCTAAAGAGATTTATATGATGATCTCGTGGTGCTAGACTCAATTGTGCATATTTGGTTCCTATGCCGGAGACTAGGGAGAGGGTCTCCTTCTTCAATATCAACAAACTCTAAGAGAAAGTCGATAGATAATGTCGGTTCCCCGTGAGAATGAAACAAGTCCTTTTAAGAGGAACTAGAGTGGTTTGGGAAGTTGTAGTGTAGTGCGTCACTGGGTCCATGACGTCTTGTCTTCAATACCAGTGTGACCTTAGTAACCACCAGTAGCATATGAATTGAACCCGGTATCTGCCCTAAGGTTGAATTATCGGAGGGATATTTAATTTCACCCTTTTCACATTCAATTCTTTTTCATTCTTCAACCCCTTCAGTGCTTACCGAGACTTCATAACTAGTACCTTGTTGGGTTTATTCCAGTACTAGCTCAGTCTCAGTCCGCACTCTTCCCATTTCTCATTTTTCTCCTTTTTTTCAATATTCCTAAGGACTTCTACACTATCTAGTGGATTGTCCCTGGGTAGATCCCTCCGGTTCTGGCGGATCATGGGAACAAATACCTAACCTTATCATCCTTATATCACCATACATAAAGTAAAGTTGGTCGGTCTATTTGGTATTGTTCATCTGCCATTGGAACCAATTGAAAGCCATTTGAAAATCAATCCAGATACTTGTGATATATTATCAAAGCATTTTGTACCTGAATTGTTTTTGATATTTTTAGAACAAGAGCTCCCCCTCAGCATGTGCATCAAGCATCATTTTATAATTTTCATCTTTGAGGGGTTGGCTTGCATCTAAGAGTAGTTATATAAAGAATATGGTTTTCAAAATAGTTGCTCCCCCTCAATATGTGCATAGAAATTTGAAAATGTTTTGCACATATTAGGAAATGACTGCACATTGAAATAAATTGATCACGTTTCAAATCTTTGTGGTTTAAGATAGATGCTCCCCTTCAACATGTGCATGGAAAATTTGAAATCGTTTGGCACATGCGGGAAGGAGAGCTTGTACATCCTTATAAAACCATGTATCGAATTATCAGTTTAAATCCAATTTAAATCACAAATTCTCCTCCGATCACATTTTTCAACTCCTTTGAGAGTTGTGATCTCTATTGATTAAAATTCAATTTTGGAAGCTTTTTGAGGAGAATAGTGACTTGCTTTTGAAAAAAAAAACTTTTTAACTGATTAGGATCAGATTTTCAGAATTTAAACTCCATTTATTAAACATGCAAGATTGTCTTTTGAAAACATAACATTAGCAAAGGTTTTGAATCAACTGTATAAAACATTATTCTTTTTGATTATTCAACAATAAACCTTGCTCATTTACGTGCCAGTTGTTTAAAAAGTGACCTTTTTAATTCGAATAAAATCATTCTCCCCCTCAATCAATGACACAAGTTGTTGATTGAGAGATAGAGATTTTGACAGATGATAAGCACAAATGATTTACACGAATAATAGAGTACGAGGTATTTTCAAAGAAATTTAGTTTTCATTAGATGGCAAATATTTTTCAGAAGAATCATTAGACGAATAAATATTTGGAAAGAGAAACATTTGTCTTTTTGATGACAAACATTTGTTTTAAGAATCAGAGCATGAGATTTGAAAAATAAGATAAAGCATGACTCTGTTCTTTACTTTTAAAACGGGTTACTACCTGAAATGACAGTAAACCACCATTTTTCTCCGCCTCATTTTTTTTAACAAAAACTATGTACATTCGAAGAACATCTAAAGAACCGTGACATTCTTTGAATGTCAACATAAAGTCCGTAGATGATATCGAACAAGGAAAAACATGACAAAATAACAATATTTTTTAGAATTTTTCAAGATTTTCTAATTTTTTTATGGGTTTTTGAAAGTTTTATATTTTTCTATTTGCTTTTTGAAGGTTTTGTAATTTTGTATTTTGTTTTTCGAATAGATATTTACAAGAGATAGATGAAGGAAAACCTTTTACTCCTCTTCTTCCTCTTGAAGACGTTTGAGTGTTTCAGGTTGTAGGCTCTTAAGACCAAGTCGTGGAAGGATAAACTCAAAATGTTCTCTAGGAAGAGCTTTGGTGCAGATGTCTGCTAACTGGTATTCAGTCCTCACAAAATAAAGTTCCACCACACCGTTTTCTACTTGCTCCCTGATGAAATGATGTCGTATGTCGATGTGCTTTGCTCTTGACTGTTGTACGTTGTTGCATGAGAGAGCAATAGCACTTTTATTATCACACTACAGAGGGATTTTGTTGAATCCAAAGCCATAGTCAGATAATTGGGATCTCATCCAAAGGATTTGAGCACAACAAGATGACATGGCTATGTATTCAGCCTCTGTAGAGGAAATAGAAGTACTCATTTGCTTCTTTGAAGACCAGCTCACAAGCTTATCACCCAAAAACTGAGCACCTTCGGACGTACTTCGACGAGTATCTTGACATCCTGCATGATCAGCATCTGCATAGGCTGTTAGTGACATACCGGTGTCCTTCGGTACCAAAGTCCCATATTGATGGTTCCTTGGAGATACCGAAAGACCCGTTTAACCGCTTCAAGGTGCTTTTTGGTAGGCTTAGTCTGATATCTAGCACACATGCAAACAGCGAACAAAATGTCTGGTCTACTAGCTGTGAGGTACATCAGGGATCCAATCATACTATGATATTTCGTTTTGTCTACCATGATCCCTGAGTGGTCCTCATCCAGTTTAGTATGATCTATCATGGGAGTGTCAACAGGGTCACTAGAATCAAATCCAAATTTCTTTAAAATCTCATTTGCATATTTAGATTGATTTATAAAAATGCCTCCGGGACTTTGTGAAATTTGTAATCCCAAGAAAAATGACATTTGTCCCATCATTGACATTTGAAATTTAGAACTCATTTCATTTGAAAAACGGTCACACTCATTGGGGTCAGTCGAGGCAAAGATAATATCATCAACATATATTTGAACGTGAATTAAATGTTTGCCTGACTTTCTGGTGAACAATGTCGGATCAACTGCTCTTTTGCTGAATCCAGAAGATAGAAGAAACTTTGATAGCGTATCATACCATGCCCTTGGAGCTTGCTTCAAGCCATAAAGAGCCTTCTTCAAGTGATAGACATGAGTAGGATGCTCTGGATTCACAAAACCTTCCGGTTGGCTGACGTATACAACTTCTTTAAGATCTCCGTTAAGAAAAGCCGTCTTTACATCCATCTGATAGACAATCATATTCTTACTTGCAACATTAGCCAGGAATATTCTGATCGCTTCGATGCGTGCCATAGGAGCAAATGATTCTTCAAAGTCAATACCTTCGTCCTGACGGTATCCTTTTGCAAGCAATCTAGCCTTGTTCTTTAATACATCGCCATGCTCATCAAGCTTCACTTTGAAGATCCACTTTAGAGCAATGATCATAGAACAATCTGGAGCAGGTACTAATTCCCATACATCAAGTCGATCAAACTCATGAATTTCTTCCTGCATGGCATTGAACCAGCTGTCTTCATTCATGGCAGTTTTAACATCTTTTGGTTCGATCTTAGAGAGTACGGAGTTGAAGAAGCACCATAAGGCATCGGTTGTAAGTTGTTTCCGTGTTGATATTGGATGAGAGGGGTTTCCAATGATGTTGTCCAATGGATGATCATGTGTCCATTTCCTAAGGTGTTCATGTGGTTGTTGTTAAGGGACTGAAGTAGCAGAATCGATTTCTTCTGATGAAGATGGTTCTGATGATGATTCAGGAGCAAATATGTTTTCAAACGGAGCATCTTCAGGAGTAGCAAAGGGATTTTATCCATCAATGGTGCCGAAACATTTCCATGATGTACACTCGATGATTGATGATTTGTTGATGAGAGAGAGTGATCGCGCAGCGCTTCTTGACTTAGCGTCATAGAAACTGAAGGGTTAACTTCATTGACAGGTATAGAAGCAGCCTCTGATGAAGGAATTGACAGATCATTTGCGGTTGGCTCATAGTGTTCATCAAACATTGGATCGAACAGTTTCTTCAAGTCATCTTCTGAAAGAGGTACATAAGGAGTTGTTGGCGAGGAGTCGAAAACAAGAGTAGAACTGATGGGACTACATGATGATGCGGGTCCAGAACTGGGTTGTCCAAGAGCCATAGGACCGGTCAGCTCATCGAACGTAACGTGAATTGTTTCCATGATATTTCGGGTTCTTTTGTTGTAGATTCGGTATCCCTTTTGTTTGGTGCATATCCTAAAAATTCTCCAATGCCCGCTTTAGCTTTAAGTTTGCCTAAGTCTTGACCCTCATTAGTTGGATAACACAATGCACCAAACACACGAATGAATGAGAGATTAGGTTTTCTATTGTGGACAAGTTCATATGGAGTTTTTCCATGAGCAGTGTGAATTAGGGATCGATTTTGAGTGTAGCATGCAGTGGCAATGGCTTCAGACCAGAGAAACATTGGAACCTTTGAGTAAATCAGCATTGTTCTTGCGGCTTCCACAAGAGTTCGATTTCATCTTTCAACTACACCGCTTCGTTGAGGAGTTCGTGGAACACTTCTTTGATGACTGATTCCAACACTTTCATAAAACTCACTAAGTTGTTTATTAACAAACTCAGTTCCATTGTCTGTTCGGATGATTCTGACAGTTTTGTTAAGTCGAACCTGCTGCTGTTTGATAAGTTTGATGATGATATCTGAAGTTTCATCCTTTGTCCTCAAGAACTTAACCCAGGTGAATCGAGAGTAATCATCAACAACAACTAACACATATTTCTTCCCAAAGATATTTTGCACTCTCATGGGTCCACATAAGTCCATGTGAATTGTATGAAGAACTTTTGTAACTGAGTTTGTAGGCTTCGGTTTATGGGCATATTTCTTGCTTTTTTCCAATTGGCATGCTGAACAAAGATGATCCTTTTCATACTTTAGTCTAGGTAGACCTACAACTAAGTCCTTTCTGGAGAGATCATTGATGGTGCCGAAGTTCAAGTGATTGAGATGACGATGCCATAACCATGACTTTGTTTTCGAAGCCTTTGACAACAAGCAAATTGGAGAAGACTTCATCATATCTTCGATAGAGATGGTGTATAGATTTAAACCACGTGTTCCTCTTAAAAGTTCCTTACCATCAAGTTCTCTAACGAAACAAGTATGCGATCCTAGAAACGAAACTTGTGATGGAAGTACCGACAAGGAGAGAATTAAGAATAACAAGTTTTTATGGACTGCTTACACTGATGATGAAATACTCGAAAAACTCTCCCTTGAAGATGAAGAAGAGCCACTTATAACTCACTGGTGTGCTCCTGTCATCATAACCGATGAGGAGACCACAAGAGCATGGCCTACATGCAGCCCCTTCCACGAGTATTGTAATGGAGGAGAAAATGAAAGAAAAGAAGAGTGGACGTGCCCTCATGAGTGTGAAAGACATTGTATAAGATTCGGTGATTTAGCATTTAAAGATTGGTACGCAATTCAATTAGGGGATGCCAAGATTGATCCAAATCTTCTTAAGAAGCTAAAAATTGATTACGAAGAGCACATTCAGAAAAAGGAAGAAGCTAATAGTGACATAAACAGCACAGATAAGCATTTTAGCGAAACTGACAACGAGAAATTACTTAGTCACTGGTGCGAAAGAGTAAAATCTCCTGGGGAAATTTTCTGGGCGTCATGCAACCTGTATGATGATATGTGTAACGGAGGAAGCAGCTTTGAAAGAATAGGAAAGGATGAATTCTTTTGGTCCTCAACCAATGATGAGGAGAGAACGAGTTTGCCTTGGCTGGACAACCTAGGATTCGATAGTTGGGTGAAGATTAAGTATGGACATGTGGACACATTAACCAAAGAGAAGATTTGGAAGGAATGCATGGATCGAGAAAACGAAAGTCTCAACAACACGAGTGAAATAACAATTGAAAACGAAAAAGAGTTGGTTAGTAATGATAACGAAGAATGCAAGCGCGTTCTAGTGGAAAATCTGCTCGATGAAGAATGGTTCAAGGACACAGCTTCTGATGACGATGATATTGAAGGGATCCTAGATTACCTTGAGTTTCAAGGAAATGAGGAGTTCACTGATCCCGATGACGAAGCTTACGAACAAAGGAGGTGCAAACTCCTGGGGATTCCCTACAAAATACCACCTCCACTTATTGTCGAAAAATATGAATTCACTCGCTACCACCTGGGACCGGATGATAAATTTTGTAAAGTCCGGAAAATCGAAACCAATGAATACCTCCGAACTGCTTCGAATGTTGCATGGATGAGGCATAACTTGATGAAAGATATTGAAGAAGTGGGGCAAGCCCAAAGACCCCCATAGAAGCCCCGAGGCTCTGAGTCTAACTTAAAGACTCGTTAATAAAGAAAAGTGCTCTTTCGGGAGACAACCTGAATTATCCATTTCTTCTGTTTTTATTTCTTTTTTTTTTTGGTTTTGTGTTTTCTAACCATTATTGCAGGAAACGAGGAACTAATTGCTGCTGCAGTTGCTGATCTGAACAGAGTTACGGCGTAACTCATCTTGGTGATTACGCCGTGACCAACGTGTAACACCCCCAAAAATGGTTTGCAGCGGAAGAAAAGGTTTTTGGGATGCTACTCAATTGGATCATAACACAAAGTGAAAAATAAAGATTTTTCTAAAAAGATTTCATTTATTGAAGTAAAATAGAGTTTACAAAGGTTGATTTATTGTGGAAAAATGACCCATTAATAAAATGTGGTCCCCATACGTAAATCAGAGTCATCTATGACCATGCCATGCCAATGCCCAAGCGCCTCCAAAGTTAGCTATCGCCATTTTAATACCTGAGATAAACATGCTTAAAAGATCAACACAAAGGTTGAGTGATATTCATAGGTTTAGTAAGTAGTTGAACACAAGTAAGAGATGATAATTGCTTCGAAGACAATTACCATAGAAAACTGAGATTATTATTATGCACTAAGCTCATGATACCAATACTAACTGCATACACCTAATTACTGGTGTAAGTAATAAAATTGCCCCCAGATGTAATAGCCAATTACATAGAGATAATCAAATATAGTGCGCCCCGGTTATTTCCGATAACCGAGTCGGGGTCGTCAATTCCCATAGTACTATCCACAATATTCGTGTTCACTCGCAAGTGATTAATGGTTCATGATGAAGGGGACTTTTGGCAGGCAACTTAGGCTATAATAATAATAATCATGCAAGCATGCATTTTAAGAAAAGACTTGTGTTCTAGTTTATAGCATGTATCTCCCCCAAAGAGTTTATAAAACGGTTAAAAGAGTAAAAGTGGGGCTACGAACTCACCTTAGTTGAAGAGATCCGAAATAGCGTAAATTCAATTAGTATGAGTGTGCAGTACCGACACGCGACCTAGATTAGTATAGCAAGTCTTAGTTTACTGGTTTAGACTTAGGACTCGATAAGTTTAAGAAAAGTGTTTGTGTTGTTGTTGCTTGTGTGTCATTATTTAAGTTTAAAAAAATATATATATATATTTTTCTAAATGTTTGTAAGTATTGGCTCTTGGAATAGATGTGTAAAAATGTATACGAAAACTTTTGCATAAGAGTTGGCTCGAATATTGAATCAAGTACAAATGAAGTGAGAATAAATACAATTCGAATTGTATTTATTAGATTCGTTAGGTTTTGAGGTGCGAAAATATATACACAATATATATTTATCGGAGTTATGAGAAAATAATATATTTAGAAAAACATATTATTTTAGTTTACGCGATTGTGGTCGTCAAATAGAAATATGTGCCAAACATATTTATGTAACAAAGAGTAGTAAAATAATATAAATTTATTATCTTATAAAAGCTTTCATGATGAAAAGCGTTAAGTGCACATCTTGGAAGGATTAAAGTTGTAAAGATTTATATAAGTTTCAAACTTTTTAAAGGTTTTAAGAAATATGTCAAGTTGTTCAAAGTTGTGGGTTGAAATTGTAAATATCAATATAAGTTATAAAACTTATAAAAGATTTTAAGAGAAATGTAAATTTTGTTCAAGTTCAGTGACTGAATTCGTCACACTTTATATAAGTTTTATAAAATTTTCAAATTTATAAACTTTTAAGAATTTGTGTCAAGTAACCCGAAATCAAGAGATTGGAATGGTAAGCTTTCGGAATTAAAGAGTTTTTCGTCAAAATATACCCTTTGCAAAATTTCTTAAAATGACCAAGTGGCCTAGTAGAGTCAGTCGTAAAACGGTGGTTACTAAGTGTTATCGACCCAACTTGGAGGATTTAGGGAGTATATAGCAATGTCTACAAATTCTAACACTGAAGGTTTTGTTCATTCAAACCCGATCCTACATTTACAAGGCCTTAAAGTTGGGTGGTCAGGCCGTTTCTAGTGTTTTTGGCAAGTTTTCGGGCAAGTTTACAAGGTCATAAATCCTTTGTTATAAATCGATTTAACAAACAGCCAGACTTTTTGGAAAATAGGCCGCGTCTACTTCATTTTTGATACTAATACTATTTTTCCACAAATGACTCCTTCTATTATAAAAACGGGCCACAACATGGCCACCCGGAAAAACAGTTTCGACACTTAGTTTTTATTTTACAAATTCTGGACTGAACTAGATTTTTCCATATCTTTTAGTAGTCGTAACTTCTTCGTTAAGGCTCGGTTTGACCTGAACCAAATTCCTTCGTTTAGAGGGCCACGTGAACTACAACTTTACTGTTTTAAGTTTTCAAAAATACTAGGTATAAGGTACCTGTTCGAAGGCTCGAACATGGCATCTGCTTGCTGAAAAATCCACATAACATTACCAGATCAGATTTTTATATCTTTTCTAGAGTTTCGAGTTCATGACCAAAAGAGCTAGATTTCGGATATGTAATAATTCTAACATTGTTTCAGGATCTAGTGCAAAGAGTTTTAGGAGTCGATGTCCCGGGGTACCGCTTTGAAAACGTAAATGTCGATATACAGAAAAGTGATCGAATATTTTGGGTGAATGAGCTCGAATATATGTTTGAAACATAAGAGTTCGATAAGCAAGTAACAACTGAGATAGACAAAGAGCCAAACCATCAAACCGAAGAGAGAATTATTCCACAGAGTGAGCCAAACTTAGCATGTTTCCTGAGATCATTTCTCTTTCATTTTATTTTTTTTTCTTTCAAACAGTTTTGAAAAGGCTCATAGTTTCAATATGTTTACATCATATTGGTGATAGCATGAAAACTTGAACAAATAGTGTTTGAAGCTATTCAAACATAAATGACATGAAATATGTATAAGAAAATAAAAAGTGTGTTCAAGTTTACCTACAAGTGTGAAGAGTGAACGAGGGGATGGAAGGACTAACAAATCATGAACTCGTCTAGCTTTCTCCAAAACTGGAACCCGTTACCCCTTTTTGCTTCTAGGTTTACACAACCCGACTTCCTTCCAATTGCAAACTGATACTTTTAGCTTCCAAACCTTTTTGTTGCTTTGAATAAAAGTTCAAGTGTGTGTGTGTTTTATCTCAAGCTAGACTTGGTTTAAAAGAAAGAAACATGAAGAGAGTGAAATGTGAACTCAAAATGAGTTTCGGTTATAAGAAGCAAGAGGAAGGGTCACATGTAAGGTTTCACATATTAAATGCAAATACAACTTGTTTGTGTGTTTGGTGGTGTTTTCATACGACAAGAAGCAAGAAAGAAGGGAAGAAGCATGGGTCCATGTCCTTGTGGATAGGTAAACCGTTTGGAGGATGATGACAATGATACTTTTTGTGTTTGACTCACAAAAGGAGAATAAAAACATTCATTTAATGTTTCTGTCTTGGTGTTTGTTTGGGGTTCAGCGAAGAAGAAGGAGTGCTGACAGGAAGGAGAAGCACATGGGTTAGGGGTGGGTAGGATGATGGTCGGTTTTATTTTGGTTTATTATCATACACTGTATAGATTGTATTCCGTGTTTTGACGAATCTTTGCGAAATTGTACCTTCCCGTTATGCCTAAAATATAAAAATTATATTTTTGAAAACGTTTTTGAAAGCGTATTAATATGATATCATTTTTATTAAGAGTTTAGATTATAACAATTTTGTCGTTAGTCCGCTAGTGTCGGTAAGTGTCGAGTGTCGGATTCGAGAAAATCTATCGTTCTTGATTTAAATAGGCTCGGAAAAATCCCGGAGTGAAACTTAGTAATAAATTTACTATAGTTTATTTTTAAAACTGGTTTGAAATTTTACGGGTTGTTATACAACGTTTTAGCAGCAGAACTCTTGACGTATTACCGATTACGTCGTAATACCATCTCAGTGGTTACGCCGTAACTACTCGCTTTACAGCTCATACCAGGTTTTGCCAGTTACGGCGTAACTCCCTCATAGGAGTTACGACGTAACTTTCCTCTGCTTTAATTCTTTCATTCTAAAACACAGTAACCTTGTATTAGTTTTTAAATGAACTTTGTGGGTGTGTTCCCTGTAAACCCTCACGAGACTTCACTCGTCCACTTGGGACACCAAGTGGTTTAAAAGGCTTGTTGCATATGCTAAATGCAATCGTGATTCCTACGAAAGTGAGTTAGGTTTGTTTTTCGTTTTTTCTTTTTTTTTTCTTTTTAGAATTATGCTTTTTGGTATTGTGATTTCAGGGATTGAAGTTTGTTCATTACGCTTAAACTAAGGCACGGTTATTTTTTGTGGGCCTTCTTCTTTTTGGAGCAAATTTCAGGGAAGTTCTCGCTCTAACTCTACCTTTCTCTTCACCTTTATTTTAATGCCTAGTACAAAAGGGACTTTGTACATTTCAAATGGGGGGGACGGGAGTAGAATTATCTCTTGAACTTTATTTCGCCCTCATTTTTCTAGTTTATTTTGAAAAATTATGCTATTTTTTAAATTTTGACATGTTTTTCCTAACCTAACTAGATTAGACCTTAGCCGAGCACATACAACCCTTGACATTACATGGTGAGATTAGCCTTATCCGTTTCCAATATTTTACCACAAATCCACCAAATTAGGAGTGTACCGGTAGCTTGTAAACTTTAGAACTTTGCCTTTGCATCATTTCGAGACCATAGACGAGGTATGTTGAGTTAGCTCGAAGTATTTGGACTTTTTAGTTTTAGAAGGCAATATTATAGGATTATCACCCAAACAGCCTACCATTGTGAGTCTATCGATTAGTCACCTCGACTTTTCGACCCCCATGTGAAACCCTTTTGTTGTACTCACCTTTAGTGCAAGATACCCCTAGATATACCCTACTGAGCCATTTCTTTCATTTTGTCAACCCAATATATTGTTTCGTTACACCTATACACCTTAGCCTACCTTGTAGTCTTTATTTGTGATTGGGAAGTCATCATTTGCCTAAGTTCAAGGTTCGAGTGGAATGGTTTGGAAATCACACTTTCATTGACAACATTTATGAAGATCATTGAAGACCCCCCGAATTCCCATTGTTCATCTCAAGTGGGGGGATGTTATGTTATTATGTTATGTTGAAAAAAAAAGAAAAAGAAAAAAGAAGTTGATTGAGTTATGGTATTGTAAAGTACAATGTTATAAGCACTATTGTATGAGCTTTACTGATTAGTATCGAGGAGGCCACCTCGGTCACATTTGAAGATTGGAGTTGGTAGTTATGCCAACAGAAGAAGAAAATGTAGTGTGCCCATCACGACGTCCTCTAATGACACAACTACCTTGCATTTCATGATCCAGTTTCTAGACTTCTAAGCTTGAACTTTGGGCGGACGGTAAGTGGTGATGACTTGGTTATAGATTTAGACTACCTGCTTGTTTTTCATTTTACACCAATTATATATCCCATGTCTTATCCTACCCTTTAGTCATGAAGCGTGTCTAGGTGATGCAGCGAGCAATCTTTGGTGTCTTGGCCATGGATTTGGCCATGTATCATTGATTTTGTCCACTTCGCCGTGACATGTTAGTAATGACGAGTCACCCCTTAACCTTTGTTGTGTCTACCCATATTGCCTCCGAGAATTATTTAGCCCTTAACTCTAGTGGTGGAGATTTGTGTAACCGCCAAGCTTATGATAGAATACATGATATGACTGTGCGATTGAGTGATCACCCCGAAATTGACACTTATAATAGTTGAGAGATTTGAGTGTTTGTTCCCCTTTCGTGAGGTGTTCGGCTTTGTTTTATTCTAGCATAAGGGATTTGTAAACTCATATTTTCCAGGTTTTGGGAGATATCTTTTTAGGAATCTATCTAATAAGGTCTACTTGAGGGCAAGTAGAGTTCAAGTGGGGGGATATTTTATAACATCAAATAGTCCTGAATATTAAGTGTCAATTTTCCCCGATAATGCTCGTTATTTATATCATTTATATGGATTTACGCTTGTTTCCATTGTTTTCCACTTTCAGGTAAATTACGAGCATTGGAGCTAAAGAGACGCGGAAATGGAAACATAACTAAAGATTTATCACAGTATGCCTATTTTGAAGAAGTTACGGCGTAACTCTTCTCTCACATCACCGTAACTATGCGTGACCCGAATACCAACTTATCAAGAGGTTACGACGTAACTCCTCCCAAAGGTTACGACGTAACTCCATTAGGTCAAATGAGGTTCTACACGCGATACTTACGCCGTAACTACATCATCACTTACGACGTAACTGAGTTTATTGAAGACTACGACGCAACCACTTATTTGGTTACGCCGTAACTAGCAGATCTAGTGCATTTACGAAGGAATAGAAGGTTATCGGGTAACTCCTGTATTGGTTACGCCGTAACCCAGACCTGGCCTATAAATACCCCACGAATTCCAGCATTTCTAATCATCTCATTCCACACACAACTCTCTGAGAACATGGGAAAAAGCTCAAGGCAGGTCTAGGGGAGCATACGGAGCTATTTCCAAGGGAGAAGTCACTCCATTACGATAAGCTTTAGCGTTTATTATTTCTTTTACTTTCAATTCATGTATTTCGTACCTTTGAATATTGAATTGATTTGCATGATTAATATGAGCGGCTAAGCACCCTTTGGTGCTAGCCTAGTTATGATTCCTTAATTGTTTTGTTTGGGTTTACCTTTACTTCCGTACAATTATTTCTAAGGGTAAGATATGACCAACTGACGACCCTTTCTACTTGTGCGATTTGACCAACTGATCACCTATCGTTTGGATGAACTTAAGAACTGGGGTGTAGTGTCTAAGTTCCTAACTGCCGCACTCACTATTTTGAATCTAGCATGTAGCGTATTTAATGACTTGGCTTAGGGGACCGGGAACAACAGGACTTATGATGGTGCTGATTTCTCTGTGGTGGCATCTTTGCTGATAGGTTAGGGCGAATTGACCAAATGCTGTCCTCTCGAATTTGACGCCACCTGAAGTAATTGGAAGTAGGTAGACGTAGACATAACTAGCTAGGATGATTGACTAGGTTAGCACCACTATTCCTCTATTGATTTCCCTTTATCTATTTACTTGCTTTTATTCTATTCTGCATTAGTAGTTTAATTAATTAAATCCCTATCGAAACCATTAATATTCTGTGACAATTAGACTTAGTAATAATCCAACACACATAGCTCTTGGGACGACCTCGGCTTTACCAGTTACTACACTACACGCGACCGGGTACACTGCCCGTTAGTGCACTAGGGTAGACCATAGGTATAGCGAGACACTATAAATATTAAGACCTGATCAGTAAAACCTGCACCATGGGTCTAAGTCTAAAAGATGAAAAGTGTAAACGTGAATAAAATAATATAATGTGGTAAATTGAAATTTAATTAATTGATAGGAGTACTTGTGTATGTCGGGATTACATAACCATGAGTTTATGTTTCTTGATTTACATCGATTGGGACGCCTCTCCATGTAAATGAGGAAATATGAGCAAGTGGGCTTATGTGCATCCAACATGGCACGAGTAGGTTTAGATGAGTCTTATAAAAACTAAGATAGATTAGTAGGATTAGATGCAACTTTTAGTTAAGGCCTTATGAGAACCTTCATCTTAGGTGACTTAAGCATAAGTTAAAGTGATCACGAGTGTAAAGTAATGTTTATAGTATACCTTGTAGCATGATGTGGTGTAATAATGACCATGGTGGTCATAAACATTTAATTATGAGAAGGTAATAAAGACTAGCAAAGTATTGTAATGAGAACGCTAGTCATAGTTAAGTAAGGGAGTAATAGTTAGCATTCGACTTATAAAAAGATAAACGATGTCTAAGTAAGTAAAAATGTGGAATGGTTGGTTAACTTTGAATTATAAAGTCAAAATAATATGGCCGTGACTATATAGGTGAATGTTATGGTAAGAAATTGAATATGAGAATACTTGATTTTGCTAAATTATGTCTTTGATGACATAATGATGTGTTGTTATAGAAATTTTATGATGAAGCAAATGCATTTGGAAATTCCTTGTGTGGTATGGTATAAGTTGGGATTAAGTGTAGATGGCAATAGACGAGAGATTTCGGGGACGAAATCTAAATAAGGGAGGTAGAATTGTTACACCCATATTCCGAAATACAAATAGGCCCTACCCTAGATGAATATGGTCTAAGGACTTGACGGGATTGACTAGTTGACCCGATAGTCAAACTAATAGTTTATAAATGCTATGTTATAGTTATATAAATGAGGGGGATTTAAGTTGCCACATCGTAAATTTGAAATAAGTATCTTGTGGCCAAAATAGAAGGAAGGGAACTTGAAGTACCAAAAGTGCCAAATAGTAATATAACTTTACAATGAAGAAAGCTACAAGTATATTAAGATAGGCTTCTCAAAGTTCCAGGAGATTAAGGAAAGTCGGTTTAGAAAAAGAGAGGAAAAAAATGATGGCAAGAATGATGATCAATTGGAATGGGATTAGTGTTTCCAATCAACTAATAAACTAGTTTCTATCACTCTTGTGTAAGTAAGTATCTCTAATTGTAATTAATTGTGAATTGAAGAGTTAGGGTTCATGTATCCAAGTTGGGGGTTTTGGGTAATTGTGATTTTAAACACTAATTAAGATATTATAGTGTAATTGAATGAAATCCCTTTTATTTAATTGAAGTAATTGGGTAAGTTGGATATGATCATGTTATGATCATAAGGTTTGATTAAAAGGAGAATTATAGTAATCTTAGAGGAATCTTATTATGGGTAAAGTTGGATAATTTGTGGGTAAATCATCATATAATCAATATATGATTATGTGATAATTAGAGGATGTTATGAAAGCCTAGTGGTTGTGTAAACCGTGACTATAGTTTATTTTTTATGTTTTAAGTATATTTTGATTATGTGTTAAGGATGTTAGCTTTGGATGGTGTTAATGATGGAGATGATGGAAGATGATGATAATCTCATAATAGCTTAGCTTGGCTAGCTAAGGTAAGTAACTTGGTTATTATATGGTTAATATGAAAATGTTATAGTATGCGATTAATGTTGTGTTAAGTGGTTATAGATATATCTTGGAATTATTGAATGGCTAAGGTATGGGTTATATGTTTTATGTGCTAATTGATAAATTGTGTGTTAAGATTATGTGGTTGTGATGTTATAAGAATGTATATATTTATTAATCATGTATTAGCCAATTACTTACTAAGCGTTATCGCTTACATGTTATAGTTGTTAATTTTATTGTAGGTTCATTTGCTTGAAGCGATATGGCTTGGATTGGGTGTTGGATCATGGAATGATTATCAAAGATGTAATATGTCATAATAGGAGTTAGGTAGATACCGATCTCGTGTGATGAATTTGTACCCCCGTGAGTCTTTTTATAGTTTTATAAAGTGTCATTAATCGACAAGTATATCTCATAGTCGTTTTAGTATTTTAGTTGGTCAAATTGGAAGTCATGGTAAATTTAAAAGGGTGTTTGGATTAAAGTGTATTCTACCCATTTTTGGTTGAATGGGTCAAATAAGTGTTAAATGGGTTAATGATGGTTTATGTACAAATTGTATGGTCCTTGTTTATCTTGTAATGTTCAAAGTGATATGTAACTTTTGTTGGGTCTAAGCGCGATAAATCGCACAAAATGTTCAGTGCGGGCTCGATGGCGTCGCATTTCAAAGAGCGATGGCGTCAAGATTATAACCTGATGCCGTCGGGTTAAAAACCTTCTGAGCCGTCAGGCTATGTTGAGTCTCAGACAGCGTCGCATTTCAAAGAGCGATGGCGTCACGATTATAACCTGATGCCGTCGGGTAAAAACCTTCCAAAATTTCCTTCTTTTGTGGTCCATCCTAAGGGATGTTTTGTAAAAACGTAATGTAAGTCGTGTCGTTCGTGTCATTAATAAAAGTTTCAAAATTTCCGTTTTGGGGGTGTAACACTCAGTACCCTCAACTTTATTCTTTGGAGACTCATAAAGATTGATTTGTTTCAGAAAAGTGGAACTCAGATGATGGTTTGATTTGGAGTTGGCGTAGGCAAGTTAGAGGTGGAATGGAGCAATCTCATTTTCAAGATCTAATGGAATGACTTCAAAGTTTCTCATGTTCGGGCTATGTTGATTCTTGGATTTGGAACCCGAATCCAAGTGGTGATTTTACAGTTAAATATACTCGAAGATGGCTCGATAACATTATCCTTCCAGCGAATGTCTCGGTGACTCGATGGAATCCTCTTATCCCTAGAAAAGTGAACATAATGTTTCTCATTAGAATTCCTACTCGTTTGAACCTTGTTGCTCATGGCATTGACTTCTCGGATGTTTTATGCCCAAAATGTGGTATCGATCAAGAAGACACTACTCATCTTTTACTAAAATGCGACGTAGCTTTGGACATATGGAGAGCAATCTTTGCTTGGCTGGGGTCTGTTCCTCTGGATTTGGTCTCGATAAATGACATTTTCCTTTGGATTGATGACAACCATATGGTGGCTAAGAAGAAGAAGGGTTTTGAAGCTATATATGTCTCATTACATGTTGGTATATTTCGAGATTTCGGAATGCTAACATCTTTCAAAATGGTCACTCACGGAAGGATGAAATAGTTGATTCGATAAAGGAAATTTCTTTTTTATGGATTTGTAATTGTAGTAGAAAATTTGGTTCTAATCAGACCAAATGGCTTATAGAACTTATTTAAGGGGTTGTATTATTATCTAGCCTCTGGCTAGTGTTTTTCCCTTTTTATTGAAGTTAGCCGCTTAAAAAAAATCAAAATATATGTTTCGCACTTTTTTCGGCAATTTTACCCATTTTATTTACAGGACATTACAATTTTTTTATGGTTCACTGCTCCGTATATTTTTTGTTTTACTACTTTTGACTTATCAAACTTTATATTTTTTGTCATGTTTTTTTATTTCATAGTTTTATAAAAAATTCCAAAAAAAGAAAATTTAAGAAATTAAAAAATTAAAGAGATATCGCTTGTATTTAAGAGAAGGTACAAATAACCAACCCCTATTCAAAGTCATCAATTTTCTGGAATATAAGCCAGTAATTCACGTATCAAAGTTAAATATCTACTTTCCTTATTGAGAATTTTGTTATACTGTACAACTTTATTGTCACTCGTTATACGTGTTGGAATTTTGTGAATAGGAATTAGAGTAAAAATGCAAAGTTGAATGGAAAATTATTTCTCTTTCTAAATTGTTTGATTCTAACAAAAAATAGTCACAAATTCTATCCTTAATAGTAGTCATTTTTCATTTTTAAGAGATAATGTTATGATAGAATACGCAATCAAGGATGGAAACAAGGTAACGTGTCAAGAAATAAGTGGAGGAAAGTGGGGTGGTAGCATAAAAACTTTCGGTCAAACGAATGACCAGATATGGCCGAACCCCAGTACAGTCAAACAAACACACTCACTGTCATGGTCAAGCTGTTTCCTCTTTTTTTACTACGGAGTATTTCATTTTTTTGTTTAATAATTTTTGTCCCAAAAGACCACAAAATTGGACCCCACGTACCTTACCCACACCACTTCAATCTTTAATCACCATATAATATTCCACTGATTTATAAAATTTACCCCCTCTAAGTTCATCATGTTTGCAAAAGTGTTCTTAGTTACTTGTAGATGTATATTGGGGAAATAACAGAGTTACGCGCTTAAAAGTAATCACAAATTGCTTCCCGTAAAACCGAACTTAGGACTCAACCAAAAGAGCAAAACCGTAAACGAATAAGGTTTTACCTGTTCAGGTCATCCAGAGAGGACATACCTTTTTTACTTAGATTTATGCGGTTTCACCGGATTAATTCAAAAAATATTTTCGGCCATTACTAAATCACCCTCAAATGTATATCTAGTGAAGATCTTAACTTCTTATAAAGAAACTTGGGACTCAGCTGTAAAATTTCAAAACTCCATGAATAAACTATGCTTTTTATGGTTATGACTTATGATGTCCGCAAAAACTAGTGTGGTGTGTAATATAGGTATTGTCAAATGAATTATTATGTTAGGATGAAAGTATGTATGGTTTGGATGTGTGTTTTCTAGTTTAAAATGAAAGGTAGATGAGTCTTCCACATTCTCTTCCAATGAGAATCAAAGTTTACATTAGGGAAAATGGAATAAAATCTTTCCTAAACATAATTTTAAAATTATTTAGAGATTCTTTTGGAGAAGAGAAGAAGACCATGGATTTTATGGTGTTAGAAATGATGTTGCCTAGTAAACAAATTCCTTTCGATTTTTGGTAGTATATATATACAGAGTTTCAAGCATTATAATATCATTATAGACATGGATGACAAAACTTTTCATGGCACTAGTGTTTAAGTATTTTTTCATAGTGTTTTTTTAACTTGTGCCCTAGGGTACAAGTTAAGCATATCAAAAGTACATCGAAACTCACCAAAAAATATATAGGGATACACATAAAAGTACAGATAGGTGTATTTTTATGTGGGTCCTAGTGTACTTTCATTATACTTTTGATATGGGAGATGATTTGTACACTCTCAAAAGTTATTGGTACACTCAAATTAATAGTAGTTAGACATTTATACCCTCACAGTTACACTTATATTTTCACCCCTGTGAGGGTATAAATGTCCAAACACAATTATTTTGAGTGTGTCAATAACTTTTTAGAGTGTACAAATCAACTCCCTTTTGATATGCTTAATTTGTGATTTTATCACACAGTTAGAAAAGAGAAATGGTTGGCATGACTAAATGTATGCCTAAACTTATGCCTAAACATGCATGTCATTAGTTGATTGGCTTGTCAGACAGTGGGCCCTTTACTTAACACCAATGAATGATTTACATGTAATTTTAGGCATAAGTTTAGGTACAAGTTTAGGCATGCTAATCATTTCTCGTTAGAAAAAGCTTTTTTACTAAGATGATAATGAAAGGGCTAAACTACGCAGGCACCCCACGTTCTCCTTGGCAGGCACTTCAGGTAGGGTGGGTCCCCCTTCCGTACGGCGGCGGCGATTTTGACTTTTTTTTTTTTTTTTTAAATTGTGTGTGTAGTGTTTAATTTAGGTATATTGTATAGTGTATTTAATTTGTGTAGTGTTTTTATATGTATAGTGTATTTAATTGTGTAGTGTTTTTATATGATATTTATTTTACGTTGTGCTTTTAATTGTGTGTTTGTTTCCATTTAATTAAACAATAACAATAAAACATTAAACAAGTAAAACAACAAATGTTTTCAATATTAAAATGAAATCTACTCCACATGAAGATTATTAATGTCATCTATAAGCTCATAGAGTATTCCACTCGGCTGACATGCGTGATCAACTGATTTCTTGCCAATTACAGTGATGCCTCCAACGCTTTATTTTTGCACGCAACAAATTGTTTTACCATAGCATGTTGATCGTTGTATCTTTAGTTTGCAGTTTGAAGCACTGCGTTGAAGAAGAGGCTTCACCAAAGTACTTTTGTTGAAATATTTCCTTCCACATGAAGTATCGACACCAATAGTCTTTAGTCCCCGGCGTTACATGACGAAACAATTATAAGAAATGTATTCTAAACAAACAAGTTATTGATATATTTACGCAAATAAGTAAACGTTTAATTATTTACATTTGAGAAAGGACATAATATCAGGACCACAGTTTTGACTGTGGGATGTTCTTTCAATTATTAATCCACGTTGACAACGACACAAGTAAGGATTTTGTTGTTGCATCTGGCCAAAAGAATTTGTATAATTATTCACAACATAAATTAGTAATATCATGGTTCACAAAATTAGAAGCTTCGAATACATAAATAACCAATCTTGTTATAGATTAATAGTTGATACATGGTTCACAAAATTACAATATAACTAGAAATTAAGATCAATCACGCCGGCGTAGCCGCCCAATGATGTGCCATCGTCCCACACGAGACTCTAACTCTTAAATGCGTCTCCTCAATCCGTCAATCTCTCGCTCGTACTCGTCAACGCGAGATGGCTGTAACAAAAGATGAGGAAGAACCGGAGGACGGTGTATAAAATTGTCCCCATCTGCAGCTGGAGATATAGCTGGAGAGGGTCAACATCCCGTTTACTTTCTGCGAGTATGAGCCTTAAAGCATCCATTGAAACATTATACCGCAATTCGTTAAATAGAGTGCTCTTACAAGCATGTAGTTTCTTGATTTTGCTTATATTCAAAGAGGCTCGTATCGCAGTTTCTTGCAGTATAATCTTGTCGACCGAACACAACAACGTGTCAAAGTTGGACTGTGGAGCCCAAGTATAACTTCAACATGCGTGTTGACCTCAACTCTACATGTTGTTGTTTGGCCGAAGCTGCGATATTAATCGGTAATGTACGACACAAACATGCGATCGTAATCTCGCAGCCCACGAAAATACTTGGAAAACATCGAGAAAACAAAGAATTAATAAAGTGAGAAAACAATCCGAGTAGTTATTTATTAAATAATAATAAAAAAATGTATTATTAAATAACAATTCGAGTACCATTTTTTGGACCAATAAACCACGTAGGTGCTGATAATAATGCCTGAACACTTCTTCGGTTGGAGCTGTAATCATCGAATCCCATGTCAATCTAACGGAATCATACTCCTTTAATGTATCGAATCTGTGTTCCGCAATGCTTTACCACATTTTGATTGATATGCAATCGGCAGAGTAATCTGTTAGCGTTTGGGAATTCTTCTGCGCATGCCCCAAGCAACGCTAAATCTCTGTCGGTGACGATAACCCGGGTAGTATTGTTCTTGTATCACCAACTTAACACATTCCAACACCCATTTGAAATTTGGCTATTTTTCCTTGTCCAAAAGCTAAACGCCATTGAGAATGTTGTGTTTGTTGGAGTAACCCCAACAACTGTAAAGAATGGCAGTTTAAACATGTTGGTGTTGTATGTGGAGTCCATCAGCATGATTTCCGGATATGTTGTCCGCAGGGCATATAACGTCGGGTGAACAAAAAATGTTTCATCGAGCTCATTTGTGTGGTCATTTATCCTAGGGTAATATGTATAACCTTTACGTCGCAAATGTACTAAAAGCAGTTGTATCGGAGTCAAATCACCACGACTGTCGCGACGTATCTTTTCTTGTGCATTATACACCGTTTTAATGGTAGACACGTTATTAGGATCCATCTCTTTTATTGAAGAAAGTATAATTCGTGGTGCTACACGCTGTTTTGTCATCTGCCTCACAAAAACTAACTCACTTTCTTTTAATCGCATGGCCTGTGAAAAACCATGCAACGAGTCTGGAAAATTATGATTATGCCCCGGACAGTTAACCTTCAATATCCAACCATTAAAACGTTTTATAAATTTCGCTAGTAATCTGAATGGGCAATTACATTTGTCGGTACTAGTCTGCCGTTGAAGTTCATCTTCTAAACCTTCACGTGAAGACGTCCCATGTCTAGAACACAAAAATTCGATAGAGTACTTATAGCCCCTATCTGTTTTACTTTTCCAATAACAATAACAAAACCAATCGATTTAGCAGTAGATCGCACCCAATTAATTAAATCAACTTCGATCAGAACACATATACAATATAAAAACACAACAACCTTTTATAAAAACTTTGATAAAAATACAACCTTGTACAAATTTTTTTTTAAAAACTTTTATAAATACAAATTTTTTACAAACTTTTAGTATCTTTATAAATACATGTTTTTATAAATATTTTTAAAATACTTTTATTACTTTTATTGAATTTGTATTAACTTTTCTTTATATATAAAAACTTAAAAAACGTTTATAAAAAACGTTTATAAAAAAAACGTTCACAAAAAACGTTTATAAAACGTGTTTGTGTTTCTTTTGCTACGTGTGTGGTTCTCGAACGTGTATGCGTGTTTCGTTGTATACCACTCTCTCGCACATGGTTTGGCGAGTAGTTATACTGCCTCTCTCTCACTTGTCAAACGTAAACGTCTCTCTCTCACTTTTGCATACCTCTCTCTCTAAAAATTCTAGATCTAAACATTTTAGATCTAAAATTTGTATCTAACAAGTATTTTACTTGTTAGATTGTTGATGATGTGGTTGTAGTGGTGAGGCTGTGGTGGTTTACGTATGTTTCGTTGTTAAAGTTTTTAGATCTAAAACTTTTTAGATCTTAAACGATATCGTTGTTGAAAAAATCATGAGGTTTGTAAAAAAACTCTAATTTTTTGATTTTCTTTAAAAGAATGCTTCGTTGTTAAAAAAAAACTCTAAATTTTTTTTGTAGTGGTGATGCTGTGGTGGTTTACGTATGTTACGTTGTTAAGTTTTTAGATCTAAAACTTTTTTTAGATCTAAAATTTTTTTTAGATCTAAACTTTTGTAAAAAAAGGTTAACTTTGTTTATTATCTTAAAAAATAAATAGATCTAAAATATTGAAACTGATGTTGTGGTGATGATGTGGTGGTACTGGTGAGGCTGTGGTGGTTTACGTATGTTACGTTGTTAAAGTTTTTAGATCTAAAACTTTTTTTTGATCTTGAAACGTATACGTTGTTGAAAAAATCATGAGGTTTGTAAAAACTCTAAATTTTTTGATTTTCTTTAAAAGAATGCTTCGTTGTTAAAAAACTCTAAAATTTTTGGTAGTGGTGATCTTTGTGGTGGTTTACGTATGTTACGTTGTTAAGTTTTTAGATCTAAAACTTTTTTTAGATCTAAATTTTTTTTTAGATCTAAACCTTTGTAAAAAAAGGTTAACTTTGTTTATTATCTTAAAAAATAATTAGATCTAAAATATTGAAACCGATCTTTGTGGTGATGATGTGGTGGTGCTTGGTGAGGTTTGTGGTGGTTTACATTATGTTACGTTGTTAAAGTTTTTAGATCTAAAACTTTTTTAGATCCTGAACGCATTACACGTTGTTGAAAAATCATGAGGTTTGTAAAAAAAACTCTAAATTTTTTTGATTTTCTTTAAAAAATTGCTTCGTTGTTAAAATTTTTTAGATCTAAATTTTTTTTTAGATCTAAACCTTTGTAAAAAAAAGGTTAACTTTGTTTATTTTCTTAAAAAATAATTAGATGTTGTGGTGATGATGTGGTGGTACTGGTGATGCTGTGGTGGTTACGCATGTCACGTTGTTAAGTTTTTAGATCTAAAACTTTTTTTAGATCTAAACCTTTGTAAAAAAAGGTTAACTTTGTTTATTATCTTAAAAAATAAATAGATCTAAAATATTGAACCGATGTTGTGGTGATGATGTGGTGGTACTTGGTGAGGTGGTGGTTTACGTATGTTACGTTGTTAAAGTTTTTACATCTAAAACTTTTTTTAGATTTTAAAAAATAATTAGATGTTGTGGTGATGATGGTGATCTTTGTGGTGGTTACGTATGTTTCTTTGTTAAAAAAACTCTTTTTAAGTTTAAAAAAAAAAAAAATCATCATTGCCTTTTAGATCTAAAGAATTGTTTGCTTATTGTTTGTATGTTTGTTTTGAGGTTTGCGCATAGGAGGACCTTTTGTAAGCCCATGTTATCTTGGCAGGCACCCCACGTTATCCTTGGCATTACTGGATGGTAAAGTGATTCACTTTGCAACTGTAATGAAAAAAACTTTGTTTTTATATAAAAAATTTCATTACTGGATGGTAAAGTGACCATTCAAGGTCATTTTGCAACTTTAATGAAATAAAAGGCAATGATGATTTTTTTTAAAAAAAAACTTAAAAGAGTTTTGGCGAGGCAAAACGAATTTCAGCCAACATGAGCTATAAAGCTAATAATCTGAGCCTTTGATAAGTTGTTTACCTCTTGTGTGTTAAATGGTGAATTAGACATGGTGGTTGATTGTTGTTGTTGATCCGACCACTAGTTGTTGTTGATCTGGACCACTTGTTTGTGTTGTTGCTTTCACCGGGATTATATGGGGGCCTGCCTAGATTATGTTGTTGTTGGTGTTGTTTCGGGCCACTTGTTGGTGTAGAAACCTTGCTTTCACCTGTTATTTTATGGGGTGCCGCCTAATTATATTGTTGTTGGTTGATTGTTGTTGGTGTTGTTGCTTTCACCTGGGATTGTTGGTTGATTGTTGTTGGGGTTGTTGCTTTCACCGGGATTATATGGGTGCCTTTGAGAATCTTAGACACCTTGTGAACTTTGAGAATATTAGTACACCTTGTGAACTTTTGCAGTGGTAATTTGTGAGAATCATGTTCAAAACGTGTAACTTGTGTAACTTGTGAAACCTGTGAAACTGGTGAGTCTTGTGCTTGTACAGTTGTGAGGCTTGTGCGCTTTTGTGAGGCTTGTGCAGATTTGTGATGCTTGTGCAGATTTGTGAGGCTTGTGCAGTTTTGTGAGTGCAGTTTTGTGCGGTTCATGTGAACCTGGTGACTTTGTGCAGTTGTGACTAAAACTTTTCGAGGCGATGATTTTTGAGCCTAAAAACTTTAAAAAACTTTCCGAGCGATGATGATAAAACCGAATGGACGGTAAAGTGAGATCAAATCTCACTTTGCAACCTTCGAGTTTGAGTCTAAAAATTTTCCGAGGCGATGATGATTTTGAGCCTAAAACTTTCCGGCGATGATGAAAACCGAATGGACGGCAAAGTGGGATAAAATCTCACTTTTGCAACCATCAATGAGCCTCAAAAAATTTCCGACTCACGGTTTTTTAAAAGTTTTAAAACTGAATTTATATCATAAAAAAACTTGTAAAACCAAAAAATAACTTGTAAAATTGTAAAACCAAAAAAAAAAGTTATAAAAAGTGATATAAGTTATAACAAAAACTTGTAAAAAAAAAACATGTAAAAATAAGTGGTATAAGTGGTAAAAAATAAGTTGTAAAAAAACTTGACACGGAAATCGAGAAATCAATCATTGGTACTAATAATTGACACGGAAATCGAGGCACCCCATGCAAAATTTCAGCCACCCCCTACCTATGGAGTGCCTGCATAGGAGGACCCTAATGAAAAGTTAAGCATGCAACAGCAATATTTACATGGAATCTTAACTGAGCCTAGTGTAATAAAATTTGTCAGTAACTTCAAGGTTGTAAGTTGTACTATCCAATTAAAATTATTTGACTCGACTATCTAAATATTCTTAAAGAAAGTAATGAGAATGATAATGACTCAATTGTCTTGTCATGCGTGTATCACATATACTTGTTCTACAATTGCGTATTCCTTTACGTAAATTTTCTTTAATGAGATCGATCAGTGAGATGGTGAACGTTTTACTTGATGGAACTTTGACAACTCATTGTGTATCTATTCGATTATTGATGGAACATGTTAACGTCTTTTGATCCAATATGATACGGAGTATATAATTATATATATAGGCATTTATGAAGCAAAATCATTGCTTTGATTCAACTAGTACGATTCACGATATTGTAAAGAGAAATGATACATAGATCTAAACTTACACCTAAACTTAGACCTAAAAACATTTGTCATCATTTTGACGGGTTGTAAAATAAGTGGGTCCCTGTCTGCAAGATGATGACAAATGGTTTTAGGTATAACTTTAGGCCTAAGTTTAGGTCCATGTATACGAGAAATGATATCACAATGAAAGTGAAAATAAAGAAAGTTGAAGGGGTGATAGTGAAAGTTGTAATGGCATTGAGATGTGTTCATCTGGGGAAGGATTTACGAGATATGCTCACTTTTATACGGTCTCGGTTCATGCGTGTGGCCTGGCAGGCTAACCTCAGTACTCCTCGTGCGGCGTTTTATTCACAAGACTTGACTACAAATATCGAACCACGTGCGCCACTTCACATAACTCCTTTCTCATTCGTTGTTCTTTCAAAATTAATACTCCGTAACTTTTTTAATCACTAATTGTAATTCTAGTAAGAATAAAAAAGATGCCAAACAATTATTTTATTAATACGGAGTATAACTTTTTTGAGCAAAATTTTATTAATATAATTTGTTGATATGATTTAATTGAAAAAAAAGTGTTAATACAAACTTGATGTGGAAACATAATACTTTGTAGGGTAGATTTTTTAACAACTACTTTTTTTGACATTTACAAAAATAAAGTTTTATGTTGTTATTTTGATTGTCCTAAAGTGAGTATTCATTGGCATTCTGAATTGCAAACAATTGTATAGTCTTTATGTGAGTAGATACGAAATTTCATTTGTACATAAATTAGTTATCTAGAAATTATTATGGTACGTCTGTTTTTTAAAAGTGCATTTAATTTGAACGAAGAAAATATATTATTTAGCTTTGTCGAGTTGAGCTAAATATTTGTGAAACTACAAGAATTATATTAACATTCTTTATTTTTTTCAAATACTTTTTACCGTCATAATGTTAAAGCACATAAGTTGGCTAACAAAACTATTGCTTAACTAGAAAAAGCCTAATTTTCTTTTCACTACTTCCAAATATCGATAACACTTACATAGAATGATGCACATGTGTGAGGACCCATTTAACCCAATGTCACATGGTGAGGGCAATTTATGTCATTATTCTAATTCTGGAATTTATAATTTCGTAATCAAAGGCATTTGAACTGGAAACATCAAGTCGACACGTGCTACCATTACCACGTGCGGAGCGGTCTAAATGGCTCATCTAGCGGTCCCAAACACTCTAACATCACATTAATATTTTTATTTGAATAACATATTTTAAAGTATCTTTTGAAAAAAAAGTTAAGTATTTTCCAATTAAGCAGTTATATTGGTTGATTTTACCAGCTAGTAAAATAATATATTATTAGCCATTAATAAACGTCAAAGTTAAATAAAAAAATTTCAAAAAAAATTAATCATCTTTTTTTAAAAAAGTTAAAAATACAAATACTATATAAGGAAAATTAATAATATATGTCTATACTATATATAAAGAAAAACTCATATTTTTTAAAGTGAGAAATTAAGAAAATTATACATAAAAATCAAAAAAATTTAATATTATTTTCGTTTATAACCCATAAATCATATTATTTTTATCCAGTTTGAATTGTGTTTAATCTTCAAATTCTTAAACTTAAATTATTTTTTATTTATAACCCATAAATTTTTTTGTCACTGCAACTATTTATCATTATAAAATTCTGTTACTATACACAAATACTAATCTAGCATATTATAAACAATTTATAATTAAGATAAGGTAAATCACACCTCATAAAAGTTATGGTTAGCAAAAACTTTAAATTAAATAAAAAGTACCACAATTTCATCATAAAGTAATTTCAAGATAAATCATTTCCTTATCTAGAAGGTTGTTTTTTAATAAATTACTCAATAAATGTACGAGTTTCACAACAACAACAACATACCCAATCTTACCCGATGCGTGAAAGTAGAATATGTGCGAGTTCAATGAAATTAAAAACGGTAATAACATAAAAATAAAAAGTATACCGATTTTAATATATATTCATGACTTCTTTGCTTTATTGCTTTGTGATAAGGGCATCCAACATTTTGCCCCTAAATTAAAATTCTCTCTACACACACACACACGCACACGCACAGGTTCTTCCAATCTGGGTCTCTTTCAATTTTCATTTTTAATAAAACCAACCCACCCTTTTTATCGATTTATTTTAATCACATAACCTCACTTTTAAAAAAGGTCATTATAGATCTATGTGTTTGTTTAATTATTATTATTATTTATATATTCATTGACTGTTCCTCTATTGGTTTTATGATTCAATACATCCTTTTAAACCTTTGAATACGACACTTTGATTTTAGTGTTTTGAGTCTTTTGACCAAAAGTTGAAAATTTTGTTAAAGTGACTCATACCCACATTACCTTACCACCCACAATTTTATTTTATCTTTTTTGTATATCATAAAATGCCTGTGTGTAATGGGGTTAAGGGTCAGGTTTTAGATCTTGACACTGCTGTAAAAGATGGTTATTTAGGTGGAGGGATAGGTTTTGGAGGGGGGTTTGCTGAGAAAATGGATCTTAATAAAATGATTGAAGAGTTGGTAGATTTGCAAGATGTACCATCTGTGTTTATCTGTCCTATTTCTCTTGAACCAATGCAAGATCCAGTGACCCTTTGCACTGGTCAAACTTATGAAAGGGGTAATATTTTGAAATGGTTTAGTTTGGGTCATTTTACTTGTCCTACCACTATGCAAGAGCTTTGGGATGATAGTGTTACACCTAACAAGACACTAAGTCAGTTGTGTCATACATGGTTTTCGCAAAAGTATGTGCATATGAAAAAGAGGTCAGAGGATGTACAAGGGAGTGTTTTGGAGGTTTTGGATGGGCTTAAAAAGGTTAAGGGTCAAGCGCGTGTTAAGTCGCTTAAGGAGTTGAGGCGAATTGTGGCGAATCATGTGAGTGCTAGGAAGACGGTTGTTGATAAAGGTGGAGTTAGTGTTTTATCGGGTTTGTTAGGTCCTTATACTTCTCATGCTATTGGTTCTGAGGTAGTTTCGATTCTTGTTAATTTGAGCCTTGATTCGTGTTCTAGGTTGAATCTTATGCAACCGGCTAAAGTGTCGCTTGTGGTTGATATGTTGAATGAGGGTTCGATTGAGACTAAGATCAATTGTACTAAATTGATTCAAATGTTGATGGAAGAAGACGATTTTCAAGTGGAAATTGTGTGTAGTCATAGTTTATTGGTTGCGTTGATGAGGATGGTTAGAGATAAAAGACACCCAAGTGGGAATTTGCCGGGGTTAATTCTGCTTAAGTCGATATGCTCACATACGCAAACGAGAAGCTTGATTGTTAGTATAGGGGCTGTTGCCCAGTTAGTAGAGTTATTGCCTGGATTTAATCCCGAATGTTTGGAATTAGCGTTGTTTATCTTGGAAGCTGTTTCGTCTTTAAAAGAAGGTAAATTGGCTTTGAGCAATTGTTCAAACACTATACCGAATACGGTTAAAGTATTGATGAGGGTTTCTGAAAGCTGTACGCAGCTTGCTTTGTCGATTCTATGGTCAATTTGCAAGCTTTCCCCTGAAGAATACTCATCGGTTGCTGTAGACGTTGGTCTTGCAGCAAAATTGCTCCTTGTTATCCAGAGTGGTTGTGACCCGTTGCTAAAACAGCGGTCGGCTGAACTATTGAAGCTATGCAGCTTGAATTACACAGATTCAATTTTCATTTCCAAGTGCAAGCTAACCAGAACTATTAGGTGAAGACAGACCACGAGGCGCAGACATATCATTATTTGAACCCGCATAGACGCTTAAACGCCTTGGTGAATGAATGTATATAGTTGATGAAGTTCGATTTGGAGCCAAAGATGGTGCGAAAAAGATTTCAAGATTAGGGCTTACAATCACAATTTGTAATTGATAAGTGGTTGTTATACTCAATTCAGTTTTACTTGTTTTGGCTTTGTGGAAATTATTACCAAGGGTAAAAAGATCAACTTTTTTTGGTTCAATTCATTTCTTTCTATTTTTATCTTTGAAATATTATTTCAGTTTACAATTTTGGAATATAAATATTGATCTGGTCTTCTGTTCAACAAATGGTTTATTCATTATTGAGTTCATGATGCTTGTTGTTGATGTTTGTTATGATTGTTGGACTTAGATTCTAGTTAACAAAAGCAATGCAAGTGAAAATGAATGAGTGAATAATTGTGGTGTTTGTGGGTGGGTCAATTTGGTCAGAAAGTAAGGACCATTGTGTTTTGACATTTTGCTAGAAGAATATCAAGATTGGACCCATGTAAAAAACTCATATTTCAAATAAATGATGACTTGGAGATGAAAAGAAAGTTAAGTAAAACTTTCACTGTTACTCATGTCTCATTGTCTTAGATTCGATTATGTTGGATATTTTTCAATTAACTTTTGTGAGTTGTCTTAATATTTGTAAAAGATAAGAGTTTTGTCTAGTTTGAATGAATTATGCACTTTGACCAATCAAATAATTGAGATTACTAATAATTAAGTGAAGCACAAACTGAGCTGCATCGGCATTAAATTGATACTACTACTTAAAACAAGGTTGGATCAGTTGGAAAATACTTCTTTTTTAGATATAGAGATTGAGTATTTGATCCTTATTCCTAACAAAAAGGCCAGAGGTTCTCTGAAAACAACCTATCTATTTTCGGGTATTTTTTGAACACACAAGTTGAAGATTTGACCCTCACTCCCAACAAAAAGGTCGGAGGTTCTCTAAAAACAGCCTCTCTATTTTCCTATACGGTAAGGTTGTTTACATCTTACCTTCTCTATACCTCGTGAAAGACGGAATTGAGTTAACATTGATTTTTTACTTAAAACTGGTAAATCAAATATGTAAAACAAAATTAGTTTCACATAAATAGGCTTTTATCCTAATTCAGTGCCATGTTGTGGTTGCATACAAATAACTTGAAATTTGACAAAATGAAATACATTAAAAGTACTTGCAACTTTTTTTTCTTTCTAGGTTACCAAGTCTTAGTCAGATTGAGACCACACTTCTAATCCATGAGTGTGAGGGAGAGGGAGAGTGTGAGACCAGCTTGTCACCCATTGCTTCAACACTACATGTGAAAGCTTACATCTTGCTTACCATCACACACATGTGTGATCTTTTAATAAATATTTATACAGAACGATACAATTATTTTATTGAGAGAGCATAAAGTTCAACATAAGCATTTATTATACTTTCATTTATAATTCAAATTCTTTTTTCATTGTTATGTATCAATCCACTTTGAGTCTTTGATATACACACTTGAAAAAGTCATCAAAATTGGAAGTCTAAGACTCGATAAAATTTAGGAATGTATGTAATGTACGTTTGGCAATAAAAAAGATCAGCTTTTTAAAAGGTAATTCTTATGTTCTTCCACAATGATTCGTCAAGTTCCCTACCATTGTGTCCCGTGATGGCAGCTTGGCACATGCAACTTATATGTAAAGGTAACGGGTTCAAGTTACCTCTTCATGTTTTTCTAGTCTTAACATGATTTACTTCCTCAATGTTGGTCAATGCAAATTGCGGTAGAGCCCACGGAAGGTATATTATGGTTTTAACACTCCGCCATTACAAACTAAACCCTCATTAATTAGTCGGTCAAAAAATTGGAAAACATACTTGAAAAAAGGGTAGCATACATATACGACAGATGTCAAGATTGGGTGAGCAGAGTGGGAACACATACTAGCATATTAGAGCTTTGGGTGTGGCTTCGACGTGAGCTCGCCACTCCAACGTGGCTTGCTCGCCGAACCTCGCCACCATACCCCATCCCTTCGCCATATCTTGCCAAATGAAGGCTCCTCGTCTGCACGACGAGGGTTCCTCTTGTCTTTGTTGTCAATTTCCCCCCCCTAAACATGTAAATGTTCATATATTTAGGAATGTTTAGAACTTGTAATGTTTTATAACTTGTAATGTTTTATTAAACATCACATCGAAAATACAAAGTACGATTAATACAAACTACGATACGGAAATGAAAATAAAAATACAAAGTATAATGAAAAGTCTGAGTTATAACCCTCCTCACTCGAGTTATAAATAACATACCATAATACACTATTTTTCACACACTTCTATATCTAACCATTTTACAAAATTGTTTCAAAGTTCAAACATTTGAAATGAATACTCGTTGGTCAAAAGAAGAAGAAAACTTGCTAGGTGAAGTTTTCGTAGCGTGTTTTTTTCGTATCGTTTTGTTTTTTCGTATCTTTATTTTATGTTTCGTAAAGTGTTTTAATGTGTTGTAATGTATTTTTATTTTTAATGAAATGAATTTAGTTTATTTGATAATTTGAATGAAAAAATAAAGTTGTAAGTGATGGACTCCAAATAAGTAAGTTGAAGTTAGTTGTGATAAGGGGAGTTGTAAAGAAATGTTTATTAATGTGATGTAGCACATTATGGACCCTAAATGAGGAATTTTAGTGTACCACTGGTTTGGGCTAGAGTATGTTAAATGAGTCGGCAAACATAATGAAGTTATAACTTGTATGGGCTCCAATGCATTCTTAAATTGAGCCCATAGACTGCAATCTACGTACCTAACTGTCATAACCCACCACCAAGGACATGGCTTTATATGATTGTTCTCCAAATGTTTGAACTTCTGTCATAATTTAATTCTGAGAACCTACCTTAAGTTAAAGTGATAGCAAATCAATATCACTAGCAAGGTACCCGCACGATGCGGCGGCGGGTATCCTGTGACTGAATTTTTTGATAATGTGATGTTATGCGGTCATATTTTTTTTAACAATTAATTTATAAATAATAATAACGGAGATCTTGTTTAGTTTCATTTTCGTTTTCGACTCTAGGTAGATCTTTGTTTACAGTGAGTTGGGGAGTGACCAGTGGGTAGCCTAACAAACAAAAAAAAAAAGAAAATCTTACAAAGTTAAAAATGTTTTTTCAATTATGTAACGGTTCACTTTTTGTTTTTTAGTCGAGTGAGTTATCGGTCGAGGGGATGAACCCTTCGTCAATTTTGGAGCCGGCCGACCCAGCTCAACCCTCATGCTGCAATGGCGGCTACTCGGTCGACGCAATGGCGACCGAATCGGTCGATCGACCACTGCGGGCAGTTTAATGGCTTTATTTTTAAGTGCTTGGCTTAGTAGCTTGATTTGATTGTACATTGTAGTTAAATGGTTGTATATTTTGGTGAATGGTAAATTAAATAGTGTATTAATTGTATATGTTAAATAGTGTTTTTTTTAGTTTTATTTGTGCTTCAAATAGTTGTAACTTATGCTTTTTTATTTGTATTTGTTTAAAAGTTCTATATTAGGAAATCTTTAAAAATTAATAGGAGGGAAGATACAAGATGCATTATAAGTAGTATAGATATGATTCAACTTAGAAATTATTCGATTCCGTTTCAAAAAAGAAAGAAGAAATTATTTGATTGTATAACTCATAAAAGATTTAATCTTATGCGTTTCTGAATCTTGAACCTATAGAACTTGCACTAACAATAAACATATCGTAATTTTGGCACGAGGCAGTGTGGCTAGTAAGGTGACTAGTAGGTGTTGAGCCACTTAATAATCGCACTTCATCGTTAGTTATTTTGATTAAAAGACGCTTTTTTACCTGTTTTTACATTTAGCCCCCTTATTTTATAAATAAAACTGCACAATTTAAAAATGAATAAAAACAATAAAGGAAAACACTATACACTAACTTTTTTAAAATGATATTTATCACTATGACTTTTTGCGTTAAGTATGACTAATCTTTCTTAACTAAAAATCATAGCTCTGCCCCTGATTATGATGGATAGAAATCTGTAACAGTAGTATACATCACCATCAGTCATTAGCCAATATTAGAGGTAATGTTGTGCTTGTGGTAATTGTACACTTGAGATAAAATAAAATAAATATTTTGCACTAGTAGCAATATACAATTATCACAAGCACAACATTACCTCTAATGTTCGATCCTTATCCCTTCTTGAGACTAAATAAGCCATCATGATAATTAATGTATGTATTTTGCTTCTACAAGATTCTAAGGATGCAATTTCTAGATAAAAGGGTCTAATTTCCTTAGAAGGGTCAAAGATTCCAATTCAATAATTATATTATATAATGCAAAACTAGTTATATACTTTGAATACCCAAGAGATTTTTGAAATAAATCTTACTTAATTATTTTGATATAAGTTATATCATATTTAAATTTTATTTATTTGTACATACAAATTTTATATTATCTTATTTTAATAATACAATTAGTTAAGAACATAAATTTTTATTTTGTGAATTTCTGTTTTGACATAGAAAGCATGTCCAGATGCATATACGAAGTTGTTAAAAAAGTTTCTTTAATAACTTTGTATAAAATCTTTTATACTTGTATAGTTATAACACATATACACGCACAAGTTTTACATTAAATTTTGATTATGTACTAATACCGATTAATGTTTCGTATAGATTTTTGTTCGGTGAAAAGTGTAACTTTGTTTAACTGTAATTGTGTTGAGGTTGATATTGTTAAAATATAAAGATATCATGTTTTAAACATTATGCGTGTTTAATAACACGTAACAAACCTTAAAAATGTATTTTTGTATATCATTGTTTAAATTTTAAAAAGAATTAAATGCGTCGTTGCTATATGCATAATATCGTGTATATGTTTTCATCACACATTAACCCGTGGGTCATGCATTTATTATGATATTTATATTTATGTTAATAATAATTTTAGCCGTATTTAATTTTTAAACACGCGTCCGGATATGTTTGCTTAATCTCATAAAGGGAATAAAATGAGTTGTTCGTATGTGTACGATTTCGTGTATTTATTTACATTTTACAGTAACTCATGCTTTTATTTCGATATTTATAATTCAGTTTACATACAATAATTTAACATATAATGATAATAATATTTATAAACAACAACAACATATATATTATGTTTAAAAAAAAGTGTATAGGTTATTTAAATTTATAAAGTTATTAAAAAAAATGAAAACTGATAACTTTACTTAAGTTATATAATTTATCTAAAAATTTAACAACTTAAGTTTTTTAAACTGTTTTTTTTTTTTTTTCAAATTAACGTATGTGTTTTTATACGTATTTTTTTTATAGATGTAATTTAGATGAGTTTGACCAACTTGTTTCAATTTTGGCTTTTATTGGTTAATAAAATAATTCTATTTCTGTTACGTAGCAAAATTAAACACTCCTATTGATCCAATTTCAATTGTTTCAAGTTTCAATTTTTTTTCGAAGTCTCTCATTATATTACATGTTATTGCTGTTTGATTGGTTTTTTTTAGTTAAATCTACAATTCCGACTCATTTGATATGATAATTCACTAACCGGTTTTGCTAACAACAGTTTTAAGAGTTGTGGTTAAAAAGATGCATTTTATTTAATAGTCAAAAATGAATAATTATGATTAGTTGATAATTTCGAAAAAAAATTGGGTACAATCCTGAAAACAAGTTAGCACAACAGTTCTTATAATTAATTGTAGGGTTATGTTATTAAGACCCCCTCTATGATATGATGATAGGGGTTTTGGTCAAAATGTACAAACCGCGATGCAGACCGTATAAACCTGCAATGCACAGGGCCTTACGAAACCCCTCTATGGAAGGGTCCAAATAACTTGTCGCTTAATTATGATAGAAATTAATTTGTTAACCACAACACTAAAGGCTGTTGTTAGCAAAATCCTTGCCGGGTATAAAAGGTAACTGAAAGTTTCATCCGTTTAAGTGTAACTTTCAAGTCTGTGAAAATAAAGTCTGTCAATTACACTCGACCAAAAACGTGGTCAAGATATTGAATTTTAGACCATGTAGCCGACGTGAAACATTAATTGGAATTTTCCCAAGTATTTCACATTTTCACGTTATATATAGTCCCCCACTCCACACAACTACTATCAGATACCACTTATCCGCCTTTCAAAAAAAAAAAGATACCACTTATCCAATTAACAAGAAACATACGTAACTAAACAAATAATGTCAATGGAACAATTCACCAGCTCCAACTACAGTTCCTATTCATCACATCAAGACCAAAATCCACCCATAGCTACCGAATCATCGTACCATGATTCTCTTCACTCGGTCCGCCAGCCATTGCCAACGTACAAGACCAAGAACTTCATAGCACCATTTCCACCGACCCCGCCTAAAGTTTACACAGTGGATCCTAGCAACTTCAAAGAAGTCGTTCGTAAGCTTACTAGCACCCCAGAATTCCAGTACCCATCTATTTACCACCATCAAAATGCCACTCCTCAGCCTCATAATGTGCTTATGAGCCCAAACCAACCGATTGTTGTCAAACATGTACACGGAGGAGGAGCTGGTTTTTCGTTGCCTTTGTCTTCTGATACTCTTAACGTCATGGATGAAACTTTTCATGATGGGATCCATCGTGACTTTGGTAATGTTGCACACTTGCACAGTTCTTCTCAGCACCACAAGAAATGAAATGTGATAATTGATAAACCAATGCCCCTTTAATTTCTTGATGATGTAATGTTGTACGTTTTGTTTAGTTCTGGACTATGTTGTTTGTGTTTTCCATATGGTTTGATACGTGAATAAAAACTCAAGTATAGTACGAGTAGTTAAGAATTGTCATGCATAGCATATATGCATGTAAAAAAAAATGCATATTAAGTAATTTAGTATTGCTGTTTTATTTTTGTTGCTGAAAATGATTTAAGACTACCGAATTCTTAGTGTTGTATAGTTAAAAAAAAAAAAAAAAAAAAAAAAATCTTAGTGTAGTGAAACGCTTTTAATAATAACTAGCAGGGTACCCGCGCGATGCGGCGGCGGATGCACTGTGACTAAATTTTACGGTGAATAAATGTTATTTTGTTTTGAGCTGCTGAATTTCAGATTTATGTTTTGTAAGCTTAATTAGATTGAACATTGTTGTTAAAAAGTTGTATATTTGGTGAATGAGTGAATTAAATTATGTATTAATTGTATGTGTTGAATAATGTGTTTTTAGTTTTATTTGTATTTGTACATTGTGCTTAAGTAGTTGTATATATTGGTGATGTGGTATATTAATTGTATGTATGTAATAAATAATATTTGCTTAAAATCAATTATGCTTTATATAGTTATACATTATGTTTTATAAGTAGTATTTGCTTAAAGGGAAAATGATAAAAAAATGCATCGAACTTGACACCTTTTGAATTGTGTGTAGCCAACTATTTTTTTTCATTGTAACACAAACCTTTTGAATTTTTGTTATTGCATGTACGATTTTCAACGTGTCACAACACGTGGACTGCCAACTCATCCGGGTGTTACACGTGGACTGCCAATTCGTTACCCACTATTAGTTTTTAGGGATAATAACAAAAAAATGTATCGAACTTGACCCCTTTTATCAGAATAACAAACCTTTTGAATTTGCGTTAATGTATGTATCCAGTCAATCTAAACATGGCATCGTTAGTCCTTTATACTAACGGCCGTTAGCACACAACTTTAAAAAAAATTCTTACATTTTCATCCCTTTTTATATGTTTTCGTTCGTTTTCTTACGTTTTCATCAAATTTTATAAATTTTCGTTCATTTTCTTATGTTTTTATACGTTTTCGCCGTTTTTATCGTTTTGCCAATTTTTTTACGCTTTTGTACGTTTTCATCCGTTTTTATATGCTATCATCCGTTTTTGTACGTTTTCATCCGTTATATAGCTACACACGTCCGTTTATTTTATTAATGCAACGTTAGTCCTTTATACATTTTCGTCAATTTTTACCGCCGTTGATTTTACACGTTTTCGATCGATTTTACGTTTGGTCCGTTTTACATCGCTTTCATTTGACTTTACATGTTTTCGCTTATTTTTACGTCTTTGTTTGATTTTACACGGATGAAAGCATATAAAACGGATGAAAACGTAAGAAAATCGGCTAAAAAGTATAAAACGACGAAAACGTATAAAAACGTAAGAAAATGAACGAAAATGTATGAAAACGGATGAAAACGTAAGAAAACAAATGAAAACGTATAAAAAAGGGATGAAAACGTAAGAAAACGAAATTTTAAGTTATGTGCTAACGGTCGTTAGTATAAAGGACTAACGATAAGTTTAAATTGATGGATACATACATTAACACAATTCAAAAGGTTTTTGTTACAATGACAAAAGTGGTCAATTCGATACAATTTTGTTATTATCCCTAAAAAGTAATAGTGAGTAAATGAGTTGGCAGTCCACGTGTAACACCCGGATGAGTTGGCAGTCCACGTGTTGTGACACGTTGGAAATCGTAGATACAATAACAAAAATTTAAAAGGTTTGTGTTACAATGGCAAAAAAATAGTTGGCTACACACAATCACAAAAAGTGTCAAGTTCGATGCATTTTTTTGTCATTTTCCCTTGCTTAAATTCTAATTTAAAAAATCTTAAACTCATAAATAGGAGAGAGGGTCATCCCTCCATTATAAGTAGTATAGATAATGATAATGATAATGATATTATTATTATTATTATTATTATTATTATTATTATTATTATTATTATTATTATTATTATTATTATTATTATTATTATTGTTAATACAAATAAACGGTAAAAATGTTTATTAATTGTAAGATATTGGATTTCACAAACACACTAAACTATAATCACATGGGGCGTACAAAGATGCTTAGAGAGAGAAAGTTCTAGCGAGAGAAATGGAAGAGAGTTGGGAACTATGTGAAACAAAGAAAAATGGTATTGAAGCTCCAACCCTCTACCTTGGGAGGTAGAGGGTATTTATTGTGTCTTACAAATAAAGCCGACCTACTGGTATGGATCGGCATACAGTGAGTAAAGACCGTCCGTCCTCCACGGTGTTACAATACAAACTACTTACTAACATAACTTGACTACGACTACGAGCTTTCTAACGAATACATATACTTGAGGAGACAGACTCTTTAACGATGAATTTTCTAATTCCTAACAATCTCCCCCTATGGGAGGTCACCTCAATTTACAAAGAATACGAACATATATTACATTAGATTGTTATAGGATTCTTGATAAAGTTCTTTGCTCAAGAGCCGTAGTCATTGATTCTTCATGATCTGCATGTTTGGATAGATTCGAGTGGAGGTCTTTAACCGATCCACGGATGAAGAGTTTTGAGCCGCATTGAGATCATCGCCTAACATGAATCTCGACTCTTCCATTGTGGTGTTGGTATTATGTGATGTTGTGACATTTGGACCGACATGCTCACATTCTTGATCATGATATATTCTCATCAGAGTAGCGGAAGCTTTTACTGGATCATGATATTTGCGCAACATAGCGAAGCATGGAGTGAAATTATCAGTCGTTGAAGCACTTATCATGATTTCTTTTTAGATGAATGTGTAGCGTGAGCATGCGGCTATGGATTGATCGCTTCATTCGATCACGCACGCCGGGCGTACCTGCATACAACAGTTAGCAATTAAAGTGCACGAAAGTGTCTTTGATCACTTTCGTTGAATTGAGGTACACGCCCACGGTTCCCGCTGATCAGCGAAAATACGTCTGTGATTAGGTAAAATTCAAGAATTTCCTTGACAGGTTTCGCAGCCGCTTATCTAGCCGTTCTCAAACCGAACATCTCAAAGAAGACAACACGGTGAGTGAACCAAAGCGAATAGAGATTCACAGTTGATAAAAGAGATTTGAAAACAATCGTGTATCGCTCAATAGAAATTGTTTTTGCAATACAACGAAGGTTTTAATGAAAATCAATTATCAATCATAAACACCTTTTATTTTGAAATATTTGTACACAGACGATGTGCTAAAGAAAAGAGTTTTTAAGCACAACGACCGGTTTTTCAAAGGTATCCGTCAATCCATAACCTGAACCAGGATTGATTCAAAAGATTGAATCGCCCCATTGTTTCTGTTCAATTTTCACATGGTTGATCTATTGGATAGATCTCACATGCCACCCACCAGGAGCTTGTCTGATATTGGCTCCAGAAGGCTTTCCATCTTCATTGTTAATATGATTGCATATCACTCAGATGTTCTGGCAATACCACAAGGATAATGCGTAGGACTCATAAGATATAATCTCTCTTTCCACATTGTGTGAAACAGAGAGTCTTCATTGAAAGTGCCCTAATGAGATTTATAGATGATCTCGTGGCTCTAGACTCAATTGTGCATATTTGGTTCCTATGCCGGAGACTTGGGAGAGGGTCTCCTTCTTCAATATCAACAATCTCTAAGAGAAAGTCGATAGATAATGTCGGTTCCCCGTGAGAATGAAACAAGTCCTTTTAAGAGGAACTTGAGTAGCTTGGGAATATGTAGTGCTAAGGTGCGGGGTCCATGACGTCTTGTCTTCAATACCGCTGTTACCTTAGTAACCACGATAGTATATGAATTGAACCCTATCCCTTAAGGTTGAATTATCGGAGGGCTATTTATTTTCACCCTTTTACATTCAATTCTTTTCATTCTTCAACCCCTTCGAGCTTAAGAGACTTCATAACTAGAACCTTGTTGGGTTTATACCAGATTACTAGCTCTGTCTCATCCGCACTCTTCCCATATCTCACATTTCTCCTTTTTTCATCATACCTAAGGACTTCTACACTTTTTAGTGGATTGTCCCTGGGTAGATCCCTCCGGTTCTGGAGGATCATGGGAACAAATACCTAACCTCATCATCCTTATATCATCATACATAAAGTAAAGTTGGTCAGTCTATTTGGTATTGTTCATCTTCCATTGGAACCAATTGAAAACCATTTTAAAATCAATCCAGATACTTGTGATATATTATCAAAGCATTTTGTACATGAATTGTTTTTGATAATATTAGAACAAGAGCTCCCCTCAACATTTGCATCAAGCATCATTTTGTAATAGAAATAATTTTCATGTTTGAGGGGTTGGCTTGCATCTAAGAGTAGTTATATAAAGACTGTGGTTTTCAAAATAGTTGCTCCCCCTCAATATGTGCATAGATATTTGAAAATATTTTGCACATATTAGGAAGAGACTGCACATTGAAGTAAATTGATCACGTTTCAAATCTTTGTGGTTTAAGATAGATGCTCCCCCTCAACATGTGCATGGAAAATTTGAAATCATTTGGCACATGTGGGAAGGAGAGCTTGTACATCCTTATAAAACCATTTACCGAATTATCAGATTTAATCCAATTTAAATCACAAATTCTCCCTCGATCACAATTATCAAATCATTTGAGATTTGTGATCTCTGTAGATTTAAATTGATTTTGAAAGCTTTTAAGGAGAATTGTGACTTGATTATGAAAACGTTTTAACTGATAAGGATCGGATTTTGAGACTTTAAACTCCATTGATTAAACATGCATGATTATTTTTTGAAAACAATTGTATGACTGATGAGTGTGTAAATACTCATCATTTTTAGTCAAATCTGAACTGCAAAAACATCTGAAAACACTCAGAAATGCATCAAAATGATAAAAATATCACAAATAAGTGTTTTATGTGTTTTATATGCAAAAATATCAAAAAAATGTGAAAACGATCAAATTTGCATAATTGGCAGTTTTAGTCCCCCAAGTTTCAAAAGTTGTCAAAAACAGTCCTTGGTAAATCTAAATAAAGAAAAATCTCATTTTAAATCCTTAGGGATTCTTAAGTTGTCAAAATTGGTCCTTGAGATTTAAAATTACAAAATTACAACTTAAGTCCCTGAACTTGGTAATTTGGCAAAATAGTCCTTGGAAAATCAAAATGTCAAACTAGTCCTTGTACTATTAGAGTTTGTCAATTTCAGTCATTGTGTTAACTTTGGAGAAATGGCGGATTGGTCCTCAAGATTGAAGTAATTGCAGTTTTGGTCCTTGTCTTATTAACTAAAACCTAAGACTTGTCAAAATCTTTGTAGACCCCTGCCATTATACCCATTTGACCCCCTGCCATTTCACCACTTGACCCTTTCATTTTGAACCACCCAAGTCAAATGAGCTTTTCCTCCACCTCCTCTTGCATCTTCTTCCCAAGTTGCTCTCAGAACTCTCAAGCATCACTTCACCTTTTCTCCCCCCTCATCATCATACTCACCAACTTTACCCACCACAATAAATGCCACCCCCCCTAGTTGATAAAAGCAGAGGCTACAAGTCAAATTGTCTTTCCCGCCAAAATGATAAAACGGCCAACACTCAAAACTCAACCATTGGCTCCAAAGAGTGGGATATTCTCGAAGGCCACGTGGAAGCTTTGTGAGTATAAAAGAGAGGAAATGAAGCAGAGGAGAAACCAAGTAGAGTAGTTTAGTTTAGTTTTATGTCGTTTTATGTAGTTTTCATATTCTAGTATAATTTTAAGCTTCCAAATACTTTTGTTATCAATTTCAGTGTATATTAATCCTTTTTCAATAAACAATTTCAGTTTTAAGTTCCATTTCAAGTTTATGCAAAATTTCAAGTTTATGCAAAATTTCATGATGATTCGAATGTTGTTTTTAGTTGTTGTTTTGGACTCTTAAGCTAACATAAGCTCCTAGATAACTTATAAAAGCTATTAGAAACCTTAAAAGTTAGTTTAGAAGTCAAAAGAGAAAAAAATCACCAAAAATACAAAACAATTAGTTAAAAATTAAAAACAATGGAAATGAAGATGGAAGTCAAGGTGAGCAGGGTAAGATATGGATTGCTTGTGGGTTTAGAGCTTCTTGGGAAGCCATAGGGTGTGATCTCAGGCCTTTGTTCTCAGTCTACATTTGAATTCCAATTTGTAAGCTATTTTCTTAAAATTTGCATATTCTAGTTAAAGTGCTTAAAACCTATTAATGTTAGCTTAATCCTATTTAAAAGTAGTTAGTATAAAGTTTTTAATCATTTGCATGGTCTTAATCAGTGGAAACCTTTGAAAAGCTTCAAAACTGCTTCTTTAAGGGGAGTTTGGATTTGCCAAGTTAACTGTGGTATAGCTTGTTTATGTTGTTGTTTGTACTTGCTTCATGTTACAGTAGTGTCTAAGAACTCAGTTCAAGCATAAAAACTAGTACTTATTTAGTAAAAAGTCAAAATCATTTGTAATTTAGCTTATTTCTTTAACTGTTAGGAATTTTTAGTGCAAATCTCATCACATTAGCTTAAAACTTGATAAAACAGCTTAAACTCACCTTAGTATAGCTTATTACAACATAATTAATCCATGGAATTGATTACAAGTTCATCAAAGTCAACATAGCTCATAATTAAAAAGTCAAAATTTCCTTTGAGTCGTTTTTGAATAAAACTTAGATTTTTACTGTGTGTTTAATACTAAGAATTGGCTCATAAGCTTTTAGAATAGTAAAATTTAGTTGCTTAAGAAAATTATAAAAATACTAGGTCAGTTTTAATTAGCTTATAAAGTGCTTAATTCATAGCTTCTTTTAGATACCTTCTGATAATTGCCTGCACGCTTTTGGTTCTCTAGTTCATAAGCTCTTAGAGAGCTTATTAGTGATCATTAACTTGTGTAATCTAGCTTTTTGAGAAGCTCACCTAGCTGTCTCAAGGTTCCAAGTCTAGTTTTTCATTTCCTAGCTTATTTAAATAACCTGCTAGTTGTTTTTAGTTCTGTCCATTTCATGAAGTTCAAACCAAACAGTGATTTTCAAACATTTTCATAAGCTCATTAAAAGCTCAGCAGTGGTCAAAAAACAGTGAGAACTTTAGCTTTTCGGAAAGTTCAATTGGTTAGCTTGTTAGTTCTTGCATTTGTTTTCATTTTATAGCTTATTCATGTGCTTAAAAATTAGCTAGAAGTGCCTAGTAAAACCACGGTACCTGTAAAACGTTAGTTAAGTGCTTATTTGTAGTAGATAAGTGCTTATTTCTTAATTATTTTGCTTTTGCAGTTGTTAAATTAGCTTATTATAAGTTTCTAGCTTGTTTTCAATTAACATTTAACTTATTTAGTAGCTTTTAAGTCACTTAGATAAACCCTTGTGCTTATTCATTCTTAAAAAGCTTAAACTGTGACAAAATCTTAGGCTTAATAAGTGCTTATTAGTGGTTTTGAGAAAAAGTTGTAGTTAAAAATAGTGCTTATTTTCTTGTATTTAATAAGTTTGCAAAAAGAAAAATCGAAAAAAAAAATGTTTAGCAAAAAGGGGGTAGGCAGGCTCGAACCTGAGACCTCCCCCTTATGAGTGTGTTTAGTGTGTACCTGGATACCATTGCGCCCTTGGGTCTTTGACTGTCTTAACTTGCACAAACTAATCTCTTATATACGTTTTGTTCAGTTTAGCTTATTAGGTTCATTTAGCTTATTTCGAGCTTATTTAAAACAGCTTTTTCATCTTTTCTATTTTTCTTAAATCTGTATTAGTATAAAGTATTTTCTATAAAAGTTTCAGATTTTTCTCATTTGTTTTAGTATTTTTAAACATTTAATTAGTATTTTTTAGTAATTAATTCATAATAAAAATATAAAAGTCAAAAAAATATAAATCTTTTTTCTAAAATTTTCTTTTGTCATTTAGTACGTAAGAAAATTGATTTTACACTCGTAGGCCTTTTATTTCACAAATTTTATGTTTTGCTTGCGCTCGCGTAATTTTTAGACTTAACGTACGTTTTCATTTTAAATCACGTTTTTAAATAATTTGAGTTTACGTTTTAGTTAAAATAGTTTATTTAAGATATTTTGTTTTATAAAATCATAAAAACATCATTGTAAAAATAGTGATAGCGTTTATTTAATATTTTTTATCTTTTTAATTTTCTTTAATTTGCATTTAAGCCCCTGTAGTTTATGGGCTTTTCCTTAGTTTTAATAATCCAAATCTCTTTTCCCGTTCAAATCTCTCGATCACTATACGTTTGACTATTCTCGCACAGCTCGTTGGGATTTAACGACACGGGAAACACTATACTCTCCGATCTTCATTGAGTTCGCTTGAACTGCTTTAAGTTTGTTACGCTCGGCCATTCACAAGTGGCGTGGCTTGTGATAAAACTTGACCGCCAAGCGGATCAAATTTGGCGGCTTGCGCAGTGCTAATAGTCTTACGTTTAGCAGATTAGTGATTTGAATAATCACTCTTTGTTCATACCATCTATCTCCTTCTATATATTTATATCTTCTTATAAAAATCAAAAACCCAAAAAGATTTTCATTCTTTGTTTTTTCAAAATGTTTATCCAAAAATCCAAAAATATTCATCTTTACCCTCTTACCCTTTTTAATTCTTTATCTCTTTACCCTCTATCCATTTGATTCTAAACTTCTATTCTCATGGAATCTCTCACTTGACATGAATTCTGGGACGGTGAAAAGTTTGACTTTATCACAAATGTCAAGGATTTGTGTTGTTCGCGATGATCCATTAATTCTGCGTAGGGAAATGGAACGAGAAACCGGGGTGACAAAGGACCGTACTTCCTCTCTAATAATGGGAGTGCTAAATACGTCCAACCTACGGTTATCCAAAGATCTAATCCTCAATTGCTCCTAAGCCGTCTAGAATTGATCCTAAACTTTCACGATTTACGGTTAAAAGCAAACATGCGGAATTCGAGTAGAGGCCGGTGACTAGCAAGAATGACTTGCCTAATCTTCAAGTTTCTCAAGAACCGTAACCGAGACCATAACGGAAGTGGTGGAAATTGCTAGCTCTCAGAGCACACCACTTGTCCCATCTCCGGATTTTTCAAAATGTTCTTCGAGACTTGATAGTCATTCTGATCACCTTGTTGTTGATTCTTTGAATAAACAGATTCCTTCTCATAACTCTCAAATGCAATCGTTTATTCCTTGTGTCGGTTGTGGTGAGCCTCTCTTTGGTTCACCCTGTCTTTGGTGTACGTGTGTAATGCGGTGTGGTAATGATATTCAGAACGGGAGTTGTTTGTCTTGTGGTTCGAGGAATTCATTTGATTATGATCCTAATCCGAACTCATGTAACGACCCCTCAAACTTTTCCAATTACCCACCACAGCCCGACTCATATTCATATAATCAACATAATCCTGTGCTTGAATTTTGTGGAGGTCCTCACCAAGGATTTGAGTGTCAATCCGGAAACACTTTTGTCTACGAGCAGGTCTTACGGTAATACTCGGACTTTGGAAATGACCAAATTCCATATTATTCACATGACCAGCCACAACAATCATTTTGTTGTGAGAGCTGTGGAGGTCCCATTCCATTCTCGATTGTCAAACAGGGAATCCATTTCCTTGTAACAATTACGACTATCCATATCACGACCAACCTCCACCGTGTCAAATGACTCAAACTCCTCAACAAACCCAACAAGACACTTATCTAGAGCTTCGGAATTACTGAAAGAGGTGAGGAGTTCAATAAGACCGCATTTCATAATGTTCCCAGTTTTCTTGTGTATATTGTGGGGGTCCTCATGATGATTATCAATGTCAACCTTCGGTTTTGACAAATCTCCACTCCCACAATGTCCCGTCATTCAAAATTCACATGAGAAATCCATGGAAGAATTACTAGCTGAAGAGCGGGCTGCTAAATTAAAATCCCAAATTGCCTTTGAAAAATCTATTAGGGAATCAATTGCAAAAGAAAAAGTAGCCAGATCTAGCTCTCAATTTCGTTTTATTCGATGTGAGTGATGATGAAGATACACTTGAAGATTCATCAAGTTCATCGATGATATCCCAAAGAGTTGAGATTCATTCTCATGCAACTGCTATCACACCGAAGCTCCCACTCACTCTCGAACATGGGGATGAGCATCTTGACATGTTCCTAAAAGGAATCGGACGAATTCATAAAGTCTAGTATTGAGAACCTTGTCCCAATCCCGAGAGAGTCACAAGGAACTTCTGATCATGTGTGTGATTCTATTTTCCCTCTTGAGTGTTCAAAAGATCATTTTGAAACTTTCTCCGATGTTAGCGACGATTGTACTTCTTATGGAAACATCGAGTATGTTGAGACATCACTCCACAATCGATGATCATCTTGAGGAGTTCACCGATGAACTCACTCACATTAATCCACTTTCATCGGAAAGTAATGATAGTCTTTCTGATTTCAAAGCCGATCCGAGACCGAAGTCTCATTGATAATGATCGTTCACTCACTTCTTATCCCAACAGTCCAATAGATAATGTTAATCACTTTGTTCTCCAAACATTCAAAACAACTCTCACCAATCCTCTATTTGAATTCGACTCTGAATTCACTTTAATTTCTGAGAATCCACTCTTTGATACTCGGATTGAGGATAGTGATGAGTCTGATGGAACAAGAATTCATAGATTTACATCTTGTGATTGATTCTCTTCGAGGAGTTCGCCGGTGAACTCACTCATATCATATCTCCGCCGGAGTATGATAATTTCTACTTTGATCTAGACACACCCTTAATATGTCTTGATCAGCGAGAAGCTCTTAACCGAGGAGATTCATGAAACTATGAATTCTCCTATTGAGGATGAAGAGTTAGTCATGATTTGTATCATGATTTTCTTTCTTTTCTTCATATATCCCGTGACTTCTCCATTCTTCACTCCTTGGAATGAAGACATTATCTTTGACCCCGGCATTTCCATGTACCATTTGTGAGCCGTGCGTCTCTATATCTCATCGGTGTGGAACTTTCACGTACTTCAATGTTTATCCAAACATCTCGAATGAAAGTCCGATGGAGATTGTCTCTTCCACTTACTTCCCCATGAACAAATTAATTCGGGGTCGAGTCAAGCTAGTGACTCGGGAATCAAAAACATTAGCATACACCACATGGGTTTTCACCCATGAGTACCACTCTAGTGTGGGGGAGATGCCCCACATGTTGTAAAAAAAAAAAAAAAAAAAAAGAGAAAAATTGTTGTGTTTCCACCCTTAGCTAGTAATGTTATCTTTTTCGTTCTAAGTTTCAGCATAACATGGGTACTTTGAATATTGAGGACAATATTCATTTCTAAGGTGGGGGGAAATTCTGTGAATTTTGATCATAAATGTACCCTTTTAATCCCTTTTTCCCCCAAAATGGCCAAATTTTAAAATTTTTATAGTGGAAGTACTATGTACTAAACACAACAAATGGTAATCAGTCCACCATGTCTAACCCACATAAGGATTGGCTAATCCAGGAGCAAACGGCTCTTAGTAAAGATATCTCAAATCATTGACTGACTTGCAATTTGCCCAAAATTGTATGGTATTCAGCTCACCATATCTTTAATTATTGAAGAGTTGGCTAGCCCGCAAGTTTATGGCTTGTGGTAAAGGCAGTGGAAAAACCATAATTGGTAATCAGCTCACCAAAGATAATATTGATAATTTATCTAAGAGTTGGCTAGTCCAGAAGCAAACGGCTTCCGGTAAAACACATCAAATCCGTTATATGGTTTATGATTTGCCAATAAATCGAGATGGTTATCTGTACCAAGGTTCTTACTTGAACTGAAACATTTGGCTACTCCAAGAGTAATGGCTTTTGGTAAAGAGATGAAATCCATTAATTTTTCTCAAAACATTGCTAGGGACTAGCAATAGTTTAGTGTGGGGGATTGATGAGTGTGTAAATACTCATCATTTTAGTCAACTGAATCGCAAAAACATCCTGAAAATACTAAATGCATCAAAATGATAAAAATATCACAAATAAGTGTTTTATGTGTTTTAAATGCAAAATATCAAAATCTGGTGAAAAACGTATCAAATTTGCATAATTGGCAGTTTTAGTCCCCAAGTTTCAAAAGTTGTCAAAAACAGTCCCTGGTAAATCTAAATAAAGAAAAATCTCATTTTAAATCCTTAGGGATTCTTAAGTTGTCAAAATTGGTCCTTGAGATTTAAAATTACAAAATTACAACTTAAGTCCCTGAACTTGGTAATATGGCAAAAATAGTCCTTGGAAAATCAAAAATGTCAAAACTAGTCCTTGTACTATTAGAGTTTGTCAATTTCAGTCCTTGTGTTAACTTTGGAGAAATGGCAGGATTGGTCCCTCAAGATTGAAGTAATTGCAGTTTTGGTCCTTGTCTTATTAACTAAAACCTAAGACTTGTCAAAATCTTTGTAGACCCCTGCCATTATACCCATTTGACCCCCTGCCATTTCACCACTTGACCCTTTCATTTTGAACCACCCAAGTCAAATGAGCTTTTCCCTCCACCTCCTGCTTATCTTCTTCCCAAGTTGCTCTGCAACTCTCAAGCATCACTTCACCTTTTCTCCCCCCTCATCATCATACTCACCAACTTTACCCACCACAATAAATGCCACCCCCCCTAGTTGATAAAAGCAGAGGCTACAAGTCAAAATTGTCTTTCCCGCCAAAATGATAAAATCGGCCAACACACTCAAAACTCAACCATTGGCTCCAAAAGAGGTGGATATTCTCAGAGGCCACGTGGAAGCTTTGTGAGTATAAAAGAGAGGAAATGAAGCAGAGGAGAAACCAAGTAGAGTAGTTTAGTTTAGTTTTATGTCGTTTTATGTAGTTTTCATATTCTAGTATAATTTTAAGCTTCCAAATACTTTTGTTATCAATTTCAGTGTATATTAATCCTTTTTCAATAAACAATTTCAGTTTTAAGTTCCATTTCAAGTTTATGCAAAATTTCAAGTTTATGCAAAATTTCATGATGATTCAATGTTGTTTTAGTTGTTGTTTTGGACTCTTAAGCTAACATAAGCTCCTAGATAACTTATAAAAGCTATTAGAAACCTTAAAAGTTAGTTTAGAAGTCAAAAGAGAAAAAATCACCAAAAATACAAAAAAATTAGTTAAAAATTAAAAAACAATGGAAATGAAGATGGAAGTTTGAAGCAGGTAAGATATGGATTGCTTGTGGGTTTAGAGCTTCTTGGGAAGCCATAGGGTGTGATCTCAGGCCTTGGTTCTTTGTTTATGTTTGAATTCCAATTTGTAAGCTATTTTCTTAAAATTTGCATATTCTAGTTAAAGTGCTTAAAACCTGTTAATGTTAGCTTAATCCTATTTAAAAGTAGTTAGTATAAAGTTTTTAATCATTTGCATGGTCTTAATCGTTGGAAACCTTTGAAAAGCTTCAAAACTCGCTTCTTTAAGGGAGTTTGGATTTGCCAAGTTAACTGTGGTATAGCTTGTTTATGTTGTTGTTTGTACTTGCTTCATGTTACAGTAGTGTCTAAGAACTCAGTTCAAGCATAAAAACTAGTACTTATTTAGTAAAAAGTCAAAATCATTTGTAATTTAGCTTATTTCTTTAACTGTTAGGAATTTTTAGTGCAAATCTCATCACATTAGCTTAAAACTTGATAAAACAGCTTAAACTCACCTTAGTATAGCTTATTACAACATAATTAATCCATGGAATTGATTACAAGTTCATCAAAGTCAACATAGCTCATAATTAAAAAGTCAAAATTTCCTTTGAGTCGTTTTTGAATAAAACTTAGATTTTTACTGTGTGTTTAATACTAAGAATTAGCTCATAAGCTTTTAGAATAGTAAAATTTAGTTGCTTAAGAAAATTATAAAAATACTTGGTCAGTTTTAATTAGCTTATAAAGTGCTTAATTCATAGCTTCTTTTAGATACCTTTCCGATACACTTACTGATTTTGTTCTTCTAGTTCATAAGCTCTTAGAGAGCTTATTAGTGATCATTAACTTGTGTAATCTAGCTTTTTGAGAAGCTCACCTAGCTGTCTCAAGGTTCCAAGTCTAGTTTTTCATTTCCTAGCTTATTTAAATAACCTGCTAGTTGTTTTAGTTCTCAGTCCATTTCATGAAGTTCAAACCAAACAGTGATTTTCAAACATTTTCATAAGCTCATTAAAAGCTCAACAGTGGTCAAAACAGTGAGAACTTTAGCTTTTTGGAAAGTTCAATTGGTTAGCTTGTTAGTTCTTGCATTTGTTTTCATTTTATAGCTTATTCATGTGCTTAAAAATTAGCTAGAAGTGCCTAGTAAAACCACAGTATACCACTGTGTAACCAGTTAGTTAAGTGCTTATTTGTAGTAGATAAGTGCTTATTTCTTAATTATTTTGCTTTTGCAGTTGTTAAATTAGCTTATTATAAGTTTCTAGCTTGTTTTCAATTAACATTTAACTTATTTAGTAGCTTTTAAGTCACTTAGATAAACCCTTGTGCTTATTCATTCTTATAAAGCTTAAACTGTGACAAAATCTTAGGCTTAATAAGTGCTTATTAGTGGTTTTGAGAAAAAGTTGTAGTTAAAAATAGTGCTTATTTTCTTGTATTTAATAAGTTTGCAAAAAGAAAAATCGAAAAAAATGTTTCTTTAAAAGGGGTAGGCGGCTCAACCGTGAGACCTCCCCCATGAGTGTGTTTAGTGTGTACCGGATACCATTAGCCCTTGGGTCAACTTTGACCTTCTTAACTTGCACAAACTAATCTCTTATATCGTTTTGTTCATTTTTAGCTTATTAGGTTCATTTAGCTTATTTCGAGCTTATTTAAAAGCAAGCTTTTTCATCTTTTCTATTTTTCTTAAATCGTATTAGTATAAAAGTATTTTCTATAAAAGTTTCTGATTTTTCTCATTTGTTTTAGTATTTTTAAACATTTAATTAGTATTTTTTAGTAATTAATTCATAATAAAAAATATAAAAGTCAAAAAAATATAAATCTTTTTTCTAAAATTTTCTTTTGTCATTTAGTACGTAAGAAAATTGATTTTACACTCGTAGGCCTTTTATTTCACAAATTTTATGTTTTTGCTTGCGCTCTCGCGTAATTTTTAGACTTAACGTACGTTTTCATTTTAAATCACGTTTTTAAATAATTTGAGTTTACGTTTTAGTTAAAATAGTTTATTTAAGATATTTTGTTTTATAAAATCATAAAAACATCATTGTAAAAATAGTGATAGCGTTTATTTAATATTTTTTATCTTTTTAATTTTCTTTAATTTGCATTTAAGCCCCTGTAGTTTATGGGCTTTTCCTTAGTTTTAATAATCCAAATCTCTTTCCCTCGTTCAAATCTCGATCACTATACGTTTGACTATTCTCGCAGCTCGTTGGGATTTAACGACTGGGAACACTATACTCTCCTGATCTTCATTGAGTTCGTGCTTGAACTGTTTTAAGTTTGTTACGGTCGGCCATTCACAAGTGGCAGGCTTGAGTGATAAAACTTGACGGTTCTGCACGGATCAATGACAAATAACTTTTTGATTTAATTGAAATCATTCTCCCCCTCAAATAATGACATAAGTTGTTGATTGAGAGATAGATATTTTTGACAAACAATAAGTCCAGATGATATTCAAAAATAGAGTCCGAGTTATTTTACAAAGCAATTGAGTTTTCATTAGATGGCAAATATTTTTCAGAAGAATCATTAGACGGAAAAATATTTGGAAAGAGAAACATTTGTCTTTTTGATGACAAACATTTGTGTTAAGAATCAGAGCATGAGATTTGAAACATAAGTTAAAGCATGGCTATGTTCTTTACTTTTTAAAACGGGTTCACGCAGAAATGACAATAAACCAGCGATCTCATGCAGTACAAAAGTCAAGTCTTTACAGACTCAAAACAGCTTAAGCACAAATGCAAATGAAGATCAGAGAATACAGTGGATTCCCGGGTCGTTAAGTCCCACGGAGACTCAATGGTGTGTTAAACACATGATCGTGACGATAGAATGACCACTAATGATAGCGACCGAAAGGATTAGGATTGAATAATTACACTCTTGAAAAAAGGCTATAAACAAAAGCGACTTAAATGCAAATTAAGAAAATTAAAAAGATAAAAGATATTAAATAAACGCTATCACTATTTTTAAAGTGATGAACGTTTAAAACTTAAAACGAAAAACTTACGTTTAAATTAAAAAATTAACGTAAACGTACAAAATAAAAAGTGAAATTTATACAATATAAATCCTAAAAATATGAAAAATACATTTTTACAATCCTAATGATATAAGAAAATTATTAGAAAAGGAAAATGATTTTTACAACTAATTATCTAATTATTATTAATTAAAAACTATTTTAACTATTTAATAATAGACTAAAATAAAAGAGAATATGAAATAAGACTAGAAAAATAAAATTAAGACTTAGAAAAATCTAAAATATGATAAAACTAATTTTAAAACTGAAAAGATATTTTTTTAGACTTCTTATATATTTATTACTAATTTAAAACTATTTAAAACTAATTTAAATGCTAGAAAATACAAATTTAACTAAGAAAAATATGGAAAAATACTTTTTAGGCTATTTATATTTATCTAAACCTAATAAAAATGAAAAACTATTTTTTTGAACTTTTTCTTAATTATTTGTATTTAAAGCTAATTAAAAATACTTAAAAACTAATTTAAATTAAGAAAAATAGCAAAACAACTTGGAAAAATCTGAAAATTTCAGGAAAACTCTAAAATGATATAAGGAATAAAGGAAAAATAGAAAAATAGGTGCTTATGTGAAGGAATTAGAATGATGCCAAGTGCTTATAAATAAGCACTTGATAAAGCAAATGAGTCCAACAGCTACCAAACTGAAACACAAGCTCTAATATGCTAAATAAACCAAAATGGAACAAGTTACAACAAGTTCTAACCACAGGATCACAAGCTAGAACAGAATTGATGTTAATGAGCTTTTGCACAAAAACAGATTCTAGGGTTACTTGCAGCCCCCAAATAAGCAACCAAATAAGCTAGATACTAAAAACAAATTATGGGGATCTAAAGATGACCTGGGTGACTAGCCATGAGCCAAATTTCAGACCCACACAAGCTCAAATGAGCTCTGTGCAATCCAAGCAAAAGCTGAGAAAAACTCATCATAAGCTGACCCATGGAGCAGAGGCGGTTTGACCTAAAAGCTAAGCTCTTTTGAAGCTTGTAGAAAAATCACAAAAATATAATAAAATGGAGATAAGCAACTAGACCAGGAAGACTTTTGAAAACAACAAGAATCATTTGATTTGACCAAGAAATGAGTCCATTAAAAATCTTTCCATATTGGCTCAAAACTGAATTTGCATAATTTGACTTTTGAAGGAAAATGAAAAGTTGACTTTTAGGAACTTTGATCTTGATTTGTGGACTAGAAATGATATATTAAAGTTAAATGAGACTACTGCAAGATGTATTTATGAAATTGAAACACAAAATAAGACTTGGATTTGCAAAAGCTCCAACAAAGGAACTGTGGAGATGGATTAAGGTGAAAAGTTGACTTTGTGCTATTGTAGACCTAAACTAAGACCAATATGAGTTTGTTTAGAGATAATAAACATGCACCAATAGGTATGAACCACTGAACAGGCCTTAAAGACAGGTTAAGACTCAAATCCAAACACCCTCTTAAAACTGAAATGCAATCTTAAACTAGAAAGAGAACTGAACCAGCAAAAACCATTGATCCAACTGAGCTTATATGATCTAATTACAACTAATAAAACAAGTAAAAACAGTTATAACCACGATTACATAAATGACCATAAAATGCAAATAACTTAAAATTTTGAAAAAGAGAAACTACTCACATGAACCCAGTGGCTTGAGGCCAAATCCAAACCCAAACCTACTCTATGCTAGTCTAATCCAACCCATGTCCAAGTCCTGCAACACCCTTTTCATCACCATTGCCAAATTGAGCTCCTGTTGACTTTTGTTAACCATCATTTAAAATTGTTTGAAACTGATTCAAAAGCTTTTCAAAAGCTATAAATGACTTAAGTTAATTTGGTTGAAGGAGCAAATAAGCTAATTTGAGCTTAAATCTAAGATCTTGAGTTTGAAAACACCAACAGAATCACAGTACATAAATGTTAACCAAACCTTAAAATGGATTCTTAAAACTGATTACAATGCTAAAGTAACTTGAGTTTGAATCTTAAAAACAAAAGATTACATAAGTTAAACTATTCTAAGACATTTTGTAAAAAAAAACGACATTAAAGGGAAAAAACTAAAACTAGCTCTTTATCTATTCTTCTCTCAATCTTCTCTTTTATAGCTCCACATTTTTCCACTTGACTTTCTGAGCAAATCCCACTAGGAATTGAGACCATTGGATGAGACAAGTGATTTTTGGCCGCGTTTGATTGTTTTTTGCCAAAGTCTTTTAGCCAGTGTGTGGGTTGAGTGGAATGGGTAAAGGGTCATTTAATGATTCTTGGAGTTGTATGGAGGTGGGGGAACAAGGAGAGGAAAATGTTGAGGAGGGGGGATGGTTTGTTGAGAGAAGCAGACATGGAGCAGGTTAACAAGTGGGGGAGAGGACTTTTAGGCGCGTTTGTGTTTTATTTGACCAATGGGTAAACGGGTTTGACTCGGGTCATGGGTTGGTTTTATTAATAAACCGGGTAGGATAGAAAGGGTGTTGGGCTTAGGGATTGGATTGGGCTTTGGGTAATACAAGGGTCCATTTGGTTTGTTTAAGTATTAATACAAGGGACCAAATATGTAAAACTGAAATTCCCAGGGACCAAACATGTAAATTATGAAAAGTAGTCAAGGGGCTGGTCTTGCCAAGCTTTAATAGTCCAAGGGTTGATTTTGACATTTTTGAAAATTTCCAAGGACTAGATTTGACCATTTTGGGTTTTCAGGGACTAAACTGTAATTTTCTCAAAACTTTTCACATTTTTTTTTTTTTTTTTTTTTTCACCAAAGGACTAAATTTGACAAATTATGATTTAAAAGGACCTTTGGTGATTTTACTTTTGAAATTTTGACTCAGGGACTATTTTTGACATTTTTAGAAACTTGGGGGACTAAAACTGCCAATTTTGCAAATTTGATACGTTTTTCATCTGATTTTGATCTTTTTGCATTTAAAACACATAAAACACTTATTTGTGATATTTTTTATCATTTTGATGCATTTCTGAGTGTTTTCAGATGTTTTTGCAGTTTAAATGGTACAAAAATGATGAGTATTTAGACACTCATCAATCCCCACACTGAGATATTGCTAGTCCCTAGCAATGATTTGAGAAAACATAATGGATATTAAAAACTCTTTACCAAAGCCATTACTGGAGTAGCCAAATGTTTCAGTTCAAGTAAGAACCATGGTACACCGATAACCATGTGATTTTGAGCAAACCACCAGCTTTCAACGGATTTGATTTGTCTGTACCAGAAGCCGTACCATTCGGACTAGCCAACTCTTAGATAAATTATCAATATTATCTTTGGTGAGCTGATTACCAATTATGGTTTTTCCACTGCCTTTACCACAAGCCATAATCTTGCGGGCTAGCCAACTCTTCACTTTTTAGGATATGGTGAGTTGAGAACCATACAATTTTGGGCTAATTGCAAGCCATATAAACGGATTTGAGAAATCTTTACCAAGAGCCGTTTGCTCCTGGATTAGCCAATCCTTTAGTTTATCAAACATGGCGGACTGATAACCAAATGAGTAAGTGTAAAACACTTACTCCAAATAAAAATTTTGGCCAAAAAGCGGGAATTGGGTAAATAATATATGAAATTCGTGAGAATTCCCCCCCACACTTAGAAATGAATATTGCCCTCAATATTCAAAGAACCAGCGGTTATGCCGAAACAAAGAAACGTTAAAGGAAATACTACGGCCATTATTCTGAAGATTATTTTTTTTTTTAAGATTTATATATATATATATATATAACATGTGGGCATCACCCCACACTTAGGTGGTAGAAAGGGGTAAGAAGACGAAATATGGGAAAACCCATATTGTGTGTGCTATGTTTTTGATTCCGAGTCGCTATTTGACTCGACCCCGAATTCATTGGTTCATGGGGAAGCAAAGTGGAAGAAACAATCTCCATCGGACTTTCATTCAAGATGTTTGGACAAACATTTGAAGCACGTGAAACTTCCACACCGATGAGATATACAGAGAAAGACAGACCCGGCTCACAGATGATGAATGAAAATGCCGGGGTCAAAGATAGTGTCCTCACTCCCAAAGGAGTGAAGAAGAGAGGAAGTCAGAGAGTAGGTGAAGAAAAGAAGGAAAATCATGATAACAATCATGATTAGATCTTCATCCTCGGGATTAAGTGCCGTTGCACTTATTTGGATTTTCTTGGTAGAGCTCTTTGGGTTGGAAGGCATCTCGGTGGGGAGGGTGGGAAGATTTGTCATAACTATGCCAATTGAGATTCTCTCCCAGTCATGATCTTTGCCATCCAAGCAATCATACTCAGCGAAGATATGATATGAGAGAGTTCACTTGGCGAACTCCTCATGAAGAATATCGGAGGTGGGACATGTGCTTGGTACCGTGGGCTATAAATATGCACCTCGTCCATTATAGTCTCCGTGTCGGACTCATCACTATCAAAGATTGGATTAACTGAATTTAGAGTAAATTCTAATCTAATTCGAATAAGGGATTAGTGATAGTCGTATGAATTGTTGTGGAAACAACATGGTCAACATCCTCTTCTAAGTTGACGATCTCGGAAAGTGGAAGTGATGCATCAATAAATTCTATGTAATTAGAATATAAAGAATCGGCATCACTATAATCCTTGTCAAAACTGAGAAAGTCTCAACAAGATTATTTGTAAGAGGAGAAAACACATCACACTTATGGTCAAGAATTCCCTGAGACTCACTTGGGTTGGGATAAAGTTCTCAACATTAGATGATTCCGTTTAGGAATAGTCTGAGATGCTTATCCCCATGGTGAGAAGTCTTTGGAATGCAGTGTGATTTCAGTGGATTGAGGAGTTGAGAGATAACATTGTTCAATGGAATAGCACTCTCCGTCGCCGTCACCAATCAAGTGCATCTTAAGGCTAGCTTTTAGCTCTTCAATAGTAACCCACCATAGTTTTATCGCAAGACTCCATAAGAATTAAAAAGCTAGAGGGTTGAGAAGATAGAATTATCGGTTTAGAGGATAAGGAATGGAGAATTAAACAGATTAGAGGGTAAAGATGAATATTTTTGGATTTTTGAAAACTTTACAAAAACTTTTTACAAAAGATGGGGTATGTGCAAGAATGGATCTGAAAAGGCTAAACACGCTAAAGCCTCCCGGCAGGCGGCGCCAAAATTTGATTGCAAAACCGTCAAGTCTTACAGGACTCAAAACAGCTTAAGCACAAATGCAAATGAAGATCAGAGAATACAGTGGATTCCCGGGTCGTTAAGTCCCACGGAGACTCAATGGTGTGTTAAACACATGATCAGACGATAGAATGACCACTAATGATAGCGATCAGAAAGGATTAGGATTGAATAATTACACTACTGAAAAAGGCTATAAACAAAAGCGACTTAAATGCAAATTAAGAAAATTAAAAAGATAAAAGATATTAAATAAACGCTATCACTATTTTTAAAGTGATGAACGTTTAAAACTTAAAACGAAAAACTTACGTTTAAATTAAAAAATTAACGTAAACGTACAAAATAAAAAGTGAAATTTATACAATATAAATCCTAAAAATATGAAAAATACATTTTTACAATCCTAATGATATAAGAAAATTATTAGAAAAGGAAAATGATTTTTACAACTAATTATCTAATTATTATTAATTAAAAACTATTTTAACTATTTAATAATAGACTAAAATAAAAGAGAATATGAAATAAGACTAGAAAAATAAAATTAAGACTTAGAAAAATCTAAAATATGATAAAACTAATTTTAAAACTGAAAAGATATTTTTTTAGACTTCTTATATATTTATTACTAATTTAAAACTATTTAAAACTAATTTAAATGCTAGAAAATACAAATTTAACTAAGAAAAATATGGAAAAATACTTTTTAGGCTATTTATATTTATCTAAACCTAATAAAAATGAAAAACTATTTTTTTGAACTTTTTCTTAATTATTTGTATTTAAAGCTAATTAAAAATACTTAAAAACTAATTTAAATTAAGAAAAATAGCAAAACAACTTGGAAAAATCTGAAAATTTCAGGAAAACTCTAAAATGATATAAGGAATAAAGGAAAAATAGAAAAATAGGTGCTTATGTGAAGGAATTAGAAACTGATGAGCCAAGTGCTTATAAATAAGCACTTGGATAAGCCAAATGGAGTCCAACAGCTACCAAACTGAAACACAAGCTCTAATATGCTAAATAAACCAAAATGGAACAAGTTACAACAAGTTCTAACCACAGGATCACAAGCTAGAACAGAATTGATGTTAATGAGCTTTTGCACAAAGCAGATTCTAGGGTTACTTGACCCCCAAATAAGCAACCAAATAAGCTAGATACTAAAAACAAATTATGGGGACCTAAAGTTGACCTGGGTGACTAGCCATGAGCCAAATTTCAGACCACACAAGCTCAAATGAGCTCACAATCCAAGCAAAGCTGAGAAAAACTCAGATAAGCTTGACCCATGAGCAGTAAGGCGTTTTGACCTAAAAGCTAAGCTCTTTTGAAGCTTGTAGAAAAATCACAAAAATATAATAAAATGGAGATAAGCAACTAGACCAGGAAGACTTTTGAAAACAACAAGAATCATTTGATTTGACCAAGAAATGAGTCCATTAAAAATCTTTCCATATTGGCTCAAAACTGAATTTGCATAATTTGACTTTTGAAGGAAAATGAAAAGTTGACTTTTAGGAACTTTGATCTTGATTTGTGGACTAGAAATGATATATTAAAGTTAAATGAGACTACTGCAAGATGTATTTATGAAATTGAAACACAAAATAAGACTTGGATTTGCAAAAGCTCCAACATGTTGAACTGTGGAGATGGATTAAGGTGAAAAGTTGACTTTGTGCTATTGTAGACCTAAACTAAGACCAATATGAGTTTGTTTAGAGATAATAAACATGCACCAATAGGTATGAACCATCAAGGCCTTAAAGACAGGTTAAGACTCAAATCCAAACACCCTCTTAAAACTGAAATGCAATCTTAAACTAGAAAGAGAATGAATCCATGAAAACCATTGATCCAACTGAGCTTATATGATCTAATTACAACTAATCAAACAAGTAAAAACAGATTATAACCACAGTTACATAAATGACCATAAAATGCAAATAACTTAAAATTTTGAAAAAGAGAAACTACTCACATGAACCCAGCTGGATTGCAGGCCAAATCCAAACCCAAACCTACTCTATGCTAGTCTAATCCAACCCATGTCCAAGTCTGCAACACCCTTTTTCATCACCATTGCCAAATTGAGCTCCTGTTGACTTTTGTTAACCATCATTTAAAATTGTTTGAAACTGATTCAAAAGCTTTTCAAAAGCTATAAATGACTTAAGTTAATTTGGTTGAAGGAGCAAATAAGCTAATTTGAGCTTAAATCTAAGATCTTGAGTTTGAAAACACCAACAGTAATCACAGGTACATAAATGTTAACCAAACCTTAAAATGGATTCTTAAAACTGATTACAATGCTAAAGTAACTTGAGTTTGAATCTTAAAAACAAAAGATTACATAAGTTAAACTATTCTAAGACATTTTGTAAAAAAAACGACATTAAAGGGAAAAAACTAAAACTAGCTACTGCTCTATTCTTCTCTCAATCTTCTCTTTTTATAGCTCACATTTCTTCCACTTGACTTTCTGAGCAAATCCCACTAGGAATTGAGACCATTGGATGAGACAAGTGATTTTTGGCCGTTTGATTGTTTTTGGCGCCAAAGTCTTTTAGCCAGGTGTAGGGGTTGAGTGGAATGGGTAAAGGGTCATTTAATGATTCTTGGAGTTGTATGGAGGTGGGGGAACAAGGAGAGGAAAATGTTGAGGAGGGGGGATGGTTTGTTGAGAGAAGCAGACATGGAGCAGGTTAACAAGTGGGGGAGAGGACTTTTAGGCGCGTTTGTGTTTTATTTGACCAATGGGTAAACGGGTTTGACTCGGGTCATGGGTTGGTTTTATTAATAAACCGGGTAGGATAGAAAGGGTGTTGGGCTTAGGGATTGGATTGGGCTTTGGGTAATACAAGGGTCCATTTGGTTTGTTTAAGTATTAATACAAGGGACCAAATATGTAAAACGAAATTCCGGGACCAAACATGTAAATTATGAAAAGTAGTCAAGGGGCTGGTCTTGCCAAGCTTTAATAGTCCAAGGGTTGATTTTGACATTTTTGAAAATTTCCAAGGACTAGATTTGACCATTTTGGATTTTCAGGGACTAAACTGTAATTTTCTCAAAACTTTTCACATTTTTTTTTTTTCACCAAGGACTAAATTGACAAATTATGATTTAAAAAGGACCTTTGGTGATTTTACTTTTGAAATTTTGACTCAGGGACTATTTTTGACATTTTTAGAAACTTGGGGACTAAAACTGCAATTTTTACCAAATTTGATACGTTTTTCATCTGATTTTGATCTTTTTTGCATTTAAAACACATAAAACACTGATTTGTGATATTTTTTATCATTTTGATGCATTTTTGAGTGTTTTAGATGATTTTTGCAGTTTATATTGTCAAAATGATGAGTATTTGACATCATCAACAACCATTTTTTCTCCGCCTCATTTTTTAAACAAAAAACTATGTGCATTCGAAGAACATCTAAACCCGTGACATTCTTTGAATGTCAACACATCCGTAGATGTATCGAATAAGGAAAAACATGACAAAATAACAATATTTTTGGATTTTTCAAGATTTTCATTTTTATGGATTTTAGAAAGTTTATATTTTTATATTTTCTTTTTTTGAGGTTTTTTAATTTTGTATTTTGCTTTTTGAATAAATATATACAAGAGATAGATGAATAAAGTCTTTTACTCCTCGTCTTCTCTTGAAGGCGTTTGAGTGTTCCGGTTGTAGACTCTTTAGACCAAGGCGTGGAAGGATAAACTCAAAAGCGTTCTCTAGGAGAGCTTTGGTGAAGATGTCTACGCTAGCGGTATTCAGTCCTCACAAAATAGAGTTCCACCACACCTTTTTCCACTTGTTCCTGAATGAAATGATGTTGATGTGCTTGCTAAGTTGTTGTTGCATGAGAGCAATAGCACTTTATTATCACAGATGCAGAGGGATTTTGTTGAATTCAAAGCCATAGTCGGATAATTGGGATCTCATCCATAGGATTTGAGCACAACAAGATGACATGGCTATGTATTCACCTCTGTAGAGGAAATAGAAGTACTCATTTGCTTCTTTGAAGACCAGCTCATAAGCTTATCACCCAAAAGCGAGCACCTCGGGCGTGCTTCTACGTGTATCTTGACACCTGCATGATCGAAGCATGCATAGGTACATTAGTGACATACCGGTGTCCCGGTTACCAAAGTCCCATGTTGATGGTTCCTTGGATACCGAAAGACCCTTTTAAGCTTCAAGGTGCTTTTAGTAGGCTTAGCACGATATAGCACACATGCATACAGCGAATAAAATATGCGGTCTCTGGCGCTAGAGATACATCGAGGATCCGATCATACTACGATATTTCGTTTGGTCTACCATGATCCTGTGGTCCTCATCGATTTAATGCACGTCAATCATGGGAGTGTCAACCGGGTCACTAGAATCAAATCCAAATTTCTTTAAAATCTCATTTGCATATTTAGATTGATTTATAAAAATGCCTCCGGGACTTTGTGAAATTTGTAATCCCAAGAAAAATGACATTTGTCCCATCATTGACATTTGAAATTTGGAACCCATTTCATTTGAAAAACGATCACATTCATTAGGGTCGGTCGAGGCAAAGATAATATCATCAACATATATTTGAACATGAATTAAATGTTTGCACGACTTCACGGTGAACAATGTCGGATCAAGCTGCTCCTTTTCTTTGAATCCATTAGATAGAAGAAACTTTGATAGCGTATCATACCATGCCCTTCAAACGTAAAGAGCCTTCTTCAAGCGATAGACATGGTAGGATGCTCGGATTCACAAAACCTTCAGGTTGCTAGCGTATCCGACTTCTTTAAGATCTCCATTAGAAAAGCGTCTTTACATCCATCGATAGACAACCATATTCTTACTTGCGGCATTAGCCAAGAAGATTCATTGCCTCGATCGTGCCACAGGAGCAAATGATTCTTCAAAGTCAATACCTTCCTCTTGACGGTATCCTTTTGCAACCAATCTAGCCTTGTTCTTTAATACATCACCATGCTCATCAAGTTTCACTTTGAAGATCCACTTTAGAGCAATGGTCATAGCACAATCTGGGCGGTACTAATTCCCATACATCAAGTCGATCAAACTCATTAATTTCTTCTTGCATGGCATTGAACCGGTATCTTCTTCATTCATGGCGGTTTAACATCTTTTGGTTCGACCTTAGAGAGTACGGAGTTGAAGAAGCACCATAAGGCATCGGTTGCAATTTGTTTCCGTGTGGATCTTTGGGCGAGAGGTTTCGATGATGTTGTCCAATGGGTGATCATGTGTCCATTTTCTAAGGTGTTCATATGGTTGTTGTTGAGGCTGAAGTAGCGGTCGATTTCTCACGATGAAGATGGTTCGATGATGATTAGGGAGCAAATATGTTTTCAAATGGAGCATCTTGAGGGGTAGCAAAGGGATTCTCTCCATCAAGGGTGCAGCATCTCCATGATGTACACTCGATGATTGATGATTTGTTGATGAGACGAGTGATCGGCGGCGGCTTCTTGACTTAGTGTCATAGAAATTGAAGGGTTAACTTCATTGGCGGGGATAGTAGCAGCCTCGATGATGGAATTGAACAGATCGTTAGCGGTTGGCTCATATTGTTCATCAAACATTGGATCAAACAATTTCTTCAAATCATCTTCTGAAGGAGGTACATAAGGAGTTCGGCGAAGAATCGTATACAAGTAAAGCGATGGGACTTCTTGAATCGCGGGTCGAAGCGGGTTGTCACGGAGCCATTGGACGGTCGACTCGCCGGGCGTGCGTGAATTGTTTCCATGATATTTCGGGTTCTTTTGTTGTAGATTCGATATCCCTTTTTATTTGGTGCATATCCTACAAAAACTCCAATGTCGCTTTAGCTTTAAGTTTGCCTAAGTCTTGGCCCTCATTAGTTGGATAACACAATGCACCAAAAACACGAAGGAATGAGAGATTAGGTTTTCTATTGTGGACAAGTTCATATGGAGTTTTCCATGAGCGTGTGAATTAGAGTCGATTTTGAGTGTAGCATGCGATGGCAATGGCTTCGGCCAGGCATTGGAACCTTTGAGTAAATCAGCATTGTTCTTGCGGCTTCCACAAGAGTTCGATTTCGTCTTTCAACTACACCGTTCTTTGAGGAGTTCGTGGAACACTTCTTTGATGACTGATTCCAACACTTTCATAAAAATCATTAAGTTGTTTATTAACGCTTCGGTTCCATTATGCATTGGATGATTAAGGCCGTTTTGTTAAGTCGAACCTGCGGTTTTGATAAGTTTGATGATGATATATGGGTTTCATCCTTTGTCCTTAGGAACTTAACCAATTGAATCGAGAGTAATCATCAACCACAACTAACACATATTTCTTCCCAAAGATATTCTACACTCTCATGGGTCCACATAAATCCACGTGAATTGTATGAAGAACTTACGTAGGTTTATAGGTTTGGGTTTGTGGGCTACTTCTTGCTTTTCAAAGATTGATATTTTTTCATACTTTAGTCTAGGTAAACCTACAACTAAGTCCTTTTTGGAGATCATTGATGGTGCGAAGTTCAAGTGATTGGGAGCGGACGATGCCATAACCATGACTTTGTTTTTGAAGCCTTTGACAACAAGCAAATTGGGGAAGACTTCATCATATCTTCGATAGAGATGGTGTATAGATTTGAACCACGAGTTCCTCTTAAAATTTCTTTACCATCAAGTTCTCTAACTAAACAAGTATGTTTCAAGGCCACTTCGGATCGAATCCGCGATGGTGGCCAGAGAATAAGTTATGACCAAGACCTTCGTGGCTATACCCCGATATAACACTATCACCGACAACATAAATCTAACCACTTAATTGCTGAAATGATCATTCTAGATCGGTCCTAATGAATTTACATAGAGTTCATGGCGTGGTAGTCTCGTCATATGCTTGGGCAGGCGGAGTCCAGTACAGAGCAATTTGAGAGCGATGCAGTTGAACACGGAGACAAGAATGGATTACTGGATAAGTAGGATCCCCATGCAAGAATGGGTTCAATTTGGTTAGTAACAGTGATTGGAACACCCACATCAGAAATAGAAACATCCACCTCAGAAGTAGAAGCAATGGAATCATTAGAAATAGATGACTACTGATTGAACACATACAAGAATGGATAACTGGATAATTGGGATCCCCATGCAAGAATGGGTTCCATTTGGTTAGTAACAGTGATTGGAATACCCACATCAGAAATAGAAACATCCACCTCAGAAGTAGAAGCAATGGAATCATTCGAAATAGATGCAGTGCTATTGTTCGTATTTGACCTATTCAAAGGGTGTTCATTTCTTAAGGGAATAGTTCTACCAGTCAGCATCCATTTTCTAGTGGGCATTGTCTTAACAGATTGAGGGAGGAAGCTGATCAACCTTATTGCAATGAGTATCCATTTGATAACCTATCTTACTAAATGTTCTTCCTGTGGGTTTCAACTTTGTTTTCTTTCTTTTCGCCTTTACCTTTTAGCCTTCTTAGCTTGATTTTATCATTAACAGTTTTAAGTTTGTGGCGGTATTAGACAAAACATTCACACCACAATCATGATTAGTAACAGAAACAATGCAATCATCATTACATGTTGTGGAAAACTAGAAGGGGGGTTTGAATAATTTTACCAATTTAAAACTACCTTTTAAATATTTAGATCGACTTATGTCAATCTATTTAATTGTTTATGTTGGATGTTGATAGATAGATATATAAAACGTGTAATGAATGATAAAGTAAAAGTAAAGCACATCACGACACAAGTTATTTATAGGTGGTTCGCTACAAGGGCACCTTCCTTGCCCTACTCCACTCCCCGAAGGTTACCTGCTGGGAGTTCGTAAGCACTACACCAATCTCCTTATGGCGGAGAAGCCTTCACACGGCAACCACAGAATTAAGGCTAAATACCGAAGTTCTTTCACCAAGGTGAACCACACCTCACAATGTCGCCTACCCTTTACGGTGCTAGGCTAACCACCCAGTTCTCACACCAGGAGAACTAATCCTATCTAGCGCCGCCTACCCTTTATTGGTATAGGGCTAAGCACCTAGTTCCATTACTGGAGGAACTACTGCCCACAGCACAACACTAATATCCAGAATCAATTCCTTGTTGCATCATCAAGGATATCATCATCCTTGGAAACAAATGTACTTATATATGCAGTGCACCTCATCGTTATACAACCTAGACATTCTTCCCAAATGTGGGATTTGATTCATGGGCATCCTTCACTAATGCCTTGGACCTTGGCGGCATCCTTCACTAATGCCTTCGTTCTTGACACCTTTAGCATTCTTCACTATTAACGCATTGAAGAGGCATTTCACTAATGCTTTTCATCTGATACTTTCGGCGTTTTCTTCAATGCCTTTAACCCAACATCTATGGAGAAGGAAGAACTATCAACAAGAGAACCTTAGTTGTCATCTTGATAAGGCAAAACTAATAGCAATGGACTTGACTTGCACGTCTTCAAAGTGGCGAATCTCTCCTTTAAGAGGAACCTAGAAGATAAAAACAAAAGACAAGCTACATAGATCACTTAGATCTGAGGTTAGAGGGTTATAATACTTGGGAAGTAGTATGTGTGCGAAAAGATATAGAAAAGGAAGAAATGGCTCTTTATTTATAGAGAAAAATTCTCT
>OU343218.1:215052417-215295464 GCA_910596185.1 Chrysanthemum makinoi | reverse complement strand
AATTGACTATCTTTGAGCGTCGGTAATCAAAAAGATTTGTCTTCAAGACTTATCTTAGTAGAATGTACCAATCTGAGACACTCTTGATTGACATGAACTTTGATGGGTCTAACCTCCTTTTCAAGGAGAGTTTACATCTTCAAGATAGTTATTAGAGTTAGTTGTCACCTAAAGGCGATAATGGAACTCTTTAACATACAACATATACCTTAGTGTCTTCGGGAAATTGTCTATCAAAAGTCGATCAATTCAACGTGTGAACTCTTCCCCACTCTGCATGCTTGATTTCAGGTCAAAACTCATAAGCACATGTGGAGGGGGAGTATTTCTAAAAACCAAAAACTCTCAAGGTGTTACCAAAACATGTTTTCATCATAAACATCTTGAGAGATTTTCAAGAAAAGGTTTTGTGGCAACATAGGATAGTCATACAGTTAAAAGGTGACTAAGTTTTGGAATAAACGTCCTATGATCCATGAGCCGAGGAGGATCTACCAAAGGACACCACAAATAGTTAGTATTTAGAAGTCATTAGGTTTGATTGAAAAAGGAGAAAATGAGAATCGGAGAAAGAAGGAGTTGAAGAATTAAAAAGAAAAGTTAAAGAAAAGGGTGAAAAGAAATAGCCCTCCAATATTATTCAACTTAGAACAGGGTTCAATTCATATGGTTGTCACAAGATGACACCGGTATTGAAGACAAAGTCATCATGGACCCGGTGACAATGCACTAAAACTTCTAAGCCACTCAAGTTCTCTCAAAGAGCTTGTTTCATTTCCACGGGAACCTAACGTAATCTATCGACTCTCTCTAGAGATTGTTGGTGAAGAAGGTGACCCTCTCCCTAGTCTCTGCTTAGGAAAATCAAAGCGCACTAATCGAGTCTAGAGCCATGAGATTCATCATAAGATTTCTTAGGACACCAAATATCTCATCACTTGATTGTTCAAACAATAAGGACACAAGTGACATATTCCAGAGTCCTACGCAGATCTTAGCAATCTGCCAGAACATATATGAGGGGATTCACAATTGCGATCCTCAGTGATTGAATGGAAATTCTGCCGGGGTCAACATTAACGCCACGATAGCGGTCACTTCGGTAATCCCTTGTGGGTTCGCTTAGTGTTCACGGTGGTCTCGATCTGATCATAGGTGATACCTCGGTATACTCAAGCGGTTCACAATGACAGAGTGAAGATATTGAGTACAGGGAAGTTCTAGCAAGTATCCGATCTGAGATTCCTCAAAGATCGTGCCAGCGAACTAGGATGTACTTACACAAAATATCCAAACTCTTCGTTGGAAACTTTATTGCTACTTGTTTATGCGATGCGTGTCACAGACCATAACCACCATCATTACTATCAACATCTCATTTCCACATGCTCATACATACATCAGAAAGACATTCTCATCAAAGATCTAAGCAAAGAAAAGTTCAGCAAAATTTCACTTCAAAGTCAGAAAATTAGAAAAGTCACAAGTCAAAGATTAGAGATAAAGAATGTAAACTTCACATGTATGGATCACAAACTTCACAGGAAGTATGAGTATGTTGGAAAAAGACATAAAAGCACCAGAAACAAAGATGTTGATAAAAGGAAGAGTTCACAACTGATCACAACAACAAGAACAAAGAACAAAGATGCAAAGAATCAAAGACGTCACAAGCTATGAACGTCAAAGAAGTTCAAGACGTCGAACGACCTAAGCAAGACAACAAATGATGACCAACCCTTAGGGGGAGATTGTTAGGAACATGTTTTATTATCAAGTGTAGGTCATTTCATTTGTAATAGGTCGTTAATTAATATGGTTTATAATTGTTTGTAATTAGATTCGGCTCATGTAGTAAGCCCATGAGCTGTGATTGAAGGTTCTTCTAGAAACAGGGGAAACACCCCTACTTATGTAATCACTATAAATATCCCCTCCCTTGAAGGGAGAGGGTGTTGGTTCTAATTGCAATTATCATTTCATAATACTTCATTAGTTCCTTCCACTTTCTCTCTCTAGAAATACATATTGATGTGATAGAATGGTGAATTAACACCATTGCTGAAATTTGTTAACAGATAGACGGATCCCTGAACTTTGCCTAGCCAGATCCCTCCAAGGAGGGAACCATGGGATCCGTGCAACAGAAGACCAATTTTCTACTAACTTGAGTCTTATTTGCAGGAAATTATGCATTATATACTTGTTTTCTAACCTTTATTTTGTAGATTTTCAAAATACACATGAAGATTTGGACACCATAAGCTAGGGGGAGCTTTGTGTCAAACCATACATTGCAAAACCATTTGCAATATAATCCTCATATGGATTACATTTCGTTACGCCCCATTGCAAAGTTGCAATCATCAAGGGGGAGTGTTATCGTCACTAAGACGATACCATTTGCAAAACATAGTTGCAATACATTAGCTTAGTAGTTTATATTTACTTGACGCCCTCACAAAGGGATGGACTCGTCAAGGGGGAGTTAAGACGAGAACTCTTCCCGTCACTTGCTCTCTATATTTTTTTATTTTACATGTTTTTCATAAAACATTGTATTAGTTTTTTTTCGACGCTCTTTTCGTTTCGACAAAAAGGGGGAGAAGAGAGTAAAAAACTCTAATTCGAACTTTTATGAATTTTAATTTTTCTTTAAAATAATTTTATGTTTTGTCATCAACAAAAAGGGGAGATTGTTAATACAAATAAGCAGTAAAAACGTTTATTTATATTTTACGATCTTCTAATGTTTTGTCGATTACAAACGTAAAATCATTTTAACGAAACAAATAAAATACGTAAATGGTTTGAGCCAATAGTTTTCTAACACACTTACGTTTTCACATAAAACACTAAAACAAGTATAAGTGATTTTATGATTTAATAAAATACATATTTACAACAACTAGTGTTTACATATTGGGCAACTATATACATAACTAGTATGTATTATAATGGGTAAAAACTACAACCCATGGATCATATCCATAACCCATGGTATTGACCCATATCTATTTGACTAGATGCTTTGCACCTATTAGATACATTGTATCTAAGGAAATACCCATGGACCAACCCATAACCCATGACCCATGACCCATGACCCATAACCAAAAAAACCCATGGGCAAGGGGCGTCCACGGATCCCATTAATACCTGGGCGGATCCCTCGAGGGAGGGATCCGTGGGATCAGGAACAGTAACTAGTTTTCTTCTATAAATAGTGAGCCATTTATTCCTTTTGGGTTGCCACTCCCACACATACTTTCTCCAAGTATTGTAACTCTCTAACCACTGGTCCTAAGGGATCTTTCTACGTAGTTTGTCTTTTGTTTTTGTGTGATTCTATAGGTTCCTCTTAAAGGCAAGATCACCACTTCTTGAAGTCGAGCAAGCTCAAGTCTATGAGTTGCCATGCTTCGTCATCATCAAGACTACTGAGGTTCTCTTGTTGATAGTTCTTTCTTCCTCCATAGAAGTGTTGTGTCGAAGGCATTACTGAAGGATGCCAAAAGAGTCAAAACAAAAGCATTAGTGAAAGGTGCTTAACGTCCGTGTCAAAATCATTAGTGAAAAATGCTAAAGGAGTCAAGACGAAGGCATTTGTGAAAGTTGCCAAGCATTTGTGTTAAGGACATTAGTGAAAGATGCCTAGGAGTCAAATCAAGTGGCATTAGTGAAGGTTATAATTGATGAGGTGCATCGTTATACAAATAGTGTTAGTGAGTTTCCAAGGATGTTAATATCCTTGATGGTGTTGTAATAAGGAGTGGGTCTCCTTTGGGATTAAGTGTTGTGTAGTGTTGGGTAGTAGTTCCTCCATTGTAATGGAACTCGGTACTTAGCCTAGTACCAGATAAAGTGTAGGCGACGTTGTGGTAGGTGTGGTTCACCTTGGTGAAAGAACCCGGTGGTTAGCCTAGTACCGGAAAAAGAGTCGGCGACGTTGTGAAGGCTTCTCCGCCATAAGGAGTTGGTGTCGTGTAGTGATTACGAACACTCGAGTAGGTGACTCGAGGAGTGGAGTAGGGCAAGGAAGGTGTCCTTGTAGCCGAACCACTATAAATACTCGTGTCGTGGTTATGTGCTTCTTACTCTTTATCTTTCATCACTTTTATATATCTATCTATCAATGTCCAACATACACATCTAAATAGATTGACATAAGTCGATCTAAATATTTTAAAACGTAGTTTTAATTGGTAAAACTATTCAACCCCCCTTCTATTTTTTCACAAAATTGGTGTAAAATAAAATCAAGCAAATAGTCTAAATCTATAACCAAGTCATCACCACTTACCGTTCATCCAAAGTTCAAGTTTCAAAGTTAAGAAACCAGATCATGATAATACCAGGTAGATGTGCCATTAGAGGACGTCATGATGGGCACATTACCAACTCCATTCTTCAAATGTGACCGAGGTGGCCTCCTCGATACTAAGTCTATAATAAGCTCATAACATAGTGCTTATAACTTCGCACTTTACAATCAAATGAATAACTTTTTTTTATTCACTTCATTTTTTTTAATAAACATAACAACTAAACATAACATCCCCCCACTTGAGATGAACAATATGAGAATTTGGGGGGTCTTCAATGATTTTTAAGAATATGTCGTCGACGAAAGCGTGATTCCCGAACCTTTCCACTTGAACCTATAACTTAGGCAAACAATGACTTCCCAATTACAAATAAAGACTACAGGGGTAGGCTAAGATTGTATGAAGTGTAATATGTTGGGTGATTAAAATGAAAGGAATGGCTCAGATGGGTGTATCTAGGGGTATCTTGCACTAAAGGTGAGTGCAACAAAGGGTTTAACATGGGGGTTGAGAAGTCGAGGTGACTAATCGATAGACACACAATGGTAGGCTATTTAGGTGATAATCCTATAATATTTCCTTTTTAAACTGAAAAGTATAAATACATCGAGCTAACTCAACATACCTCGTCTATGGTCTCGAAATGATGTAAAGGCCAAGTTCTAAAGTTTACACGCTACCGGCACATTCATAATTTGGTAGATTTGGGTAAAAAAAAATTGGAAACGGATAAGGCTAATCTCACCATATAATATCAAGGGTTATAATGTGCTCGACTAAGTTCTAATCTAGTTAGGTTAAGAAAAACATGTCAAAATTTAAAAAATGGCATAATTTTTCAAAATAAACTAGACACACGAGGGCAAAATAAAGTTATAGAGACAATTCTACTCCCATCCCCCCACTTAAAATGCACAAAGTCCCTTTTATACTAAGTGTTAAATAAATGTGAAGAGAAAAATAGAATTAGAGCAAGGACTTCCCTAAAATTTGCTCCAAAAAGAAAGAAGGCCCACGAAAAGAATCATCCCTTCACATAAGCATCCACGAGCAGACTTCAATTCCTGAAATCACACTACCGACAAGCATAATTCTAAAAAGAAAAAAAAATGAAAAATAAACCTAACTCACTTTTGTAGGAATCACGGTTGCATTTAGCGTATGCAACAAGCCTTTTAAACCACTTGGTGTCCCAAGTGGACGAGTATTGTCTCGTGAGAGCTTACAGGGAACATACCCACAAAGTTCATTTAAAAACTAATACAAGGTTATTGTGTTTAAAATGAAAGAAGTGTTACAGAGGATAGTTACGTCGTAACCCCTATAAGGAGTTACACCGTAATTAGTGCAAAACATGGCAGACGCTACAGGAGTGTAGCTATGGCGTAACCATTGCATCGGATTCACGCGTAGTGGTAATGCTCTCGAGAAACTCTTCTAAAACATTACGGTAACCATAAGAATGAGTTCTGAGCCGTGCTGTGGACAGATCGGTCCGTTGACATCTGCTGCAACTTTTCTCCATTTTCCCAAAAATGGTTAAAACACAAAACCAACAGAAATGGAAATAAAAAAAATAAAGGGATAATTCGGGTTGTCTCCCGAAAGAGCACTTTTCTTTATTTATGAGTTTTTAAGTTAGACTCAAAGCCTCGGGGCTTTAAGGTGGCCTTTGGACTTGGCCAACTTCCTCCATTACTTGGCGGCAATCATTCATCCATTCGACATAAACTCTTTTTCTGGTTGTGTTGCCGATGCAACTTGTACCAAATTTTTGCAAAAGCCACTCATTGAATGATAAACACGACTTTCCGTAGTCGTCGTCTTCAATTATAGGATCAATCATTGCACTTATGTTTGATCTTTCATCATTGGTCATTTTATTAATGAGGTGATATTCATTGTAATCGCGTTTTAGCTATTTCATTAATCTCGTATTGATGTTCGAGTCTCCAAATCTTACCTTGTACCAATCTTTAAAAGATAAATTTCCAAATTTTATATCGTGTCTCTTAATCTCATGAGGGCACGTCCATTCCTCCACCTTTATATTTCCATTACAAAATTCATGAAAAGGGTTACACGAGGGCCATGCTTTCGTTGATCCGTCATGCTTCATCATTATAGGGATGCTTGATGATGCTTGTTAGGGTCTGGAGCTTCTTTAATCCCCCCAATCAGGATAATCTTTTCTTGTTCCTGTTTACAACTATCAAAATCTTGCCTACAGTTGTTAGCTCTTAGGTTACAACATAAAGGCGGGTCGATAGACGAAACAGTGACAACATCAACCTCTTTTGAAAATTCTAATCTGGGATTCAATTGTTCCTTTATGCTGAAAGTAATTCGTTCCCCTTCAGTTCCCAAAGAAATTTGTTTTTCAAAGACTTTTATATGTGCTCAACAAGTGGCTAGAAAAGGCCTTCCAATAATTAAGTTGTAAGTATCCCGTTTGCCCATGTCGATGACCACAAAATCAATAGGAAAGAGGAATTTACCAATTTTTAGGAGAACATTGTTAACAACTCCCCTAGGTACAGCTTTCGAGGAATCAGCCATTTCAATTATCATTGTTGTTTCTTTTAAATTGGTAAGTTTTAGTGTATCAAACAATGAAATAGAAATAAGGTTTACCCCAGCCCCCAAATCAGCTAAAGGGAAATATCCCTGATAGTGCATGGTAGAAGAAAACTTTCTTGATAGAGTTCCTTCTCAGGAAGTTGGCTTGGCAGGTCCTTGTTGTCTTCAGATTTGTCATATTCTTTTAAGTAGTTAATCCTGCAAAGATCATTAGTGATAGAAGAGGTGCACTATTCTTCCTTTGGTTTATCTTGTGCAAATATGGCTTTGCAAGCAAATGGCTTTGTCATTACTGGCTTCGAGATTTTTAGCTAACTGCCCACTTTGGGTTTCGAGGTTTTTAGTTGCGGCATCTTGGTTCCGTAAGTTCATGTTGGTATTTTCTTTTACCTTGACCATCCATTCTTTGAGTCTATCACTTTTCTTTGTAGATTCTTCGATATGTTTATGCATTATTTCTTCGAGGCTTGGTCTAGCAAGGTTATTGTTGATTCTAGTATAAAATCCCGGGGATTTTTCTTGGTATCTGGCCCCGTTACCATTGTATCCATTGAACGGGCTTTCACTTCTATATTTCATTTCTTCAATCCTTTTGACTTCCTCCTTGGCGTCATCATGCTCATTTCGTCCAACTTGCATGGAATGCACATTTTCCTTGAGTTTTTTCATTTCTTTTCCAAGACTCTCTAATTTGTTATTTATTGCTGCAAGGCCTTCTACATTTTCACTTTTACGTTGGTTGCTCCCCCCATTGTGCCACTTGTGAAAGTGGTCAACCATTTTTTGAATGGTTTCTAAAGCCATTTTTGGAGTCATTCCAAGTATTGGCCCTTGAGAATTGATCATTTGCCTTGAGGAGATGTTTAGACCCTTGTAGAAGACGTTCACCTTCTGATGGTTGTTAAGGTCTTGAGTAGGGCACTTGTATAATAATTCGTTGTATCTTTCCCATGCTTGGTACAGCGTTTCAACACCCTCCTGCATGAAGTTATGGATTTCTTCTAATTGCTTTGCAGTTCTAAATGGAGGGCAGTGCCTTTGAATGAAATATTTTTTTAAGAGTGGCCAGGTGTTAACTATCCCGACAGGTAATCGATCAACCCATCTTTTAGCAGCTCCAGCGAGAGAAATAGGGAACACACGTAACATGACAGCATCGTTTAAGACTCTTGGAATTTTGAATAGGCTGACAATGTATTCCACGTTGTCCACATGTTCGTGAGCATCATCGGTAATGCTTCCGAAAAAAGGGTTTGCACGCAACTCCCTCATAAATTGTGGTTTGATCTCGAATTGAGCATCTTCGGCGATGGCCGGCCTAATGATCCCTGGTCCTTGTTCTTCTCTTGTCAATGCCAAATATTCCTCAAGAGTGAGGTCATCAATGTTGACAACTTCCATGGTACCTGAAACTTGAAAAGAGATCGTTAGAAATTGAGAAAATTTTAAACAAAACAAAAATGAAAGACTTAATAAAAATCCTAATATAACTCCCCGGCAGCGGCGCCAAAAACTTGATGTAGGTATTACTGACCAGGTTTTAATATTTGTATTATCTTGTTATACCTATGGTCTACCCTAATGAACTAATGGGCAGTGTACCCGGTCTTGTGTAGTGTAGTATTCGGTAAAACCAAGGTCGTCCCAAGAGTTATGTGTGCGGATTTTAACTAAGTCTAGGTGTCACAGATTTTAATAGGTTTTAAGGTTGAAATGATTAATTAACTACAAAAACAGGAAAATAAAAGATAGCAAGTAAAGGCAAGGGTTGTGATCAATAGAGGAGAAGTTTGCTAACCTAGTTACTCATCTTATCAAGTTAAGTTCATGGTTAATTACTTCTAATTGCTTCAAGTTGAGGTAAAAGTCGCTAGGACAGCATTTGGTCAGTTCATCCTAACCTATCAGCAAAGGTTTCCACCGGAGATCTCAGGTGACCCGTCGAAAGTCCAGTTGTTTTTAGTCCCCTAAGCCAAGTCATTAAGTGCCGCTACATGCAAGATTCATAGCAATGAGTGCCCGGGCGCTAGCATCTTAAACACTCATCCTTAACTTCTTAAGTTCATCCAAACGGTAGGTGATCAGTTGGTCAAATCGCGTGAAAAAGGTCGTCATTGGTCAATTCTTACCCTTCCCACTTAGTCTAACTACTTAGGGTGGTTGGTCATATCTCCTAAGTAACTAGCCACTATCGCCATTTAAAACTACCAAAACAAGGGAAGCTACCAACAAACTATGCATGCATACAGTAGAAACAATTATACGGAAGCAATGTAAACATAAACAAAACAATTAAGGAATCATAACTAGGCTAGCACCGGAGGTGCTTAGCCGCTCATATTAACTAAAACAATTGATTTAATGTTTAACATATCAAAATACATGAATTGAAAGTAAAGAAATGATCAATTGCTAATGCTTATCGTAGGGGAGTGATTTCTCCCTTGGAGATAGCTCCGTATGCTCGTCAAGATCTGCCTTCACCCTTCTACTCACGTTTTCTGAAGTGGTGTGTGAAATGAGTGAATAGAAATGTTGGAACTTGGGCGGTATTTATAAGCCATATCTGGTTACAACGTAACTTAAGTTAAGAGTTACACCGTAACATACATTTCTTCCTAATTTGCACTGGAAAAGCTGGTTACGGCGTAACATATGGAAATAGTTACGCCGTATCTTCAATAAATCATGGTTACGCCGTAATTGTGGAATGAGTTACGGCATAGCTTGCAGCGGCGTGGAACATCATTTAACCTAATTAGTTACGACGTAATCCTAGTAGGGAGTTACGCCATAATCTTCCGTGTAGTTGGTTTTCTGAGCCACGCTTCTGTTACGACGTAATGTGAGAGGAGAGTTACGCTGTAACATCTTTAAAATGAGCATACTATCATATATCTTCAATAAACTCTCTAAATACGCGTCTCTTTAACCCCAATGCTCGTAATTTACCTGAAAGTGAAATATAGAGGAAAAAAAGCGTAAACCCATATAAATGATATAAAATATGAGCATTATCGGGGGAAATTGACACTTAATATTCAGGGTTATTTGATGTTATCACGTATTTTATTTGTTTCGTTAAAATGATTTTACGTTTGTTATCGACAAAACATTAGAAAATCGTAAAATATAAATAAACGTTTTTACGGCTTATTTGTATTAACAATCTCTCCCTTTTTGCTGATGACAAAACATAAGATTATTTTAAGAAAAAACTAAAATTCGTAAAAGTTTGAATTGGAGTTTTTTTTACTCTCTTCTCCCCCTTTTTGTCGAAACAAAAAGAGTGTCGAAAAGAAACTAACACATTGTTTTAAGAAAAACATGTGAAAAGAAAAATATGAAAAAAAATAGAGAGTAAGGGAAGAGAAGTATTCTCTTCTTAGCTTCCCCTTGACGAGTCCATCCCTTTGTGAGGGCGTCAAGTAAGTAGGAATACTAAGCGAGTGCATTGCAATTTTGTTTGCAAATGGTTTCGTCCTATTGACGAACATGCTCCCCCTTGACGAAGTAATGTAATCCTATGTGTATGATATTGCAAATGATTTTGCAATGTTTTGCTTTGACAAGAAACTCCCCCTAGCTAAGGGTGTTAAAGTCTTCATGTGTATATTGAAAAACTATAAAACAAAGGTTAGAAAACAAGTATATAATGCATAATTTCCTGCAAATAAGACACAAGTTAGTAATAAAATTGTCTTCTGTAGCACGGATCCCACGGTTCCTCCTTTGAGGGATCCGTCTAAGCTAAACTAAGGGATCCGTCTGTCTGTGAGCTTAAGACAGCAATGTTAATGTAAAATGTGATATTAACATCAAAATGAGATATGTATTAAGGCACCAAACATATTCTCAAGACAATATAGCATATAGCATGTAATTTCATTCAATTAAAATACGAGAAATAATCTACATATCTCTAAAACAAAGAGAATGAGTAATACATGAATAGAGATTCCTAAGTTATCTAAGTTAAGCTTAAGATTAGGACACCACTTGAATCCTTAAGCTCAAGGTTGTTTAGGTTTGTTGACCTCATCGAAACGTTCGAGGAGGTGATAAAACAAGAAACGTTGCTCTTCACGTAGTTCATGTACCAATCCTTCAACATGTTGACAATGATAACAATCTTTGTCATGGTTTGGAAATGGTGGTGGTAGAAATGGAATGGTTTGAGATGGAAGGTTGTATGAGGGAGGTTGAGGATTCTCAAAAGAATGAGGGATTTGTGGAGGTATTTTTGGAGGTGATTCAACCAAAGGTGGTGGTGGAATATGTGTCGAGGATGGTGGTAGAGAGATATCTACATTCATGTGATCGGGTGGTTGACTTTGATGATTCCTCATAATCCAAAAGGGACTATTAGAGGGTGATGGAGAAAATGAAACCGGTGCTAATGTCGTTTCAACACCTTGGTTTTGTTGTTGCGCTATTCTCTCTATTGATGAGAATTTTGGCAATGGTAGAGGATGAGATGGCCTAGGAGGCGAGTCCTCTAAATTGTAAAGGTGTGGAGATGAGAGTGGAGTGGTGAATAATATGGCTCTAGGTACTAAGGGTGATGGTTTAGTGGAAATAGGAGTGTTTGGATTAGGAGGTATAGTGGTGTTTGGAAATGGTAGTTTTGTGGGAATAATCCTTTTAGGGATTGGTTTGATTGGTTGAGTTGGTGGAGGGGAAATCCTAGCGTTTGTGGATTTAACGGGAGATGATTCGGTTGAAGAAATTTCATGAACAACACGAGCAAGTTTCTTGGGTGGTCCTTTGGTGGATGAGTTAGCACTAGGAGCTTTCCTCATGATGAGATGATAAAAGGTTAGTGAGATAATGGCTTCTAGTTGCTAAGAATTAAGTTTTAGATGGTGACTTAGAAGTCCTAACAAGATGGTTTATAAAGGGAAGGATTTGGAAAGTGCATTCAAGGCTTAAACCACTAAGATCCTTTGAAATGTGATGATTTGCATGCACAAGAGTCAACTTTAGATTTGTACTGATCAAGAAGGTTAATTGAAGTAAGGTGGACTGTTCAGGCTAGCAAGGAGAGCTTGAAATGATTGTTTTAGCTAGGATTAGCTGACTGTCACACCCGGTTCCCACGGTTCCCTCCAATGAGAGCTTGAAATGATTGTTTTGAGCTTATCAAACTTAACAAGCACTATTCAAGAAGCTCAAAACATATTTACAATCAAGATTAGTAAATCGTTTGTATTAACAATGACGTGCAAGGTATGTGTCAAGAAAGAAAAGAGTAATTGATAGTGTTCAAGACGATAGAGTTGTGAGGTGCTAGTTCAAGAAAACCCTATACTTCATCTGGAAGGTGGAGTTGTTTGTTTGTGGAGATGAAGGAGTTGTGTTTAGAAGATTAAGTGTTGGATATAGAAGGGCTTGAAGCAAGTACGGTTTTGTGAGATGGTTTTAGCTAAGAGATGTTTACCTATGTGTTGGTATTTGAAGAGTAAGAAACACGTGTATATGCGTCCTTAAGAAAGTGAATTGTTTAGAAGGTTGTTTTGGTTTAGTGAAGGTAATGAACTAAGTATAGTCATTACGGATGGTGATTAGCATATAATGAACTTCATCCTTGAAGTCATGTAGCTCTTCTCGATCAAATCAAGATAATCGCTTGATGAGGCAAGTGGTTAACTAAAAGAAAATTTAATTTTACAACTTGTTTAATTAGTAATCCTAAGACAACGCAAAGTATTTCCATTGTAAACTTACTTTAGGAAAACATAGGAGTATAGATTTCTTAAGTGAGAGAATGAATATGAAACTATCACTAGCGGTGCTCAATTACGGCTAAACACGACCATTTTTACGGGTGATTCCACATACCCAACTTCTATCAAAGAAGCAATTCAACCGTTAGGTCATATTGAGTTTCTAGTGCAATAAGTTCTCCAGTATTCATTCTCAAGTTAGGAAAATTTATATTCCTACAATGGCATATCGAAGAGTAACAATGATTATAATTTGCTTCGTTTTTATTAATATTATGCCTGAAACAACTAAGGTGACAAAGGTGTCATGTTTAAATATAAAAATTTAAAGTTGTCCATATGGTGAACAAAAATAGTTGGATGAGCTAGTTCAACATGTGTTGTTGGAAAGCTCGAGTTTGGATTTTCGGATATGACCAATTATATTTGCGTTGCAAAATAATTTACTTGAGTATATCAGATGAAATAATCATGTTTCCAATCCTACTATGAAGCTTGAAAAGCGATCATGAAAAGGATAACGGGAGAGTACATCATCATGAAAAGGATAACGGGAGAGTACATTGATGAGTGTGTAAATACTCATCATTTTTGGTTAAATCTGAACTGCAAAACGTTTAAAAATGCTCAGAAATGCATCAAAATACTGAAAATATTCCAAAATTGCATTTTATATGTTTCAGATGCAAAATGTTTAAAAACAGATGAAAAATGAGCTAAGTTTGCATAATTGGCAGTTTCAGTCCCCCAAGTTTCAAAAGTTGTCAGAAATAGTCCCTGAGCACTTAATTTCAAAAGAAAAATCACCAAAGGTCCTTTTAAAATCATAAGTTGTCAAAATTAGTCCTTTGGTGAAAAATGTCAAAAGTTTTGAGAAATTACAAGTTTAGTCATTTGAGTTTCAAAACTGACAGATTTGGTCCTTGGAATATTAGAGATGTGCAAGTTTAGCCCTTGGATTTTTGGAAAGTGTCAATAATATTCCTTGGAAAACCTTTTCAGAAATTACATGCATGGTCCCTGGTTTTTCAGTTTTGGCAAGATTGGTCCCTAAACTATATATTTTATCCAAAACTAGTCCAAGCCCAAAATAAAACATCCCAAGCCCAACAAAACCACAACCCGGTCCAGTCCAAACCTTTTAACCCGTTACCCACCCTTTTAACCCGAATCCAACCCCGCCATATTTAAAATAATTAAACACTCACGGGTTTCCCTTCCCCCCTCATCATCACCTGCAACTCCAACTTTCCATCATCACCACCCTACTCCTACCCTCCAAACACCCCAAGCCAAGAAACATTTAATGTTTCTTCAACCTAACACTCAACCCCCAGCTGTTAAAACCTTTTCCCGCCAAAAATTGATCAAACGGCTAAAATCCACTCAAGTCATCCAATGGTCCCAATTACAAGTGGGATATGCTCAGAGTAGTGAGAGAAACAAGTTTGGGTATAAAAGAAGCAAGAAGGAGCAAGAGAAAGAGAGTCTTTAGTTTTTAAATTTTCATTAAATGTCATTTTTAATATAAAAGTTTTAGTTAAGTTAAAAATCTGTAATCTTTTGTTGTTATGTACTCACTTCAAGTTATTTTATCAATATAAACCATTTTCAAGTATCAATTCAAGTGGCATTTCCATTTCATATATTTGTGCTCCTGTTTGCAAATGTCGGTTTCCAACTCTTATGCATAAGCTCTTAGAAGCTTATTTTTAAACTCAATTAAGCTTATATAAGCTATTTATAGCTTTTTGTAAGCTTATACATCAGTTTCAAGCAGATTTGGTTATTGGTCAATAAAAGTCAACTGAATCATCATTGGGCAATGGAAATGGAATTGGTTGAAGCAGAGCTGGATTTGGGTTGAATTTAAGCTGTTTTATGGGTTAGAATAGGCTAGTGGTACTTGTGTTCTGTGTTTGTTTGATATCAAGCCATTATGGCTAAGGACCATTTGTAAGTTATTCTCAAGTTTCATTGCATAATTTGTCTTTGTAGTTATAAATAGTTAAAACTTGTTTAATTAGTTGTATCTAAGTTATCTAAACTCAGTTTGATCATTAATAGTAGCTAGTTAAGTGTTTATCTCAGTTTTGATTGCATATCAGTGTTTACAGTGGTGTTTGGATTTGCTACTTAAGTTGTGTTTAAGGTTTGTCCAAAAGTTGAGACTTGTTGGTTTAGATTTGTTTAGCTCATATTGACTCATATTTGTCTTAAAAACTGCACCTGCAACTTTAAAAGTCAACATCATATTAAATTGTCTTCATTTGTTAATCTGTTGGATTTAAAAAAAAATCAAAATCTTGTTTTGTGTTTAGAATCCTTAGAAATAGATTGCAGAAGTATCATTTCATCTATTAACACCATAATCTGTCCACAAATTGGATTCAAAGTTCAAATAAGTCAAAATATCAAGACTGCTTTAAAAAGTCAAAAGTGAAAAACTCATTTTGAGGTCAACTGAGAGGATTTTTCATGAGTTCATCTCTGGGGAAAATCAAGTGAAAATTGTAGTTTTAAAAAGGTCAACTGGTCTATTTTCTTATCACCATTTTAGTAGATTTTTGTAATTTTTTTATAAGCTCAAAATGAGCTTGTCCATTAGGTCAAAAGTGCCCTGTGACAGGGCATAGTCACAGTGCACTTTTCTCAGTTTTGTGCAGCCCTTGCACAGAGCTCAATTGAGCTTGTCCAAGTCTGATTTTTGGTTTACAAGCTCTTGGCCAGGTCTAGTGTAGATTCCCACATCTGGTTTTTAATTTCTAGCTTATTTGGTAGCTTGTTCTTAGGCTCCAAGTGAGCACTTCAAACCTGTTTTTAGCTCATAAGCTCAAATAAGCAAATCTGAGTAGCTTGTGTTTTAGAGGTGTAGAGTAGTTGTAACTTGTTGCATTTTTGTACTTTTAGCATATTATAGCCTCTGTTTCAGTTTGGTAGCTTATTGTGTCCATTTGCTTAAAATAAGTGCTTATTTATAAGCACTTGTCATAGCATTTGCATTTTCTTACACATAACCACTGTTTTATATTTTCTTAGATTCACAATATTATTTTAGACTTATCTTGAATTTTTCATATTTTTCCAGTACTGTTTGGTAGGTATTTTTCTCCATTTAAATCTATTTTTAGCACTTTTTAAATAGCTTTTAATCCAATTAATTCAGAAAAGTTTCAAAAAAATAATTTTTCATTTTTCTTAAGTTAAGATAAATATAAAAAGTTAAAAAAATATTTTTTTCAGATTTTTCTTAGTTAAATTTGTATTTTTAAGCAATTTAAGTAGTTTTAAATAGTTTTTAATTCCTAGAAAATACAAAAATAATCAGAAAAATACAAAAATAGTTTTTAAAATTCTCTTTTGTAATTTTAGATTTTTCCAAGTCATAGTCTCATTTTTCTAGCTTTATTTCCTATTTTCTTGTATTTTAGGTTATTATAAAATAGTTAAAAATAGTTTTTAATAAATAATAATTAATCAAATAGTTATAAAAATAATTTTATTTTTCTAAAAATTTTCTTTTATCATTAGGTTTGTAAAAATATCATTTTCATATTTTTAGGCTTAATATTGTTTCAGTTTCATATTTTCATTTGTACGTCGCGTAGTTTTTAATTTAAGTCTTATAAAAGAAAAATCAAAAACATCAGTTTGCAAATAGTGATAGCGTTTATTTAATATTTTTTATCTTTTTAATTTTCTTTAATTTGCATTTAAGCCCTTGTAGTTTATGTACTTTTTCTTTAGTTATAATCTATCAAATCCTCTTTTCCGTTCAAATCTCTCGATCGCTATTCGTTTGGTGATTCTTCGCATAGCTCGCTGGGACATAACGACCCGGGGAAACACTATACTCTCCAGATCTTCATTGCATTTGTGTCTAAGCTGTTTTAAGTTTGTTACGGTCGGCCATTCACAAGTGGTCGGTTTGAGATCTCTTAGAGTTAACTCTAGTGTATGCGCACTCGCTCTTCTAGATCTGTGAGCCCATTTCGTGAGCTTGTCAAGATTCCAAGAAGGCGTGTCCGTAGACTTTCTGCTCCATCAGTCGGATCTGAGATCCGGACTGCTCACACTACTTCCACTATCATGGCGGAAGAACGTCCTATGTGTGAGCTTCTCCAGGCACCCATCGACGGGTATGGAGACGCTATTGTTATCCCAGCCATTGTGGCTGAAAATTTTGAACTCAAAACCGGGTTACTGAATCTTGTAACCTCAAGTCAATTCTATGGTTTTGAGCGGGATGATCCTCATGCTCATATTCGATGGTTTAACAAGATTACATCTACCATCAAATACAAGAATGTCCCTACAGATGCTGTTAAGCTTCTTCTGTTCCCATTTTCTCTTGAGGGGCAAGCCCGGATTTGGCTTGAAAAACAACCCCCTAAATCAATTGAGACATGGGAAGACCTGGTGAAGAAATTTGTGAATGAGTTCTATCCACCTTCCAAAACCACGAGTCTTAAAAATGAAATCATCAAGTTCACTCAAAAGTTTGATGAATCCTTCAGTGAATCGTGGGATCGTTTTAAGGAATTGCTCCGCAAATGTCCTCACCACGGTTTCTCCGAGTTGATGCAACTCGATACTTTCTATAATGGAGTGAGTCAATCTGATCAAGATTCTCTCAATTCCTCCGCTGGAGGAAATTTCTTAAGCAAAACTGTCAAAGAAGCTTTAGCGATCATTGAAAACAAGTCTAAAGTCCGCACTGCACGAAGCAAGCCGGTTGTTTCCCAAGTCAGTGTTGGCCCTTCTACTTCATCGCCCGTGAGTCAATCTAGCACCAATGCTAAGATTGACAAACTCACGGAAGCTATTCAAGCTTTGGTTCTCTCCAACCAAAAGAAAGTCTCTTTTCCACAAACTTCACCTCCTGCTGAAGTTAAGAAAGTGGAAGTCTGTGTTACTTGCGGTGGCCCCCATGCCTACTACAACTGTATGGCCACCGATGGTAACCCTTTTGAAGCAAATGCTGTGGGCGGGATTTCTAATCCAGGAGGCAACCAATACCGTGCTCCTATCGACCCGAACCACCGTCCTAACCACTACCCTGGACCACCCGGTTTCAACCAAAACCGTAATCAAAATCAGAATAGAATGAACCAAGGTTTTCAAAACCAAGGTAATTTTAGTCCATACAACGGTTTTCAAAATCAAAATCAAAATTTCCAACACCAAGGAAATTTCAATAGAAACCCAGGTCAGGGAAATTACAACCCAGGGTATTTTCATGGAAATAATCAAGGGAATTTTCAAAATCAAGGCCCTAATCCTAACAATAGAGGCCAGAATTTTCCTGTGCAAAATCAAGCCATTGTTCCAGCTGGACCATCATCTGATGAGTTGTTGAAACAATTCATGAAATCCCAAGAGGAAATGAATCGGTTGTTGGTTAGCCAGATTTCTGACATTAAGAAGTCTTTAAATGATCGACCCTCGGGCTCAGGTACTCTACCTAGCAACACGATCGCTAATCCGAGGGGCGATGCAAAGGCGATCACAACCAGAAGTGGTACTTCGTATGATGGACCCGCTATTCCTACTACCTCTTCTTCTTCTCTCCTGAAGGTAGTGGAAAGCGAACCTGAGGCGACAAAGGACAAGGAACTTCCTACTAATACGGAAGTACCAGCAATGTCCATCCTCGGTGGTCCCGAACCCAAAACCAAACACTGGAGTTGTTTTGAACCTCCAGTTGGTAACCCCAAATCCAAAACTTCTATTCCTTACCCCTCACGTTTAAATGAGCAAAAGCTCCGCGAGAAAGCCAGTCATCAAATGGAGAAATTCTTTCAAATATTCCAAGAACTTCATTTTGACATAAGTTTTGCGGATGCTATCATGTTGATGCCCAAGTTTGCATCGACTCTCAAACACATGTTGAGCAATAAGGAAAAGCTGTTTGAAATGGCCAAAACTCCTTTGAACGAGAACTGCTCAGCAGTTCTATTAAAGAAGCTTCCCGAAAAGCTAGGAGATCCCGTAAAATTTCTTCTTCCTTGTGTTTTTCCTGGGATGATTGAATGCTTTGCCCTTGCCGATCTTGGTGCAAGCATCAATCTGATGCCTTATTCAGTGTGGAAGAAACTTTCTCTTCCAGAACTTATTCCTACCTGCATGACTCTTGAGCTTGCAGATCGTTCTATATCGCGTCCTCTTGGCATCGCCGAGGATGTATTCGTGAAAGTAGGAAAGTTCCATTTTCCAGCTGACTTTGTGGTTGTTGATTTCGATGCCGATCCTCGGGTTCCCCTCATTGTTGGACGAGGATTCCTGAGAACGGGCCGTGCTCTTATTGATGTATTTGAGCAAGAAATCACGTTACGTGTGGGTAATGAAGCTGTTACCTTTAACCTTGATCAAACTTCAAGGTACTCCTCAAATTATGATACTGAATCAGTTAATCGAGTCGATTTAATTGATATTGCTTCAGAGGAGTACTCTCAAGAGTTTCTTGGTTATCTTCATAATTCTGTGAGTGGAGGTTCCACCACATCTTCTCAACCTATCATTGCCGACTCTTCCCCCTCTCTCACTCCGTTTGAGGGAGGTGACTTCCTTCTGGAAGAGATCGATGAATTTCTTGCTACTGATGAATCAATTCCTCCTGGAATTGATGGTGTTTATGATTCGGAGGAGATATCCTGTACCTTGAGCAATTGCTAAATGAAGATCCAATACCTTCACTCCCTCCGAAAGAAATCACAATTGAGGAAATCAAATCAGTACAAACATCTACTGAAGAATTTCCCGAGGTTGAACTTAAGGACCTACCTCCTCATCTCGAGTATGCATTCTTGGAGGGTGATGATAAATTACCCGTCATAATTGCTAAAGACTTAACCGAGGAGGAGAAAACTGCTCTCATAAAGGTCTTGAAGTCACACAAGCAAGCAATTGCTTGGAAACTCTCCGACATTAAGGGTATCAACCCTGAATTTTGTACTCACAAAATCTTAATGGAGGATGACTTCAAACTAGCAGTCCAACATCAGAGAAGGGTGAATCCTAAGATTCATGAGGTTATCAAACAAGAGGTTCTCAAACTTCTTGATGCCGGTTTAATTTACCCGATCTCTGATAGTCCTTGGGTTAGCCCAATTCATTGCGTTCCAAAAAAGGGTGGCATAACTGTTGTCACAAATGAAGAAAACGAGTTAATTCCAACTCGATTAGTTACGGGATGGCGTGTGTGCATTGACTATCGCAAGTTAAACGAAGCCACCCGTAAAGACCATTTTCCTCTACCCTTCATGGACCAGATGCTTGAGAGATTAGCAGAGAACGAATACTATTGTTTCCTTGATGGTTTCTCGGGTTACTTTCAGATCCCCATTGATCCGCTGGATCAAGAAAATACCACATTCACCTGCCCATACGGAACTTTTGCCTACAGACGTATGCCTTTTGGCCTATGTAACGCTTCTGGCACGTTCCAACGATGTATGATGGCAATTTTCCACGACATGATCGGGGAAACAATGGAGGTGTTTATGGATGACTTCTCGGTCATTGGGGACTCATTTCAAACATGTCTCTCCCATTTAGATAAAATGCTAAGACGGTGTGAAGACACCAATCTCTGTCTAAATTGGGAAAAGAGCCACTTTATGGTCAAAGAAGGCATAGTCCTTGGCCATAAGATTTCTAAAAACGGGATTGAGGTAGATAGAGCAAAAGTTGATGTTATTGCTAAATTACCTCACCCTACTACCGTCAAAGGTATTAGGAGTTTTCTAGGTCATGCCGGGTTCTATCGCAGATTCATACAAGATTTTTCTAAAATCGCTCGGCCTATGACCCATCTTCTTGAAAAAGATGCTCCTTTTATCTTCTCTCCTAAGTGCATCGAAGCTTTTGAAACACTAAAGAAAAAGCTTACGGAAGCACCCATTCTAGTTGCCCCCGACTGGGATTTACCCTTTGAGCTCATGTGCGATGCAAGTGATTTTGCTATCGGTGCAGTCTTAGGGCAACGAAAAACTAAGCATTTTCAGCCGATCCACTACGCAAGTAAAACTATGACTGAAGCTCAAACCCATTACACCACTACAGAAAAAGAATTATTAGCTGTGGTGTATGCGTTTGAGAAATTTCGGCCATACCTTATCTTGACCAAATGCGTGGTGTATACGGATCACTCGGCTCTCAAATATCTCTTTGCAAAACAAGATGCAAAGCCGAGATTGCTCCGTTGGGTTCTCCTCCTACAAGAATTTGATATCATTATACGTGATAAAAAAGGAGCTGAGAACCTGGCTGCTGATCATCTGTCCCATCTAGAAAACCCTCACCAGGATGTGTTCGAGAAAAAGGAAATAAACGAAACATTTCATCTCGAAACACTCAATGTGGTTTCTTTTCGTGGAGACTCTTCTACCCCATGGTTTGCTGACTTTGCAAATTACCATGCGGGTAACTTTGTGGTGAAAGGGGTGTCGTCCCAACAGAAAAACAAATTCTTTAAAGATGTGAAACATTATTTCTGGGACGACCCCTACTTGTTCAAAATTTGTGCGGATCAAGTCATCCGGCGATGTGTGTATGGTCAGGAAGCCAATGACATTCTCAAGGCTTGCCATTCTGGACCTACTGGGGGACATCATAGCCCCAACTACACCGCCAAGAAGGTGTTTGATTCCGGATTCTATTGGCCCACGATTTACAAGGATGCCCATGAATTTGTCAAAACCTGTGACGCTTGTCAACGTCACGGGAATATCTCACAAAGAAACGAAATGCCGCAAAACGCCATTCAAGTGTGTGAGATTTTTGACATCTGGGGCATTGACTTTATGGGGCCATTTCCTTCTTCTCGCGGTAACAAATACATACTCGTGGCCGTTGACTACTTGTCAAAATGGGTTGAAGCTAAGGCTTTACCCACCAACGATGCCCGAGTTGTTGTGAAATTCTTAAAATCTCTTTTTGCTAGGTTTGGAACTCCACGAGCCATAATCAGTGATCGTGGTACGCATTTTTGCAATGACCAATTTGATAGAGTCATGCAAAAGTACGGTGTAACTCACCGTCTCTCTACTGCGTACCACCCCCAAACAAGTGGGCAAGTGGAAGTTTCCAACCGAGGGATTAAAAGAATTCTGGAGAGGACGGTTGGCGAAAACCGTGCCTCTTGGTCGGATAAGCTAGATGACGCACTTTGGGCCTTCCGTACAGCTTATAAAACACCCATCGGGTGCACTCCATACAAGCTTGTATACGGGAAGGCATGTCATCTGCCGGTTGAGCTTGAGCACAAGGCATACTGGGCCTTGAAGCATGCCAACTTTGATATTCAGACAGCTGGTGATCACCGGAAAGTTCAAATGAATGAATTAAATGAACTCCGTGATCAAGCATACGAGAACTCTTTGATCTACAAACAAAAGACAAAGAAGATTCATGACTCAAAAATCAAGAACCGCGTTTTCAACGTCGGTGATCGAGTCCTTCTTTTCAATTCAAGATTGAAGATTTTCTCGGGAAAATTAAAATCCCGCTGGTCTGGACCATTTACCATTGCTAAAGTATTTCCATATGGAACCATTGAGTTATCTCAACCCGATGGTCCAAACTTTAAAGTGAATGGTCATCGGTTGAAGCATTATTTTGGAGAGGACATCCCTCATGTGGTTGTCCCGGACTTACAAACTTTCCCCATGAACCAATGAATACGGGGATCGAGTCAAGCTAGCGACTCGGTAATCAAAAACAGTAGCATGCCATATGGGTTTTCACCCATATTTCTAACGTCTTTCTATTTTCTACCACCCTAGTGTGGGGGAGTTGCCCCACATGTTGTGTATATAAGTTTCTCAAAAAAAAAAAATCTTTCAAAATAATGGCCGTAGTATTTCCCTTTTACGTTCTATGTTTCGGCATAACCGCCGGTACTTTGAATATTGAGGGCAATATTCATTTCTAGTGTGGGGGGGGAATTCTCACGAATTTTATCATGTAATTATACCGCCTAATTCCCCCATTTTTGGCCAAAATTTTTTTTTTGAGTAAGTGTTTTGCACTTACTCAGCTTATGGTTATCAGTCCGCCATGTCTAAAAAACAAAAGGATTGGCTAATCCAGGAGCAAACGGCTCTTGGTAAAGATATCTCAAATCCGTTGACGGCTTGCAATTTGCCCAAAATTGTATGGTATTCAGCTCACCATATCTTTAATTAGTGAAGAGTTGGCTAGCCCGCAAGTTTATGGCTTGTGGTAAAGGCAGTGGAAAAACCATAATTGGTAATCAGCTCACCAAAGATAATATTGATAATTTATCTAAGAGTTGGCTAGTCCGGAAGAAAACGGCTTCTGGTAAAGACAAATCAAATCCGTTGGAAGCTGGTGGTTTGCTCAAAATCACATGGTTATCGGTGTACCATGGTTCTTACTTGAACTAAAACATTTGGCTACTAAAGAAGTAATGGCTTTTGGTAAAGAGATTCAAATCCATTAAGTTTTTCTCAAAAGATTGCTAGGGACTAGCAATAGTTTAGTGTGGGGGATTGATGAGTGTGTAAATACTCATCATTTTTGGTTAAATCTGAACTGCAAAACGTTTAAAAATGCTCAGAAATGTATCAAAATACTGAAAATATTCCAAAATTGCATTTTATATGTTTCAGATGCAAAATGTTTAAAAACAGATGAAAAATGAGCTAAGTTTGCATAATAGGCAGTTTCAGTCCCCCAAGTTTCAAAAGTTGTCAGAAATAGTCCCTGAGCACTTAATTTCAAAAGAAAAATCACCAAAGGTCCTTTTAAAATCATAAGTTGTCAAAATTAGTCCTTTGGTGAAAAATATCAAAAGTTTTGAGAAATTACAAGTTTAGTCATTTGAGTTTCAAAACTGACAAATTTGGTCCTTGGAATATTAGAGATGTGCAAGTTTAGCCCTTGGATTTTTGGAAAGTGTCAATAATATTCCTTGGAAAACCTTTTCAGAAATTACATGCATGGTCCCTGGTTTTTCAGTTTTGGCAAGATTGGTCCCTAAACTATATATTTTGTCCAAAACTAGTCCAAGCCCAAAATAAAACATCCCAAGCCCAACAAAACCACAACCCGGTCCAGTCCAAACCTTTTAACCCGTTACCCACCCTTTTAACCCGAATCCAACCCCGCCATATTTAAAATAATTAAACACTCACGGGTTTCCCTTCCCCCCTCATCATCACCTGCAACTCCAACTTTCCATCATCACCACCCTACTCCTACCCTCCAAACACCCCAAGCCAAGAAACATTTAATGTTTCTTCAACCTAACACTCAACCCCCAACTGTTAAAACCTTTTCCCGCCAAAAATTGATCAAACGGCTAAAATCCACTCAAGTCATCCAATGGTCCCAATTACAAGTGGGATATGCTCAGAGTAGTGAGAGAAACAAGTTTGGGTATAAAAGAAGCAAGAAGGAGCAAGAGAAAGAGAGTCTTTAGTTTTTAAATTTTCATTAAATGTCATTTTTAATATAAAAGTTTTAGTTAAGTTAAAAATCTGTAATCTTTTGTTGTTATGTACTCACTTCAAGTTATTTTATCAATATAAACCATTTTTAAGTATCAATTCAAGTGGCATTTCCATTTCATATATTTGTGCTCACTGTTGCAAATGTCAGTTTCCAACTCTTATGCATAAGCTCTTAGAAGCTTATTTTTAAACTCAATTAAGCTTATATAAGCTATTTATAGCTTTTTGTAAGCTTATACATCAGTTTCAAGCAGATTTGGTTATTGGTCAATGAAAGTCAATTGAATCATCATTGGGCAATGGAAATGGAATTGGTTGAAGCAGAGCTGGATTTGGGTTGAATTTAAGCTGTTTTATGGGTTAGAATAGGCTAGTGGTACTTGTGTTCTGTGTTTGTTTGATATCAAGCCATTATGGCTAAGGACCATTTGTAAGTTATTCTCAAGTTTCATTGCATAATCTGTCTTTGTAGTTATAAATAGTTAAAACTTGTTTAATTAGTTGTATCTAAGTTATCTAAACTCAGTTTGATCATTAATAGTGGCTAGTTAAGTGTTTATCTCAGTTTTGATTGCACATCAGTGTTTACAGTGGTGTTTGGATTTGCTATTAAGCTGTGTTTAAGGTTTGTCCAAAAGTTGAGACTTGTTGGTTTAGATTTGTTTAGCTCATATTGACTCATATCTGTCTTAAAAACTGCACCTGCAACTTTAAAAGTCAACATCATATTAAACTGTCTTCATTTGTTAATCTGTTGGATTTAAAAAAAATCAAAATCTTGTTTTGTGTTTAGAATCCTTAGAAATAGATTGCAGAAGTATCATTTCATCTATTAACACCATAATCTGTCCACAAATTGGATTCAAAGTTCAAATAAGTCAAAATATCAAGACTGCTTTAAAAAGTCAAAAGTGAAAAAGTCATTTTGAGGTCAACTGAGAGGATTTTTCATGAGTTCATCTCTGGGGAAAATCAAGTGAAAATTGTAGTTTTAAAAAGGTCAACTGGTCTATTTTCTTATCACCATTTTAGTATATTTTTGTAAATTTTTTATAAGCTCAAAATGAGCTTGTCCATTAGGTCAAAAGTGCCCTGTGACAGGGCATAGTCACAGTGCACTTTTCTCAGTTTTGTGCAGCCCTTGCACAGAGCTCAATTGAGCTTGTCCAAGTCTGATTTTTGGTTTACAAGCTCTTGGCCAGGTCTAGTGTAGATTCCCACATCTGGTTTTTAATTTCTAGCTTATTTGGTAGCTTGTTCTTAGGCTCCAAGTGAGCACTTCAAACCTGTTTTTAGCTCATAAGCTCAAATAAGCAAATCTGAGTAGCTTGTGTTTTAGAGGTGTAGAGTAGTTGTAACTTGTTGCATTTTTGTACTTTTAGCATATTATAGCCTCTGTTTCAGTTTGGTAGCTTATTGTGTCCATTTGCTTAAAATAAGTGCTTATTTATAAGCACTTGTCATAGCAGTTGCATTTTCTTACACATAACCCACTGTTTTTATATTTTTCTTAGATTCACAATATTATTTTAGACTTATCTTGAATTTTTCATATTTTTCCAGTACTGTTTGGTATTTTTCTTCATTTAAATCTATTTTTAGCATTTTTTAAATAGCTTTTAATCCAATTAATTCAGAAAAGTTTCAAAAAAATAATTTTTCATTTTTCTTAAGTTAAGATAAATATAAAAAGTTAAAAAAATATTTTTTCAGATTTTTCTGAGTTAAATTTGTATTTTTAAGCAATTTAAGTAGTTTTAAATAGTTTTTAATTCCTAGAAAATACAAAAATAATCAGAAAAATACAAAAATAGTTTTGAAAATTCTCTTTTGTAATTTTAGATTTTTCCAAGTCATAGTTTCATTTTTCTAGCTTTATTTCCTATTTTCTTGTATTTTAGGTTATTATAAAATAGTTAAAAATAGTTTTTAATAAATAATAATTAATAAAATAGTTATAAAAATAATTTTATTTTTCTAAAAATTTTCTTTTATCATTAGGTTTGTAAAAATATCATTTTCATATTTTTAGGCTTTATATTGTTTCAGTTTCATATTTTCATTTGTACGTCGCGTAGTTTTTAATTTAAGTCTTATAAAAGAAAAATAAAAAACATCAGTTTGCAAATAGTGATAGCGTTTATTTAATATTTTTTATCTTTTTAATTTTCTTTAATTTGCATTTAAGCCCTTGTAGTTTATGTACTTTTTCTTTAGTTATAATCTATCAAATCCTCTTTTCCGTTCAAATCTCTCGATCGCTATTCGTTTGGTGATTCTTCGCATAGCTCGCTGGGACATAACGACCCGGGGAAACACTATACTCTCTAGATCTTCATTGCATTTGTGTCTAAGCTGTTTTAAGTTTGTTACGGTCGGCCATTCACAAGTGGTCGGTTTGAGTGATTAAACTTGACGGTTTGGCACGAACCATACATCATCAAGAAAAGTATAGGTTATGATCCGATGTACATTCTTGTTGTTTTTAGAAAACGATACAAGAAAATATGAAATCAAGAAATCATATAAGCACATAAAATATTTATGTTGCACACATGACAAACTCAACAAGAATCCATTTAGTATATTACATGTTTTAAACATTTTTCAAGTTATATGACTTATCTAAGGGTGTGTTTGTTTGATTAAGATGTTTCGCATCTGAATCTGACTACCACATCTTACTAGTAAGAGGTGGCTATAATGTCTGAATCTGAATGAAAAAGTGTTGTTTGTTTTTTTATAATTGTCTGAATGGTTTTAATTTCCCTTTTTTAAGTATATATTAAACTATTGCAAATACGATTAATAAGTAGATAGTATAAACTTGAAACAAAACATTTTTATCATAGATTTAACACAATTATAAATCATTAAATAAATTATCTTAATACATATCCAAAATTTAACATAATAAAAACTATTACATAAATCGTCTTAAAATAAAACATAAGCTTAACGCTATGAAACAACAATTAAGTAACTTAACTAATATCAAATAATTTAAAACCTAACTTTGCATAATTTGAAGATGAATGGGTTGAAGGTTTTGAAGATTAATTAGTTGAAGGGGTGTTAATAAGATGTAGTAAGATCTTTTCGCCGCCTCTTACCGAGTTAGACATATTAGCTCTTATTATTTCTGACTGGTGATGGAAAAACAAACAAGTAAAACGTCTGCCCACCTCTTACTAGTAAGAGTAAGAGGGCTAGTAAGACTTTTTTCTAAAAAATAAACACACCCTAAGTATTTAAACTAACATTTTCGACACACATAGATATTATCCCAAACACTCCTTCAAATAGCACATTGATTAGTAAAATATTACTAAATCGACAAACAAGAGAATGAATAGCAAGGTGAGGAAACCACATATTTTTTTCAAACAAACAAGCACAAAAACTATTTGAGATAAGCAAATAATCAAGTAATGCAAGGTAAGACAATTAATCATTTAGCATAGCATATGAAAGTTCTTTTCATCGCTTTGTGTTAAATATAAACATGTATACCAAGCTTGATTAGTTTCTTTTATAGTTATAAATATGATCAAAACCTTAATTTCAAAAGAAGACACACTGTTATTCAAAGACGAAAACATCCGTCTCCAATTAGATCAAAAGTTTGTGCAAAAGTTATGACCGAAAAATGACTTTCTATTATAAATCAATGATTTTGTAAATTTTTGTTTTGAATCAGTTTATGAAATCATTTTTATATGAAAGTAGAATCAAATACCTTTAAAACGATAGGTGGCACGACTTCTACGGACTTACGGTTAATTAGTTATGAATTTTTGAAATTTAACCAAAAAGCTGTCCTCTGTTGCACGGATCCGACGGATCTCTTTCAAAAGGGATCCATGGATCTGACACAGATTTAGAAAAATACATATTTTGACGAAAAGGTTTAACCTTTGTAGACTTTTTAGTGAGGTTATATTACCCATTCCAATCTTTATTCAAGCTTGAATTAACATATATCAAACACAAAACTTCAAAGGAAAAAAAATCACTAAAACACTTTTCATATTATGCTTATTATAAGATAGAAGCATATATCACCATTTTATCCACAAGCAATTTAGCACGTCTTTGATCAATAATTGTAACTAAGAGAACATACCTTTGCTATATTCCTTTTTTATGGTTTTAGAAACCATAGACGCGAAATACTTCATGATCTTCTAAGATACCCAAATCCTAGTATGAAGAATTCTTAAAGGAAATGCTAGAATGATCTATTCACTATCCAACATTTAAAATATGATGATTTCTAAAAACATGACTTTTTATTTTAATAAATTTCTTCTTTGTAGTTTTCAAACATACACGGATCGTATCAAGTTTTCAAAGTACAATATACTTAAAAAAACTTGATAACGAAGCTCTGATACCAATTGTGAAAAACTAGAAGGGGGGTTGAATAGTTTTACCGATTAAAACTTTGTTTTAAAATATTTAGATCGACTTATGTCAATCTATTTGATGTGTATGTTGGATGTTGATAGATAAGTATGTAAATAAGTAATGCAAAGGTAAAGAGTAAGAAACACAGAACCACGACACGAGTGTTTATAGTGGTTTGGCTACAAGGACACCTTCCTTGCCCTACTCCACTCCCCGAGTCACCTACTAGAGAGTTCGTAAGCACTACACAACACAAACTCCTTGTGGCGGAGAAGCCTTCATAATGTCGCCTATTCTTTTTCCGGTACAAGGCTAGCCACCGGGTTCTTCCACGAGGTAGAACCAAACCTATCACAACATCGCCTACACTTTATTCGGTACAAGGCTAGATACCGAGTTCTATTACAAAGGAGAAACTACTACCCAACACTATACAATACCTATCCGAAAGGACACACCCTCCTTATTACAACATCAAAGGATCTTCACTATCCTTTTACCCAAACTAATATATCTTGTACTTTGATGCACCATATCGAATGTACACCCTTGGCACCATTCACTAATGCCTTTGACACGACCCTTCGGCACCTTTCACTAATGCCTTTGACTCTAACCTTCGGCACTCTTCACTAATGCATTTGACATCAAACTTCGGCACCTTTCACTAATGCCTTCTACACGAGCCTTCGACACCATTCACTAATGTCTTCGACTCGGACCTTGGGCACCTTTCACTAATGCCATCAACACAACACTTCTAAGGAGGAAGAAAGAACTTATCAACAAGAGAACTTCAGTAGTCTTGATGATGACGAAGCTTGGAAACTCATGGACTTGAGTTTGCTCGACTTCAAGAGGTGGTGATCTCTCTTTTAAGAGGAACCTAGAGAATCACACAAACACAAAACTAAATAGAAAGATCCTTTGGATCTGAGGTTAGAGAGTTTACAACACTAAGAGAGAATGTGTGTGAAAGGGGTTAGTTACAATGAAGAAATGGTTCACTAGTTATAGAGAAAACTTTGCTACTGTTGCACGGACCCCACGGATCCCTTGCTTGAGGGATCCGTCCAGTGTAAACTGGGGGAACCATGGGACGCTCATCTTTATCCATGGGTTATGGGTCATGGGTCATGAATCATGGGTCATGGGTTCTAAACTTTGAACCATGGGTATCCAAATAGATACAATGTATCTAGAAGATGCAATGCATCTAGTCAATGGGTCATGGGTTAGCTCCATGGGTCATGGATAATACCTATTATGACTTATGCATGATGTCATGCAATGGTTCATGGGTTATGGATTATGCTTCATGGGTATGGGTTATGGACTTTGGGTTTTTACCCAACTACATTCGATGTATTTAGTCAATGGGTCAAATACTTATACTTCTACCCATTCTATTACCCATTATAATACATACTAAGTATGTATATATCTACCCATTAAGTAAACACTAGTTGTTGTACATATGCATTATTGTACCATGAAAACACTATTGCTTGTTTTAGTGTTTTGTGTGAAAACGTAAGTGTGTTAGTTAACTATTGGCTCAAACCATTTACGTATTTTATTTGTTTCGTTAAAATGATTTTACGTTTGTTATCGACAAAACATTAGAAGATCGTAAAATATAAATAAATGTTTTTACGGCTTATTTGTATTAATAGAAACAAATTTGTAGAAAATTCTTAGGTTAACCTATAATTCAAATTTCAAAATTAATTAGTTACCGAATAATAATGTGTGATTGCTACAAAACTATCAGATTTGTTTTCAAATTTTGATAAACTATATCAATATTTTCAAAGTTTCTTATATTATCATCATTTTTGTTTCAAGTTATGATATACTTTATAAATTTATTCTAATTTCCAATATTATCAACATATAATTATCATCTACAACTAAAAAATAAAAAATTATAAGTTGATGGCAAATCAAAGTTTTTCAAATTCATCGTAACAATAGCAAAAAACTTAATTCCTAATATCACATCCTTAAAACACAATCTCAAAAAACCTAATTTGAAAACACAAAATTAATGCCCCAAAAAATAAATAACACACATGTTTGCAAATTGAAACTTGGTAATTAGTGATATATATTCGTTTTTTGGTTTATGATAATGGAAAGACATAGTGATTGATTTATGTGACAACTGGCAAATTTAGGGAGTCTATTTTAGGTAACCGCAATACGTTAAACTAAACCGAGTTTTGCCTTTATCACTACTTTTATAAATCATGACATGATTTTATATCGTCTATTAGTTTATATGGTTTATTTCATTATTAAATGAGTTATCGTAAGAGTTTTAACTCTATTTGGTAGGCATTATTCGATTCGGCACTAGAAAAGCCTAAAACGAGAATTATTGTAACTTTTAGACCGCAACTCGAAAATTGACAAATAAATAGTCAAAACTCGTGGAAAAACGTAAATAACGATGTTAGAAAGTTGAATGAACGTTGTGGGACACTCGTGGGACAATATATGAGCTCGGGAATGCGTAAACGGGATAGTTTACAAAAAATGGCGACCACGGCCCCTCCTTTTTCCTTAGGCCGGCCACCCCCTCCTCCCCTCTCTTTTATTTTTAAGTCCCTAGCTCCCACCTATAAATACCCTCTCATATCCTCACTTCCACTCTTCATTTCTCTCTCTAAAACACACACACAAGCACTTTCTCTCTCCCCTTTCTCTCTCTAAAAACCCTAGCCACCACCACCATAACCGGCCGCCACTTTCCGGCGAGATTCCGGCCAAAATGCGGCGCGTCACCCCTCACCTCCACCACCAAATCAAATATCTCTTCATCCTCTTTCCAACCATATATAACACGCTCCATTTGGACCTCCATAACACCTTCAAATCTTTGAATCAAGATTCGTACTTTTAGGGTTTCAAGTGGGTTTTGCAATTGGTGCTTGAATAAGGTAAATGGAACAAGATTAGAGCTTGTTTGGGCAATAATAAGCCACGAATTGCAATCTAGGGTTTCGACCCTATGATGAAATTTGGGGCTTTTGGGTGGAACATGAAATTAAGTCTAATTAGTGTCTAAATAAACAAGTAATTAGTGTTTGGTAAGTGTGTGGTGTATCAATTTGATGGGTTTATGCATTTTAGGTCTAGCTTCATCTTTTTGGTTAGAATAGATGATGGGTTTTGTGTTTGGTTAGTGATTTGAGCTGGAATGATTGGATTTGGATGTTGTGGAATGGATTTGGGTGATGTTTGATTGGTTTGGAAGGGTGTACGAGCCACATAGGGCACGTATGTGGTCCTTGGCTTGCGTACGTGACCCACTTGGGCCACAGGTCTGGGTCGGGTCGATTTGGTAGCTTGTTGGTTAATGTAGTTGAGGTTTGGATGAGACGCGTGGAGCCGAAAACCTTCTAGAGCTTGTTTGGTTCACGTGGTGTTAACCATGACCGTGTCATGACCATTAGGGTCATAACATTGGTTTCGGGTATATTTGGTTGATTAATTGGTTAGCAAGATTGTTTTGAGTTGGTTTGGGATTGAATTGCGCTATTATGACTTTTAAATTTGGACTTGATAAATATATTGTTGACTTGGAGCTACGTCGGCGTTACTTTGACTTTTTAGTCAATAGTTGACTCCGACAAAGCCGTAACATGGACTTTAGTATAATTTAGACTATTGATTGACTAAAAGCCGAGAAGTTATGACTCGTGCTTGTGGACTCGAAACGAATAACGATATGAGATTAATATTGGAATTTGACGAAATATATATATATATATACATGAAAGTGCTAATAAACTATGAAATATAATTAATAAATGGGCTTTTGTACCAAAAATGTCAATAACAAGTTTTATCTTGTTATTTACTATTTTTAAATAGAAACTAACGACTAAATTGGAAATGTTTTGTAATAAATAAGTAATTAATGTTTCGAGTACACGTTTATCAATAAATGTCAATTATGAGCATTTAATACTAGTTTTTCAGGTATTCATTTACTTACGTTATGTGCATGGGTTACGGATAACCTAGCATTAATAGTGTTGATCCACGTGGGTAGCGGACTTATTAGGTTGACGAATCTAATAAGAGCCCGCTAGGTACATTGGGTAACCCTATTAATGGGTGACTTATCCTTATGACTCGTTAGGATGCGATCGGTTTATGGAATAATAAGCGATACGAATGAATAATTGAGTTTATCGAGTTGACGAATTTGATAAGGTCTACTGTTTATTCCGAAACTTATTGGACTATGGAGCTTATCGCTTAGACGTCTCATTGTGTCGCATTGGGTCACATATTGTGTTGAATGGAGTTGCATATTGTGTTGCGAAGCATAACATGTTGGTTGTTGAGTGCATTCATAGCATCATATTGAGTCGATACACCCACATGAGGTATACCAAACACTAGGATTAAATGGTGAAACGAGACGTTTTTGGAAATAAAGAAATGGAATATATTGGGGTAGATAACGTTGATTTTGAGGAATATATATATTAAAGTTGGTCTACATTAATAGGTTGTGCCGAGTCGATAGTTGCTGTATCGTGATTTCCGTTATCTTCTTCTAGTGTTTATTTGTACGTTGATTGCTTGAGGTGAGTTTCATAGCCCCACTTTTATCTACGTTTTGAACTATATTGGGGTGAGAATCATGCTACTGTTTTTGGACCGTTAAAACTATTTGGATTTGCTTATATGCTTGACTGTTTAGATAGATGTGTGGTAGTTGTTGCCTTAGTCTAGGTTCAACCGTGCCTAACTAAGAATAGACTTCTACCTCGACCTAGTCTGGGGTTCGCAATTGTTCTAGATTTTTCCACAACAGTGCCGGACTAGAGTCGCGGGGCCCGAGTAATCTCTGGATGCGGGATATGATTGGAGATCCGGGTAGGATCAGTATGTGCAAACGGTATTTATCTATCTTAGGTCTCGCATAGCAAATCAACACTTATAGGTCCACTATGATTTTGTTGAACTTAAACCTATGAACTCACCAGCGTAAGCTGACCTTTTAGCATGATTTCTCAGGTATTTAAGAGATGTTTGGAATACTTGATTCGGTGAAAGCTTGGCAAGAAGGCGGGATTCAAGGATCATTTCTGACTCTGATAAACTATGGGGACCTATTTTATTAAACTATGTTTTGGGCCTAATATTTATACTTTTGGATTAAATGTTTTGAATATTTAAATTTGGGATTGGTTTTGAATGTTAAATGACTATCTTTTTGCTATACTTGTGTGCGATACCAATCCAATAGTAACGCCCCGAAAACTTGATTAAGTCTTCCGCTGTACCGAGATTTGGGGGTGTTACAGATTGGTATCGGAGCTAAAGGTTATAGAGAATTAGGTATTTTATAAACCCTAAACTATAACCGCTTTTTAAGAAAATTGATCCTCGACCGACGCACGCCCGCTTGCCAAGCCGAAGCTTCTTATTTGATTATGGTATGAACTGCGATTTGAATTATGAGATGATCTGTTAAGGGATATTGTGAACAGATTATTGATTTTGGAAACGAGATATGATTATTGGTTTTGGGTAAATGAGATGTGATTATAAAGATACAACGGAATTTGATTTGAGGAAACGGCATATTACGATTTTGGAATTTTGAACTCGGTTTATTTGATATGGGATTATGTGATGAAACTGAACTTATGTGTTTTACTTAAAGGCATGTTTTGAGTAATGCGGTACCTCTACTTTTAAAGCTTTCTTTATGTGATAAGTGTTTTGGTTAAGTTGATGCGCTTATTAAAACTAGTTGTTTGTAACACTTATACCTACCCTATGCCATTGTCACAGACTATGCCTTCACTAGCTTTTGATGTGTCTGAGGAGGTCCTTGCTGTGGCTAGTTCGTCAGCATTGACTCTCATGACGGTTGTGCAGGGTGATCCGTATGAGATTGCCTGTCACTCAAGTTCATCATCATCAGATCGCCCTAGCTCATCTAGGCAGCTGACTTTATATCAGGTCTTAGCACAAGCCTAGACTCCTAGGCTTACTTATAGCACTGCCCGTATGTCCGTGAGACCACCATCATCACCTATCCGTTTAGCAGCATCACCATGTCTTAGGAGGCCTAGATCTCCTAGTATACCACCTTAGGATTTACCTGCCCAGAGACTCCGACTCATGGACTCCCCCCTATGGATGAGGGCGAGGAGGAGCATGAGGTCGAGGAGGAGCATGAGATTGAGGAGCAGTATGTAGATGAGGATGAGGATCCTCAGGAAGAGGATGATGAGGATATCCCAGAAGGGGGTACTCCTCCATTGCAGAGTCCTGCACATTCTCCAAGACCAGGTTCTCATTTTCCTGAGCCTGAGTCCCCTGGACAGCCCTTAGACATTAACTCCCCACCTTACTCACCTTATATAGGTAGCCCGTTAGGATCTGAGATACCATCGGAGATTGTTTCTGAGCCCGAGGAGTATGGTGAGACGGGTCTGCTGTGGGAGAGGATTACATCGCAGGGTACTAGGCTTAGTCAGTTGATGGATTGATTGGTTGGAGTATCTAGGGCTAGTATAGAGGATCTGAGAGCTGATATGGGTACTGTAGTCAGGAGGACTAGGGTTTTGCATGATGGTATGTCGGAGCTCCAGGAGCAGGTTGGGGACCTGCTAAGAGGGTTCGCGACAGCTCGTGATGCTGATAGAGCGATTTGGCGTAGGATTGGTGAGTTGGAGAGAGAGGTTGCAGAGCTTAAGAGTGATCGTGACGCTCGACGTGTTGAGCTAGCATCATTGTGGAGAGTGATGAATGATGTTTGGAGATCATTTAGGAGTGCTCGTAATCGTGGCTAGATAGTATTAGATTTATGGTTTTTTTCCATCTTGAAACTAAGTAGTACTTTGTTCGAGATGTAGATCTATCCTAGTTTTCTTATTAGTATCGTTGTTAGATCTATCCTTTTGTATATTTCCACTTTTGAAACCTATGAGTTATGGTTACTGGAACGTGCATCCTTAGTTATGATTCGGTATTTGATTGTTTCGCTTTGGTATAGCGTTATCCTTGTTGGCCTTGATTATATATTCAGGCGTTGTTGAGTGACCCTTGGAACCCAGCTCTATCTTTAGAGCGTGATTTGTGAACTTATAAAATTGTTTTTCTTGCCTCCAGAATGGTGGCAACAAGACGAAACCCGCTTAGGAACAACCGAGCAGCTCCTGCTGCTGTTGTTGCCCCGGTTCGTCGAGGTCGTCGTCCGACCCCGACCACTCCACATGTTGAGAACCTAAACACTGATAACCCAGCTGTAGGAAACTCGAATGTGAACGACCGTGCTGAGAATGGTCCTGTTCCACAAAACCCTCCACCTATGAACCTAGCCCATGTTGACCAGTTAGTGGCGCAGCGTGTCGCTGAACTGCTAGTTGAGACTAATCTCTCTAACACCTCTGGTGGAACCCCAATGTTGAATCGAACTCGAGGTTGTACCTACAAAGAGTTTCGATTCTGTGGTCCCATTGAGTTTGGAGGAACTGAGGGAGTAGTTTACCTGACTAGGTGGTTGGAGAAAACTGAATCTGTGTTTTCTGTGAGTAACTGTGATGAGGATTGTAAGGTTAAGTATGCAACCTTCACTTTGAAGGACGAGGCGTTGACCTGGTGGAACAACTATCACAGATCAGTAGGAATTGATGTAGCTTATAGTATGACTTGGACTCAGTTTAAGACTCTCCTGATTAAGACTTACTGTCCTAGGAATGAAGTTAAGAAGTTAGAGAGTGAGTTCTGGAACCATAAGGTTAAGGGTACTGACATGGCGACTTATACTCGTCGTTTCTAAGAGTTATCATTGCTTTGCCCTGAAATGGTTCGCATCGAAGAACTTAAGATTGAGAGGTATACTGATGGATTACCTTTAGCTACTCAAAATGATGTCATCGCTGCCAAGCCAGTTAATTTGCATGAGGCAATTGATGTGGCTCAGCGTTTGATAGACTCTTATGTACTGCAAGTAGGAGACAAGGGTAAGAGTGATAGGAGTGATAAGAGGAAGAGGAATGAAGTTGCTAAAGGGAATGGCAACAAACGGCAAGAGACAGCCAGGGTGTTCGCCATTAGAAATGGAGATAAGAAGGGTTATGAAGGTAGTAAGCCTGTTTGTGGTCGTTGTAACCGACACCACCATGGACAGTGCCCGATTGTGTGTAGGAAGTGCTCTACGGTAGGACACATGGCCAAAGACTGTAGGTCTCGTCCACTTGATGCAGCTCAAACTGCACAAGGAGCGGACTGGAAGGCCACTGTCACCTGTTTTGGATGTGGAAAGAAGGGACACTTTAAGAATGAGTGTCGAGAGCCATGGATGAGAGGAAATCCCGGTAATGTAGGAGGATTTGATAACCGAGGTGTAGGAGGTAATGGCTTAAACCATGTGAAGCGTGAGGTTGTGGAAAACCAGGGAAACCATGGTACTAGGAATCAGCAGAGAGACATGGGAATAGCGCATGTTTACGCTATTGGGAAGGAAGCTGGTGAGGACCCTAACGTAGTTACGGGTATGTTCCTTCTCAATAATCGCTATGCTTCCATACTGTTTGATAATGGTGCGGATATGAGTTTCGTATCCACCAATTTTATGCCATTACTAGGAATCTCCCAAACACCTCTAGGGTTTAGTTATGATGTGGAATTAGCGAATGGGAATAGAGAGAAGATAGACACCGTAGTCCGAGGTTGTACCTTGAGTTTCCTAGACCGCCCGTTTAGTATAGACCTATTTCCGGTACCCTTAGGAAGTTTTGACGTCATTATCGGAATGGATTGGTTATCGAAGAACGGTGCACACATCATTTGTGATGAGAAGATTGTGCGTTTACCGTATGGCGGAAAAGTTCTAAGCATACAAGGAGATCGGAGCGACTTTGGAAGCCCTTCCCGGTTGAGCATCATCTCTTGTATTAAGGCCCAGAAGAACATCGATAGAGGAGGTTTTCTTTTCTTGGCTCGGATTTCTGAAAAGAAAAGTGAGGAGAAGAGTAAAAGACACCTCAATGATGTACCCATCGTTAGAGAATTTCAGGATGAGTTTCCCGATGATCTGCCAAGGATTCCACCTGTCCGACAAGTGGAATTCCAAATAGAGTTGATACCCGGTGCGGCACCCGTAGCTCGGGCACCTTATCGACTTGCTCGAAGAGAATTGGAGGAACTATCTAAACAGTTGGCAGAATTGTTAGAGAAAGGATTCATTTGACCAAGTTCGTCACCGTGGGGAGCACCAGTGTTGTTTGTGAAGAAGAAGGATGGATCGTTTCGGATGTGTATTGATTATAGGGAGTTGAATAAGTTGACGGTGAAGAACCGATATCCGTTACCTAGAATAGATGACCTATTCGACCAACTCCAAGGAGCTAGTGTCTTTTCTAAGATCGATTTACGATCTGGTTATCACCAGCTTAGAGTTCGAGAGGAGGATATCCCTAAGACTGTGTTTAGAACTCGTTATGGACACTATGAATTCCAAGTGATGTCGTTTGGTTTGACCAACGCGCCAGCGATTTTCATGGATCTCATGAACCGAGTGTGTAAGCCATACCTAGATAAGTTTGTGATACTATTCATAGACGACATCTTGATATACCCTAAGAGTAGTGAGGAGCACGAATAGCATTTGAGGCTCATTTTAGAATTGCTGAGAGAGGAGAAGTTGTATGCCAAATTCTCTAAGTGTGAATTTTGGATTCCGTCCGTGCAATTCTTAGGTCATGTGATAGATAGTCGAGGTGTTCATGTTTACCCAACTAAGATTAAGGCCATTAAGGAATGGGCAGCTCCTAAGAACCCATCAGAAATCCGACAGTTTCTAGGTTTCGCAGGCTATTATAGGAGATTCATTGAGGGATTTTCTAAGATAGCTAAGTCGTTGACCAAACTAACACAGAAGGATGTTAAGTATGAATGGGGAGAAAAGGAAGAAGAAGCATTCCAACTTCTGAAGGAGAAGTTGTGTAGTGCACCCATCCTAGCTTTGCCTGAAGGAAGCGAAGACTTTGTCGTGTACTGTGACGCTTCACATAAAGGCTTAGGTGCTGTTTTGATGCAACGAGAGAAGGTGATTGCTTATGCATCCCGACAACTTAAGAAGCATGAGAAAAACTACACCACCCATGACCTTGAGTTAGGTGCTGTAGTGTTTGCTCTTAGGATCTGGAGACATTACCTGTATGGAACCAAGTGTATTGTATTTACCGACCATAAGAGCTTGAAGCACATCTTAGATCAGAAGGAACTGAACATGAGACAACGTCGTTGGTTGGAATTTCTTAGTGATTACGACTGTGAGATTCGTTATCATCCTGGTAAGGCTAATGTTGTGGCTGATGCACTTAGTCGAAAGGAGGACATTCCACCCCTACTTGAAAGATCATTAGGAATGACCATTGTTTCGCCCTTACCATCTCAAATTTTAGCCGCCCAAGCAGAGGAATTGACGGAAGAGAACCGTCCTTATGAGAATCTTCATGGAATGGTAGAAAGTGAAAACGGCTTCTTGAAGCGTTCCGACGGAACATTATGCTTCAGAGATAGAAGCTGGATACCATTTCATGATGGAATCCGTGAGTTGATTATGCACGAGTCGCATAAATCAAAATACTCTATTCATCCCGGAGCCGATAAGATGTATCAGGATCTTAAGAAACTTTATTGGTGGCCCAATATGAAAGCCGATATAGCTCAGTATGTTAGTAGGTGCCTGACTTGTTCTAAAGTTAAGGCCGAACATCAGAAACCATCAGGACTTTTAGTTCAACCCGAACTCCCGGAATGGAAATGGGAGCGAATAACCATGGACTTTATCACTAAATTACCGAGAACAGTTAGCGGCAATGACGCTATCTGGGTAATAGTTGATCGTTTAACTAAGTCTGCTCACTTCTTAGCTATTAGTGAAACCGATAGTCTTGATAAGCTTGCTCGATTGTATCTTAAGGAGATAGTATCGCGTCATAGAGTACCGATATCTATCATTTCCGATAGGGATAGTCGTTTTACATCCCACTTTTGGAAGTCGTTACAGAAAGCATTAGGAACGAATTTGGATATGAGTACTGCTTACCATCCACAGACCGATGGTCAAAGCGAGAGAACCATTCAGACTTTAGAACACATGCTTAGAGCCTGTGTTATTGATTTCGGCAAAGTCTAGGAGAGACACCTCCCTTTGGCCGAATTCTCTTACAACAATAGTTATCACTCTAGCATTAAGGCCGCCCCATTTGAGGCACTGTATGGCCGAAAATGTCGTTCTCCTGTTTGTTGGGCTGAAGTTGGCGAGAGTCAACTTACAGGTCCTGAAATTGTCTTAGAAACCACTGAGAAGATAGTTCAGATTCGTAATCGGTTGCATACCGCTCGCGATAGACAAAAGAGTTATTCCGATAAGAGACGTAAACCATTAGAATTTCAGGTTGGATATCGTGTTATGTTGAAAGTTTCTCCTTGGAAAGGAGTGATTCGTTTTGGAAAGCGTGGAAAACTCAATCCCCGATATATTGGTCCCTTTCCAATCCTTGAAAGAATCGGACCGGTAGCATACCGCCTGGAGCTACCATCGAAACTGAGTAGTGTACACAATGTCTTTCATGTTAGTAATCTTAAGAAATGTCTTTCGGAGGAAAACATAGTGGTGCCTTTAAGAGATATTCGTATTGATGAGAAATTGAATTTCGTTGAGGAACCGATTGAGATTATGGACCGTGAGATTAAAAGGCTGAAGAATAGCCGTATTCCGATTACTAAGGTTCGTTGGAATTCCCGACATGGACCGGAGTTCACTTGGGAACGTGAGGACGTTTTCCGTAGGAAGTATCCTAAACTTTTCATGACAACAAGCAACTCGGAGTGAAACCCGGGACTGGTTTCTTCTGAGGCTGGGAGGCTGTGACAACTGGCAAATTTAGGGAGTCTATTTTAGGTAACCGCAATACGTTAAACTAAACCGAGTTTTGCCTTTATCACTATTTTTATAAATCATGACTTGATTTTATATCATCTATTGGTTTTTACGGTATATTTCATTATTAAATGAGTTATCGTAAGAGTTTTAACTTTATTTGGTAGGCACTATTCGATTCGGCACTAGAAAAGCCTAAAGCGAGAATTATTGTAACTTTTAGACCGCAACTCAAAATTTGACAAATAAATAGTCAAAACTCATGGAAAAACGTAAATAACGATGTTAGAAAGTCGAATGAACGTTGTGGGACACTCGTGGGACAATATATGAGCTCGAGAATGGGTAAACGGGATAGTTTACGAAAAATGGCGACCACGGCCCCTCCTTTTTCCTTAGGCCGGCCACCCTCCTCCTCCCCTCTCTTTTATTTTTAAGTCCCTAGCTCCCACCTATAAATACCCTCTCATATCCTCACTTCCACTCTTTATTTCTCTCTCTAAAACACACACACTAGCCCTTTCTCTCTCTAAAAACCCTAGCCACCACCACCTTAAACGGCTGCCAATTTTCGGTGAGATTCCGGCCAAAATCCGGCGCGTCACCCCTCACCTCCACCACTAAATCAAAGATCTCTTCATCCTCTTTCCAACCATATATTACATGCTCCATTTGGACCTCCATAACACCTTCAAATCTTTGAATCAAGATTCGTACTTTTAGGGTTTCAAGTGGGTTTTGCAATTGGTGCTTGAATAAGGTAAATATAACAATATTAGAGCTTGTTTGGGAAATAATAAGCCACGAATTGCAATCTAGGGTTTCGACCCTATGAAGAAATTTGGGGCTTTTGGGTGGAACATGAAATCAAGTCTAATTAGTGTCTAAATAAACAAGTAATTAGTGTTTGGTAAGTGTGTGGTGTATCAATTTGATGGGTTTATGCATTTTAGGTCTAGCTTTGTTGATCCCAGTTGAGCAAACGATCCTTTATAGAAACTGACTTAACAAAGACTTATTAAGTATCACGCGGAATTTAATACTTAATCTTAACAAGAAGAACAATAAACATTCAACACCTCAATATTATTATTAATACGAATACTCTAACCAGTATTAGGGTTTTACAACCTTGAAGTGTATCGACCTTAGATATAAAAACATACGTATATCTAATCTAACCTAGGACCTCCTTTTATAGGCTAAGGAGTCCTTTATATAATACAATACGTAACCTACAAGATAAATATCTTTTCCATATTTATCTAATACAAAATATTAAACCGACTATACAAAACTAGCAGTGGTTACAATACAATATCCGTGGTTACACAATACTACTAGCCGCGGTTTATCATCAGCAGTGGATTCATTCTTCCGTCCGTGGTTTCATTAACTCTATCCGAGGTTCCAACACTTTAGAATAATTCATGATCCAAGGAACCTAAAACCCAACAATCCTCCCCTAAACTTGATACATTCAAATAGAATTCTCAAATTTCCTATAAGCTCAAAACACCTAAATTGGAGGATGTATCCAAACACTTACCAGTTTTAAGAATTGTCTCATACTTCAGCAACAAACTGTAAGCTTGACCATCATAGGGCATCAACATCTTCAAACCACCAAGCTTCACCATCTGAGAAATAACTCCTGGATAATTATTCAATTTAGGATAATCACCTTCTACAAGCATATGAATAACTTCTCCAGACACAGTTAACACATGAAATCCACAAGTTTGATATAAAAACCATCTTGTAACTTCGCCATTGTAGAGTCCTTTCCATTCAGGTTCATCATGAGTAGGTTCAAACAAAATCTTCAAGTGATCATAAACCATTCTCTCATGATTATCATCTGGATGTACATCACCAAACTTATTCTTGTAAAGCTTCCAAAGATTCATTAAATCATCTCTATCCAGATATTGAAGCATCTGTGAAAATGTCTTAAACTCAGAAATTACATTACTGACTCTTTGTATTTTCCAACATCCTTGACTTCCATTAAGCTCAAATTCACTAGAGATAATTTGATTACCATCTTCATTCACTTTCATTCTCTTAGAACCAGATATCTCCTGAATCTCAGATTTTCTCTTTTGTCTACTTTGAATCCACTCTGCTTCTTTTTCAGAATTCATTGGAAAGAAATTATCATTATTAATCACCATACACATCAGATAAAGCTCATGAATTCTCTCAAATGAACATTTACTAAGATTTTCAGAAATATGTATGCCTGAATTCTTAATAATCTTCATCAGTACATTCCTCATCTCACGTATTGCAGGAGGTTTCTTCCTTTTAACTTGCTTCTTTTCTTTACTGATCCTCCTTGCCCATTCACCCAAGATTCTAGCTCTTTCATCAACATCTAACAATCCCCATTCTTAAGTAGTATACTCATCATGTATTTGATTAGAAGCTTGAAGATAGTTTTGTGTTTCATACCATTTAGCTAACCATTTCTGAGTAGCCTCCTCCTCTTCTTGCTTTTCTTTCTCTGCAACTGCTTCCTCTTCAGCTTGTATGCCTCTTGTATACTCTTCATCATAAGCAATCTGTTCTTATACACTTTTAAACTTCAAAACAGGTGCTGCAATACCTTTACCCTTACCAATGTCTGGTTGAGCCACCATCTTCTTCAAAGGCTCACCAATAACTAAACTTTTACCTTTGGGTTTTCGTTGCATAGATTTAAGAGATGAAACAGGTGCAATGATGGGTGTAAGATTAGTTGAGGTTTTGCTAAGATTGATCAATGTACTTGCAGCTGCTTCTTTCCTCAACTTCTTTTAATTTAGGTGGTGATATAGAGGTGGTTGTAACAATTGTAGAAGTAGTTATGATAGCAGTGGGTATGATTACCTTATCTGAAACTGCAGCAGTGGTTTCAAGAATACAGCCGGGTTGCAGACACACTATCATGGTTTTGTCTGCACTACCTCATCTTCTACCACAGTCTTCAAACTTTCAAGAAAAAGTTCATTCCCATCTTATCGATACCAAAAATTGTGCTACTTGATCTCCAGTATCCACATCCTCTTCCATATGCCATCTACAGCTACAGCTCCCCAGATTCATGCCTTCACTCCTCCCCTGTTTGGGTACATTCTCCATATTCAGCTGGAGGAGTCCACCTTCTTTTTCATCTTCCTCATATGCCTTAAAACAGCAACCCCAGGTCTTCTCACTTTCTCCAAAACAAACATCCTATGCTTCAGCCCCCTAATTTCTTTACCCTGAAACACAACCAACTCTTGAAGACTTAAGATTGTATCCTCCATTTTAGTACTTTTAGCTGTCAATTCATTTAAGCGTTCAAGAATATCCTCCCCACTTCGACCTGTGTTAACTGGTCCAAGAGGTGGTTCATTGGAAAAATCATCATATACCAGTTTAGGATCCGTCAAATCATTTTCATGTTCCAAACTATCCTCATCACTTCGAGCTGTGTTAACTGCTCCGAGAGGTGAATCCTTGGATAAAGTAAACATAGCACCAGACCTTGCCTGATCATCTATGCACCCTGATTGAGCCAGATGGCTAGGGATTCCTCCACCTGTGTTAAGTTCCAAGGAACCCTCCACATTAGGAGTTGCCAAAGGTTGGGTCTTAATGATGTTTCCACTATCCTGACCAGCATCTAAGCATGAATCAGTAATGGAAGCCCTTCCAATCATGTCACCTCCACACCTTGTGACAGCCTCATGAACAACACCACTAACACCAGCCTGAGGTAGCTTGGTGCCCTTCTTTCTCCTAGTTCCTAAGATTAGTTTAACAGTGGTTTGGGTTTGATTAAAAGTGGGTTGAGATTCACTAACAGTGGGAACAAGTGCACTATCAGTGGATTGAGGTGTACTAGCAGTGAGTTCAGGTTCTATGGGGTGGGATTCAAGACCTTCATCAAACTCAGGAATAGCAGGCAAAGTAAGCATATGGGGGAATAAAAGAACATCTCTTATTTGAAAATTTGGTTTCTGATTCCTCATATGTGCAAAAACCTTAGGAAGCATATAATTCACTTCATACTCCCTAGAATGCTCAACAGGTTCTGCTATTTGACTTTCCACAATCAGTTGCACAAACCTAGGATATAAGTAATATTTTCCATTCTTCCTAATATTAACAAATACCCGAATAAAATCATTACTTATAACCTAGGTTGGCCAACATCGGACAAGTCAAATGATAGTATTAGCATTTTGGAAGGAAGTCATCAAATGCTTCCTAAGGTTTTTTACACATCAACGGTATGAATCAAACAATTCAAATAAAAGATGCTCTTTTTACCTTCCCCCATATGGCTACTTTGCCTTCTATTCCTAATGTGAAAGAGTTCTTAAATCCCACCACCTAACTGAACTCACTTCTAATACCCTCATTACCAAAATATCACTCATTCCACCTTTAGATGATCCAACCCCTTGACCTCTAACTCAAGCTTAGCATTCCCCCAGAATTGATGTATATAGGCTTTAAGGATGGTTGGTGCGACGGTTAAGACAAAGTGAATAGGACTGTGAATAAGGAAATCAATCATTTGATGAAAACCTTCAGATCGATTGTTCTTGATCAAATTAGCAACTAGGTTATGGGTGTTGGTGTATTGATTCGGCATGATGATTGATGATGTGTGTGATGTGGGATTTGTGAATTGAACAGATGGAAGTGGTTTGGGTTTATGTAAAGCGCCAATTGGAAGTGATTTGAAGATCAATTAAATGATCTATCAGTGATTTTGGGGATATAAACGTGTTTTCTCCAAAGTTACCAAACAGCCCCTCAAGTATCCAAAAATCAACAACATGCTAGCAGTGGTTTGAAAAACTCTATCAGTGGTTGGAAAAACACTAGCAGTGGATACAAAACTTCACTCCAACCAGTTGACCAAGAGTCTGACAAGCAAATCCATGTCAAAAATAGTGAGATCATACAAAAATATGAAGGATTACACAAGATTTTTTTTATTAACAAAAACGCCAAAGCTCCAAAGCAAAAGCTCCAAAATACACAACTATCCTTCATACATGCATATCACAAACATAAAACAAACACAGAGAAGATGATTAAGGTTAGCAGTGGTTAGAGAAAGCTAGAAGTGGATCCATATACTTAACAGTGGTTAGCCAAGTGAGCTTAATTCTAAGTGAATATGGTCAACTTCTGTCATTAATTCGTTTCCCACTGTCAAAAGACTTCATTTACTCCTAAACCACTTAAACCTTCCCCTTATTTACTTACTTATTCCATCTTAACCATTCACTCTGCCTATATAAGAATCCCAAGGCACAATAAACACATATCAATTACCCAATTTACTTCCAAACCCTAATTTCTCAAAAATCCACTATCAGCAACAACAAGCATGTCTAACCAACCAGAAGTCATCAATCTAACATCCTCCTCCTCCTCATCATCATCATCCAGTGATGATTCTCACCCATTGTTTCATTACCCTCATCAAGATGAACCTCAACCTTCAAAGTCCCCCTTTCTCCCTTCATCTGAAGATCATAGTGTGGTGGATCCAAGTGATTCATCTAGGGGTTCGGATGACTCCACTGAGCGTCTAGAGCCAATCTTCAATAGATTGGTAAGGGAGGAAGCGAGCACAACCTTCACAACCCCACCCCAACCAAGGTCCGTGCCAGTAATCCACCCTCCCAAAGAAAGGAGGTGGTGATTCGTCTTCTGCTCCATGATGGTTCTTCAAACCATGGAAGGAAGAAAGAGGCAAGGGTGCAAAGGTGAAGGAAAGGGAAAAGGGAAGATGGAGTGATACTTTATGGTGGAGCAGTAGATGGAACAACTGAAGATTTCTCATATCACAAATGCAGCCATCATCGTTTTCATCAATCCATCCTTCCATTTGCATCTTCAGCTTCTTCATCGTGCTTGTTATGTATATCCACCAGCTTTTGTAATAGATGATAGGAATGGTCTTTTATGTCATTTGAAGTTGATTGTCTGATGTACATTGTTTCTTGACTTAATGAACAACTTCTTAATCTACTTCTCTTGCATCATTCTACATGTGATTAACTTCCATATGCGTACAATGGTTAGTGAAACACAAGCAACAAACAGTGGTTTGAATATAACTATCAGTGGTTAGAAACAAAAATAGCAACACTAAGATCACATAATAACAGTACAATACTTATACAAACTTTTACAAAACAAGTTGAGATTTAGAGATTAAGCATTCCAATACTAACTACAAGGTACTGAAACCTCCCACATCAAAGCTTTAGTGAGAGATCAGCAACATTGAAATCGGTATGGATTTTTACCATTTGAATCAACCTTTTCTCATTACAATCTCTAATGAAATGATGCCTTATCTTAATATGTTTAGTTCTAGAATGTAAAATAGGATTTTTAATGATGCAAATTGTATTGTTATTATCAATGTAAATCTTAGTATGCATAAAGTTGTACCCAAAATCCGGCAATTGATTCTGAATCCAAAGAACTTGACCACACAACTAGCAGCAACCACATATTCACGGTTGTAGAATTTGCCACTATTGTTTGCTTTTTTACACTGCCATGAAATTAGTGCTTCCAGCCGACATCCTCGGTTGTGGATTTCCTATCCAACTAGCACCGGCATAATCACTATACGTATAGGCCACTAAATCAAAAGGGAATCCTAGAATACCAAAGGCCCAATTTAGGATGACCTTTAAGGTATCTAAATATTCTCTTAATAGCATTCATGTGTGAGGTATTGGGTGTGACTTGAACTCGCACACACACATCTGAGAACATTATATCTGGCCTAGATGCATTGAGATACATCAAAGATCCAATCATGGACCTATACAACTTCAAATCAACTTTGGGACTTCCATCATCTGTAGCGGTGGTTACGAGTCTCCATAGGTGTACTAGCACTCTTCACATCCTGAAACCCAAACTTCTTCAAAATATCTTCTACATACTTGTCTTGACTAATGAAAATACCATCAGTCCTTTGTTGAACTTGTAGCCCAAAAAGAAAGTGAGTTCTCCCATAGAACTCATATGAAACTTATCATGCATAAGTTTCTCAAAATCCTTGCATAGCTCCTTATTAGTTGAGCCAAAGATGATGTCATCTACATAAACCTGAACCAGTAAAATATCATCCTTGTGCTTCCTAATGAACAAAGTCTTATCAATCAGCCCTCTTTTGAAGCCATTGTCCATCAAATAAGTAGACAAGCACTCATACCATACCCTAGGAGCTTGATGCAACCCATACATAGCCTTCTTCACCCTGTAAACCTTGTCAGGATGATCAGGATCTTCAAAACCAGGAGGTTGACAAACATAAACCTCCTCATCAATTGTGCCATATAGAAAGGCACTTTTAACATCCATCTGATACACCACAAAATTCTTGAATGAAGCATATGCTAAAAATAATCTAATAACCTCAATTCTTGCAACTGGAGCAAATACTTCATCATAATCCAAGCCTTCAGTTTGTGTGTATCCTTGAGCAACCAGCCTTGATTTGTTCCTTACTACTATACCTCTTTCATCCCTCTTATTTACGAACACCCATTTTGTCCCAATTGCCCTCTTGCCATTAGGAAGATCAACCAATGTCAAACCTCTTGAGCTTAAGCGTAGAAGCTCCTCTTGCATTGATTCTACCCATCCTTCTTCAGACAAAGCTTCTTCCACTCTCTTGGGCTCTTTTTGAGACCGAAAACAAGCAAACATGCAATTTTGCAGATCTTTATGACTATTTCTTTTGTGAAGTGATCTTGCAAAGAAACCTTGTTAAGGAAAGGTTGTAGTGTTTCTTAACCTTGCTCTTCTTTTTAAGCTGGGGGTATTCAAATTTCCAAGTATTTGATCCTTGGGATGAATCTTATGTATCCTTGTGGTAGTTATTGGACTTTCATGAATGACAGTTTACAAATTAGTAAAATCAGCATTGAAGAAATCATCCATGTCTTTCATCAGGGTATCAATATCTACCAAAGCATGCATGTCAGGATCATGTGGATACTCCTCTTCACCAAATAATGGCTTTGCGGTTGGTCCAAAGAAAGTACTATCATCCGTACTTGCAGCCGGGGTTTCACTTGTACTGGCAGTGGTAGAAGTTGGCTTAGCAGTGCTTTCATTATACTTAGCCGTGCTTTCGTTTGGCTTAGCGGTGCTTCAGAATGCCTTTTCTTTCTTTCAATTTCTTCTACCGACACCGAGTTATCTTTCAACAACTCATCCTTATCTTGATGATGATCAACTTTGCTTCTAGAATTCAATGCATCATCATCAGTGGGACCTTGCTTATTAATGATGGGTGAGACAGAACCGACTTTCCACTTTTCAACGAGAACTCCTTTAGAGATGACTTCCTTAGAAGTTGTTTACCATCAAAATCCTTTTGTTGTACACATTAACATTAGTGGAGTTTAAATGATAGGCTCATAATTCATAGATTTGGTTAGCATATCAATGTTAAAGCGACGATCTGGTCCTTTGGTCTCAACACTAGAGTCTCTTGTAAAGTTAACATGTAAGCTCTTTTCAACAATCCTAGTCCTCTGTATGTACTCTAAAAGGCTTTACTATTAGTAGAATAGCCTAAAAAGTATCCATCATCAGTTTTTTCTTGAAACTTGCCTAGGTAGTCTATGGTATTCAAGATAGTAAGCAGAACACCCAAAGGTTTTAGGAATGCAATCATTGGCTTCCTATCATGTAACAACTCATAGGGGTCTTGTTATGAGGCTTCACTACATACTTCTGCACATAACATGCGATTGCCTCTGACCCCACCCAGGTAGTTGGTAACTTAGACTCTGAAAGCATTGTTCTAGCGACCTCAATTAGTGTTCTATTTTTCCTTTCAGCTACACCATTCTGTTGTGGTGTTCTAGCAACACTAAACTGTCTTTTACGTAAGATATTAACTTTCACATACACATCATAACATTAACACAAGGTAGCATATAGATGGAATTCTAGAGAGAGAAAGTTAGAGGTTTAGGGAACTTAGTGAGAGAAAGTGAAAGATATTATTATGAGCTACAACTCTCTACCTTGGGAGGTAGAGAGTATTTATAGTCTTACAAAAAAAACGCCACACATCGGGCGTGGATCAGCATCTGAGTGGGTAAAGACCGTCCGTCCTCCACGGTGTTACTTAACTAAATACTACTTAACTAAATATTACTATGACTACGAGCTTTCTAACGATTACATATACTTGAGGTGACCGACTCTTTAATACCGGGAATTTCTAATTCCTAACAATCTCCCCCTAAGGGAGGTCACCTCAAACATATACTAAAATGACATTGAATACAATCAGATATTACATTAACAATTGATCTTACATTCTTGATGTAGTTTTGCTTTCCGGCTCGTAGTCATTGATTCCACTCATTGCATGTTTGGTTAATCCAAGTGGAGGTCTTTTACTGATCCATGTGATAATAATGTTGAGCCTGCTTTTGAGATCATCATTAGTAGAAAATCTCGATACATCCATTGTGGTGTTGGTATTATGTGATGTTGTGACATTGGACCGACATGCTCACATTACGGATCATGATATCTTCTCATCGAGTAGCGGAAGCATCGTTGATTCATGATATTGGCGGCGTAGCGAGAAGCATGGAGTGAAAATATCCGAGTCATTGATGCACTAATCATGATTTCTTTTGAGATGAATGTGTTAGGTGAGCATGTGGCTATGGATTGACGCTTCATTACGTCGGTACGCAAGCGTCGGGGTGTACACGCATAAGGCATTAGCAATAAAGCGCCGAAAGTGTCTTTGATCACTTTCGATGAATTGGTACGGCCCACGGTTCCCGTTGATCGATTACAAGTCTTGCTGTGATCGAGTATAATTCGAAGAATTTCCTTGGCAGGTTTAGCGGTGCTCTAGTTTTCTCAAACGGAACGTCTCAAAGACAACAGTGAGTGAACCAGCAATTTACGTCCAGCGATTGATGAAAAGAAATTTGAAAAACAATCGTGTATTGCTCAATAGAAATTGTTTTTGCAATATTACGAAGGTTTTAATGAAAATCAATTATCAATCATAAAACACCTTTTGATTTGAAAAATTAGTACACGGTCGACATGCTAATGAAAAGAGTTTTTAAAGCACAAAGACCGGTTTTTCAAAGGTATCCGTCAATCCATAACTTGAACCAGGATTGATTCAAAAGATTGAATAAGCCCCATTGTTTCTGTTCGGTTGTCACATGGTTGATCTGTATAATAGATCTCACATGCCACCTACCAGGAGATTGTTAGATGTTGGCTCGAGAGGCTTTCCATCTTCATTGTGAGTATGTTTGCATATCACTCAGATGTTCTGGCAATACCACAAGGATAATGCGTAGGACTCAAGATATAATCTCTCTTTCCACATTGTGTGAAGCAGAGAGTCTTCATTGAAAGTGTCCTAATGAGATTTATTGATGATCTCGTGGCTCTAGACTCAATTTGTGCATATTTGGATCCTATATAGGAGACTAGGGAGAGGGTCTCTCCTTCAATATCAACAATCTCTAAGAGAAAGTCGATAGATAATGTCGGTTCCCGTGAGAATGAAACAAGTCCTTTTAAGAGGAACTTGAGTGGTTTGGAAAGTTGAAGTGCGGTCGCACCTTTGGGTCCATGACGTCTTGTCTTCAATACCGATGTTACCATCAGTAGCATATGAATTGAACCGGTTTTACGCCTAAGGTTGAATAAATGGAGGGCTATTTGTTTTCACCCTTTTCTCATTCAATTCTTTTAAATTCTTCAACCCCTTGTGCTTACGAGACTTCATAGCTAGAACCTTGTTGGGTTTATTCAGTACTAGCTCGTCTTAGTCCGCACTCTTCCCATATCTCATTTTCTCCTTTTATCATCATACCTAAGAACTCTACACTAACTAGTGGATAGTCCCTGGGTAGATCCCTCGGTTCTGGCGGATCATGGGAACAAATACCTAACCTTATCATCCTTATATCACCGTACATAAAGTAAAGTTGGTGGGTCTATTTGGTATTGTTCATCTGCCATTGGAACCAATTGAAAACCATTTGAAAATCAATTCAGATACTTGTGATATATTATCAAAGCATTTTGTAACTGAATTGTTTTTGATATTTTTAGAAGAAGAACTCCCCCTCAACATGTGCATCAAGTATTTGAAAATGTTTTGCACACGGCGGCAAGAGAAAGAATTAACTTCTTTGATTACCATTTTCTAAAAGATATCAACATCACTTCCCTAATCGAATCAAGTAGATAAAGCATTTTGGGGAAGGATGAGGTTTTCATGATTTTGCTCCCCCTCAATATGTGCCTAGGATTTGAAAAGTTTTGCACATACTAGAGGGCACACTTGAGATAAGTGATCACGTTTCAAATCATTGGGTTTAAGATAGATGCTCCCCCTCAATGTGTGCATGGAAAATTTGAAATCGTTTGTCACTTACGGGGAGGCAAACATGCTAATCACTTTAGAAACCATTTATGAATTATCGGTTTAAATCCAATTTAAATCACAAATTCTCCCCCGATCACAATTATTAAATCATTTGAGATTTGTGATCTCTATAGATTTAAATTGATTTTGAAAGCTTTTAAGGAGAATTGTGACTTGATATGAAAGCGTTTTAAGCGATAAGGATCGATGTTGAGATTTTAAACTCCATTGATTAAACATGCATGTACATCTTTTGAAAACAATTTAATGCCAAATAACTTTTTAATTTAATTGAAATCATTCTCCCCTCAATCAATGACATAGGTTGTTGATTGAGCGATAAGATATTTGACAATAAGTCAGAATGATTATCAAAAATAGAGACCGAGTTATTTTTCAAAGCATTTAGTTTTCAGCAGATAAATGTTATAGAATCCGAGCATGGAATTTGAAAACATGGTAAAACATGGCTCTGTTCTTTCTTTTAAAAACGGGTTATTGCACGAAAATGACAATAAACCATTGTTTCTCTTTCTCTCAAAAATATTTTTTGATTTTTTTTTTTTATTTGAACAACATCTAAAGTCCCGTGTCATTCTTTGAATGACAGCACAAACGTAGATATTATGATGAAAAAACATGACAAATTGACAATATTTTTTGAAGATTTTTTGATTTTTTTTATGGATTTTTGAAGTTTTATATTTTTCTATTTGGTTTTATAGGGTTTTATAATTTTGTATTTTGCTTTTGGATAAATATATACAAAGATATAGATGAAGGAAAGACCTTTACTCCTCGTCTTCCTCACTGAAGGTTTGAGTGTTTACGGTTGAAGGCTTTTCAAGCCAAGTTAGAATAAACTCAAAGCGTTCTCTTGGAAGAGCTTTGGTGAAGATATGCGCTACTGATATTCGACTTCACAAAATAGAGTTCCACCACACCTTTTCCACTTGTTCCTGATGAAATGATGTCGGATGTCGATATGCTTTGCTCTTGAGTGTTGAGCATTGTTGCATGAGAGAGCAATAGCACTTTATTATCATGCAGAGAGGATTTTGTTGAATTCAAAGCCATAGTCGAGATAATGGGATCTCATCCAAGGATTTGAGCACAACAAGATGACATGGCTATGTATTCAACCTTTGTAGAGGAAATAGAAGTACTCATTTGCTTCTTTGAAGACCAGCTTAAAAGCTTATCACCCAAAAAGCGAGCACCTCGGATGTACTTCGGCGTGTATCTTGACATCTGCATGATCGGCATCTGCATAGGCTTAGTGACATACCGGTGTCCTTGGGTACCATAGTCCCATATTGATGGTTCCTTGGAGATACGAAGACCCGTTTAACGCTTCAAGGTGCTTTTTAGTAGGCTTAGCCTAATATCTAGCACACATGCAACGGCGAACAAGATATGCGGTCTCTAGCTGTGAGGTACATCAAGGATCCAATCATACTACGATATTTTGTTTGGTCTACCATGATCCTTGAGTGGTCCTCATCAAGTTTGGTTACGTTCAATCATGGGAGTGTCAACGGTGTCACTTGAATCAAATCCAAATTTCTTTAAAATCTCATTTGCATATTTAGATTGATTTATGAAAATGCCTCAGGGACTTTGTGAAATTTGTAATCCCAAGAAAAATGACATTTGTCCCATCATTGACATTTGAAATTTGGAACCATTTCATTTGAAAAACGATCACATTCATTGGGGTCGGTCGAGGCAAAAATAATATCATCAACATAAATTTGAACGTGAATTAAATGTTTGCACGACTTTCGGTGAACAATGTTGGATCAACTGCTCCTTTCTTTGGCCGGTGATAGAAGAAACTTTGATAGCGTATCATACCATGCCTTTGGAGCTTGCTTTAAACCGTAAAGAGCCTTCTTCAGACGATAAGCGTGAGTAGGATGCTCTTGATTCACAAAGCCTTAGGGTTGGCTGCGTAGACGACTTCTTTAAGATCTCCGTTCGGAAATGCGTCTTTACATCCATCGATAGACTACCATGTTCTTACTTGCGGCATTAGCTAAGAATATTCGATTGCCTCGATTCGAGCCAAGAGCAAATGATTCTTCAAAGTCTATACCTCCTCTTGGCGGTATCCTTTAGCTTAATCGAGCCTTGTTCTTTAACACATCACCATGCTCATCAAGTTTCACTTTGAAGATCCACGTTAGAGCAATGATCATAACAATCTGGAGCGGTACTAATTCCCATACATCAAGTCGATCAAACTCATGAATTTCTTCTTGCATGGCATTGAACAGCGGTCTTCATCATGGCGGTTTTAACATCTTTTGGTTCGATCTTAGAGTACGGTTGAAGAAGCACCATAAGGCATCTTTGCAAGTTGTTTCCGTGTGGATCAGGATGAGAGGATTTCAATGATGTTGTCTAATGGATGATCGTGAGTCCATTTAGAGGTGTTCATGTGGCGTTGTTGAGGGCGGAAGTAGCAGAGTCGATGTCTCTGAAGAAGATGGTTCATGAAGATTGAGGAGCAAATATGTTTTCAAATGGAGCATCTTAGGTAGCAAAGGGATTAACTTCATCATTGATACGAAGACATAGTTCCATGATGTACATTTGAAGAATGATGATTTGTTGATGAGGCGAGTGATGGCGCTTCTTGACTTAATGATATTGAGATTGAAGGATTGACGTCATTCACAGGAATATGAGCAGCCGCTGAAGTAGGAATTGACACCTCATTAGCACTTGGCTCATATGTTCATCAAACATAGGATCAAACAATTTCTTTAAATCATTTTTAGATGGAGGTACATATGGAGTTTCTTGAGAAGAGTTTGGAACAAGGGATGAACCAATGGGTGATTTGAAGTCTTGGTCCCGAGCTGGTGTTGAGGCAGTAGGACGGCTGCGATAGAAACTCTCGACTATCTTTATCAACCCATATTAGACAATTTGAAGTGACCTGATAAAAACTGATATAAAACTTGAAACTGAAGAAGAATTCCATGCATTTGCATCTTAAGCTGTAACTTTGAATTTGCTTCAATCTCAAATAAGTGATAATTGATTAACTTTAGGTAATCAGCTTGTGTCAATGCAACACGTGAATAGGCATACAACCGGATGTACGTCGATCCATGAATGAACGGAACAAATGATTTCTCGACATTATGCATTCTTCCTAAGGTATACATGTAGAACTGATGGAAGATTCACCACAAATGTGAATGAGGTAGTCATTTTCCTTAATGTTCATGTGGTTGAATTTATAGCGTGCCTGTTGAGGAGGAACAATAATCCGTAAAGATTTGGCAAGGAATACCAAGAGCGGATCATTATTCAATAATGCAACTTACAATATCATGATAGTCATTATAAACGCCTTGTGAAATAACTGGAGATAAGGTTTCTTGAGAATTCCAAGAAGTACTTCTTAGATGGTGAACCAGTTGAGTTAATAGAAACGAGCATGAGCTTGAGAATGGATGATCAACATTCGTTGAGGTTAAAGTACTCATCAAATATCTTTGAACAACAATGAATCCCAAATATTGATTCCCAATTATCCATAGTAAGTGAAGCATTAGGCGTTGGAGAGGTCATCAAATTCAAAACAATGAATCGGTTATCCTTAGTATATTCACTCTTCATCAAAAAGAATATACACTCATTATCATCAAAAATTAAGTCTTATAACCATTATTCAAACATCCATCATCATGTAGTATATTCACTCTTCTCCCCTCAAAAATTGCATCCGAAGTTGCCATTTTTGATTTAACAAGTGAATAAGAGAATACACCAATGAACGTAGATCCACTTGATGACTGAATGAGCGTGGAAAAACATGAAGCTTGTTGATGAAGAATGTAGATGAGTATGGCCATTCATGAGAGTATTTCTCTTTAGCTGAAGATAAAGCGCACGAAGAAGCGTACACTTTTCTTTTCTTTGAAGAGCAGGGCACAGTGTTATGCAGACACCATAATGATGAAGTCTGAAGGCACGGCCCGATGTGAACGAGCGTCATAATGTTGAAGTCGAGGCCGCGGTGTGATGTCATTGTTGAAGCCCAATCATATGTTGAGACGCCGAATCCAAATACCAAGGGCGTTTATGCGACACCTTTGGACAACTGACGAAGATAGAATTGGAAACATTGGATCCCCGCGTGTGATGGGTTCCTTTTGGTTAGCACAAACAATCTTTGAATCAGCAGAAACCCTAGATGCAATGGCATTATCACTAGGAGCTGAACTAGTAGAAGCATCAGACTTAGTCAAATGACATTTTGTGCTTAATGGAATATTCTACATTGGCTTCCAAACCTTAACAGCATACTCTAGGCATAGTGGATCTAGTTAAGGGGCAAGGTTTGCCATTAGTGAATATTCGACCTGTTGGCTTCCACTGAAATCCTACATTGGTAAAACCTTCCCTGTAGGTTTCCAGGATTGCTTAATGTTTAGGCTCTCCAAACTTTCTTAACAGGGTTATGAATCTTAGACCTCAGAAATAACACATCACATTTATCATGATTACCGGAAATTAAACATTTTTTGCATGTTTTGCAGACAGCATAAGGCCTCGAATTAATTTTAGTAAGCTTAGAGCTAATACTAGAACTAACACGATTCTTTTTGTTCAAATCAAACTTCTTATCCCTATGGTGTTCTTTCACTTCCTTATCATGAACACTTTTAGTTTGCAAATCCTATCCTTCCATAGCTAGGTTTTGACCCGCTTTAGTGTCAATCTTAACATCACAGAAAGTAACGATGGGAACATTACATGGCTTCACTACTTTCTGCATTCTGGTCTAGAAGTCTTTGGGATCTGAAATTCTAGGAAGCACATCACAGGTTGCTTGCTTGAATTTAGATATGGAACAAGGCATATCAAGGGTCACATGCTTGGCTTTAGGCATAGAGCGGATTTCCTGTTTGGCACTAGGCATAGAACAAGGCTTCACGGCTTTGCCTTTTTCACCTAAGGGTTTTGGACATGTTGCAATTACACATTCAAGCAGCTCTTGAGATCGTTTGGCCCGGAGGCAAGCAAACCTAATTTCACTATCAAGAGGTTTGTTAATGAAATCCTCTTCGACAATCTCACGGAGACATTCTAGACTATCCTTAAGGTGAGCACAGTAGTCATGAAAAGCATGTTCATTATTCCTAAGATGAGGAGGAATATATTTAGCTGTCACAGTGTATTTGCAATCTAAGGGTGATTTTGAGACAACATTCTTATTGAAAACAAGTGGCGGTTTCCATTTCCTGACTTCTCGATTCTCAATTTCCTTTTGTAAAGGCGTTATTTTTTTTGTTGTTTTGGTCACGGGTGGCGTTTATTGAATCATATAACTCTTTAAAATGTCGTTTAACCTTTTCATTTCTTCTAGAAAACTTTCGTTTTGAAGATAAAGCGTTTGAGAATCGAGAATCTAAAGAGGAGGCATTTGGGAGCTGTCATATTGTTCGTTGACCCTTTAATTGAGATTTGGGCTTTCAACTTTCGATCGTGTTGCCTGAGCTTGAATCTGTTCATCACGTTTGTTAATTTGCGCATCAAACTCGGAGCATCTGAGATGTCTTGATATTTGAAGTTTTGACATTTTCTTTGAGATGTTGATATTTTAGTTGTAAATTAAAATGCTCAACTTCTAGTTTAGAAAAATGTTTAACCAAATTGTCGTGATCATCCAGTTCAATTTTCTCGTTTAGTTTAGAATTAGTTTTTCAAGCTCAATGACACGATCATGGGAGACTTTCAGGGCCTCAGATAGTTCATGAAATTTGGAAGCATTAATAGAGCAATTTGAAGCGGTGAAAAAGATATCTTGAGCAACACATTCAGTAATAAGAGTCTCATTTAGTGTATGCAAGTTCTTCCTCTCAATCTCATTATATTTTAGTGCGCGCTCATAATCACTAACTTCAACTACCATTGCATCAAATTCCTTTTCCATTTCTTTAATATCGATTTATCCCTTTTTAAGACTCTCAAAATGATCTTTTAGTTGTTTAAAGAAAGGCATGACCTCGGTTAAATAACATTCTTTCATTTGCTCAAAACCCCTTTCCCCTTCAGTTATCCCGATGGGTGTGATCCTTTTCTTACAAGTTTTCTCAAAATCGGTAAATAGTTGAAGAATAACATATTGGCTGATTAAGGTCTTGCTCTTAGTGGCAATAGTTCTAGGAACTAAATGCATTGGTGAATTTGGAGGATACACAGATTAAGCTTTAGGAATTTCCTACAAGGGATTCTTTTCAACAAGATTTTCGCTTTTGCAAGTCCATATCCTTTTTCCGAGAACACTTGTTGGTCAATAGAGTCGAGGCTTAAACATGTTTAAGGATATCCAATTTTCCTTAGTGTAATCATGGGGTTTTATCGTTATCTTGTTCTTTTTACACTCGGGATCTTCTAGCTTCTTATTCATTTTCTCCCTAGTGACTTCATCTGATTTCTTATCTTCCTCGGTGCACTCAGTAGCAACTAGGTTTTGTCTAGGCTTAAGGATCTCATTACCATCATAAATACCTTATGAGCATTTCTAGCCTTTTAATTACCTCACGGATTAGGTTCCTCAACAAGGGGAATGCTATGCTTATCGCTTAAAACTCTATGCTTAGTGATCATGTGGCGATCTGAATGGTATTCCTTGTGCATACAACTTATTTTCAAGCTTGTTTTTCAAAGTTTTAGATTGGAAAAATCATTCAAAAGTTTTGATTCCTTAGCCTTGAATTCTTGCTTAAGCATTTTAACATTTTCTTGAAGTTCTTGTTTTTGCTTAGCGGTTTTAGAAAGCTTTTCTTGTAAGGAGTTTAACTCTTGTTTTAATACTTCTTCTCTAAAATTACCTTTTCTAATAGTTTATGCGTATTTGGACATCCATTTCACGCTCACGGGTGGTCAACTCAAACTTAGCTTTGTTCATAAATAGCAACACGATCCTTATATATGTTAAGCTCGGTGGTAGGGAATCATCGAGCACAAATCAGCGTACTCATGCAGTTCATAATCATCATTTTGGTAGAAGATGCACAACTAGGTACAAGAATCCATGCAACTTACAGGCATTGACATGCGAGGTGAGTGCATCTCTATCTTGGGTACATCCGAAGCTTCCATGGAGCGTTCCTTTGCATTAACTCACGGGTTGTGTGGGTGCACCTCTCTCTCTCTTGTGAATTTGAGCACGAAGATTCCATTCTTCCATTATCCGACTCATCATTTTTTTTTGTCAGCGACATGCATTCAACAACACCGATTCTTCAACATATACATTACCCAACTTATCACAACAATCTTTCAATTGCGCTGACACTCATTCCGCGTCTTCATTCTTTTGAGCAGATTCTTCAATGTACTTTTACACATTATCCATGAGTTGGATAAATGTCTCATAGAATTCACAATTTCCATTCAAGTATGTATGTTTTTGAAGGAAATTCCGTCAAGTGTTGATAAATCTGCGAATATTCCCCGATGAATGGCTGAAATTGTTTGTAGATTACTTGAAGAGCTGCACTGGAACCATCCTTTTGAACCTCTTTATTGGTAAGTTGCAGCTTTAAGTGTTCTAAGTTCAACAACAAGCTTCTTGTCAATGTAGGTAAGTCCTGGGAAAAAAGAGCACTACATGTTCGATCCCTAGCTATGGATACAGTTTGTATGAGGTCTGAGATGAAGTAGATATGGCTCAATCTTTTGCATTCCATTTGCGTGGCATTCTCATTGTACTTTCGAACATGAAGATCTCACATCCTCATTGTTGAATTCAAACATCTTTAACCGTTCAGGGTAGCATACTTTATCATTGTTGTCCACAGCATCATACAATTTAAGCACTTCGAAATCACGGGTTCAGTAGAGTAAGACATGATGTGGTATAATGCGGGTTTACAAGTCTATGATTTAAACAGAAATAGAATCTTTGGCGAGTTTTTACTAAATCAAGACCAAACCGTTAAGCAATGACCAATGGAATGTGTTAAGATGGCTGATGGATCGACACAATGATAGACAATTGTGTGTTAGGACTTATGATTGTTTGTGGGATAAGCAGAGATGTTGTTTGGTTGAGATTGGATTGGTTTATGCGATTTTCGAAATTTGGGTCTAAAACATAAAAACCTCAATAACATTGAGGATTTAGCCCTCGAAGGTTTACCGAATGAACTTTAGTTGATTCGTGACATTCTTCGTTCTGATGCGTTTTGATGGGTAGAACGGAAGATTACTGGATCAAAAGTTATAGCCGTTTGAAGTTTTGTCGGGAAAAGTCAACAAATCGCTAAGAATTCTTGAACCAAATTAAGCTAAGATAATGCACTAAGTCGCTAGAAGATAATGCACTAAGTTGCTAGAAGCTAATGCACTAAGTTAAGCTAACCCTTATTAAACTACACCCCTAAGTTAAGCTAAAGTCCCAAGTCGCTAGAGAAAAGCAAGTCGCTAAGTAGTAACTCGCTACAAACCAAGTCGCTAGCAAATTTTTGGCAGACAATTCGCTACAAAGTCGCTAAAAAGAGCAACTCCTCTACGACCAAGTCGCTACCACAAGTCGCTAACCGTAGTGGAGAATCCACTACTTGTACTTTAACTCGCTAGATCTAACTCGCTAGCTCCAACAATGTAAGTCGCTACAAAAATGTGAAGCAAGTCGCTACCAAGAAAGTATTCCGTGAACTAAGTCGCTAGCTTGAAAAACCATATAAACCTCACTTTTCAATCCAAAAACAACCCAACCAAGATGATTCAAACCTTCTAGATCAAAACCTAAACACTTGTGATGATTCTAAACACAAAAGTACAACCAAAATCAAAACTTTAATACTAGAAATCAATCAAATGATGCAAAAACCACTAAACTTTTTCAAACTCAAAAACCACCTAAAAACCACTAGAAATCCAAAGATGTGCAAGATATGATCTAACCATGGCTCTTGATACCAATTGTAAGATATTAACTTTCACATACACATCATAACATTAACACAAGGTAGCATATAGATGGAATTCTAGAGAGAGAAAGTTAGAGGTTTAGGGAACTTAGTGAGAGAAAGTGAAAGATATTATTATGAGCTCCACCTCTCTACCTTGGGAGGTAGAGAGTATTTATAGTCTTACATAAATGCATACACACATCGGGCGTGGATCAGGCATACAGTGGGTAAAGACCCATCCGTCCTCCACGGTGTTACTTAACTAAATACTACTTAACAAAATATTACTATGACTACGAGCTTTCTAACGATTACATATACTTGAGGTGACCGACTCTTTAATACCGGGACTTTCTAATTCCTAACACTTTCTATACCCTTAGCTACACAGAACTGATTCATCACATCATTCTTAAACTCAATTCCATTATCACATCTGATTACCTTGACCTTATGATTGCAATTTTTCTATCTTGTGTGCAAACTCATGAGGATCTCTAGTCTCACTCTTAGCGTGAAAAGTATTATACCCGAAAATCTACTATAATCATCAGTGATAACTAAGCTGATCTGTATGGTTCAAACTTTTAACAAAGGTAGATCCAAATAAGTCCATATGAAGCATAAGCATTGGTTGTGTGATGGTGTTGACGGTTTAGTCTTCAAGAGGCTCTATGTTGTTTTTCCTTTTTGACAAGCCACACAAGTTCCTTACACTCAAAACCTTAGAGTAACCCTCTCACTAAGTTTCCCTTTACCCGGTTTATTGATTGTTTTGAAATTAAGGTGACCTAGCCTTCTATGCCACAATTTAGACTCATCTACTAATGCCTTAGCAAACAAACAAGTTATGGACCTATTTGGAATTACATCTTTAAGATCAAAACAATATATGTTTTCCTTCCTAGGTACCCTAAGCTGTATATACTTTTCATCAAGCATCCTAAAATCATATGACAACACCACACACTCAGTTTCCCCAAAAAGTACCCAGTTTTTCTTATCACACATTTGAGAAACACGGGATAAATTGTACTTAAGTCCCTGTACCAGATAGACCTTTTCAAAGTCTAATTTCCCTGTTCTGATTGTGCCTCTGCCAAGTATCTTTCCTCCCTTTGGATCATTGCCAAATGCCACATATCCTCCATCAAAAGCTTTAAAATCCTCCAGGTTGCTCCCATCCCAAGTCATGTGCCCAGAGCAACCACTATCAAAAATTCCTTTATCTTTTAGCTCATCTTGTTGTGCCCTGCACATGAATTTAAACAAGTTAGTTCCTTTTGTGGACCCAAGCCAATCTGACTTGGGTTCGGCATGTGCATCAACATAATCAAATTTCTTTAGGTCCATTGATGCACAGCTGACATGATGTAAAACCTTGGTCTTAGGCTTCCATTGCCAGCTAGCTGAGGCCTTAACAGCATAAAAATGGTTTCCAACCACTGTGTTAGTTATCACCTTTAGAATTTTTAAAACTTCTTTTGAATCGGTGGTGATATTCGCTTAGCGATGGATAGATTTTGCTTAGCAGTGGTTACATTTTGCTTGGCAGTGGTTGGAACCCATTTAGGTGCAGCAGTGATTATAGATTTTGTTTTACATTCCTCATTAACACTACCATTGGAACCATATTTTTTTAGGATGAGGGATAGTATTCTTTGAAAATTTTTGATGATTTACCCTCCTCCAATGGTTCCAAACTTGTGGTTGATTTTTATAACAGTTTCTCTGTAAGTGCTCAAAACTACCACATTTAGAACAAGCCTTTTTGACACATTGAAACTCATCTCCTAACCTGTTAGAAATTAGGCCATTAAAGTTTCTTTGATTTCCCCTAGGTATGTATCTTTTCATCTATTCCCTAGGTATCTCCTTATAATCTACCACTTTCCTAGAGGAAGCTACTCTTTGGAAAATACAAAGAGTCAGTAATGTAATTTCTGAGTTAAGACATTTTCACGGATGCTTCAATATTTGGATAGAGATGATTTAATGAATCTTTGGAATCTTTACAAGAATAAGTTTGGTGATGTACATCCAGATGATAATCATGAGAGAATGGTTTATGATCACTTAAAGATTTTGTTTGAACCTATTCATGATGAACCTGAATGGAAAGGACTCTAAAATGGTCAAGTTACAAGATGGTTTTTATATCAAACTTGTGGGTTCATGTGTTAAGCGTGTGCGGAAGTTATTCATATGCTTGTAGAAGGTGATTATCCTAAATTGAATAATTATCCAAGAGTTATTTCTCAGATGGTGAAGCCTGGTGGTTTGAAGATGTTGATGCCCTATGATGGTAAGCTTACATTTGTTCTGAAGTATGAGACAATTCTTAAAACTGGTAGTGTTTGGATACATCCTCCAATTCAGGTGTTTTGAGCTTAAAGGAAACTTGAGAATTCTATTTGAATGTATCAAGTTTAGGAGAGGATTGTTGGGTTTTAGGTTCCTTGGATCATGATTTATTCTAAAGTGTTGGAACCTCAGACAGAGTTTATGAAACCACGACACAGAAAGAATGAATCCACTGCGATGATAACGCGGCTAGTAGTATTGTGTAACCACGGATATTGTATTGTAACCACTGCTAGTTATGTATAGTCGGTTTAATATTTTGTATTAGATAAATATGGAAAAGATATTTATCTTGTAGGTTACGTATTGTATTATGTAAAGGACTCATTAGCCTATAAAAGGAGGTCCTAGGTTAGATTAGATATACGTATGTTTTTATATCTAAGGTTGATACACTTCAAGGTTGTAAAACCCTAAAACTGGTTAGAGTATTCGTATTAATAATAATATTGAGGTGTTGAATGTTTATTGTTCTTCTTTTTAAGATTAAGTATTAAATTCCGCGTGATACTTAATAACTCTTTGTTAAGTCAATTTCTATAAAGGATCGTTTGCTCAACTAGGATCATCAAGTGGTATCAGAGCTTGTGATCTAGAAACTGTAATCAAGAAGAAGTCAAGTTAAGTTTTATTCAAGTAAGTTCAGATGGCTGACAAAACTCACATGGTTACTGCATCAAAGGTGCCCATGCTCAAGCAGGGTGAGTACCAAGTTTGGAGAATGCGAATGAGGCAATACATTAGTATGATTGATTATACAATCTGGGATGTTGTTGAAAAGGGTGATACTCTTCCCAAGAAGGGTGATGATGGTAAAGAGATAGCCATTGTTAGTGAGGTTGACAAGGCTAGAAGGAAGCTGGAGATCAAAGCTCATAGTATTCTCTCTATGAGAATACCTAATGAGTATGCTTTGGACTTTGAACATTATGAGTCTGCTAAAGAGTTAATGGATGCTATTGAAACAAGGTTTGTTGGTAACGAAGCTACCAAGAAATCAAGGAAGAATATGCTCAAGCATCAGCTTGAAAACTTCACTGCTCTTAGTGGAGAAAAACTTGATGGCACTTATAACAGACTTCAAAAACTTATCAGTCAACTGAAGTTAGTGGACTACAAAGTTGCTCAAGAAGATATCAATTTGAAGTTCATTAGAATTTTATCACCTGACTGGGCTGTGCACACAGTTGTGTGGAGAAATAAGGATGACTTTGAAAAGATGACTCTAGACAATCTCTACAACAACTTGAAGGTTTATGAGTATGAGAACAACATTGCTGGTGCATCTTCTACTAATCAAAACATTGCTTTTGTTTCCACCAATCACAAGAGCTCCTTGATTAACATCCACTGCTGCCTATTGAATAACCACGGCTATTGCTAACAATACCACTTGTTAGTGATGTTAGTGATGTGTGCAATCTGTGCTTCTCTGGCTGATCTAACAACGGTGTTAAGTGCTAAATCAGGATCGGATCAAATTGATCACGATGATCTTGAAATCAATCTTCAATGGCAAATGGCAATGTTAACACTACAAGCCAGGAAGTTCTTGAGGAGGACATGTAGGCAAGTTAAGTATGATGGTCAAAGGAGAGCTGGGTTTGACAAGATCAAGATGGAATGCTTTAACTGCAAGAAGAACGGTCACTTTGCTAGGGAATGTCGAGCACCCAAGAAGATAGAAGGCATCAAGAAGACCACCTGAAGAGCACGCTTCTTCTTGACATGGTTGCTCAGATTGTATTGGTGATTAGTGGGTGTCAGTTGAAGAAGGCCCCAATGCAGCTCTTCTTGCTAGTGAAGCTTCTAAAGAGCATAACTTTGCTCTTATGGCTATGCTTCATCATACGGTTTTAGATTCGAGGTATCTAATGATTCTAAAAATTCTACTTGTTCTTTTAAATCATGTCAAGCTAACTTAGAATCACAAATGCTTATTATTGAGAGTTTGAGAAAAGAAGTAGAAAGACTGTCTCTAGATAACTTAGGTTATAAAGTTGGTCTAGAAAGTGTTGAAGAAAAGCTTAATTATTGTATTAAATGTGAGTTTGAGTATGTTGATAAGATAAATATACTAGGTGGTGAAATTGATCTTAAAGAAAGAGAAATTACATTGCTTAAAAAGAAACTAGAAGAGTGTAAAACAAGAAGCCCTGTAGAAAAAAGAAAAACATGTTATTAGGGTTGCTAAAACACAGTATGCTTCCGATCTAGTAAATAAGCCAATAGGTCAAAAATTGTTCAAGGAGGGTACTGGTCTTGGTTACAATGATATGCCCCCACCACCTCTTATGAAACATGCACCACCTAGAAAAAATTCAATTTCAATAAACTTGTAGGTGAGACTAGCAAGATTGAATTTCCTAAGATAGGTTCTGATAAGTCATCTGACGCTCCTACTATTGAAGATTTGGAATCAGATTCTGAGGAAGATAGATCTGAATCAATACAGTCTGAGAAGATAGAAAATGTTAAGAAAGTTGATTCTAAGCAATTCCCTCCATATTTTTGTAGATTTCCTTCTTGTCACTTTAAGCCCTTGATGTTTCACTCTTTATTGTTTTGTATCATCAAATCAAGAAACCCAACAATCTTCCCCTATTTGATGATGACAAAACAAACACGGTTCTTGTATGAACTCCCCTAGACGATGTAGCAGAAGTTGAGATAATAAAATCTCACCATGAATGAAACATTCTTGTCTTCCTTTGTCTTCCCCTTAATCCATGCCACGCCACTTCAACATCTCCTCCCCTTTTTGTTATCAACAAATAGGGAATATAAGCGATAGAAACTTCCCTTGAGTGGTGCATAGACATCAATGATTCTTTAAATATGTAAGCTCCTTGTGATCACTTGTGAAGAAACCAAATATAACAAACTTGATAGAAGTAGAATAACCCAAACTTGTGTGCTTATATCTTGCACTATAGATGAAATCAGCGTATACCAAATCTTTGGTGTATAGGAACCATAATCTCTTGTGGAAACCCATTCTACTATTTGTAATTCGTTGTCATAATCATTGAAGCGAACGAACAAGTTATCTCAGTGTAACACCCATTTAAGATCGTCACGAATACATTGCAACTTTCCGACTACAATATCAAAAAGTTATGATCAATCATCTTCGTAATCAACTAATCAATAAACCAAATCACGGCTTTTAATCTTAAGAACAACTTCCAAAAACCAAACTCCTTGTGTGTGAACCAATCTCATTGGTGTCCCAAAACTAAACTATTATTACACTTTCGACTTCCCCTCAAGTCCAAAACCAGAGAATCAAAAATCCTTCATCATCAGATATGCGAATAATATAAGCACTACAAACAAGCATTGAGCGGTAGAATCAAAATAGTATAGCGAGTGGATCTGAATAGAAACTAGCGATGGTTTTAGAGAAAAACACTAGCATGGTTTCAAGAAAACACTAGCGATTGGTTTCGAAAACACTACAGATGTTTCTAGAAAACACTAGCGATGGTTGCGGCCTAGTGGTTTCGAGAAAACAACTAGCGATGGTTCGAGAAAACACCGTAGTGGTTTAGAAAACACTAGCGATGGTTTCAATCAAAACACCATCAAAATTTGCTTTCATCATCTAAATTAAAGACACCACACAATATATAACCAACTTTCATAATGAATTAATTCAAAGAAACACGGATTTAGGAAGTTAAATATCAAAAACCTAAAGTTCCAAAATTTGAATTGTTAAACACATTTCTGACCAACTTCGACGAATAACTTTTGATTGAGAGCTCAGATCGAAATCCCTCGGTGAAAGTTAGATGAATATATAAGCGTCCAGCTAAACTTTCGTGCGATCCAACGGTTAACGAAAAGTTGTGATCGTTACAAAACATCTTTGTAGTAACCTTACCAAAAAATTGATTTTACTGCGGCAGATTTCGACTGACTTATAACTTTTTGATTGTAATCTGGATCAACGATCCTTTGGTGAAAAGTTAGATGAATATACTGAGATGCACCAGCAAATATTGTAGCTTGATCCAACGGTTCCTGAAAGTTATGCCGTCTTGGAAAAAGCTGAACGGCCGGGAAGTTCGAATTTTGTAAAAAATCGATTTTCTTCCTTCTTTTTTCACCAAGAAACCTTGTGAATCCCTAGGTACTTGAGCTCCCAAGCTCATACCAATTGTGGAGTTTGTTAGAACTCCTTGAGATCGTTTTGAGCCTTAGGGTTCGACAATAACATAGATTAAGAACATGCACAGCGGAATTAAAACAAACATCAATGTTGTTGACACAAGGTTTTTCTTTATAATCACTTCAAGCCTCAAATATTATTTGATCGAATATCTTGGTTACACTAAATGCATAGCAGGAATCAAAGATTCTTGAGGCTAAACTACACAAATCATAGGCTTTCACTTAGAGGACTTGACGCCTAGACACACACACACCTTTAATGAATACATTATGGAAGACTTAATTGTTAAAACCTACACCCCATGTCTCTTTTATATACTAGAGGATTGGGGTTTACAAATCTCTACTAAGGACTAAATAATAAATTTTCTTTTGAAATCAAGTCCCTCCATCTTTTTGTAGATTTCCTTCTTGTCACTTTTAGCCCTTGATGTTTCACTCTTTATTGTTTTGTATCATCAAATCAAGAAACCCAACAAGCTTCATCTTTTTTGTTAGAATAGATGATGGGTTTTGTGTTTGGTTAGTGATTGGAGCTTGAATGATTGGATTTGGATGTTGTGGAATGGATTTGGGTGATGTTTGTTTGGTTTGGAAGGGTGTTTGACCACATAGAAGCACGTCTTGTGGCCACTTGCTTGCGTCACGTGACCATGGGCCTGCATGAGGTCGGTCGATTTGGTAGCTTGTTGGTTAATGTAGTTGAGGTTTGGATGAGACGCGTGGAGCCGAAAAGATTCTAGAGCTTGTTTGGTTCACGTGGTCTTAACCCGTGACCCGTCATGACCATTAGGGTCATAACATTGGTTTCAGGTATATTTGGTTGATTAATTGGTTGGTGAGATTGTTTTGAGTTGGTTTGGGATTGAATTGCGCTATTATGACTTTTAATTGGACTTGATATATATATGTTGACTTTGGCTAAATGTCGTGATTACTTTGACTTTTGGTCAATAGTTGACTCGACAAAGCGTATTTATGGACTTTAGTATAATTTAGACTATTGATTGATTAAAAGCAGAAGTTATGACTCGGTGCTTATGGACTCGAAAAGAATAACGATATGATATTATATTGGGTGACGAAAAATAATATATATATATATATATATATATATATATATATATATATATATATATATGAAAATGCTAATAAACTATTAAATATAATTAATAGTGGCTTTGACAAAATGTCAATAACAAGTTTTATCTTGTTATTTACTATTTTTAAATGGAAACTAACGACTAGGAAGGTTTGTAATAAATAAGTAATTAATGTTTTAAGTACACGTTTATCAATAAATGTCAATTGTGGGCATTTAATACTGAAGATATTCAATTTCACTTCGTTATGTGCATAGGGTTACGGATAACCTAACATTAATAGTGTTGATCCAGTGGGTGGCGGACTTATTAGGTTGGCGAATCTATAGAGCCCGCTAGGTACGTTGGGTAACCTATTAATGGTGACTATCCTTATGACTCGTTAGGATGGCGGTTGGAATAATAAGCGATACGAATGAATAATTGAGTTTATCGAGTTGACGAATTGATAAGGTCCTATGTTTATTCGAAACTTATTGGACTATGGAGCTTATGGCTTAGGCGTCTCATTGTCGCATTGAGTCACATATGTGTGTTGAATGGATTTGCATATTGTGTTCGACATAACATGTTGGATTGTTGAGTGCATTCATAGCATCATATTGAGTCGATACACCCACATGAGGTATACCAAACACTAGGATTAAATGGTGAAAAGAGGCGTTTTTGGAAATAAAGAAATGGAATATATTGGGGTAGATAACGTTGATTTGAGGAATATATATTAAGTTGGTCTACATTAATAGGTTGTGCTTGAGAGTGATAGTTGTTGTGCCGTGATTTCCGTTATCTTACGCTAGTGTTTATTTGTGCGTTGATTGCTTGAGGTGAGTTTCATAGCCCTACTTTTATATACGTTTTGAACTATATTGGGTGAGAATCATGCTATTTCTTTTTGTCCGTTTAAAACTATTTGGATTTGCTTATATGCTTGACTATTTAGATAGATGTGTGGTAGTTGTTTCCTTAGTCTAGGTTGCAAGGTGCCTAACTAAGAATTGACTTCTACCTCGACCTAGTCCGGGGTTGGCAATTGTTCTAGATTTTGCCACAACAGATGCTTTGGACTAGAGTCGCGGGGCCCGAATAATCCCCAGTGGGATATGATTGGAGATCCCAGGGTAGGATCGGTATGTGCAAACGGTATTTATCTATCTTAGGTCTCGCATAGCAAATCAACTCTTACAGGTCCACTATGATTTTGTTGAACTAAAACCTATGAACTCACCAAAGTAAGGCGATCTTTTAGCATGATTTCTCGTATTTAGAGATGTTTGGAATACTTGATTGGTGGAAGCTTGGCAAAGTGAGGATTCAAGGATCATTTCTGAATCTGCTAAACTATGGGGACCTATTTTATTAAACTATGTTTTGGGCCTAATACTTATACTTTTTGATTAAATGTTTTGAATATTTAAATTTGGGATTGGTTTTGAATGTTAAATGACTATCTTTTTGCTATACTTGTGTGTGATTCCAATCCAATAGTAACGCCCCGAAAACTTGATTAAGTCTTCCGCTGTACCGAGAGTTGGGGGTGTTACAATTTATTCGACATTTCTATGATTATTTTTGTGATCATTTATTTGTGGAGATTATCGGATCATTATAACTGAAATTGGTGATGAATTGATTTAGAGTAAACTGATTTTTAGGTTACGAATTGATGTGGAATGAACTGATGTAGGGTTTTATTTTTCTGTTATGAATTTGTTGTAGGGTAAACTGATTTGTGGAAAATCAGTTTTTTGGTAAATGAGGTTGGGAGCGTTCTTTTTTGTGAGCTAAAATGATTGTGAACCGCTAGATGAATTAAATGACATGTGTCATTTTTTAAGAATTTTGGTGGGAGACTTATGCTAACCTTGTTTTATATAGTGTGGGATTATAGTAATAATAATTTATTTTTATAAAATATTTCCTCTCTAATACATCAAATCAAATTCAAATTTAAATCATAATCTTAAACGCACCTACAAACCAAACGAACCCTAAATTTTTAGTGGTTGACCAAATAAGTCTATGAGTTGAGATTAATGTAGAACCAAAATAATCTAAAGATCCAATAAAACAATCCTAGTCACTCATTTTCTCATCAAAATAATTTTTTTTTTAACTCCACTTTCCACCTCTTTCTTAAAAATATAATATCTTGCAAATGGTAAATCATCAAGTGATAAAAAAAATACACCATCGCAACGAGTATTTTTTTATCTTTCAGTAGACGGTCACTTTGATATATTTTTGATGAACTTTTTTTTCGATTTTTTTTCAGTTACATTTGAAAAAATGACATGTGATTTGTATCACAAATCACATGTGATTTTTTTAGACGTAACTGAAAAAATCAAAAAAAATTCATCAATAGTATATCAAAGTGTCCGTCTATAGAAAGATGATTTAATTTTCATCGCGATGGTATGATTCATTTTGCATAACGATTAACGGTTTGTGAAATATTTAATTTTTACAAAAAATAGTAGAAGTTTTCTTTGTTTTTTGTCTTTTGATTTTTTTTTTTTTTTTTTTTTTGGATTTAAAGATGATTGACCGGTTCATTGGATCTTTGAAAAAATGGGATCTACATTGAACTTTCTTATAGGTTTATTTAGAGCAAAAGTCACAAACTAACAGGCTCTTGTGCGATTCGGTAAGCCCATCTTGAGTTATAAACCGGGTTAGCCCAAGCCTTCTTTTTTAATACAAGATGTTATTTCTTCTTTTTATTTTAGGAAATGCTAAATGAGAGGGATCACTCACCCATGCATATAACAAGTAAGGGACGGCCAGCCGCGTTGCGGCGGGTCTTAGGTGGGCTTTTATTTAAGGTTTTTTCTCATTGCTACATCAGATAGCGTTTGGATGTCTATACAAACATAACAAAAACTTCAAACATATATGTTAATAGGGTATGTACCTGAAATATCTAAACTGAGGCGGTAGTATGTAATGTTAGTACGTTCGGTCGTTCAATGGCATACATTTAAATGTACAAATGAAACAATTTTAGGAAAGTAAAATGGCAAATGAAACAGTTGTAGGAAAGTTGGTACTTATATTATAGCATTTCTCTCAAGTACATATCAGAAAACAATCACATACATTTGAATTTTAAGACTAAATCAAGGAACTGAGCATCGGAAAATTACTGTTGTATAATGGAAGGGTATTCACGGATTGTAAAAAGTCGTGCTCTTCCCTCTAAGCAATACCGGTCGTACCAAGGACCTTTGGCTACAGTAAGTTTTGATGTTTTGCTTTCTTCAAATCTTCTGATGAGACATGAGGACACCCTGTTACAAACATCACGACACAGTAAGCAATTCTTCTCACGGGTTCTATACGTGGTGTGGAAGTAGGTCTATCGAAGTGTGTTGGATCGATGTACTCTAACCAAACTAACTTATATAGCTTGTTAAGGGTTTAATAACCTCGGATAAATCCTAAGTTATTAACAATGAAACACTGAGCAAACTCTATTAAGTATGCAGAATTTACTTAACAACGCTAAGAAGAATTAACTTTAACTTTCAACGATTTTATTAATAACTCAGAATACGCTTGTTATCTGATTCTTAAACAACTCTAAAACACTAATATCGAACTCTCTAAAGCTCTAATGATGCGTCGTTCTAATGCCAATCTAGGGGTCCTTTTATAGGCTTAAGGATAACCTAGTCGGTTTTAATTTGTAACCTTATGCGACAAGTAATCTAAACAAAGAATTTTCTAGAATAACAAAGCTTTCCATAAACGAATATAGCAGTTCTTTAGCTTTGCGATACTTTGACTTAGACAGCAATACTTTAACTTTTTCCTTAGCGATTACTGACTTCTTCGATTACTTTGTCATTCTTGGCACTTTCATATCCCAACAATCCTCCCCTAACTTGAATTCTACTTGCTTGACTTCAAGTTCCTTTGTAAATTTATCTTTAACTTCTCTATCTTCAAGGAAAGATTGTGTCTTTGTCTTTAGATTGTATCTTTGTATTTTAAGTGCATATCAAAGTATTCTTTAGAAATTATTCTTTACAACATCATTGACAATCTCTATCTTTTTACGAACTCGGCAACATATAACAATTTTGTACATTAATTCTTTTAAGTTTAGGTCTATTCTCATCACTTCGGGTGTAAACTCACGTGAGAGAGGTGAATCAAATAAAATTAATGGATTTTGATGTCTCTTTACCAAATCCATTAACTCTGGGTAGCCAAATGTTTTGGTGTGTAAGACCATGGTACATTGATAACCATATGATTTTTAGCAAATCATCAGCTATCAACAAATTTGATTTGTCTTTACCAAAATTTGTACCCTTTTGGACTAGTTAGTTCTTTCATCATGGTGAACTAATTACCATATAATGGTTTTTCCCCAGCCTTTACCACAAGCCATTTTCTTGTGGGCTAGCCAACTCTTCACATTTCTTGATATGGTGAGTTGATTACCATACAACTTATTAGCAAGTTGTCAACTATAAAACGGATTTGAGATATCTTTACCCGAGCCGTTTGCTCATGGATTAGCCAATCCTTTTGTAACCATGGTGGATTGATAACCTATTGTTGTTACCATCTCAAAAATCATTTATTTCTTTTAACCTTTGTTTCAAAATATTTATCACTTAACAAAAGTTTTCTTTTCAAAATCATTAATCGGTTTAATCTGCAAGCGATACTTTGACTAAAAATCTTGTTTGACCACCAGATACTGAATAAAGTCTTGATATTTCAAAATAATTTATTCAATAAAGATTCATACGGTTATTCATCATCATCGACCATAGTTGTCCATCGATAAACAATTTGATGACCATAGGCGGTTTCATTATCTTCTTTAACTTCCATACCATGCTCTAGCATTCTCCTCATAAGATCGATGTAGCGGATATCTTCTTAGAGCTAACATATGAATCATAGTTCCATCTTCTAATTCTAATTCATGTACTCCAGATTCTTCAAAGAATCTCCAGGTGATAATCTCCCAATCTTCTTGATTTTTCCAAATCTCATCGATTGCTTGATTCTTGATTTCCCAAACGGTTGTGAGATCTCCAAGCAAGATTAAACCAACACCTTCTGATGGAATGTGTTCAAAATATTCTTGCACCAAATGATATAAATGAAATAAATCCTCTCTATCTATTATGTGCAATAGATCCCATAGCATATTAAACACTCTGAAGCTTTCATCTTCTCTATGAAACATCGGATAATTTCCATCCTTAGATTCTACAACTTCAAAAGTAGTTATTGATGACTTTTTCTTCTTCTTTTCTGCATCATCTTTAGAATACTCAAATTCTACAATTCTTAAGTAATTCCTTAGTTCATCATTTGTATCAGATCTTAACTCAACCTTCTTTGATGGCTATTCATCTTCAACTTTAGTTGTTCTTTTTCCTTTTAAGCTTCCTTTTCTATCATCTTCTTTCTGAGCATCATCATCTTTAAAATCTTTGATACTATCAACATGCTTCTGATAAGCTTATCTAACAGCTTCATACATCTGTTTCATCTCAACATAATTCAACTTCTGCAATCCAATATATCCTTGACCTTTTAAATAAGCCATCATTGCATTTCTTTCTTTAGCACGATTTGGTCTTCTTGGTAGAGCAGAAACAGGAATATGTGACTTTAATGGTACATCGACCAGCATTCAATTCTTCTTGCAATTTCTTAGCTGCTTCTTTATCCTTAGATTCTTCAATAGCAACTTCATTCAATTCAAACTTGTACTTTTCTAGCTGCTTCCTCATTCCTAGCAACGGTAGCCCTTAGTTGTGCTAAAGTGAGTTTCTTTATCTTCTTTGTTTCAATCATTTTACCTTTCCCTTTATCTTTAGGATCTAACACTTGTTGAGATTGAGAAAACTTGAGGTTGTTCTTCGCAACTCTGGAATACTCACACCTTTTGGTCTTGATAAATTTTTCAATACCTCATTTTGCAATTTTGTCATCACTTGCGGTATGTTCAACCATAGGTGTATCGACTTCTTCTTCTTGTGGAATTGTTGAAGGACCGCTTCTTCATCAAATCTAACACCCTTGGTGTAATTAGTTCTTGTCGAGATGTTCCTTGAAAACCGTACTTTGATGTGACACCTTGATCATCACTACTTTGAACTCTAGTGCTTTCTTCCTCAGTACTTTCAATATTGACTTGCACTTGATTATTGAGGTTGAACATCGGTACCGAGGTTCAACTTCTTCATTCAAATTCTTATCTTCCAATTTCCTCCCCAATTGGAATGAAGGAGATTGTTGTTGAACCGTTTGCCTTTGGTGGTCTTAAATTGCCTAGCGGCTTTCCTTGCTTCTTTTGAGACTTGACCCATAATCTACGATGTTGAACTAATGGCCATACAAAGTTCTTTAATCTTCTAAACTTAAGCTACAACTTCTTAATCAGTGGCTGTTCTTCAAAAGATTTCTTTAATCTTGTCAACTCTCTTGATAAAGCATAATTGTTGAACTTGTACCCTCGGGTGCCACATCTCCTTTATCTCCTCGGATGTTTGAAGCCCATCTGTTGAAGTATAATCATTGGGAGAGAATGGTGGGTGTTTTCCTTATTGAGAATCATGAGCAGAAACTTGTGGAGATGGTGGAGGTGAAACTGCATTATCTTCTTGAACATCAGCACCTTGTGAAGCAGTACCTTGTGATCGCGATTGCCTTGATCACGATTACCTTGTGATGCAGTACCTTGCGATGCAGTTCCTTGCGTTGAAAAAGTACCTTCTCTGTCATCACTCTCTGCTGCCTCATCTCGTATTGCTTGAACAACCTCCATTATTAAAGTGGTTAATGGAGTGTTCCTTCCAGTAAACATATCACTTTTCCTAGCCATAAATGTGAAAATCTTGGTACGGTTTACCACAACAGGTAGTAGACTTATAGGCTTTGGTACATCTTGAAGTTGTTTATTCAAGAACACTTGAATAAATCTTGGATACATCAACCAATATGATCAATGAGAAATATGAGATAACATTCCATCTAGAATTAGCCTTGAAAAATTTAAAATTCGATTTGTAGCCAATCCCACTATAGCATATGCTATGTTAGAACCTAATTGCTCCCATGATGTACTTTTAGCACTAATACAATTAAGCAATACATGAATCAAATACTTCCAGTGTGGACTAAATAAGGGTTTCTTGAAAGTTTGTTCAGTTAAGGACCCTTCATACAATGTCTGAATATCCCAAATCAATTGCTTATCAAAGCGAACAGCCCTTACGCATCATCAAACAATAAATCCTCACAAATTGATGTGATAAATCTTGATAAGCCTTCCAGCAACTTTAGCTTGAATATAAGATTCATCATTCTCCATATGTGTTCTTGCAGGTTGCCCAAACATTGAATCCATGGCTCAATAATATCGGTTCCACTAAAAGTGCATAACTAATGGAGATCCGGTGAGAAAATCAATGATGTCATGGAAGATGACATTAGCTTGATTTATCAAATTTGCCACCATGTTATGTTTGAAGCGTATTACGATTTACCATTGATGATTTGTTTACTAAGAAAGCGATTGAGTGAATAATATAGGTGAAAGAGAGAGTAATATGGAAAAGATTATAAGGTATAAAGATGAGAGGAAATTAGGAGTAGTTATTTATAGGTGAGATTTAAAAATCACACCCATAATAACAAAGTTACCATTAGTGAAGTTTACCCTCAATATTACCGTTGGACGGTACTTTGATAAGACAAACGGTTCTTTCCCATTATGCGGTACTTTCAAAGCGGTACTTTCATATAACCAAAAGCGGTACTTTCCATTCTCCTCTTGACAATAGCAAACACTTCAAATAAACATTAGATTGCCTCCCCTCAAGCAATGCATAGGACTATACTTATACTAAATAGTCCTCCCCTCAAATGTAGCTTAGTAATTAATCATTCCAATGCTTACCACCAAGTGATTGAATCTTGAAACATCAAAGCCTTTGGTGAGTAAATCAGCTACATTATCATCCGTGTGAACCTTGACAACATTAATGAGCATGTGCTCATAACAATCTCTGATGAAGTGATGCCTAATCTAAATGTGCTTGGTCTTGGAGTGATAAACTGGATTCTTCACAATGCAAATTGTACTCTCATTATCAATGTTGATAGGAGTATTCTTGAAGTTGAAACCATAATCCAAGAGTTGATTACGCATCCACAAAACTTGTCCACAACTTACTTGGCTGACCACATATTAACCGGTGGATGATGTTCTTTGCAATTGTTGTTCTTACATTGCCATGAGACTAATCTTCTTCAAGATATTGGCATCCTCCGATGGTTGATCTTCTATCATAGTTATGCTTTGCATAATCACTATCTGAAAAAGCTTCCAAGTGAAAAGGTGAATCCTTTGGATACCACAACCCCAACTTAGGTTGTTGTTTCAAATAATTAAAAATCCTTTTTACTGCATTCATATGGAAGACCTTAGGTGAGACTTGATATCTTGCACATAAACAAAGCGACAAACATGATATCGGGCCTAGATGCGATTAGGTACATAAGACAACCAATCATTGATCTGTACAACTTGACTTCAACCGGTTGACCATCTTCATCCTTGCCCAATGAGTTGATAGATTTGATAGGTGTAGTGTTGGCATCATAGCATCAAATTGAACTTCTTAAGTATGGGATACATACTTGTCTTGACTTATGAAAATTCCTCCTTTTGCTTAGCTTGGGTCCCAAAAGGAAAGTTAACTCACCCATTGAACTCATTTGAAATTCATTCTGCATCATCTTTTCAAACTCCTTAACCATAGATTGTTTTGTAGCTCCAAATATGATATCATCTACATAAACTTGTACCATCATGATATCCTTCTAATCTCTTTTAATGAACAAAGTCTTGTCAATAGCTCCTCTTCTGTAACCATCTTGCAATAAAAAAGTATAGAGCCTTTCATACCAAGCTCTAGGTGCTTGACGTAAGCCATAAAGAGCCTTAACCACTTTATAGACTTTGTTTGGATGTGTAGGATCTTCAAAACCAGGAGGTTTTTTAACATATACTTCCTCTGTAATCTTGCCATATAAAAAGGCACTCTTGACATCCATTTGATAAATCGAAATCCATATATGATGCAAAAGAAAGGAAGATTGAATTGCTTCAATCCTTTCTCTGAGAACAAATACTTCATCATAATCTCTCCTTCTTCTTGTCATAACCTTGTGCAACTAACTTTGCCTTGTTCTTGATGACATTCCCTCTTTCATCTCTCTTGACTCACGAAAACCCATCTCGTACCAATTACTTTCTTGCCATCTAGTAGATCACATAGTACCCAAACTTCTTGAAGCATGAATTGAAGAAGTTCTTCTTGCATAACTTCAACCCAACTTTCTTTAGTTAATGCTTGAGCTACAGGTCCTCTTGAGAGATAAAACAAGTAAGCAGGCATGTTTGGTGGTCCTTATGATTTAACTTTGTTTTGTTTATAAACAAAGCTAAGCAAAGCAATATGTGGTGTAGAATCCTTTTGCTTTTGTTCTTGTCATCACTCGAGTAGAAGGACCAATGATTTGACCAGGAGGATGATTCTTATGAATTCTTAAAATTGGAGTCTGTGGAACTTCAAGATTATCACTTAGGTTTGTGAAATTAGCATCTTCATAAGAATCTGAGAAAATACCCTCATCTTCAAACTCATCATCAGTATCTTCCAATCCAGGCATAGTAGGATCATCCAAATCATCCAAAGTGTTGTTGACAAGTGAAGCGATTACTTTTGATCTAAAATCTTGTCACCCAAAATACTATGAGAGAAATTGTATGTTTGGAAGGTAAACACCCTGCATGTTGATGTTTTTGAAATTTACATGGCCTAATCTTCTATGCCATAGATGTGCTTCTTCAATTGATGCCTTTGCTACTAAACATGTAGCTCTTTCAGAAGAGTGAAGACTCTTCATATCCAAACTATACACATCATTGGTTCTTGGTACTTTCAGTATCACCAAGTTATCATCAGTAAGCTTGAATTCAGGTGAAAGAATGAGACATTTGTGTCGATGAATAACCTGGGGTGCTTTTATCAGTTGAAAGCGACAAAAGATGAACTTGAGCTCCTTCACATATCTAACATTCTCAAAATCTATCATACAGCTCATTGGTTCCTTTTACGATTGATTCTTCCTCCATTAGGATCATTCCCAAATGCAACTCTTCCTCCACAATAAGATCTTAAATCTAACAAGATCTCCTTGTCTCTGTCATGCTTCGAGCAACCACTATACAATTAGATTATCTTTAAGCTCCTCTTATGGGTTGCCACACTTGCAAAGATAAAGAGTTAGTGTCTTTTAGGAACCCAAGCCATTCCTGACTTGTGTTCCCCTTGTGGAGTAACATACTCAAATTCCTTGGTATGTAATCTTCTGATTTTTGTAAACGAGAATCAAGCATTATCTTTTGTTTTAAAACTTGTGGTGGATTTTTAGCAAAACTTTCTTTTTCAACAAAAATCTCCTTTTTTTCCACAAAATCATCTTTATCAAAATATCTGTTTCACGGTACTTGTTGAAAGTACTATTAGTTCAACATCAGTACTTTCTTTCTTAACCCATTTAGTTTTAACTGCTGGTGTTGAGTCCTTTGACTTAGCTACTCTTTTGGAGTTGAAACGCCTTCTAGATTGATAGTAATTTTATCTCCTAGGCTTTCCATTCCAAAAAGTGTTTACAATTACCTTGATTGTTTGAAAATCTAGCGATTACTTTGAGAAGTCTTGCTTGAGTTCTTTGAAAAGTATTTGAAGGTCTTGGAGGTTTTGAAAAAGGTCTTCTCACAGTGGGGTACCTATAGTCTTGTGAAAAGTTGCTATGGTTAACCCTATGTGAATGATTCAGTGGTTTATTCTCTCTAGGGCTATGGTTGGTAGTTCATTCTTTGGAAATTTGCTCAATTTTCACGAGTGAAAGTCCACGGTCTTAATCGGATGATCAGGGGCTATAACAAACAAAACACAATTTTGACCCAAACTCCCAAATTGCTTCCTCTATGTCTATGACCAAAACTATTACTGTCTTCAGGTGAATGATTAAAATTGTTTTGACCAAAATTATCCCAAAAGGTTTAGCGATTATTTTGAAAAGATTTTCCTAAAGTGCTGGCTGAACATGTAGCGAAGTACTTTGAGTTGAAGATGCTTGCTTGACTTTTAACATCATTATCGTTAGGGTTTTCAACAGTTTCTTTTGGGGTTCGGACCTAGATTGACCAATAAGCTTTTCCTAAACTCTAGATTGTCTATTCCAAAATGAGAAACATTATCGGCCTAAGGGGTTGAAAGCTGCCGATGGGATGAGGGACTGCGCATGATAACCATTGTTTTTCTTAAAATCGAGGGTGTTTCCTTGTGATTCCTCATTACTAGATGTGTCTACATAATTAATGAGTTCATCATCACTAGTGGTTATATCCTCAAAATCAAAGTCATCCTTATCACTAGGTAGGTTTTCTTAGCGTTATTAAAGTCCATACCAAAACCTAGGCGAGTTCTAATGTAAGCTCTTCTCTGTTTTCAACATAAGTGACATGAAAGACCCGATTCTTTCCAAGCACCAAACTTTGCTAACAATCCATCTCTCTCATGGTCAGGTTCTCAATTTGAGAATTTTTACAATTTAACTTCCATTCACTTAATTTTAGCGATAATCCTACATTGTTCATACTTTTTGCCCAAGCCATTTCATTATTTTCATGTGTTATTATTTTGGCTTCCATAGACTCTAAAGTAATTTGATAACCAGCTACCTCGGACCTAGCCCTTTGATAATTATCTCTTTATAACATAATCATTTAGCACTTTTGATAAATTATGACACTTAGAGCATACCTCGAGAGAGGGGTGAATTTGGTGAAGTGGCTACCATAGAGTAGAAACGGGATCATCGTCACTCTTCATTCTCAATCAAAGCTTCCTAGACCATCTCTGGATTCCAGCGGCATGTCGGGTTCCTCATCAAAAGCTATGCTCTAATCAAACTCTTCCAGATTCCTCCACGGCTACCATACAATAGTTCTTGGTTCATCATCAAACTCGGCCTCGGTCAACCTCGATAGATTCTCTTGAGCAACCAAAGCTTTTGTTTAGTTATAGAATTTCTTTTAGCTCTAGCTTTGGTTTCTCATCATCCTTTTGCTTGATATTTAGCAAACTGCATTCCTTGCAAAATGTCGATCTTTTGACAATTGAAGCATTCAATCTTGGATTTGTCAAAAGTGATTCCCTATTTTGGTTTGAAGTCAATGCCTCTTCCTGTCTTCTTCATAAACTTCTTGATCCTTGCTGTGATCATAGCAACTTGCACGATATCAATTTCTTCAAAGCATCCTCTTCAATGCATGATAGATATTCTTCATAAGTAACTTGAGGTAGGGTAGCTGTTGTGCAAAGAAAAGAGCATCGACTTCATCTGAGTGGATGGTATTTGTTGGTGTGGCTTCTTTGAGCAGGTGGGGGTAAGTAAGAACACGATGCTGAGCAACGATTACTTTGGGTAGGAGAAGCCGATTACTTTAGTGGAAATCGCTCTCTTTTCGATGACAAAAAGGCAATACTGTGAGATTTTGAACTAGTTTGGCCATTCATCTCATGCTCATAGACCTTTAGATGATTGTAAAGATCATTAAAGTCCATAACATCCAAACCAGGTTGTCCAATTATCATTGTAGCAATCACATGCCATGTAGATGGCAAACTCTTTAAGAACTTCAAATTTGCATCTTCAACAGAGATACTCTGCCTTGTTTAACTCTAGCATCTTTGAGAGATTTTTAAATCTATCATAAAGCTGACATCAAGACTTTCTCTTTCACCAACAGTGAAAGTTTCCAATGTTCCAGCAGTTTCTATGCATCTTCTTGGAAGCATCATTACCTCCAATCTAGTCTTGAAGCTGACCCATAGTTCTTTGCATCCTTAGCATCATGGAACTTGAGTATCACGACCATCTGGAATAGCGGAACAACGGTATATTGAGAGCCTTTCTCTTGATTTCTTATTGTTCTAGCTGCTTTGGTAAAACTTTACTTTGGGTGGTTTAGGTTGTCCGGGAATCTCTCTGAGGTTGGAACTACTTCATTACCATTGACAATTACATTCCATAGTGCATGGTCTGTAATAGCAATGTACTGCCTCATCTTCATGCTCCATAGGTCGTATTCTCCCTTCTTAATGATTGGTATTCTTAGTGAGGTGATGGATGGGGGTGGAACAGCTTCAGTCGACATCTTTAGGTTATGTTTGTGGAAAACAAGAAGGGGGGGTTGAATAGTTTTGCCGATTTTAAGTTAGTTTCATAAACTTTAGATTCGTTGATATGTGAGATCTTATGGATGTAGAAAAAGTATAGATCTAATGATAAAGCAAGTAAATAAAGTAAAGTGAAGGGAAAGAAAAGACACAACCGATGTATAGTGGTTCGGCTACAAGGACACCTTCCTTGCCCTACTCCACTCCCCGAGTCACCTACTCGAGAGTTCAAGCACTATGTCAACAAACTCCTTCACTTGGCGGAGAAGCCTTCACAACGTCGCTTACACTTTTTCCGGTACAAAGCTAAATACCGAGTCCGTAGCACGGTGGACCAAACCAACACGACTATTACACAACAAATATGTGAAATATTAAATACAAGATCTTCGCTCTGAAATCTTATGGAGTGACAAATCAATCAAGGACCCCTTGCTTGGATGACTTGTAGAATGCTCGTGATCTCGCCTTAGAGAAGGACCTATATGAGGATCACAAATAGAAAGAAAGAAGAACAACTCTCTAGATCAAGTGATCTATATGTTAGAAGAGAATGAGAGTGTTTGAGAGATTTAGTAAGAAGAGGGGTGAGTTAGAATGAAGAAATGGCTCTCTATTTATAGGCAAAATTCTTCACTGTTCCATGGATCCCACGGATCCCTTCCACTTGGGATCCGTCTAGTGTAATCCTAGGGATCCATGGAACGCTTCTCTTTGCCCATGGGTTTTTTTGGTTATGGGTCATGGGTTATGGGTTGGTCCATGGGTTTTATTAGATTCAATGTATCTAAGTATACATTGTATCTAGTCTACTTGGGTATGGATTAAGATCCATGGGTTATGGTCCATGGGTTATGGTTTTTACCCATCCTAATAAACTATTACAACAAATGCTTAATTACTACATTTTGTATTTAAATGGCTATATGTAAATGCTTTACAAAAATAACATGTATCCTTATAATTATACTTAAGATAACATTATATTTGTTATCAACAAAACACAAAGAGATCGCAAAATATTAATAAACATTTTACGGATTTATTTGTATTAACAATCTCTCCCCTTTTGTTGATGACAAAACATAATGTTATGATGAGTAAAACTTAAGAATAGATGTAAGTTTTGAAAGCCCTAAGTTTTACTTCTTCTCCCCCTTTTTGTCGAAACAAAAAGTTAACCCTTGGAAGAAATAAACACAACAGTGTGGAAAAAGTAGTCCACGTATTTCTAACTCCCCTTGACGGTAGCTCCCCCTTGTTTGGGGCGTCAAGTGAAGAAAAATAAAAATCCTAAAAAAGAAAGGTTAGTAACATGCTTAAATAATCTTGTTATTGCCGAGAATCAAGATTGGGAGCCAAGGTATGTAAACAAGGCCTTGTAATAAAACAACAAATTGTAGTGGTATTTATGCCACTTACAAGCATGTAAAAATAAGAACAAAACTTGTTCTTGAAAATGACTTCAAAAGAAAAAAAATATACTAAAAGTAGAAAATAGTAGTAGGGATTCCTTCCATGCTTGCATAAGGTTATGGATGGAGGTTTTGATGAGTGATGGTATTGATGCGATCAAGGATGAGGTTGAGTATGAAACGCATTTCTTTCCTAACTTCTATTGCGATTTCCCTAGTGGATTGGCAATGTTCACAATGTAAATGATGTGGGTAATGAGTGCGGAAGTTTTCCGGGTTGTTTTGATTTGAGTTATACGGAAGTTGTGGTGGAAAAATAGGAAAATATGGATCAACATCCGGAATATTTGTAAATGGTGGTGGAAACAAACCTAGATGTTCTTGTAATGTGATGGGAGCTAATGGTGGTGATGTTTCAAGATCTTGAAAAATAGTATTTGGAGATGTGGGTGGTGTTGAAAAGACTATTTCTTTTGTTTAGGTTGTTTAGATCTTGTTGGAGTCTTAAGGAGTTCCAAAAGAGTGACTTTAGGTGGTGATGAAGTTGGTGTACTTGTTGGTGATGAGGAGGTGCTATAATGGAAGCATCTTGTGGTGAGTTATTTGTTGAGGATGAACCATTTGAGGTTGGTTTTGCTAAACAACAAGATCGGATACTAATCCGTGCGGATATCCTAGAGTTTGATTGTGGTATTTTGGATGGTGGTAGCACAAAGGTTTGGGTATCATGAAGATGATTGTTTGTACTAGGTGATTCATCTAAAGGGTTTTTGGATGACATGGTGTATTGTGGTTATGAGGATGAGGTGAGTATGCAAGCATTTTGGGAGTTCTATATATAGAAAAACAAAGCATTGTAATGAATGCTTGACTCAAAATGTGGATTAAAATCTAATGATTAGATATGAATTCAAGGCATGTGATCATGAGAACACAAGCATTAAAGAGCATACTCCCAAAAATGAAACAAATATGGATTTTGTCATCCAAAGTGAAAAATAGAAGTAAAAATAGCTTCGTTTCACGGATCCCACGGATCCTTCCCTTGAGGGATCCGTCCCAAAGATGGTTGGGATCCAGGTCGGTGATCCGTGCAAAGACAAAATTTTCCTTTTGGAAACATTTTTGCCTAGTGTGTGCCTATATGCAAACTATTTGGAGTTGCGGTTATCTCGACCTCTAAAAAGAAAAAGAAAATAAACTAGAAGTAAAAAAAAATCCTATTGAGATAACCCGAAAACACATATTTAGTACTTAAGTATGTAATTTGTGTTATCAATGCTCCTAATTCATTGTTGCTTAAATGAATGTAACCGAAAACACATATTAGTTATGTGTCCCCTTTAGCATTCAAAAGACATGAGATGCAATGAAAACGGGTTTTACTTTGTATTAATAATGAAAAAGCGATTTGTCCTAAACGTGAGAAATTGCTTTTGTGAAATTGATACGGGAAGGTATCATCCTTTTAGAAAACATTTTGAAAAGAGGTTTTCTTTGAAAATGTGTATGTGTTTGAAAAAATAAGAAAGCTATAAGTGAAAAACTTATCTTGGGTTTTGAAAATTCCTGTATTGTTTGTGAGTTGTGCGTGAAATAGAGATCCTAGACTCCGAAAGAAGAAGGCTAGTGTTTACATACCTTGTAGAGTCAAATAAGTTACGACGTTTGTTCCATTAGACCAAGACCAAGACGAAGTAGGTTGAATTGTTCCCGCTTCAACGGTTTGGTGAGGACGTCGGCTATGTTGTCTTCGGATGCTACCTTCTCAATAGAGATGTTCCCCTTTTGAACATTGTCTCTTAAGAAGTGATGACGAATCTCTATATGCTTTGTGCGAGAATGCAATACCGGATTCTTGCTTAAGTCGATGGCACCTTTGTTGTCACATAGGATGGCTATGTCGCTTAGATGAATGTCGTAGTCGACTAACGCTTGTTTCATCCATAGTGTATGTTGGCATGCTTTGCGTGGGAGACGTACTCGGCTTCGGTTGTTGATATTGCAAGTGCCGTTTGTTTCTTAGAAAACCAAGATGTTAAACAACATCCCATAAAAGTACATACCCCACTTGTACTTTTTATATCAACGTAATCACGCATGGTCGAATCTGCATATACAATTGTTTCTACTCCGTGCCCTTAGGATACCATAATCCTAATTGTGTTGTACCCTTAATATATCTAAATATCCTTTTTACGGCTTCTAGGTGTGATGTTTTAGGGTCTTCTTGAAACCTAGCACATAAGCAAACACTAAACATGATATCCGGCCTACTTGCGTGAGGTAGAGAAGACTACCTATCATGCCACGATATTTAGTATTATCTACGGATTCGCCGTCTTCATCTTTTGTGAGTTTGGTGTCGGATGACATTGGAGTCCTAATTGGTTTGACTCTTCTAGACCGAATTTCTTTAACATCTCCTTGATGTATTTAGATTGATTGAAGAAGATACCATCTTCTACTTGTTTTATTTGTAGACCAAGAAAGAAGCTAAGTTCTCCCATCATACTCATCTCGAACTCGTCATGCATGATTTTAGAGAAATCATCACACATGTCTTGACAAATGGATCCGAATATAATATCATCTACATATATTTGTACTATGATTATATGTGACTCTCTTTTCTTAGTAAAAGTGTGTTGTCAACTAACCCCATGGTATAGTTGTGTTTAACTAGAAATGACTTGAGTCTATCATACCAAGCTTTTGGAGCTTGTTTCAGACCGTAAAGGGCTTTCTTTAATTTATACACATGTTTGGGTTTTTCAAAATCAATGAAGCCGGAGGTTGAGCTACATATACTTCTTCATTAATGAAACCATTTAGAAAAGCGCTTTTGACATCCATTTGATAAAGCTTTAGATCTTTAGCACAAGCATACGTTAATAAGTATTCTTATAGACTCTAATCTAGCCACGGGGGCATAGGTCTCATCAAAGTCTATTCCCTCTTGTTGGTTATACCCTTGAGCAACGAGTCTAGCCTTGTTCCTAGACACTACTCCGTTTGCATCTAATTTGTTTTATAAACCCATTTGGTTCCTATTATGGTTTGATTACTAGGTGGAGGGACAAGTGTCCAAACATCATTAGAAACAAATTGATTTAGTTCTTCTTGCATAGCCATTACCCAACTCTCATCTTTTATGGCTTCTTGTGTATTCTTAGGTTCTAAGGTTGAAACGAAACAAAACAAGCTACTTTGGTTTTGAACTTGAGACCTTAATGTTCGTTCGTTTAGTTTTCCTATGACTTTATCTACGGGGTGATCTTTGGACTCTTTAATGTTTATTATTTCATCACTTAGAGGTTCTTCTTCTTCACTTATCCTTTTCTTTATTACTATAGCTTCACTTTCTATAATCTCGTCATCGACAAGAGGTGGAGAGGGTTTGGGTGGACTTTCATCAAATTTTATATTTAATGACTCTTCTACCTTCATTGTTTCTTTGTTTAATATGACGTAAGCTTTGCTATTTGGCGAGTAACCTAAAAAGATACCTTCGGTTGATTTAGGATCAAATTTTGTAAGGTAATCTTTAGTGTTAAGAATAAAACATTTACTACCAAAGACTCTAAAGTGATTTAACGTAGGCTTTTTGCCTCGAAGTAACTCATATGGATTTTTTCCTAAGATTGGTCTAATTAAGACTCGATTGAGTATATACGTTAAAGTATCAACGGCATTACACCAAAACTTTTGAGGTATGGATTGTTCATTAAGCATGGTTCGACTCATTTCTTGTAGGGTTCTATTCTTTCTTTCTACTACCCCATTCGATTGTGGAGTGCGTGGAGCCGAGAAGTTGTGAGTAATACCATTAGCGTCACAAAAAGCTCCGAATTGCACTTCATTATCGAATTCCCTACCATGATCCGTCCTAATAGACACTATGGGACTTCCTAGTTGTCTTTGGATCTTTTTGCTTAATATTTCAAAATAATTAAAGGTTTCCGTTTTGTTCTTTAAGAATTTTGTCCATGTATACCTAGAATAGTCATCCACTATGACCAAAGTGTAGTAGTTGCCTCCATAACTTTGGATAGCGGATGGACCAAATAAATCCATATGTAGTAATTCTAGACACCTAGTTGTAGACACCATGTTTTTAGCTTTATGACTAGAATGAGCTTGTTTTCCTACATTACAAGCATCACAAAAATGATGTTCATATTTTAACTTAGGTAGATCTCTTACTAGATCTTTGGATGATAGCGATTGAAGAAGTCGCATGTTGGCGTGACCCAATCTTCGATGCCATAAGGTCGAAGTATCATCCATAGAGGTAAGACATAGTTTGTCTTTAGGTTCATTACCGATTTTAATGACATAGACTCCATGTTTCCTAATTCCTCTTCCTATGGTTATGCCATTTTTTAGTATCTTACTACCGGTTTCGGTAAAAAGTACATTGCACTTTTTATCACATATTTGTCCTATACTTAAGAGGTTAAAGTTTAGGTTTTCTACGTGACACACATCGTTAATGGTTAGAGATTTGTTAGAAATCGTACCTTTACCGATGATTCTACTTTTGCTATTTCCAAACACCACATTACCTCCATTTATGGATTCATATGTGGAGAATAGATTCCTATTGCCGGTCATGTGCCTTGTGCACCCGCTATCCTTGATCCATTCATCGGGGTCTAGGTCGACCTTTAAGCACACCTAAAACAATAATAAACTAAAAATTTTGGTCCCCATTTGTTCATGGGTCCATTAGTGTTAAACATTCCATTCATGTTAGACATGTATGGATAAGATGAGTATGCATTCCATGGAGCAAAGTTTTGAAAAGAAAAACCGTTTTGCATATTAGGGTTCCATCCCATTTGATGGTTACTTCTTGGATAAACGTTATTAGGTCTCCTAGATGCATTATGTTTTGAAAAAGATGGTGCTTTGTTTCTTGCAAAAGTAGGATTATATTTTGGAAGTGGTTGTCTAGTGGTGACATGAGTTGGTTTCTTCCTATTAACGATAACGAACTCAGTTCTAGATGAAGAAGCTACGTTATTACCACTAGTTGCTACAGCAGATCCACGGATCCCTGTCTGTACACTATCCGGTTCCCTTTTTAGGGGATCCGTGGGATCCGCCACAACAGTGGCTGGTTTTTCTAGTTCTTTAACAAATTTTGTTTCTTTTCTTTCACTAGTTGATGGATCAAGTTATTGAATACCTAGACCCTTTTGGTTGTTACCGGTTTTAACACCATCGAGTATTGTATCTAAAGTGTTCGTACTCATTCTAGCAATTTTAGAATCTAGATGATCAACTAGTGTTTGAAGTTGAACGCAAAGTTCACATTCACCACTTGCTATTTTACCTTTTTCTAAACGCTTTAGTTTTGATTTTAATTCTATGACTTCTTTATCTAAGCGTTGGTTTTGACTCTTTAAAAGTTTGTTTTTGTTAATTAGTTTTAAGCTAATATTGCATATTTTATCATATTCATTATGCAATGAGTCGTCATCAAGTGATGAACTACTATAGTATTCGTGACATACCTCGTCATTTGCCATGAGGCAAACTTCTTCGTCCTCCTCGTCGCTCATTCCCCACGTGCCGCTCACGAACGCCTTTTGATCATCCCATTTGGGACACTTACTAATAAAGTGGTTTGGGTCCCCACATTTAAAGCAAGTACGATCATCTTTTGGCTTCTCGTCCTCTTTGCTTTTTCGAAAGCCTTTCTTATCATCATACGGTTGTTTGACGTATCTTCCCTTTCTTCTAAAGAACTTTTTAAAGTCCCTTACCACCATGGCGTACTCCTCGTCGTCACTACTTGAAGAGGAGTTCTCTTCATCGCTTGAAGCCTTTTTAGCTTTAAGGGCAAGAGATTTGTGTTTCTCTTTCACCTTTGAGGCTTCGGAGTCTTTAGCAAGGACAAGCTCGTAGACTTTTAGGTTACCTATGAGTTCGTCGAGAGTAAGGATTGTCAAATCTTTTGACTCTTCGATCGCCGTCACCTTAGATCTCCACTTCGATGGAAGTGCTCTTAGATATCTCCTAACATGATTACGGCTAGAAAAAGATTCATCAAGTGCTTGTAAAGATGTAATAATAGTATTAAAGTTAGCAAATGAATGATCTATAGTTTCCTCATCCGATATTGAAAATTGTTCATATTGTTGAACAAATAAATCAATTTTATTATTTTTAACTTGTTGGTTGCCTTGATGAGTTACAACTAAAGAATTCCAAATTTCTTTAGAGGTTTTAAGCATAGAAATTCTTTCAAATTCCTTTTTGGTAAAGCATTATATAAAACCATTTTTGCTTCACTATTTTTAGAAAGCTTTTTCTTCAATTCATCACTTAATTTATCATGAGGTATGTTAACTATATTTCCTTTATCATCATTTGAGGTAGCCTCAAAGTCGCCTTCAACATTAATGTACCAAAGATCAATATCTTTAGATTTCACATATGTTTCGAATCTATTTTTCCAATATATAAAACCATTAGTTTCAAGTAGTGGTGGTCGTTGCATAGATTGCCCTTCCTTATAGTTTTCAGAACCCATAGTAATCGAAAAGTTTTTAAAATACAACTTTATTTTAAAAAATTTATAAACTTAGCTCTTGATGCCAATTGTGGAAAACTAGAAGGTGAGGGTTGAATAGTTTTGCCGATTTTAAGTTAGTTTCATAAACTTTAGATTCGTTGATATGTGAGATCTTATGGATGTAGAGAAAGTATAGATCTAATGATAAAGCAAGTAAATAAAGTAAAGCAAAGGGAAAGAAAAGACACAACCGATGTATAGTGGTTCGGCTACAAGGACACCTTCCTTGCCCTACTCCACTCCCCGAGTCACCTACTCGAGAGTTCAAGCACTATGTCAACAAACTCCTTCACTTGGCGGAGAAGCCTTCACAACGTCGCTTACACGTTTTTTGGTACAAAGCTAAATACCGAGTCCGTAGCACGGTGGACCAAACCAACACAGCTATTACACAACAAATATGTGAAATATCTAATACAAGATCTTCGCTATAGAAATCTTGCGGAGTGACAAATCAATCAAGGACCCCTTGCTTGGATGACTTGTAGAATACTCGTGATCTCGCCTTAGAGAAGGACCTATATGAGGATCACAAATAGAAAGAAAGAAGAACAACTCTCTAGATCAAGTGATCTATATGTTAGAAGAGAATGAGAGTGTTTGAGAGATTTAGTAAGAAGATGGGTGAGTTAGAATGAAGAAATGGCTCTCTATTTATAGGCAAAACTCTTCACTGTTCCCCGGATCCCACGGATCCCTTCCACTTGGGATCCGTCTAGTGTAATCCTAGGGATCCGTGGAACGCTCCTCTTTGCCCATGGGTTTTTTGGTTATGGGTCATGGGTTATGGGTTGGTCCATGGGTTTTATTAGATTCAATGTATCTAAGTATACATTGTATCTAGACTACTTGGGTATGGATTAAGATCCATGGGTTATGGTCCATGGGTTATGGTTTTTACCCATCCTAATAAACTATTACAACAAATGCTTAATTACTATATTTTTGTATTTAAATGTCTATATGTAAATGCTTTACAAAAATAACATGTATCCTTATAATTATACTTAAGATAACATTATATTTGTTATCAACAAAACACAAAGAGATCGCAAAATATTAATAAACGTTTTTACGGTTTATTTGTATTAACAATGTTGTTAACTAGGTTTTAAGGTTTCTTCTTAGTCAGAGTTTCCACACAAGCTCTGATACCACTTGTTGGATCGATGTACTCTAACCAAACTAACTTATATAGGTTGTTAAGGGTTTAATAACCTCGGATAAATCCTAAGTTATTAACAATGAAACACTGAGCAAACTCTATTAAGGATGCGGAATTTACTTAACAAAGCTAAGAAGAATTAACTTTAACTTTCAACGATTTTATTAATAACTCTGAATATGCTTGTTATACAGATTCTTAAACAACTCTAAAACACTAATATCAAACTCTCTAAAACTCTAATGATGCACGTACGTTCTAATGCCAATCTAAGGGTCCTTTTATAGGCTTAAGGATAACCCTAGTCGGTTTACAATTTGTAACCTTGTACGACAAGTAATCTAAACAAAGAATATTCTAGAATAACAAAGCTTTCCATAAATGAATATTGCAGTTCTTTAGCTTTGCAGTACTTTGACTTCGACAGCAGTACTTTGACTTTTTCCTTAGTAGTACTTTGACTTCTTCCAAAGACTTCGTCATTCTTCAGCACTTTCATATCCCAACAAAGTGTAAGCCTAGTAAAGAGCGTACCTTTTCGTGCGGAGGTAGAAGCAACGTTATACTGGCGCGGCAGCCGTGCATCAACTCCATTATGGACATTGCAAATGTTAGCAAAGCCCATAAAAGATATATTTCCTAACAATAAAAAACAAAAAATAAAAATAAAAATAAATAAATAGTACTTTTTTCAACCGAAAATAATTTACGTAATATAACTTGTAAGGATGCCTAGTCTTTTGCCCTTCAAGAAAAACATTGCCATTCTTAATGATCTTTCCGTTGTTAAAAATGAGTCAAAACAATCAAGAAATAACCCAGATTTCTCTTTTTCCGGGAAAATTTAAACAGTTATCTTTCGTCTTTGGGTTTTTCAAATTTCAGGTAATTTTTTCATTTTCTTAAAGACAATCCTGATCATTCTATTGCAATATATGTTACACTACATTTCATAATTTATATGCAACATCTTCTGTTAAAAAGAAACCAATGCATGATATATTTGAACAGTGTTCTAATTATGATGCATATGTGAATAATCAATTACATGTTATTGTGTATGGAAATTCATGCATATAACTAAGGAAATGTGAATTTCCTTGGTAATGTGACTGATAATTGTATCTCACTTGTGAGCTAATCATGTATTTATGTTCTTATTAGTTTGATTTCAATGTCGCAACTTTAGGGGATGGTGACTCCATGCATTAGGGTATTTATAGATTCTATAAACAAATGTTAGGTGATTAATTCTCAAAATACGCAATGTAATTTATTGTTACCTCTAACTGCAGAAGCTTGCCTCACAATGGACGAAGTTGTATCAGTCTCTGGTGTCTAATATCGTAAACTGCCCCGATTCGAAATTAAGAACTATGGGTGTTCTTAATCTCACTACAAGCCTACAATAACCAACATAAGAATCGGTAAGCGTGCATAACAAAAAGTGACCGGGAAGACAGTACTAACTGTCGCACAAAAGCATTACCTCTAACGACCGTATGAAGCTGCAATTAACGTTCTGACCAAATGGTTCTATAGTATCATTACACTCAATGTTAACCCGCCTCTTGTGTCTTCTACGAGCACACTCCCCAAATTGGGTACACGGTCCTCTGGTCAATACCCCGGCAGCATGATCTGGCTAACCAGTGCCAGAACCTGCTATGTAAGATATTGTACGCGAGTTGAAGTCAAGGTTCAGAGGTACACACTCAGTTGCTGCAATAATCAGGAAATGCGTAAGTCACAATAATCAGCAAATTCGGTAGTCACCCATTAGAAAGAAACACTGAAAATAAAAGTACGCAAGTTTAGAAACAAAGATTACCTCGTCACTTGCCAAACCGTTGCACAAAAGGCGTCTTCTAACACCCTTTTTCTCCTACCCAAACCACCCATTACAGCCCCCAAGTCGGTCCCGAAGGCACCCATTTCAGTCCCATTTCGGCATCCAAATGCACCCACCTCAGGCCCGATTCCAGCACCCAAGGCCATCCTTTTCAGCCCCCGGTGTAGCACTCACACACGCCGATTTCAGTCCTCAAACCCACCCATTTTATCCTACAAACCCACACCCAGTTGAGCCCCCAAGGTCACCCATTTCAGACTCCAAACCTACCCATTTCATCCCCTAAACCCAAATGTCCCAATTAGAATACACAAAGCATCTGTTTAGGAAAAAAAAACCAAAAAGTATTATAAGACACTTTTTCCCCTTATCCATTTGACCCAATAAATTTATTTTTTATACATCTATTTTTTTACCATTGACATGATAAAGAGCGAATCTCAACTCAAATCAAATCAAACAATCTTAAACCTTAAACTGAGAACAGGGGAAAAAAAAAGAAAAAAAAGGCACTTACAGTTGCAAGTGCAGCTAAAGCTACAAATCTTGCCCTCATGATCTCTGTAGAATCTAAAGAATGGCAAAACATGAATATGTAGAGATTGACACATAGGTCTAAGTTCTTCGTAATTCACTTGAGCAGAAATTGCGTCACGGTTTGATTTAGCCAGTTGACAGATCTGTTATTTGACGAAACAAAAACACATTACTAAAAGAAGAAACTTTATAAATCTTACTTTAATGGATGTGCCATTAAATATGTTCATACCTTTGGATGTAATGCATTACAGCTACCACAACCAAGCGAATAAAACTTGACAATGACCAATTTACTCCCTGCAGTTGCTAGTGTATTTATCAATTGTTGAGCTAAATTAATCATGTTGGGTTTAAGTGTCTTTTCCCACCATCTCATGGATTTACTCACACATAGTGATGCGTGTGCCTATATCAACATCAAAACAAACACAAAAATGTCCAAAAAAAATCCAAACTCCATTAGTAAAAAAAACATTAAACAAAATTTAAAAATAAAACATACACGAATAGGGGTTTTAGCACTCCAAGAACTTGAATTCAAACTCTTGTGATCCAACAAAAGAGTAGATATTTTTGTCAAATCTGATGAAACAGCTGAATTTGAAAGATACCCATTTGAGTTTATTTGTGTTTCTTTAGAATTAGCAAAATAAGCAGGCAAACTAATGGTGTTTAGTGAAGAAGCCATTGGAGATATGTTCTTGAGCTTTGGAGATGCTGTCTTTATGATACTAAATAGTGGGTTCTATAAAGTGCAGATAATAAGAATCCAAAGAACATAAGTTGAGAAGAATGATGTGTAAAGAAAAAGATCAAGAAAACAGATAAAGATGTGATGAGAGAGAAAATAGATATGAGGTTTTGGATGAAAGCGAAAGTGATGAGTTTGGTGGGTTGTTTTATGTGCTTCCAGTTGTGTGCTTTCATTTTGAAATTGTAAGGCAGTTACAACATGACGTGTTTCAGTCCCCAACACCTCATCAGTTCCGCTACGTTACTTCATTCAGTTTGTAATTGTAACACCTCTGTACCTGGCAAACTTCTGTAAATATAAGAAGAGTCAGCCAGGTGTCTCAACAACAAAAAAAAGGCCGGGGTTGATCGCACCTCGTGTAGGCTGACAACCTTTTTAGGCGTGTGCCAATGCAGGAAGCGATCCATTACTTTGCAGCTGCATGCTCGACATCTTTTATAGTACCAGCCTTTGGGTGTGCCTACAACATTCACAAACAAATAGACGTCAACAGATCGTTTAAGTTCATGCCTGCTAATTATTCATCGTTACCAAAAGTAAATAATAAAGAGTGAATCGCTTACCTCGTATTCTGTAAATACCATTTCTCAAAAAAAAAGCTCCATCGCCGCCTAGTGCAATAATATCAGAGTAGAAAGAGTCACTCTAAGTTGCTTCTTTCGCCTGCAGAACCACAGTAACACATACGTGAACATCATGTAACTCCAACTGACTTGTAATAATGTAATCATAAAAACTAAAACATCTACAACCTCCAGCGTTGTCATATTAGTTCAGAAGTTGAGAAACATAGTGGGAAATGTAGCTAGATATAGATAAAAATGACACACATGTGAAAACGGTTCTTTTTGGCTTGATTTTGCGTACTACATGATTCAGATACATCACATAATGAGTTGATCAAGAATCACCAGATACTGCACATGGTAAATCATTACTCTATCAAACGTACTTTATTTTTTCTATTTCTTTCGTTCCAATTCCTTGTCCTCGTAACCAATTAATTTTATCAAAAATTGTGTAGTAGAATACTATCAAAAAATATACAACCTCAGGTTCAAAAATTATGTAGTAGAATACCCTTCGTTGCAATTTCTCATCCTTGTCTGACACGCCTCCGTCGCCTACAACCTGTGATCACATCACTGGAAGCAATATCGGGCTGATCCAAACCGGCCGCCACAACAATCCCAAGCAACTCGTTAATACCAGCCGTTGTAGAAGATATCTATAGTCTTTAGCTACCAAAAAAAGACAATTTTAGGCTTGTGCCAATGAAAAAGACCGGGGTGTATAACTGTCATCAATATCCTCTGTGCCAGTCAAAGTTTTCATAGTATAAGAAGAGTCGGCGAGGTGTATAAACCAAAAAAAAGATCGGGGTTAATCGCACCTCGTGTGGGGTGACAACCTTTTTAGGCTTGTGCCAATGCGGGAAGCCATCGATTACTTTACGGCTGTATGTTCGACATCTGTTATAGTACCCGCCTTTGGATGTGCCTACAAACATTCACAAACAAATAAACATCAGCCGATCATTTAAGTTGGTGCTTGCTAATTATTCATGGTTATCAAAAATAAATAATAAAGAGTGAATCGTTTACCTCGTATTCTGTAAATACCATTTGTCAACAAAAAGCTCCATCACAGCCGATTGCAATAATATCAGAGTAGAAAGAATCACTCCGAATTGATTCTTTTGCCTGTCGAACCACAGTAACACATAATGAACATCATGTAACTCCAACTGACATGTAATAATGTAATCATAAAAATAAAAACACCCCATCCACTATATACGTTGATTCATTATTGTGGCACACCTTTTAAATTCTTCTATTCTTTTTAAGCTACTAAGAATAGTAAATAATGTAGTTCATAACAGAAGCTTATCAACAACATGGTGATTATCTGCTATGTAAAAGAATCTGATATAACACCAAACTCACACCTTCTGTCAATCTTGTTTGCCCCTGTGCACTCAGCTTCTACCCCCAATAAACTGTATCTACAATTGCACCATAATTGCAGCTAGTTATCTTATTATGATTCCTCATATTACATAATCACTTACAATGCGCATGTCCAAACACCACACAATAATATCAGTATACAAACAAAGATTACCTTCCGAGGCCATCCGCCTGTCAACTTTCACTTCAAAGTCACAAACAAAGGCCTCCGAACACCTCACAGTTGTTGTTACAAAAGAGCATAACAAAATGATCATAGACTATTGAAACCCACAATTTAAAATACAAAACCCAATCCTTCAGATAAGTTTACGGTCACTTACCAACCTCGTTACAATCCGACTTCACCACCAATCGACAGCCTTTACCATTACTGATTCTTCACTATTAGCTCCTATGACACCGCAGAAATATAAGAAATAAGCAATCAAAAAAAATGAATACTCAAATCAACTCTTATCCGAACATCTAACCTAACATCCATTTTTTTGAAAAGAAGAAACCCCTGGTATGTTAATTAATTTGAAAAGAAATCGTGTTACCTTCTTTAGACCAGAAACAATGGTGCAGCTGTCAGAACCAGCTCAACTTCAATAGTGTTTAGATTAGCTTATTTTTTGGGCTTCTAAACACATCTGAAATCGGAATAGCTTATAAGCTAATTTAAATCCACTTATCATGTTAACCTTATGGTCCTGATAATGAGGTACATAAGGCCAAGAACGAAGTTAAGAATCAAATGGCACTAATAATTAACATAAACAGACCTATGATTGTACCTGCTCTCGTTGACATGAGGAAGATGGCATATTTGCATTAACATATGTTCCAACAATGATGCATGCATGCAACAACAAATGTTATGGTTAGTAAGTCCAGTTCAAGTTAGAAGTTAGAAGCCTGGCTAGTATGCATTGAATCACTTACCAGAAGATCCCAAATCCACTACGACATCTGTTCTAACTTTATTGTGTACGCATAACATGGATAATTGATCGGGATTATTTTCATGTTTAATGAGACTATTTCTCTTTGATCCCTCACGACCATCATTAAAAAAATACACAATTAACCCCCTTTAAAACTGTCAATGCTTTTATGTTATGCTGACTTTATAGTGCACTGAAGAAAAGAAATACGTTGCTGATTATTGTACTCGGAATAGGACACATGGTTATTGAGCATTGATATCAAATCAGTTGCAACACTCTGTTTTGCATCTTTCCCTTGCCTACTTTCTACTTCTTCACGACCTTCTCTCTCGCTTTCCCTAACCTACATTCCATTATACAAAAGCGCAAAAGTAAAAAAACACACTTCAATTTTGTATGAAACTATCTTCACTAGACATACTAACCTCAGTTTCTGAAACAATTTCCAAACCACCCTAAGGCACACTTGTCCCGCACTGAAAATTGCAACAAAATCATTTGGTTTCATAAGATTTTTAAATAAATATGACAACTAATAATCATATAACCATAAACAAAAAACAAAACCAACTTTAGCGATCTGTCTCAAATTGCTCAAATTTGTAACAAAATCTGGATATGAGCGGAAACTATATCATCAAACTTACTGACCCTCGTAGCTCCGAACCTCAAAAAAAATCACAACTGCAAAAACAAAAACCTGCAAATCAAAAAGTTTAAATCTTTTAGGACATGATTATTTCAAATTAAAACTCAAGCATAAACACACTAAAAAGCAAGAATATAACTCATAAAAAAAAGAAAAAAAAAAGTATACAAAGATACTGAAAAGCCAACAAATCCAAACATAAAAATTAAGAACCCCTTATTTTTCTTATATAAATTCAATCTTTAACTTGATACTTGGATTACACGGTCAACCTAGATCTAGATTTGATAAAGAGTAGTTGTAGATTCATCTTCTTCTTAAACTGAAATTATACAACTTTTACTTCTCTACGCCGCTCATCAACTTGTCAGTCTCTATCTTCTTCATCATCTGAATATAATCGATTGAAGAGATTTTGATGAGCCCATGGGTTTTAAGGGGAAAAATAACAGGTGGATATATATGCGGCACCGCAACATAATCCTCACCACCACCGTCTTGTACGTGTGTGTGTGTGTGAATTCTGGAACCATTGAACAAAGGCGGTCACATGTGTACACTTGTTTATGTTAAACCGCCTTTGAAGCTGGGCCAACATAAGCAAACAGGCTACCAACAAAATAGCCCAAACCCAAAGAATAAAATAATCGCTAAAACAGCGGAAGTGGAGTATTTTATTCCCGCACCACTTTTCTTCTGCTTTAATATATAGAGGTAATTACTCTTAATTGATTTAATATACAATCACTTTTACATAGTAGCAATGTTTTATTTTTCAACCATGTGACCAATAATATGTGACAAGTCATGTTTTAAGATTCGAATAACGTGGGAAATACGTTTATATATCAAGTGTAGCGTTCAATGCAGAATCAATATTTTGTACAGAATTTTATAGAACTACTAAAATGAATCTGGGCCACTAGATGAGTTTGATCAAAGGTTAAGATTTAAAGAGCCAAAGTTGCAATTAAACAAAAGATAAAAGTTTTTCTTCAATTAAACAAAATGCTAAAAGGGTATTATTGGTACTACACTTTTACATCTTTTTCTTAAAAAAGCTGGAAAACAATTTATTCATTAATCTTCATCTTTTCTCTCTAAACTTAAAAACTAGATGTGGCAAAACGGGCGGGCACGGGCACGGGCTATAATGGGCACGGGCTTAAACGAGCATGGGCTAAACATGCACGGGTCAAACGGGCACATGTTATACAATTCGCTTAATAAAATACCTAAAACCACGAAATAAATTCCTTAAACGTAATATCTTATTTATATTAAAAAACTTAAATATATTATATAAAAAATAATTTTTTAAAACGATCGTAATGTTCTGCAATTGAGAAAAAAAAATGTGTCCGTTAGTGCCCATTTAAGTTTTCAATGGGTTATATGTGCCAATTTCAAAAAAATGAGGGGACTAAATATGCTCAAATCTTTTAAAAATGTGCCAATTTAGCCTATCTTTTTGCTTTTGGGCACATTTTGCCACCTCTACTAAAAACCGCCACCTCTTTCTGTAGATCTATTGTTCGGCCTGAAGAAAAAATAAACATCATAGATCTCTTTGGGTCGAGCATGAATCAACGTTTTTTAGAAAGATGAATGGATCGATTTCATTAATATCTCAAGAAACAAATTCACTAACCAATTTGTAATGGTTTCGATTGGTGATTGGATGTAAGTTTCGGTTGTTTTCTTGTGGTAAACAATTCAAGATATGTCTTTATGAAGTGTTTATGTGTATTTTGTTCCATTTCAAATCTTTTGGTATGATGAGTTTTTGTTGCAGATCTAATTAGATATTTAAGCCTTCGCACAAAAATGAATTTCTTGATTTTTTTTCCTGAAGATATTGCTTATTTGATCTTTAGGTCTTTATCTAGATATGTGGCTTATGATTTTTGATGGTTTGTGCATCTATGTGCATGTGGTATTTTGTAGGTTTAATATCGAGGCTTTTTTTTTTTTTTTTTTTAAACTTTTTTATGTCTATTTTATGTTTGTAAGTAAATTGGTTCTTTAAATTTGGTTTTTTAAGCTTAAATATTTGATTTATCTCTAACTTACTATCATGCAGTAGATATGTGGTTTAATTGTTGGTTTTGATGTTATGATGTTGGTTTCGTTTTGTGAGGTGTCTATTTAAGATAAAAGATTTTGTGTGGGGTGAACATATGACTAGGAACCTATAATGTTTATGTATGTTTTGTATATTGTGATTTTTTTTGTTGAAATAATTTGATATTTTGGAACTCAATTTAGTTTTCTTTTTCTTGTTTTTAAATATGTTCTTGCGGTAAATAAGTTGGTTATGTGTGATCACCTTGTTTGTGAATGTGGTTTTTATCATGTGACTCTAAATGATTTATGTTATTTTGTGTTTTCGATGTTCGTGATTTATGTGTGCATATATGTTTTTGATATTGTGCATATGTGTTTATATGGTATAAATTAATGCGCCACACGTTATTCATTTGTTCTAGTGTATTTATTTTTTTCTAGTTGTTAGAGCATCTACAATGCATCAAGTCTTTAAAGACTTGATGCATTTAATGCATACTCATTTAATGCTTTGTAGTTTTTAGCAATAGCTTGGAGTTGGTCAAGTCTTCTTTCAAAATTCTTGAAAAGCTATTGTAAAACCTTATCTCACAATGCAAAAAAGCTCTTATAATGACTTGGTAGAATAGTAAAAAGCTTTTAATTGTTTTACCCATTATGGATGCTCTTATGCTTGAAAAATTATTTGTCATAACTATACTCATCATGTATGTTCCTCTTATTTGCAGTTAAAACAAGACCTTATGCTTTACATAAATATGCAATGTGCACGTACGTTTTTGAAAAGCGTGCACATACATTTTATATGTTCTTGAAAGGGTACTCATATGTTCTTTATGAAATTGATGAGAAAGTGAAGCATGCACAAATGTTCTGGGAAGAATGCACAAATATTTTTGAATTACGTGCACTCTATATTTAACAATATACATTTGTATTTTAATTGTATTTCATTTTATATCAAATTTTGTGTATATTATTTATGATTTGGATTGTTATAAATTTAGAGATTACTTGTATATGTTTATGCTTTTGGTTATAAATTTTAAGATTATTGAATGTACACTAAAGATTATTGAATGTACACTAAAATCATATATGCAATTACCAATCTAAGCAAAAATAAGTTTAAATAATTGTACTCAAGAAACGAAATATATGTAAAATTACAATATTTAGAAAAAAAAAATGTACCTGTTTGAAAACATGCATGCAAAAAAAAAAAAAAAAAAAAAATTACAATAAAAAATCAAAAATTTAAATACTTTAAAAAAAGTTTTTTTATTAAAAAATCAAAAAGAAAAGTAAAAATAGTGTTGTACCATTATATCTTTTTGATTTAAATAAAAAGAGTTAATAATACTAAATTCTCATTGGTCGAAAGTGGTTCTGTAAAGTTCTCAGATAAAATAATGGTTCTGCATTGAACGTGTCCTTATATATCAATATGGAAAATTATATATATTTTTTTTTCATGTTTTTGTCACGATTAATAATTTTCTTTGTGAATTTTGCTAACAAAAACCCTAAGAGTATATTTAGTTGTTGAAAAATGTAAAGTTTTTAGAAAAGTTTTATAAGAACACAGAGAAAAGAGAAAATGTGTTTACAATGAGTATTTTCTAAAATTACTCTATTGAAAAAAAGATAATATGTGTTCTGCTACTAATATAACTATGGTTTAGAAAATTTCAATTTAGAGTTGTCTCAAAAGGTTCTTCGAAAAAGGAAGAGTTACTCCATTCTCGCAAGAAAAAAAAAAAGTAGGAGAACTTTCATGCAACTAAATGCACCTTAATCAAATCCAAATGATTTAAGGGTGCGTTTAGTTAAAAGGAAACACCATTGTAACCTTGTTTTACAAAATGTTTTGTATAAAACAAAGAAAGTAAAGATCGTATTCAAATCAAATGCTTTTCATTAAATTCTCAATAAAACTGAAAATTTGCATTTCTACTTTAACAAAGAAAACTACAAAATACATTTTTTTTCCTTTGTTTCCCTTGGTCAACCAGTAGATTTTTAATGCATTATAAGAAATTGAATCATTCAATCACAATCAATTATTTGTGTGCCACCATGTTTTTCGAGATTGTATTTATCTTTTTTGAAATTCTTAACCAACACACTCATTCATTCATGATTGTGTAATAAAATATTTCTTGTTAACCAGAATTGAGCAAAACCCTAAAGTCTTATAACATTAACAAAATATATACAAGTATACTACTATAACTTGTATGACTATTTGCTTCCAGTATATGATTTATAAACAATTGTAAATGTATAATAGGGTGAAAGCTAAAGATACGCAACATATTTTTTCAAATAAATAGGTCCACACAATGTACTTTATAAATTATCAAAGATACGCAATATATTTTCAAATAATCTTCGATCTAGCTAATATGACCGGTTAGCAGCAGGTTACCAGGTCACCCTTGATTAAAAGTTACACCTTTGGTCCCTCAAACTGGACCAAATTCACGCAGTTAGTCCTATTTTGATAACACTCGTTAATTTTTTTTTTTAAAACTTTTAAATTTTTTTTCTTAAAATCTACTTAAAATATATTTTTTTTTTTAATTTATAATTTAAAAAGAATAGATAGATTTTTTTATACACTTTTTTTTACGTTTTTTTTTTTTTTTTTTTTTAATTTGATTTTAAAAAAGTTTATTCCGATTTTAAAAAAAAAATACTTTTTTTTTAAATCTTATTTTAAAAAAGTTTTTTCCGAATTAAAAAAACATTACTTTTTTTTTAAATCTGATTTAAAAAAAAGTTTTTTCCGATTTTTTTAAAACTTAAAAAATTACGTAGTTTTTTTCGATTTTTATTTTTTAAATACGCTTTAAAAGACTTTTTCCGAAAAAATAAAAATTTACGGTCCACCAACAAATATTTATCCCCTCGCTTTTATTTTTAATCGTCTGATTTTTTTTAAATTTCCTTCAAAAGATTTAAAAATTACGATTTCACCATTTTTTAAATCTGATTCAAAAGAATTTTTTTTTTTTTCGATTTAAAAAATATATCGCTTTTTAATGATTTTTAAAAAAATTCGATTTAAAAGAAATGAAAATTTATTTTTTTTAATTTCAGATTTTTTTTAAAAAAAGTTTTTCCGATTAAAAGTAAAAAGCTTATAAAAAATTTATCCATTTTTTGAATTATAAATTAAAATATATATATATATATATATTTTGGTTATATATATATATATATATATATATATATATATATATATATATATATATAGAGTGTGGATCTTGTGAAAAGTCATTTGTGCTAAAAAGTATAGGAAGGATTTATCATAGGATGGATCAATGCAAAATAGATTAATGGATGAGATTAAATTAGTATATTAATGACAATCAATTAATTTTAGTGGGTTATTATTTATCATTGTGAAACATAAAAGGATAATATGGTCTTTTAGTATTTGGCATCAAACATTTAAAACGTTTATTTCAAAAATTGACATACGTTCAAGTTTAATGGTCAAATTCAAAATTAATGTCATAACACTTTTAATTCAAATTTTAAAATGTTTATTTATGTTTCCCACTAATGATTAATGACACACTAATTTAAAATGTAAAACGTTTATTTATGTCACGTTAAATGTCTTAATATATATGTAGTGACACACCATGTTTTCTTGACACATTTATAGTGACACACTAAATTTTTTTATACTTATTTAGTGATATATTAAAATTTTAGCACATATATAATGACACACTAAATTTCGTGATACATTCGTAATGACACACTAATTTTTATGACACATTTTTTGTTACTAATAAAGTCTTTTGACACATTTAGTGTCAAAATACATTTTATAATGGACACATAATGTTTATCTAACTACTTTTCTTGATATATATGTAGTGACCCACTAAACATCTATAGTGACACACAAAATTAATTGACACATTTTTAATGACAAACTAAGTATTTTGGCACACTTAGTTTCATATGGAGTAATACATTTATAATAACACACTAATTTTTAACACAGTTTTATCGATAATATGATTTTCGGACACATTTAATTTCATGATATATTTGAAGTGACACAAACTTTTTTGCTACATGTTTACTGAAACACTTTGTCCTTTTGACACACTAAACCAATTATTGGTATACATAAGCTTTTATAATTTGACAAAATTGGTAAAAAAAAATGTTTAATACGTAATTTGACAAAAAAAAGGTTTAAATAATCTTTATTACTTTGACCAAACTAGTGAAAAAAGTCTGATAAAATATCCTTATCAATCAAATGATATATGTTACATTTTTAACCCTTTTTATCCTTTTTACTAAAAGATACTTTTTATTTGATCCAAACTCTATATATATATATATATATATATATATATATATATATTTTAAGAAAAAAATTTAAAAGTTTTTTTTTTTTTTAATTTTAACGAGCATTACCAAAATAGGACTAACTGCGCGAATTTGGTCCAGTTTGGGGGACCAAAAGTGTAACTTTTAAATAAGGGTGACCTGGTAAATTGTTGCTATCAGGTCATATTAGCTAGATCGAAGATTATTTGAAAATATATTTTGTATCTTTGACAATTTACAAAGTACATTACGTAAACCTGTTTATTTGAAAAAATATGTTGCGTATCTTTAGCTTTAACCCTTTATAATATAATGTGGTGCATGCTCTATGACTAGAGTTAGTAGTTACACTTCTTCACATTTTACATCAGCGCTATCTCTGCGTCACATTAGCATTCACTTCCCATCATTCGTTTTCGCCTTTCACCTTTAGTGGTCAGCACTCCACTCACATTTTTAAAAATACCCATTTTATACAAACATAGCTCGTATAATATCTCATACACTCACAAATTAAATAAATAACTATAAAGACATTCAAAAGGGCCCACATATTCAAATGTGCTAGTGATGAGGATGGTCACCACTTCCTTCCTGTTTTTTTATTGCTCACGCGTGACAAAACACCACAATAGCGGTCCTCACTTGGGAGGAATAACACCACTACGAGCAGCCTAAAGTATAACGTATTCACATTTATTTCTTTGAACCATGTCAAGTTACTGTCGTTATCTTAAATTGCATTGTAATTTGATGAAGCGGAATGATATGTCAAAAGCTCCTCAAGTTCAACCGTTAATACTATTACCCCGATCAACTATTCTCCTTTTCAGAATGATCATATTTAACCATTAAAGTTTTCTTGAAACAAGACATACTCATCCATGATGTACCTAGTAACTTCATATAAACGAAGCAAAAATAAAAGTAAAACTGGCCAAAGTTCGCGCCGGGCCCCAAAGATTTAATGAAAGAGATTTTGTGAATCCTGGCTCTTTGGAGGATGTTCCCCACAAACCGCAAAGTTTCTTTTTACCATTTCTGTTGCTAACAATTGCAGTAACTTTATTACTTGTCAAAAAACATTTTTTATCTAGGGTTTTTTTAAATTGTACTTTATTGGCACACCATAAGTACATAAAAAGTACATAAAGACTTAAATAAAAGTACACTTACCTATATTTTTATGTGAATCATCGTGTACTTTTTCGTAGGCCTCTGTGTACTCATGGTGTACATAACTTGTGCCCCTAGGACACAAGTTAGAAAAACTTTTTATCTAACATCTGTAATTTGTAACAAGGTTTTCAAGATCGGGATCCTACCCATGATCGTTTTCGTATTTGCAAGATCATGATCGTTAAATCGGATTGGGATTTTAAGATCTTACTATAATGTTATTTCTTAATAGTTTTTGTAATATTATACAAATCTACAAAGAATTATATTATAGAATTATACATTACAAACACAAATACTATGATTGTTTAATAAAAATGTTGTCCTAAATTATGATTATAAAATGTTTAAAAAGATTAACATGTTGTTTTTTGAATTATACAAAAAAACAACCCATAAATTTGTAGTTTTTTAGTTTGTAATCCGAGAAAAGTAAGATCGGTTCGGATTAGATCTTAAGATCGTATGGTCAAGATCGGGATCCTATAAGATCTTAAGCTTGCAAAGATCCTATGTAGGATCCGGATCGTTTTTGCTTTGCAGTATCGTAAAATCGTAAAATTCTAAGATCATGATCGAGATTCTGACAACTATGATTTGTAATACTGAAATACTGAATACGCATACATTAATCATACAATTGTACTTATGATCATACATTCTGCTATTTTGCGTCCCTTCGCTGATTTTTATACAAGTAATGACTAAAAGCCAAAGATAAATCAAGCACATTTATCATGTCAAGCATAACAAAAATTGTATTGTTAATGCGACGAATAACAATAGGCCATATTGGATACCCGAGTCTTTGTAGATCATGAATCCGCTCGAGTTTCAAACCCCGAGTCAAGGAATATGGATTTGATTTTCTTTTTTGAATAATAAGATTATCTAGATCATACACGGATGTGAATAATTCAATTAGCTAAAAAACCTCCAGTAGTGCATGCATCAACATGAATAACATATTACTCATTCAACACCATATCCACCAAAATGTTTACGATCATAGTTTGTTGCTTAAAGTTTAGGGAACAAATAAAGGCCGATGACATTGTTCCCTCTTAATCAAATCCTAGGTGCTAGGTTCCCTGCAAACTATAATCTCACCAAGAAAAAGTGAAAAACCTATAAGCCTAACAGGGGTTTCATTTTAATGTCAGCTACTTAAGGATAGAATGTGTATAAATTGATAAAAGCGTATAGAAATACGGTACAACTATCAAATGCATGCTAGAATCGAATGGGTGTGTCTCAATAAACAACGCATGTGTGAAAATCAACTCTTTTCGTATGGCACATGTATTATTGTAAGGCTTTGTGAGGCTGCCCCAATAAGGGGCTTCAATCCCTTTTATTTTCAATCACACGTCATTTCTCTCTAAATGACCTTCGCGCGATTTGGACCCCAAGAAGGCGACTATGATCATTTTTTTTTAAACATTTTTAACACAAAATAAAATTTTATTAATAATTAAAATGTTACATAATAATTCTAATAAAATAAAAATATTACGAAACTTATTAAAACATTACAACACTTATTAAAAATTTAGGTTGTGGCGTGCCTTGATCGAGTCTTTGATTTCTTGCATTTTTTGTTGTTGTAGTTGCGGGCAAAGATGGGTCGATTGGCGTGCAATAGAATATGATGTCTTTATCATATTTCTTTTGTCGCGAATTCAAGTTTTTCTTGTTTTAGTGCCAATCTTTTGTCTCTCTTTCTCGATTTCTTTTGCTCCAGCTCCAACTCCTTTTGCCTTTGATCCAACTCTTTCTTCTTCAAATCATAGTATCCGCTCGCCTCCTTCTTTTGTCCAATGCCTTGACTTAATGCTTTTCCATTTCTCGGCAACACCTTCCATATAGCTAGCTTTGGAACACCAATATTTCTTTTTATTCTTCTTAGCGTATCACGACCAATTGGTCGCCAGCAATGTGCACATCCGAAAGTGCACATCCGAAGTCGGTTGAAGTCCTTGCTTTTTTCCGACTCTCATCTTGGCTTAAAAAAGCCGGCATCTCATAATCCTTCCAAACCGAATGGTCCCTCAAAATTTCCCAACAATGCTCCAATACAAACGCATGATTACACACTACTTGGTATTAATCACACGCTCGTCTATAAACAGTGAGGTCATTCTCACCACTTCCGTAATTCTTGTAAGCATTGTTGTAAATGGCACAAAATTGACCAACTCTAGGACGAATCCTATTTTTCCACTTGGTAATGATAGAGTTGTACGTTCTTTCTGCACCAACCTCCTTCTCAAAGTAAGCAATGACTTTCTGCCTTTTGTCCAAAGCGACGAATCATTCTTGGTTTCTTTCTCGACAACCTTCTTCGTCGCCTTTGTAGCTCGTTTCTTTGGTTTGACCGGTGGCGTCTCTTTCGAAATTGTCTTCTCGTCATCAATGTTAACCGAATCGTGATACGATCCATGAGCCAAACCTTGACCCGAACCGTGATACTCTTGAGTCGGATAACCCGAACCCGTTCCAACATAAAAATCAGGATTGGTGTATAATTGTTCTTCGAAATCAAAAGTATCAAGATTGATACGGTTAACCGGAGAATATTGTTGATAATTTGAATATGAAGACGTTGATGAATCCATTGTTGGACGATACACCGATTCGGGTGAGCCATACATAGATTGTTGGCTTCGATGGGAGTGGCTTTGTTGTTGTTGTCGTTGGATGTTTTGATACGGTGGAACAAATGGACGATTTATAGGATGGTTTATAAAAAATGGATTGTTAGTTTGTTGTTGTGGAGCTTGTTGGGATTGATAATCAAAAGAAGCGGGTCGGAAATTGATGCTTGGTGAGACACCGGTTAACCGGAAATTCGGATCCGGTGTTAAAATATGCGGGACGTTTTGTGCCAATCGGGTTTCGGCCTTTTTGTTGTGGTGTTTTCTTAGACATTTTGATAGAGATGATTATGAGATTTTTGATAGAGAGGATTGTGAATTTAGTGTGTAAATATGTTGTGTATTTATAGGGTAGTTTTTTTTTTTTTTTTTTTTTAACCACAAACGGTCGAATATTTATGTGTAACGTTAGGAATTTTTTTTTTGTTTTGTTTGAACCTTGCAACGGTAGGATTATTAATCCCCACCCACATTTTTTGCATATTAAATGTCCAATGTATTTCGATCGCCTATACGATCGAGTTGGGTGAAATGTTGAGGGCGATCGATTCCCCACATCAATGGGATCGACACACGATCGATCGACTTAGGTGGTGTTTGTTTGTGACTTAATTGACTTAATATGAAAAAAACTGAATTCATTAAGGGTGTGTTTGTGTTTACAAAAAAACGTCTGACTGCCTCTAACGTCTTACCAGTCAGACGCGGTCAGAGGTTTTTGTTGTTTGTTTTTTCATCATGAGTCAGACACGGTTAGACGTAATAACTCTGACTCAGTAAGAGGCTGTGAACATCTCTGACTATCTCTAACCCTAACACCTTTCATAAAAACCCTTCAACCCATCATCTTCTCCACCTTCGCCCCGCCGCCGGCCACCTCTCACCGCCGACTTCTTCTCCGCCTCCACGCCGCCGTCATCTCCACCTCTATGCCGCCATCATCTTCACCTCTACGCCGCCATTTTCACCACTTTTAAGGTATTTTTTTTACCTGTTTATGTTGTACTTTTTTTTGTTGGTTTTAAATAATTTTATTGTGAGGTTGGTTATAAACTGATATGGGTTTCTTTGTTTTGGTCAACTATGAGGTTTATGATATGGGTTTCTTTGTATGGATCATATATGGGTAGATTTGTGTTTTGCCACAATGTTTCAGAATGTTTTTACATTTATGTATGTTTATGGCTGAAAGTTTGTTTTTGTTAATTTATGTTTTAGGAAAAAAGATAACCTAATACAGAAAATAGTCATTAGAATTGTTTATATCTGAACTTGTTAGTTTGCAAAGGTCTTGCGAGAAATTTGCGGCTAAATAGGTCATTATCCAACTTACGACGTATTAGATGGTCCAAATTAGCTTCATAGCGGCAAGCCTAGTCTTGTTTATAATTGTTCATTAAGAAGTTGAATGGTACCTTTATAATTGGTATTTAAGAATCTCACCACATGTTTTTTGCGTGCAGTGTTTTTCGCTTTAGGATGTTGTTACTGAATTTTTTGTTTTAACTAATTTGTCACAACCAATTATAGGATTCAGCAGTTATGATAGGTGTTTAATTAAAAATCCTTTTTCGGACTTGTTTAGGACTTTGACTGTTAAAAGTTTTCACCTAAGTTGTAATTAATATAGTTTCGTTAATAAAGTTTTCACCTAAATTGCTATAATCAGTTAAAGGGCACACTGTAGTACTCCCCCAAAGAATATGTTGGAAGCGGCCAGTGACTTTTGACCCATGTGTACACTTTTGGTGTTAGCTATCTTATTTTTCAAGTAGGTTTAGATGTCGGCAACTCCAATGGTTAAGCTCTTTTCTTTCATATGCCACTTCTTCCTTTAACTTTTTCACTTTCTTGAACAAGCAAATTCATGCTGCTTAACTGACACTCTAAATCAGTCTTCAATTTAGCATTTTGCTGTCCAATCAACTGCAGCTATACATATAACTTCTGATAAATGGATTATGCTTTTATGTCACAGGTCTTTAGCTACTGATCTTCAAAGTCATTCAGTGAAACTCCGAAGGAAGCAATCACATTATCTGAAGGGCCTTCAGCAGCAGCAGAAAGAGGTATGTCCTATCTCAGTTAGCTTTGATAATGCCGAAAAATAAAACAAAGAACCTGTACAAGAGTAGAGTTCCATTCTTTGCTTGTTGAGTTTGTGGGTTTTTTCATGTATGTTTATGGCTGAAAATGGTCTCTTTGCTTGCTGAATTTGTGTGTTTGTGTATGTTTATGGCTGAAAAATAGTCTCTTTGCTTGAGGAATTTGTGGGTTTTTTCGTGTATGTCTATGGCTAAAAAACGGTCTCTTTGCTTGTTGAGTTTGTGGGTTTTTTCGTGTTTGTTTATGGCTGAAAAAGGACTCTTTGCTTGCTAAATTTGTGGGTTTGTTCGTGTATGTTTATGGCTGAAAAACGGTCTCTTTGCTTGAGGAATTTATGGGTTTTTTCGTGTATGTCTATGGCTAAAAAACGGTCTCTTTGCTTGTTGAGTTTGTGGGTTTTTTCGTGTATGTTTATGGCTGAGAAATGGTCTTTGCTGAACATTTTACGTATCATTGCTCGATCCTTGGGCTTGCTCTTTGCTGAACATTTTGGTTTATACCATTTATCCTTCAAAACTATATTTAATCTAGTAACATAAAAAAAAAAAAAAAAAAAGTGATTGGATAACAAGAAAGTGAGAATTATAAATATAATATTATCAAAGAGAAATACAACTCTACTAGGTACATATAGAACCTGTAATCTAGATAATATTATATTTGTCAATTTATAGATCTGTTGTTCTGTTCTAATTGGACTTTAGAAGGCTTGATTCTATAAAACAATTCTTATAGTTTTGATTTTTGTATATAGCACCGGTAAACTGATTTTTGTATGTATTATGCTTATACGCCAATTCTTATAGAGTCTTGATTATTTAATGCTTCTAGTTGTTTTAAATGTGTATTTATATGTTCGCATTGTTTTTTTATAGGAATGGGTGACACTATTATACTAAATTTTACTCCCGATCAATACAAGTTTTTTTTGGACTCATGTATCGAGGAAGTGAATAGGGTAGATGCTAAGGGTAATAGCCTACATATTGAGTCGCTATAGTCGGGAAAAAAAATGAAGGAAGCATTTGGCCTAACGACCACCCAAAAACAATTAAAAAATAAGTTTGATTACTACAAATCAAAACATCAGGTTCATGCTTATTGAAGTGGAAAAACAGGAAAATATTTTCATGCAGACACAAATACATTCAACCTAACATACACAAATATAATAATTTTTACATACATAATGGATGTTGCCCAAAAACTTGCGTTCATCTATATTGTTTACTTTTATTTTAAGTATTTTCGGCGAAGTGTAAGGAAACGTAAGCGGAATAATACTTCTACAATGTCCGGGCATCAATATACTCAGGAGCTTTTGCAAGGAAATAATTTACAATGTACGGAGTTGATACGGATGTCCCGTGACTCGTTTGTTTGACTATGTAAGCATTTTAAAGAAAAAAATTGGTTAAAAGATAGCAAACATATATCGGTTGAGGAGAAGCTGTTTATCTTCCTTATGGTAATTGGTCACAATGAACGATTTTCTGTTATGAAGCGTAGGTTTCAACACTCGAAGGAAACGATTCATAAGTGCTTTCATGAAGTATTAGCTCAAATGTTGGTATTTGCTGAAGAAGTTATAAGACCGAAAACATTTAATCCAAATCCATACATTCCAGGAAACAATAGAAGGGAGCGTCGAATGTTTAAGGTAATTGTCAAATTTATAACTAGTGTGTCTCTTGGTTTGATTGTATTTTAACAATTTGTTGTTCTAAATTAGGGAGCCGTTGGTGCACTTGATGGAACCCTCATACATGTTGTTGTTCCATCTCATAAACAGAGTGTATATAGAGCAAGAGGAAGAGGTGATTGTTATCAAAATGTTTTGGCAATTTGTGATTTCAACATGATCTTTACCTACATTGGCGCTGGATGGGAAGGTACGACACACGATGCGAGAATACTAAATGAAGCTTTAGTAGATCCAGTTTTTGAGTTTCTGATTCCCCCTGCAGGTATTTAAGTTTGGAATTGTAATATATATGAAAACTTAGATATCAAAATATCCAAAATTAATATGTTTGTTTTTTACGATAAATATTATCTATGTGATGTTGCCTATAAGCACACGCATGGGTTTATGGTTCCATACCGCAATGTCCGGTATTAGTTAGAGACTTTCGCCTAAACGCAATGAGCAGTAAAGAAAAATTCAATCACACTCATGCAAAACTTCGGAACGTAATTGAGCGGGCATTTGGAGTCTTAAAAGCGCGTTTTCCAATCTTGAAGAGTATGCCCAAATTTCCTTTGGTAACACAAAGAGATATTTCTATTTCATGTTTTGCTATTCATAATTTTATTCGAAAAGAGGGTCTAGATGATGATTTGTTCTCTCAATACGGTCAAAGTGACGTACATGATAACAAAATGTACATGATGATAATGACGGTGATGTTGAAGTTGTTCAACCAATTGGGAGTGACGCGGATCAACAATACATGATTAACTTACGAGATCAAATCGTGGCACAACTTATGCAAAGCTAGGTTTTAAATTATTCGGTATTGGTTAAGTTACTTAATTGTTGTTTCATTGCGTTAAGCTTATGTTTTATATTAAGACGATTTATGTAATAGTTTTTATTATGTTAAACTTTGAATATGTATTAAGATAATTTATTTAATGATTTATAATTGTGTTAAATCTATGATAAAAATGTTTTGTTTCAAGTTTATACTATCTACTTATTAATCGTATTTGCAATAGTTTAATATATACTTAAAAAAGGGAAAATTAAAACCATTCAGACAATTATAAAAAAAACAAACAACACATTTTCATTCAGATTCAGACATTATAGCCACATCTTACTAGTATGATGTGGTAGTCAGATTCAGACATAAAACATCTAAATGAAACAAACACACCCTAAGTCATATTAAAACTGTTTGTTTGTGACTTAATAAAGAAAGATGACTGAAGATATTAAGCAATAAAACTGAGGGTGCCTGTATTAAGTCAGCTCTTAATTAGAAATGACTTAATAAAAAAATTTAACAAACAAGCCCTAAGTCGATCCCCATTGCTTACTACGTCTGGCCTAATGATCTTTTTTTTTTCTTTTTTTTTTTAAATATCAATTTTTTTGTTGAAAGATGCAACTTGCAAATGCAATCGAGTGAATTCTAGGTCATGCAATATTTTTATTTTCTTTTGTTTTGAATATTTTTCTCATCTTAATTCTATTTTAAAATGGAATCCAATAAAAAGAAAATATAAAATAAAAAAAATAAGAATGATTTTTAACCACACATATTTATTAGTGGTTGCGATTTTTTCTCTATCACTTTTATTTTAATTTTTCTTCTCATTTTATCTTAACTCTGATTTCTAATAGTTTTGAATTTTTGATAGATGGCTTGGTCAAATGTCTTTTTTTTTAACATGTTGGTCAAATATCTTTATAACTTACAAAGGAAGGAAAAGGACAAAAGGTCGTACCCTTCCCTTATCACTTATCACTTTATCAAATTATCATTTTATCAAAGCTGTGTCTAGACAGATCAAAGATTCACAGCAAAATATATAAAGTTATTTCATTTTTAAATTTAATTCTATTGAAAGTTATCAAAGATACGGAGACATGCATAAATATGTCATGTATAGTAGTCATGGACATGATTCTGTGATGTTATTTAAAATTATCGTATATGGTACATCTTTATACGTAGCTTGTTATTATTAGACATAATTTAATGATAAGTTTGTTTATCGGGTGCTCTAAGAGCATTATTTTAAATGATTAAAAAATGAAAATATGAGTTAGCTTAAATAAAAAAAGATATGAGGAGAGTTATTTTACATACCAAACTTTTCTCACATACCAAGGGACTCATCTCCACCATCCATCTAAAAAGAAAATCAATGGCTGAGATTTAAAAGCATTTTATTATTTCACCCATTTTTTTAATTTAAATATCTCTTAAATTTATCATTGCGAAAATATTTGTCGCGACATTTAATTATCTTTCTATAGAGCGGGATTTTGATACTTTCGAAAAAAGAAAAAATTCATTTTTTCACGCTTTTTCGTTTTTTTCGCTTATTTTATCAAATTGCATGAAAAAATCATATATGATAAAACACTAAAATGAATATCACATGTGATATTAGTGTTAAATCATATATGATATGTAATATCACATGTGATATCATATGTGATTTTACACTAATATCACATATGATATTACATATCATATATGATTTTACACTAATATCAAATTAGTGTTATATCATATATGATTTTGCAATGCAAATTTCAGAACGTAAAAAACTAAAAAACTTTTAAAAAACGTAAAAATATAATTTTTTTGTCGAAAGTATATCAAAGTGCCTATCTATAGAAAGATAATTAAAGTCGAATGATATTTTTTTTCCGCTTAACGATTAACGGTTTAAAAGTTATTAATATTTGAATAAAAGGAAAAGTTGGTTTTATATCATGTTGGGATTAATCTCATCCATTGGGATCAAATAAAATGAAGATGGAGATTGATCCCTTGGTATGTAAATAATCTTTTGTCCTCAAATGATCTTATATCAAAAGATATTAGTTAAAGTAGTTTTTAAACTTAATTAATGTGTGCTAAATACAATTTATCAACTTAAAAGATAATTTTGAGTTTAATTAACAATTACTATATATACTAAAAGGCGGGGAAGAAAACAGTAACAAGCCAACACATTAAATGCTATCTTTAGCATCTTGGCAAAAATAGCCCATGAGGTTTAAGTGTCGTTGCAAAGTAAGTCCTTTAGCATTAATTACTATCTATAGCAATTTGGCAAAAATAGTCCCTAAGGTTTAAGTGTCGTTGCAAAGTAAGTCCCAGAATTAATAACTATCTATAGCAATTTGGCAAAAATAGTCCCTAAGGTTTAAGTGTCGTTACAAAGTAAGTCCTTTGTAGCCACGAAAATAGTCCCTCAAGGACTAACCAAATAAATATCCAAACAAATTTTCCTGTCATTCATCAGTTCCAAATTCACGTCTACAAAAGCAATCCCGCTGCATCGCGCGGGTTTCCACATTCGTATCTAACTAGTGCTCATTAGACAAACCTATAATGATTACTATTATAAAAAATGTTTTGTTAATTGATGAGTGTCTAAATACTCATCATTTTTGTACCATTTAGAATGTCAAAAACATCTGAAAACACTCAGAAATGCATCAAAATGATAAAAATATCACAAATAAGTGTTTTATGTGTTTTAAATGCAAAAATACCAAAAACAGGTGAAAAACGTATCAAGTTTGCATAATTGGCAGTTTTAGTCCCCCAAGTTTCAAAAGTTGTCAAATCTAGTCGCTGGTCATTTCAAAACTTATAAAAAGTCATAAAAAGGTCCTTAGGATTCACAAGTTGTAAGAAATTGTCCTTCAAAGTTTAAAATTGCAAAATGACAACTTTGGTCCCTCAACTTTGAAAAATGTCATAAATAGTCCTTGGATATTTAAAAAATGGAAAATTATCAAATATTATCCTTGTACTATTCATATATGGCAAATTTGGTCCTTTTGATAAGTTTGGAGAAATTGCAGGTTCAGTCCTTCAAGTTTGGTGGAATTGCAAAATTAGTCCTTGTGTATTTAACAAAACATACGGACCCTTGTTATTAACCAAACCCAAAACAAACCAAATCCAATCCAAAACACAGCTGGCCCAATGTGTAAACCCAAGCCCAACCCACACTTGAACCATGAACCTTGAGCTTGAACCATGAGCCACCACAATACCACTTGAACCCTGCCAAAACCCATTATGAACCCCCCACGTATTAATAAACTTCGGTCAAATGGTCAAAACCCGCCCAAACCAGAAACACTGTTCATCTCCTTCACCACGCCTGTAAACCCAAAACCAGTGGTTTCTCCACCACCTCCACCTCATCACAGCTGTCTAAGCCACTCATACTCACCCCTTTCCACCTATACACTTGCCCACAATGTAGTTAATGCATCCCCACCATGAACCTTTCACTGTTACACTCAAAACCCCTGTTTTTGTTACCAAATCACTCTAGCTCCATGCCTACTTCTCATTTTGTCCCCTCCACCTCTACAATCTTCCAAGAATTCTTAATTGAAGAAAACCTGCTCTAATCCACTAGTACTACTTTTTGGCGCCAAAAGTGAATTTGAAGGATGAGATTGCTTTGACTCATCCAATGGCCAAGATTTTAAGTGGGAAATGATCAGAGGCATGTGGGGAGTCTCTCAAGTCTATAAAGAAAGAGGAGAAGCAGAGGAATGATCTATCTAGTTTTTATTTTTAGTTCATGTATGTCGTTTTAGTTAATTTTCCATTTCCGATAATTCTAAGCTTTCAAGTCTTTGTTTAAGTATTAGCGTGTATTGTACAACTTTTAAGCAATCAATTTCAAGTTTCAGTATCATTCTCAGTTTATGCAATTTTCATGTCAAAAATCTAATATTAGTTAAATGTTGTTATTAGTTGTTGTCTTGGACTGATAAGCCCACATAAGCTCCTAGATAGCTTCTAAAAGCTATTAGATACTTTAAAACTCAATTCAGTATAGGAAAGTAAAAAAAATACCAAAAATACTAAAAAAATGATGGAAAATCAAAAATCCATGGTGAAGGTTATCAAGAAGCTGGAGCAAGGTTGATATTGGATTGCCTTGGTTTAGTGCTTCTTGGGAAGCTATAGGTAGTGTTTGTGTGCCTCAGCTTCAGCTTTTGAGCTTGGAAGCCATTTGTAAGCCTATTGCTCAATTTTGGTATTTTACTGTTAAAGTCAATTGTTAGCTTGAATCTTTGTATGTTTATGTTTTCTAGTTATAGTTAAGTATAATTAAGCATTAAAACCAGTTGCTTGTTCTCTTTAATTTGTAGTTAGTAAAAATCTTATTTTAACAGTTATAAGAGCATAAATATCATTCTTGAGTTGGATGTTGTTATGGCTGTTGCTTCATGCTTATTTAGTCTTAATAAATGATAATATAAGGTCTGTAATCAGTTTCATGTTCTTAATCTGTGTTTTGCTTTGAAAATCACCAAAACAGTCTAGTTAAGTGGTGATTGGATTTGCTTGATTAACTGTGCTAGAGCTTATTTGTGTTATTGTTCTTGGTTGTTATCTGTTATACTTGGTCTAAATAACTCAAACATACCATAAAATACAGTCCTTGTTTAAATAAAAGTCAAAATTAGCTTTAATCTCATCTTAATTATTAACTGTTAGGATTTCTAAGTACAAATCTCATCAAAGTAGCTTGTAACTTTGTACTTTAGCTTAAATCATTCTTATTACAGTTTAATATAACATAGTTAATAAGTAGAATCAATTATAAGTTCATAAAAGTCAAAGTTTTAGTGTAACTTAAAAAGTCCAATTTTTCCTTGGTCGTTTTGAATTAAATTAAGAATTTTATTGTGTGTTTAATATTGAGATTTAGCCTATAACCTTTTGGGATATTAAAGTTTAGCTGCTTATCTTAATTAGAAAAATATTAGTTTATCTCTGCTTAGCTTATAAAGTGCTTAGTTCTCGCCTTGTTTTAGATACCTTTTTCGAAAAGTGCCTCAGTAATGATTTGCTAGCCTATTTCACAAGCTCTCACAGAGCTTATTAGTGAACCTTATCTTGTGTATTTTGTCTTTTTAGAAAGCCCACCTAGCTGTGTCTCTAGTCCAATGCTTATTTTCCATCTTTTAGCTTATTTAATAGGAATGCTTATTGTTTTTTGTTCTGTCCATTTCATATAGTACACTGTTCATTCAGTGTTTATTAACTTTTTCATAAGCTCCTTATAAGCTCACCAATGAACAAAACAGTGAAAGTTTTAGCTTTTTGGATAGCTTAGCTGGTATACTAGTTAGTTCCAGTGTTCTTTTCCATTTCCAAGTCTGTTTAAGTGCTTAAAAATTAGCTTGAAACTGCCTAGATATCTAAAAAGTGTCCTGTGCATTATTCAAAACTTGTGCTTATTTGGAAATTGTAGTGCTTATTTCTAATTCATTTTGCTTTTTCAGTTGTAATTCTAGCTTATTATTAGTTGCCTAGCTTATTTCCAGTTTACCTTAGCTTATTTTCTAGCTTATTAGCCATCTTAGCTTAATACTTGTGCTTATTTCCATTTCTTGCCACTGTTGAAATAATAAGCTTATTAGTTGTTTTTATAAAAAGTTGTAGTTATAAAATTTGCTTATCTAATTGTACTTAATCAGTTTCAAAAAGAAAAAGTCCAAAAAGAAAATAAAAAGCAAAAAGCCATTGTTGGGATTCGAACCCTGGCCACCCAGCTCACCACACACACACAATACCAGTTGCCCTTGGGTCTTTTACTGGTTTAACTTTGCACCATTTAATACATAACCATTATAGTCCAATTTAGCTTATACGTTTAATTTAGCTTATTTCTAGCTTATTAAAATAAGTTGTCACAACTTTTGTATTTTTCTTAGCTTTGTATTAGTATAAAGTATTTTCTAAAAATGTTTCAGAATTTTCTAAATAGTTTTAGTATTTTTAATCATTTAATTAGTTTAAAATAGTATTTAATTCATAATAAAAAATATAAAAGTCAAAAAATATAAATCTTTTTTCTAAAATTTTCTTTTGTCATATAGTAAGTAAGAAAATTGTTTTACACTCGTAGGACTTTTATTTTACAAATTTTACGTTTTTTCTTATGACTGCGTAATTTTTACATATAACGACGCTTTCATTCTAGGTCACGCTTTTAGATAATTTAAGTTTACGTTTTAATTAAAATAGTTTATTTAAGTTATTTTATTTTATAAATCAAGAAAACATCATTTTAAAAATAGTGATAGCGTTTATTTAATATATTTTAGCTTTTTAATTTTCTTTAATTTGCATTTAAGCCCTTGTAATTTACAAACTTTTTCTTTAGGTATAAATATTTCAAAATCCTTACTGATCACTATCCTTAGTGATTATTCGACATCTGAAAGTGTTAAACACCATTAATCCTCCGTGGGACTTAACGACCTGTGGAAACACTATACTCTTCAGATCATAATTGCATTGGTTCTGAGCTGTTTGAAGTTTATTACGGTTGACCATTCACAAGTGGTTAGCTTGTGTGATAAACTTGACGGTTCAGAGCCAATCAAATTTTAGCGCCGCTGCCGGGGAGGCTTTAGCGTGTTCTAAACATTCTCAGATCCATACTTGCACATATACCACCTTTTGTAAACAGTTTTTTGTAAAGTTATAAAAATCAAAAAGTTCATTAACGCTTTTCCTGAAGTGTTAACAACACCAAAAATATTTTCATTCTTTGTTTTTACAAAATGTTTTTAAAAAATACCAAAAATATTCCTCTTTACCCTCTTACCCTTTTGATTCTTTATCTCTTACCCTCTGGAACCATTTGATTCTTTCTATGTCTCATCCTCACCCTCTTGATTGTCAATGGTGTGGTGGTCCTTATAATGGTGGCAATTGCCCCGGTTGTAGCATGGTGGAGTCGGAAACGGGTCCGTCTATAACCGGGATCCCTATTCCTACCATAACACAACCGATTTATTCCATCACCTACCACACTTTGTGAGACTCAGCTTTTTATGAGTACCGTGGTGGTTCACACTACATTCGATTGTCAATCGGAAACACGCTTGTCTATGAGTAGGTTCCCTGATAACAATTATGACTACAACACATATAACTCACGACCACATCAGCTTTATCATGTGAGTATTGTGGAGGTCCTCACTTTAGCTCTGATTGTCAAACAAGGAACCCATTTCCTTGCAACAATTACGACTATACATTTCAAGACCAACCTCCAAGATCAAATGAATCGCACCACCTCACCTGATCCACTTCCTCAAAATCTTCTCCTTGATCTTTTGGATTTAGTGAAAGATTTGAAGGAATCCCAAGATAATCCAAATAAAAATTCCATGGAAGTTTTGTTAGTCAAGAACTGCTAAATTAGATTCCCAAATTGCCTTTGAAAAATCTATTAGGGAATCAATTGCAAAAGAAAAAGCAGCCAGATCTAGCTCTCAATTTTGTTTTATTCCCGATGACAGTGATGATGAGGATAACCTTGATATCCTTCAATTCTATAAAGATTCATCAAGTTCATCACTTGAAATTCCTTCCATGAAAAATCAGGGAGAAAAGACTATGATGGAATTACTAGCATAAGAACAAATGGAAAGTATAAAACATATGTATGCTAGTCCTTCTCAACTCCCTCAGTCTGTTGTTATCACACCCAATATTCCCACTCACTCTCTGAACATGGGGGATGAGCATCTTGACACTGTTCCTGAAAAGGAATCGGACGAATTCATAAAGTCTAGTGTTGGATCGATATACTTTAATCAAACTATCTTAACTAGCTTGTTAAGGTTTAATAACCTCGGATAAATCCTAAGTTATTAACAAAGAAACACTGAGTAATCTTTATTAAGTACGCGGAATTTACTTAACAAAGCTAAGAAGAATAACCTTTTTTTATAAACTCTAAATCGCTTATTATGCATACTCTAATACAACTCTAAGATAATCGAACTTTTCTCTAAAACACTAATTCGTAAACTCTAAAACTCTTTTTTTGAAATCGTACACTCTAATGCCAATCTAGGAGTCCTTTTATAGGCTCAAGGATATCCTAGTCGGTTTACAATTGATAACCTTGTACGACAAGTAATCTAAACATAGAATACAATTCTTTCCATAAACTAATATAACAGTTCTTTTGTTCTTGCAGATTTTGACTTCATATTGCAAGATTCTTTGACTTTGTCTTTAACAAGACTTTGAGTCTTTGACTTCTTCCAAGATTTTGCGTACCATAAGACTTTCATATCTTCAGTACTTTGATATCTTCAGCACTTTCATATCCCAACATCTAGTGTTGAGAACCTTGTCCCAATCCCGGGAGAGTCACAGGGAACTTCTGATCATATGTGTGATTCTCCTTTCCCTCTTGAGTGTTCAAAAGATCATTTTGAAACTTTCTCCGATTTTAGCGACGATTGTACTTCTTATGGAAACATCGAGTATGTTGAGGCATCACTCCCAGCCTCGATCCTCTTCTTGAGGAGTTCACCGATGAACTCACTCACATCAGTTCACTTTCATCAGAAAGTAACGATGATCTCTTTGATTTCGAAGCCGATCTTGGAGAAATTGAAAGTCTCTTATATAATGATCATTCACTCATTTCTTGTCCCATTTCCGACTCTTCCATTCCTTCTCTCACTCCGGATGAGGAAGATGACAACTTTTGGAAGGAAGTCGATGCTTTTCTTAGTGATGAGTCAATTCCAACAGGGATTGACAATACTTGCTTTGATTCTGAGGGAGACATCCTTTTCTCGAAAATATGTTGATTGAAGAACCGCTTCCAGCTCTCCCTCCTCGGAAATTTTGTTGCCAATCACCATACAAGCTTCAAGTCTAAGCTTAAAAATCTAACAAATGGTGATTTGCTCCTCACTGATGAAGAATGGGATTGCATTGTGATGCACATCTTTATTCCATTTTTCACAGATGGTGTGGTTTCTCGCTCCCTTTCTCCTTCGGAATGAGGACACTATTTTTGACCCCGGCATTTTCATTTATCATTTTTGAGCCGGTTCTATGTATATCTCTTCGGTGTGGAACTTTCGCAGACTTCAATGTTTATACAAACATCTTGAATGAAAGTCCGATGGAGATTGTCTCTTCCACTTACTTCCCATGAACAATTTAATTCGGGGTCGAGTCAAGCTAGCGACTCGGTAATCAAAAACAAGAGTTAAACATGGGTTTTCACCCGTGTGTACCACCTTAGTGTGGGGGAGATGCCCCACATGTTGTCTATAGATCTAAAAAAAAAAAAAAAAAAAAGAGAATAATTGTTGTGTTTCTACACTTGACTAGTAATGTTATCTTTTTACGTTCAAGGATTTGGCATAATAGTCGGGACTTTGAATATTGAGGACAATATTCATTTCTAAGTGTGGGGAAATTCTCGCTAATTTGATCATAAATGTACCCTTTTAGTCCCTTTTTCCCCAAAATGGCCAAATTTTAAAATTTTTTAGTGGAAGTACTATGTACTAAACACAACAAATGGTAATCACTCCACCATGTCTAACCCACAAAAGGATTGGCTAATCCAGAGCAAACGCTCTTGGTAAAGATATCTCAAATCCGCTTACGGCTTGCTATTTGCCCAAAATTGTATGGTGTTCAAATTTCACCATATCTTTAATTAGTGAAGAGTTGGCTAGCCCGCAAGTTTATGGCTTGTGGTAAAGGCAGTTGGAAAACCATAATTGGTAATCGACTCACCAAAGATAATATTGATAATTTATCTAAAGAGTTGGCTAGTCCGTAGCAAATGGATTCGGTAAAGACAAATCAAACCGTTGGAAGTCGGTGATTTGCTCAAAATCATTTGGTTATCATTGTACCAAGGTTCTTACTTGAACTAAAACAATTGGCTACTCCGGAAGTAATGGCTTTTGGTAAAGAGATGAAATCCATTAAGTTTTCTCAAAAGATTACTAGGGACTAGCAATATCTTAGTGTGGGGGATTGATGAGTGTCTAAATACTCATCATTTTTGTACCATTTAGAATGTCAAAAACATCTGAAAACACTCAGAAATGCATCAAAATGATAAAAATATCACAAATAAGTGTTTTATGTGTTTTAAATGCAAAAATACCAAAAACAGGTGAAAAACGTATCAAGTTTGCATAATTGGCAGTTTTAGTCCCCCAAGTTTCAAAAGTTGTCAAATCTAGTCCCTGGTCATTTCAAAACTTATAAAAAGTCATAAAAAGGTCCTTGGGATTCACAAGTTGTAAGAAATTGTCCTTCAAAGTTTAAAATTGCAAAATGACAACTTTGGTCCCTCAACTTTGAAAAATGTCATAAATAGTCCTTGGATATTTAAAAAATGGAAAATTATCAAATATTATCCTTGTACTATTCATATATGGCATTATTGGTCCTTTTGATAACTTTGGAGAAATTACAGGTTCAGTCCTTCAAGTTTGGTGGAATTGCAAAATTAGTCCTTGTGTATTTAACAAAACATACGGACCCTTGTTATTAACCAAACCCAAAACAAACCAAATCCAATCCAAAACACAGCTGGCCCAATGTGTAAACCCAAGCCCAACCCACACTTGAACCATGAACCTTGAGCTTGAACCATGAGCCAGTTCACAATACCACTTGAACCCTGCCAAAACCCATTATGAACCCCCCACGTATTAATAAACTTCGGTCAAAAGGTCAAAACCCGCCAAACCGTAAACACTGTTCATCTCCTTCACCACGCCTGTAAACCCAAAACCAGTGGTTTCTCCACCACCTCCACCTCATCACAGCTGTCTAAGCCACTCATACTCACCCCTTTCCACCTATACACTTGCCCACAATGTAGTTAATGCATCCCCACCATGAACCTTTCACTGTTACACTCAAAACCCCTGTTTTTGTTACCAAATCACTCTAGCTCCATGCCTACTTCTCATTTTGTCCCTTCCACCTCTACAATCTTCCAAGAATTCTTAATTGAAGAAAACCTGCTCTAATCCACTAGTACTACTTTTTGGCGCCAAAAGTTAATTTGAAGGCTGAGATTGCTTTGACTCATCCAATGGCCAAGATTTTAAGTGGGAAATGATCAGAGGCATGTGGGGAGTCTCTCAAGTCTATAAAGAAAGAGGAGAAGCAGAGGAGTAATCTATCTAGTTTTTATTTTTAGTTCATGTATGTCGTTTTAGTTAATTTTCCATTTCCAGTATAATTCTAAGCTTTCAAGTCTTTGTTTAAGTATTAGCAGTGTATTGTACAACTTTTTAAGCAATCAATTTCAAGTTTCAGTATCATTCTCAGTTTATGCAATTTTCATGTCAAAAATCTAATATTAGTTAAATGTTGTTATTAGTTGTTGTCTTGGACTGATAAGCCCACATAAGCTCCTAGATAGCTTCTAAAAGCTATTAGATACTTTAAAACTTAGTTCAGTATAGGAAAGTAAAAAAAATACCAAAAATACTAAAAAAATGATGGAAAATCAAAAATCCATGGTGAAGGTTATCAAGAAGCTGGAGCAAGGTTGATATTGGATTGCCTTGGTTTAGTGCTTCTTGGGAAGCTATAGGTAGTGTTTGTGTGCCTCAGCTTCGCTTTGAGCTTGGAAGCCATTTGTAAGCCTATTGCTCAATTTTGGTATTTTACTGTTAAAGTCAATTGTTAGCTTGGATCTTTGTATGTTTATGTTTTCTAGTTATAGTTAAGTATAATTAAGCATTAAAACCAGTTGCTTGTTCTCTTTAATTTGTAGTTAGTAAAAATCTTATTTTAACAGTTATAAGAGCATAAATATCATTCTTGAGTTGGATGTTGTTATGGCTGTTGCTTCATGCTTATTTAGTCTTAATAAATGATAATATAAGGTCTGTAATCAGTTTCATGTTCTTAATCTGTGTTTTGCTTTGAAAATCACCAAAACAGTCTAGTTAAGTGGTGATTGGATTTGCTTGATTAACTGTGCTAGAGCTTATTTGTGTTATTGTTCTTGGTTGTTATCTGTCATACTTGGTCTAAATAACTCAAACATACCATAAAATACAGTCCTTGTTTAAATAAAAGTCAAAATTAGCTTTAATCTCATCTTAATTATTAACTGTTAGGATTTCTAAGTACAAATCTCATCAAAGTAGCTTGTAACTTTGTACTTTAGCTTAAATCATTCTTATTACAGTTTAATATAACATAGTTAATAAGTAGAATCAATTATAAGTTCATAAAAGTCAAAGTTTTAGTGTAACTTAAAAAGTCCAATTTTTCCTTGGTCAGTTTTTGAATTAAATTAAGAATTTTATTGTGTGTTTAATATTGAGATTTAGCCTATAACCTTTTGGGATATTAAAGTTTAGTTGCTTATCTTAATTAGAAAAATATTAGTTTATCTCTGCTTAGCTTATAAAGTGCTTATTTCTTAGCTTGTTTTAGATACCTTTTCCTAAAAGTGCCCCGTGTAATGATTTGCTAGCCTATTTCACAAGCTCTCACAGAGCTTATTAGTGAACCTTATCTTGTGTATTTTGTCTTTTTAGAAAGCCCACCTAGCTGTGTCTCTAGTCCAATGCTTATTTTCCATCTTTTAGCTTATTTAATAGGAATGCTTATTGTTTTTTGTTCTGTCCATTTCATATAGTACACTGAGTATTCAGTGTTTATTAACTTTTTCATAAGCTCCTTATAATCTCACCAGTGAACAAAACAGAGGAAAGTTTTAGCTTTTGGATAGCTTAGTCTGGTATACTAGTTAGTTCCAGTGTTCTTTTCCATTTCCAAGTCTGTTTAAGTGCTTAAAAATTAGCTTGAAACTGCCTAGATATCTAAAAAGTGTCCTGTGCATTATTCAAAACTTGTGCTTATTTCTAATTCATTTTGCTTTTTCAGTTGTAATTCTAGCTTATTATTAGTTGCCTAGCTTATTTCAGCTACCTTAGCTTATTTTCTAGCTTATTAGCCATCTTAGCTTAATACTTGTGCTTATTTCCATTTCTTGCCACTGTTGAAATAATAAGCTCAAATCTGAGCTTATTAGTTGTTTTTATAAAAAGTTGTAGTTATAAAATTTGCTTATCTAATTGTGCTTAATCAGTTTCAAAAAGAAAAAGTCCAAAAAGAAAATAAAAAGCAAAAAGCCATTGCTGGGATTCGAACCCTGGCCACCCAGCTCACCACACACACACAATACCAGTTGCCCTTGGGTCTTTTACTGGTTTAACTTTGCACCATTTAATACATAACCATTATAGTCCAATTTAGCTTATACGTTTAATTTAGCTTATTTCTAGCTTATTAAAATAAGTTGTCACAACTTTTGTATTTTTTTAGCTTTGTATTAGTATAAAGTATTTTCTAAAAAAGTTTCAGAATTTTCTAAATAGTTTTAGTATTTTTAATCATTTAATTAGTTTAAAATAGTATTTAATTCATAATAAAAAATATAAAAGTCAAAAAAATATAAATCTTTTTTCTAAAATTTTATTTTGTCATATAGTAAGTAAGAAAATTGTTTTTACACTCGTAGGACTTTTATTTTACAAATTTTACGTTTTTTCTTGCGTACTCGCGTAATTTTTACATATAACGCACGTTTTCATTCTAGGTCACGCTTTTATAATTTAAGTTTACGCTTTAATTAAAATAGTTTATTTAAGTTATTTTGTTTTATAAATCAAGAAAAACATCATTTTAAAAATAGTGATAGCGTTTATTTAATATATTTTAGCTTTTTAATTTTCTTTAATTTGCATTTAAGCCCTTGTAATTTACAAACTTTTTCTTTAGGTATAAATATTTCAAAATCCTTTCTGATCACTATCCTTAGTGATTATTCGACATCTGAAAGTGTTAAACACCATTAATCCTCCGTGGGACTTAACGACCTGTGGAAACACTATAATCTCCAGATCATAATTGCATTGGTTCTGAGCTGTTTGAAGTTTATTACGGCTGACCATTCACAAGTGGTTAGCTTGTGTGATAAACTTGACGGTTCAGAGCCAATCATTAATAACAACTCATATGGTTGTGGTTAAGCTTAATAATTATGAAAAAAGTAGCATTTAATGAACTCATTATTTCTATATTTATGCATATGTAATGATTATAATATATACTAAAAGGCGTGCGTCGAGTGGTGCAAAGCAAGGTGTTTAGACTTTAGATGGTCATTAGCATCCTAATCTCGCATTCTATTTGTTGGTTCAATGTCATTAGCATCATTTTTTACACTTGGCATTGTATGATTGGCTAGGAAATTTAACTACACCAAACGAATGAACAGTATGTCGGTTGTTCTTCTCTATATCCTTTCACTCTCACCCAAACAACACACACATGTAAATTTCCAACACCCTTCCACAACCGCCTTTTATCATCAAAACACACACATACCCCTTCATATTTTTCGAAAAATCCTAAGCAAACCTAACACTCCGATCACTAAAATCGCTTTAAAGTTATGAACTCAAAGTCACCGGATTGGTTGTTGGTTCATGATTTTTGGTTATCATTGTCTTCTGATTTTTCTTATTAGGTAAGATTAATATATCGATAATAAACTGCTTTGAATGTTCCTTTTTTTTACTCTCTCAAATTATATCAATTAGGTAATGGCGGACATCATTCTTAACCCTAAGAGACGGAAAGCTCATCAAGCTTCTCTACTATAATCGATTTCCTCAATCATCTCATTTTGAGGTGGTACTAATTATACTCTTTTTTTTAATCTATTTGTGTTATAAATATGTGTAACATTGTTTTTTTTAGGTGATGTCTGATGTGATGTTGTTGGTGGAATTTCCCAGGACTATATCCATTTCGAAAGGGGGTGAGGATGTGGTTGCTTCGTTGGTGTGGTTATCGAGCTTTGTAAGTATCGTTTTGTCCAATTGGTTCGGTTTCTATGTTTGTTACAGATGAATACATTTGTAATCTGTCAAACCAAAAAAATATACTAGAAGCATTTTTTTTCAAGCTTACTGATCCGTATCTTGATTGTTTGCCTTACAGTGAAGCTCATGAGTGGCTGAGATTGTTGCAAGAGTTTGCCCCTGAATGGATGTATTAGAAAACGACTTCAGGTGATGATCTTCTATTATGGTAAGAGTAGACTTCATGTTTCACAAAATAATTTCGAGCTTAATTGTGCAATGATTTCGGTCTATCTATTACTTGAAGTAATCCTCTTTTTCTGACAAAATCTTCCATTTGCAGCATTAACTAAATATCAAGCCCATATTGAATTCGCACAAGATTATCAGAAGCTAGGTAAGAGAGACATACCCATTGTAATTGTAAATCTACCTTATGTTAGTTTCTGATTAATATATTTTGTCAATTAGAGTACAAACAGACCCTCCCATTTTCAGTCAAATGGTTTTGAGTATATTCTCAAAATTACAAATCGTGTATCACAATGCGTTTTCACTATAATACAAATTACTAATGTTTTCACTATAATACAAATAACTAATGTTTAAAATTATATGCTTATTGCGATACAATAGATATTTTATATTGTAACTCTAAGTGAAAGCTCCTTCTACTTGCAGCCATTGATAGAGGTAGATGGAGCTTATCAATGCAAGCCTCTTTACTTGCTTTTTCATTTGACGCACTTTGATTGACGAGCGAGGCATTCTGGATTGGAGAGTTATAGGAATTTAAGATGAAACGGGTGAGGCACTTATAATTTATAGTCCAGGTAAACAATTGAAAAAACATTTTTTTTGCCTAAATGATCGTGTTGTCTTTTGCAGTGTATGCTTAATAGCTTAGAAGCTGTAGTTGAGAGCTATGGCAACAAAGAGTTGGCTAGAATATGTTCGTTTGCAAAGAAAGTGAAAATCAATTTTTTTTCCAGTATATAATGGCATAGTGGTGTGGACTGAGTTCAATCATACAATTTTACAGGAGTCGTTGTACAGAACATAGGAAGATCTTATTGCCAAAAAGGTAACATCCATTTATTCATTCGTTTGTTATATTTGTTATGTTCATTCTGAATGCCATAATTGATTAATTAAATCCTTTTATAATCATTGCCAAAGACAGACCTGATAAAGATTATGGGTGGTTGGCCTGGATATGGTTTCCAGAAGAGGTAGTTGAATTTTGATGATACGGGGTGTACGCCTACTAATTTGTCAAATTGGTCTTTTATGTCGTCGTTCGTTCTTTTAATTTGATTAGCTCAACTCGATCATTTGATCAAGGATGACAATAACATAAACCAAGCTGTACAGGTAGAGGATAGCTTATTTTCAGAAGGCATTTGGCGTATTCACATGTTCTTACGGGCTGTTTGGATAGGTTAATTTCAGCAACCATTTTTGTCTAATGACATGTTATTAACAGTTTTTTGGCTACCACATTTGAGCAACCATTTTGGCATCGTAACATGTTCTTAAGGGCTGTTTGGATAGCATGTCCTTAGCAACTGTTGTCCCACGTTTCGCAATGAGATAACTTTAAGTTACATGCATGATAAGTTTGTGGGACAAGTTACATGGAATATGCGAAGATATGTTGGAATATTTCCTGATGCGTGTTTGAAAGCTAGAACGGGTGTGTTTGGGGGCTGAAATCGGGTGGTTTAGGTACCGAAGTGGGTCCGTTGGGGGGCTGGAGTGGGGGCTAAAAAAGGGTGGATTTGGGTCTTGCAATGGGGCTAAAGTGGGTGGGTTTGGACTTTGGATTCTGTAATGGGACTGACATGGGCATGTTTAGGGGCTGAAATGGGTAGGTTTCTATGTTTAAACAGGGCCTGGAATCTGCGCGTTTAGGTGTCGAAACGTGTGAGCAGGCCAACATTGATTGGTTATACTTGAACAGGACAGTAACTTTAGATAAATGTATGATAACAAAATTATGACGCAACTCATTTGCATATAACTGTTAGTAGTTTAGGAATTAGTAAACCACTTTCGAGTCCAACTGAATGCAATCCATATTATTGGTATTGATTAAATATTTTTATACAAGTTGGGGTTTTTGCAAAATGTTTGCTTAACTTTGTTTATTTTTAATATTTCTTCACATGTTTTGCCTATGTGATTATAGGTTCTGAAAGGTAGTTGACGGTATTTGGACACCGGGCCAGTGTTCGTTGAGAGTGTGTGCTCAGGTAAGCGTATTGAGGATATGTTAAGCACATTGCTATTCATGATTCCAGAGTATTCCTGGTTCAATCAAAGCGGAATTACATCAGTTCTGAAAGGCAAAGCGTACAAATACAGGTACGATGTCTGCATTATTTTTTATATGCTTTGATTTAGCTTTATAGAATGATTATATCTGTATTCAGCATCACATATGAACATATAATTTGTGGATTTGTATCACTTCCAGTTACATTCACTCATTTGACTACTTCCTTTATCTAAAATCCTTTAGCTTGCCTGCTGCAAAACAACAACAGCAAAGGAATGTCCCGGTTGTTTTGTAAGATTTTTGGGGTGCTATTAATAGGTTTCCGGGGTTGATGTAAAACCACACCAATGAAATGGTGTTTTCATTGTATATATATATCCTCAATTTTTGCTAATGGAAGTACCAAAAGTTGTGTTGAAAACCATGTATGGCCTAAAAAATAAGCTACACAAAGCTATTTTAATTTTATAGATGATTAATTGATTTAGGATAAATAAAAGGTTGATAGCAACATGGGCACTAATTTTGGTGCTGAACTACTGAGAGAGTAATATTAGTTTTGGTAATTTGTGTTTGGTATCTACATATCGTTGATTGTGTAATATTTTATGGACTGACCACATCTTGATATTTGTGAAGACTATAAAGTCGTTTCGAGTCTTTGCCGAACACCGACCATCTTCAATAAAGTGAAGGTTGGTTTCTATGTTTTCTCACTATCTTCTTTGCCTAGAGGTTTTCAAATATTTAACATATTTATGTGTGATGTTTAGTGCTTTATGCATCCTCTGTATTTACAAAAATTCTTATCAGTGATATGTGCATGACACTTTAAATTATGTCAGGAACCCAAATATCAAGAGATTTTCAATATTCGTTTAGGAAATGGATCAATGAGACGTGGTCAGGTTTTGGAAGTTGATGGAGAGAGGATTGTTGTCCAGGTAATTACTTTATGCCATTTCGCATTTAAATTTTAGAGATTTACAAACATTTACTATCACCTGAATAATTTGTTTGATTGCTATAACAACCATTTATCAATGAGTGGAGATGTTGCACTGAAAAAGTTAAAAAGATGTTACCATGAAAATGATACTTTACATGTAAGACAATGCAATCATATATTTGAATCACTTAAGTTAAGCATTTTTTTAATTGTCCTTTTGTTTTTTTCTATTCAGAATTGATACCATAAGTCAAAAAGAGTCTTAAGGAGTCTGCCAATTGCAGATTTAATCGCTGACCTCCAAAAACATCATACTAAACTCCTAAATGCTTTTATGGATGCACTAAGTGTGGAGCTTTGCAAATCACGTGACATACTAAATCATTTCAAAGAAGAGTTATCATGCAGAGCTTGACCCGAGGTAGACAAGCCGTAAGTTATTTCTTGCTAATTATAGGACTGTTTGGATATGCTTTTTAACCGACTATTGTGACTTAAGTGTCACTTATCATGTTTGGTGGATTGTGAGAAACAGATATACTTAGGCAAGTAGTTATGAGTAATGCCAACCGTCTAAAAAATGGATTGTTTAGAAATGTGTTTTATGTTTTTGAGTGTTTTTGCCTGCTCAGAGATTAAATTCTTTTGAATGTTTGATACTTTTTTAAGATATATAAACACAAAGAATGACAAAACGTCAGGTCAAAATGAGTTATGTTCATTACAACTAGATAAAAATGGCAAAAGGGCTGTTAATTATATGTATACATACTTTTTTGATACACCCACCATTATATATGCTTAGTCAAGTTACTTAAGAGTACCTAATGGGCTGACGTTAATTGTTTAGTTGTGAGGCGCAAATTGTTTGAATTGGTCAGTTCAACTCAATGTTTTGGTTACATTTTCACGTTCTAAATTTTCTAAAATTGCAGCCGAAACTGAACCTAAGAAAGAAGCCGCACCTAAACCACCACCAATTGGACCCAAGAGAGAAGCGAAGGTAAATGGTTCATATGTATCATAAGTATATTACAAGAGTTTCTAATTGTGTATTACTGAGAGCTTTTTGCAGCTTTCAGAAGTTCTATGTTGATTTTTTTGTAGTTTATTCATTTTAATGGAACTAATATTATTTTAAAGTTTCAAAGGCATTACATTTTTTTTTGGGTCTTACAGAGGTTACAGAAGGCTAGGTGGGAACAATAAGTCATGTGGCTTTGGAGAATACAAGTTTGTAATGCAAGACTAGGGGAAAGTAGGATGAGAGCACCAAGCATCATTACAAAGGAAAAAGACCTACGCCGGGTACATTGGTTGCTGATTTTTCTGCACAAAATGGTGCGTTTTTTTTCTGATTTTCCTACACAAAAAGGTGTGTTTGGTTGTTGATTTTTCTGCACAAAATGGTCCGCTTTTGCTTCGATTTTCCGCACAAAAGGATGTGTTTGGTTGCTGATTTTTCTCGCACAAAAGAGTGCATTTTGTCAGCTGATTTTCCAAAGACAAACGGGTGCATTTGGTTGTTGATTTTTCGCACACAAGGGTACATTTGGTTGCTGATTTTTCTGCACAAAAGGGTGCGGTTTGTTTGCTTATTTTTCTGCACAGAAGGGGTGTTTAGTATCGCATATTTTCACCCATCAGGGCGTTTGGTTCACTTATTTTCACTCATCAAGAGCGCTTTGGTTTATGTATTTTCTCGCCGAAAGGGTGTTTGATAGTACAAATTGTGTCGTTTGGAACTCACCTATTTGGTCTGGTTCTTTTAGTGAGCCGAGAGAATATATATGATATACTTATTTAAAATCCAACTAAGATTGTTTGATTTGATATTCTTGAAACTTGCGGATATTTTACATTGATTTTGGTATAGTGCACTTTTGGGATTTTACAACCCAAAAGAGGAGTCATTGTTTTAAATACGATACCTTTAATTATATGCAGATGTCCCCATATAATTTGTAGGAGTCTCCATATATAACTCCAAAATTGTTCATTTGACAAAAATTAAACTTACATATGCATTATCACAAATGTTCTATGCATCAATAAAGCATCCCCGCAGCAACGCGCGGGCAAACCTGCTCGTTATAATTAAAAAACATATTGTAAAACATGGAATGTCTCATGTTAATTAATTGTTTAATTTTTAATTATGGTAACTTAATCACAACACATAAGGTTGTTATTAACAAAACCCAAAAAATTAAATAAATTTAATAGTTAGGAGAATTTATTATTCATTTTTAAGAAAATACAAATTCGTGAATTATTTGACATCTCTATAAAAAGCTTAACTAATGAAAAATGATCAACTATATAATTTCTGATCTCACAAATCACAATCAATATGTTATAAATATATTTTTTTTAACAAAAAGCATCTTCAACAATTGATGCATTAAGAAAAGCAATTATGAGCATCCAAATATAAAAGGCATGCAAAAAAGCAACTCTTATCTTATTTATAGCTTATATTCCTTTTCAATACCTACTCTATGCTAATTTCCAACTCTTTTATTTATCTTTGAGAGCGACTTTCTGTTTTTAGAAAACTAACAACATCATCAATAATTTTATCAATGATATGTTAATCTATATATTTGTACTATCTATAAATCACTTAGGGGCCGTTTGGTTGGGGGAATTTTAAATTCCGGAATTTTAAATTCTAGCAAATTTAAATTCTTGAGAATTTAAAATTCCGGAATTTAAAATAACTTCAAGACGCTTTTGGTTGTAAATTTATAAATATTTTTATTTTTTAAATGTAAATTTCATAAATATTCTATTTAAAAGTTTATAAAAAAATTATAAAAAGTTTATAAAAAATTTATAAAAATTTTATAAAAAGTTTATAAAAAATTATTAAATATTTATAAAAAATTTATAAATTTTTTTAAAAAAAGTTTATAAAAACTTTATAAAAGTTTATAAAAAATTTTTATAAAAATTATAAAAAGTTTATAAAAATTTAAAAAATTTATAAAAAATTTGTAAAATTTATAAAAAATTTATAAAAAGTTTATAAAAATTTATAAAAAAAAATTTAAAATATTTATAAAAAAAAGGTTTATAAATTTAAAAAAAAAAGTTTATAAATAAAATTTATAAAAAATTTTATAAAAAGTTTATAAAAAATATAAAATTTATAAAAAAGTTTATAAAAAATTATAAAAAGTTTATTAAAATTTATAAAAAAAGTTTATAAAAAACATAAATATTCTATTTAAAAGTTTATAAAAAAACAATAAGAAAAAAAGTTTATAAAAAAAATTTCCAAGTAAATTAAAATTCTTCACTTTTTGGAGGAAATCTAATTCTCTCCATTTTGGCAATTCAAGTAATTGTAAATTACTTCATTTGTGTTACCAAACACAATATTTGAAGGAAATTCAAATTCAATATCCCCCAATATCCCCCAATATGCCCCAACCAAACACCCCCTTACATTATTTTCTTTAACCCATAATCTTTAAAACTTAAAAAATCATTTCAATTACTAAAATACGCTTGATTGAAAATGATAACAACATCTATTAGTAAATTCATATTTTAAATATTATTTAATCCTCAAACTTTTATTATTTTTCGTTTATAACTCATAATTTATTTTAATCGCAGTAACTACATATTGAACTCGAAAGTTACATCAAGGGTCACTCTAAAACACAAATTTGCAAGTATAATTATTTGCCGTTATACACTATCGTTTTGCGCAAACATTCGTCTAGTTACTTTATACCACAATTATCTAAAACCTGAAAACACGCGGAGTATATAGCATAATTATTCAATAGAATAATGTATTTTTTTTTATATATTATTTTCTAATTTTTCCTGTAACATTTATAAAATTTCTAAATTGTCTAGCAAGTGAAAAATATGCCTGTATAAAAAATATTTTCATCTTAGAGTATTTCAAGTATCTAAATAATGATAGGATTGTTTTTATAAATGAAAAGAAAATAGAATTTTTATATCCAAATCCAAACAGATTGAAATTCAGAGAAGAAGGTGAGACCCCAATTTGAGATGCGTTACTGATAGGATTGTTTAAAATGAATAAGTTCTCAGAAAGTTCACCAGACCTAATCAAGGAAGTATTCAAAGAAGGGTTATGTTATATTTATATTACAACACAATTTTTTATCAGTGAACACTATATAACAAAACCCAAATATAAATGCTGAGCAAAGTTAATTACCCTGCTAATTTCATGGTTTAACTAACTATTACACGTCAAATAGTAATAACGATTAGCCAAGAAAGAAATCAGTCACAAGATTTAGAGAGTTAGGTGCAGTTTGGGACGAATAATAATTATTGGTATGCTATCTCAACGTCACCTCATCACCTCTCTAATAACACACCAATAATCTAAAACATCATCCCAAACAAAAAAAACTAATAACACTTATTGGTGCATGAATGTCTCACAAAATACCCAGCCAAAAATACCCGACTCACTAAAAAAAAAATGGCGCGAAGTTAGTAAAATGGCTAGAAACAAATGGCTTACAAAGCAGTGTGGCATGTTATTGGCGAGTCACTGATAACCAAACATACCAATAACATAAGAATAACACACTGCACCTTGCTCTCATATTAGTTAAGTGATAGCTAGCTTGACAGCATCTTTTTAAGCAATCAACTTAGCATAAAAGCATGTTGAGGAAACTTATACAACACATGCCGAAGCAATTTAATTACTCGCTAGATAATTGTTACATAAAAAAGTTTTAGTTTTGTTCTTTTGGGGAAAAAAAAGCTAACAATATGCGAGGAATATCCCATTTACATGCCATAATTTATTTTATAAGTTTAAGTAGTTTTAACTTTGCAGCCCACTTGATTAATAATTTAATGACCGAGTTTAAAGGGGAACCACTAAATTACTTAAGTGGTAGGGGGACTACGGATACACACATTCTCTTTGTTAATTATTATTTTTTTTAACAGCGAATTTTATTAAAAAAAAAACTAGCAAGGTGCTAGAAAAAGATTACAAAGAAATAAGCGAATGATTCTTAATTATTGATTGGCTTACGTCTTGCCCATCGTTATACAAGTTTAATTTATTACTCTAATAAAATTGTATTACATCACATTAACACCTTTGTTTAATTAATTATATATATATATTTCTGAACTTTTCGGCTAACTAATCGATTTACTGGATTTAAGTCTGCTTTTACACTTGGCGAGTTTTAAATAAGACACTACCTAGTAGGCAAGTTATTGATAAAAGGGGAATTGATTTAGACTCCACTAGATGTGACTTGTGTGTTGAAGATATTGTAATGGAACAATATATACTCGTCTCATGTAAAATTGCGAAAGAGATCTGGAAAGAAGTTAAAAAATGGTGGCAAATTACCAATGTGTCAATCCAAGGCCTAAACAATGTGATACACTTGGCGGACCAATCCCCTATCGCATCCAAGCATTCTAGGTTCTTTGATGTAGAAGTTCAAACAACAATTTGGTCTCTTTGAAATTTAGAAACAACGTCTTCTCTTTGAAGCGATCAAACAGAGGTCTCCTCCTCATCGATATTTAGCTTTTGTCACACACTTTGATTTCTAGAGAGGTAGGAAATCGTCTTTAAATAGAATAGAGTGGTTTAGTTACTCTTGTACTGTTCTATCCTCATTTTTTGTAACTTTTAGTTGCTTGCTAGTTTTCCTAATAAATTACCGTTTAAACACAAAAAAAATCTACCTCCACAAAAAGTTAAACCAGCTAAAACCCTTCCTCTTTTGAGAAAGTAGACGTGACCACTTCTGAAAAGTTTCACTATGTTGTTTTATATGGAAATAAACAAACATACACTAAAAGTTTATACATTTGTCTTATGAAAAACTTGAACTCGCAACTTTATGAAAAAGATCTCCGTAACAATACTTGATAACATAAGGCTTTTCACAATTTGTTGGTAAGAAAAAAGAAATAATGTAGGTTAAAAAGGAGGACATCGATTTGATGTCAATGTTAAATGAAAGCTACAAAATTATATATGAAACGATGAATGTTCGTTAAGTAGCAATAAAAACAAACTATAAACGTACACTTATGGTAAATTTGTAACTCTCTTGCTCTTGCCAAAAATTACTGCTCCGTCCGTTTCAAATTATAAGTTTATTTGCATACTATATTTTACACCAAAAACATGTCATGTTAACATTTGTAAATCATTTTGGTTAGTTGAATTATAAAAATTTACCCTTATATTGAGATAAACCAAAAATAAAAAAATGAACTTATAATTTAAAACAAAGGTAATACGAATTAGACCAGGTGTAACTCTCCAAATGTAAAAAAAGAAAGTGAAAATTACTATAGTACCCAAAATCAAAATACTGTGTCTGCAGATACCCATCTTTCTTCTCAATATCAAAACTACCCATCCATGTCGGGTATATATTTTCACTATATACACGACATGGACGTGTATGGCCATAAATGATTGTTGCAAATAAATTTTTAGCATCTCGGGTACAAAATCACATCTATACACGACATGGTTTTGACATGGTTTTTTTTTATTGTTGTTCACACTTACCCACACACATCTAGTGTATTTCTATACACGACATGGTGAGTAAATACACACGAGGGGACAAAGTTTAGGGCATGTCGGGTATAGATGCATGAAAATACACGACATGGAAAAAGACAAGGCCATGTCGTGTATAGAGGATGGAAATACACGACATTGACACATTTTGCATTCTCATTTCAAGCCCTAGACAATGTCGTGTAATATAATACCTTATACACGACATGTTTTAGGGTTTTGTTTATTTTCTACGATACATGTTTTAGGGTTTTGTTTATTTGACATGGTAAATGACAATAGAATTTCTATATGTATAGACTTAGAAACACATATCTCACACATAAAATCTTTTCAATATAATGGTTAATGTATTTTCACTCCTGTAGTATACAAATCCTTTAAACATTACATTTTTTCATAGTTTTTTTAAAATGATGGGAAAAAAGTACGTACTTAAATATATGTGAATGGTTAGATATACGGTTTTTAATTTATCTTGTGTGTAGAATTAAAAAAGTTACGTACTTGAAAACATTCTGGAAGCATTTACAAAATTGTAAAAAGAGTTCATATGAAAGTCATTTATTAGTCATGTCAATGTCATATTTCGTGTTAAATTGTAGTTTACAACGACATTGTCAGTGAGTTGTCATATCAATGTTCGTATTTAAAAATGTCATATTTCGTATAAAATTGTAAGCATACGACATTGTCGTGATTTGTCAAATCAATGTTAGTTCTTAAAAATGTCATATTTCGTGTAAATTTTAAAGCATATATTGTCAGTGAGTTGTCATATCGACATTGTCATTTATAACCTACCTTATAGCCTACCTTAGAATTGAAATAAACATAGATTTATTACTTCTCTCTAGGGTAGCCATGAATTCAAATATTAAGAAGTTCAAGTGTGTATTACATTTTGATGATCAGCATCGAGGTGTAATTATGTATAATGATATGACGTACTCAGGGTTACTTGGTTTGGTGGTGAAGAAATTCAAGTTAGATCCAAATCTTCCGATTTATTTGTCTTGTAAGTTGTCTTCATTTGACTATCGTATTGATATTACTGAAGATGACGAGGTAATGTTTTTCGTTGAATGTGCTTCTACTGCTTATGATGGAGTGGCACAGATGTTTGTTGTTCAACCCAACAAATAAGAAGATCGTGTTTATGTTTTTATCTTATGTGGTTTGTCTTTCAAGAATGAACGCTTGTACTTTTAGTTGAATAAATGTAATTTGAATACATATGCTAACATTCATTCCAACTTTGATAATGAAAATAATACAAATAAGACAATCTTAAAGCATACATGACACTTATTCACCATATGATTATGAATACGACGATTATTCCATATGGCTTTATGACGACGTTTAGCGCTTTAGCTTCCTCATTCGAAAGTGTTCTTGTTCGCCCATTCAACCATTTGATCAAATGTGTCATCTGATTCTGTTACGTGCTTTTTTCCGTCTTCGTTGTCACTTGTGTAGTCTGTTATCACACGATCCATTATTTTTGCCAAGGTAGCATTTGGGCATATATAATTTTCAATAACAAAATCGACACCCACATGGTCAATGTAAATTTCCAAGTTGCCTTGTGCTGCTGAAATGTCAAACATAACATGCATATCATAGTTGTTTCTTAGTTTGACGGTGCTTGTAATGCCAAAGTGTGGTACTTCATAATAAAGAGCATGAATCTTCCCGTCAACGATGTTTAACAGATATTGCTTCATTTCTTCTAGCTTCATTCTTGGAATATTGATGTTCATCTTCCAACCATTTACATATTGTGGTTTTCCGCCAATGCAAATCAATTGACCGTTATTGTGCACAGTAAAACTGAAAATGGTTTGTGTATACGGTGTAGTAGGTTTTGTTTTTTGGTTGTACCAAGCTTTATACCGGACACGCTCTTCAAGCTTGTTTTTCTTTTAACCATTTCATGTAGATACCGGACACGCTCTTCACGCTTTAGTTTTGTTTCTTCCGAAATTACACCAAAGAAATGATTCTTCTAGAGAACCATCATCCGAATCAAAATTGTGCTTAAATGTATTGGTTGCTCGAACGAAAAGTTGGAGCTTCCCAAAGAACCTTTGCGATGTCATACATAACATCTATATCATAATCATTTTCAATTGGTTTCAGACCGTTCAACGTTTTGTTTTCTGGCAATGCGTAATATAGACTGTTGACCCTCGTTGGTATTTTTCTCTTTAGATAAGTAACCATATCCTGAAAATCAATTTCTGGAACATTGATATTCATGTTTGAACCATCTTGATATGTTATTGGGTTAAGTGTAAACTTTCCGTTGAAGTTGATAGTGAAGTTGAATGTAGGCGTACTAGATGTTGACATTTGATGAATGAAAGAAGTAACAATTGAATTTGAGTAATGAAACCACCACAAAGTAGTGGTTATATATATATGATTAAAGGTGCTTAGTCATTTCTTTGTTAGAATAGGTGAATGAGTTATCACGTCATGTTTTTTTTTATGATTAAAGCTGAAAAGTCAAATATTCTGTGTTATCAAATCAACATTGTAAATGATTATGTTTTGGTGATCATCCATTTGTACTTTCTGAAATAAGGTGGTTGTGGAAATACATACTAGCATAACATAAACATGACATATGTTACAAAATCAAACCAATGTAAGAAAACAACATAAAAAGGTACTACTTAGTTTACAAACCAAATAAATTAAACCAACTATTATTCGATGACTGAGTGTTTTGATCATTTAAATGCCGAGAGGTATGATTGGGAGTCGTATTGGTCATAACCTGGATACGGGTTTTGATGATCATTTTGTTCATGACTTGGTTGACCTTTGTCATATGGGTCATTGTGTAAAACATTTGATCATATGGTTGTGGTGAGTATGTGTTTTGTTCAAACGGTTGCGTTGGGTATGAGTCATAATTAGGGAAGCTGTGATCAAGTGTTTGAGTCGGGTATGAGTTGGTCGTAGGTGTATTTTCGTGTTGCTCGTTAACCGACTTTTTCTTTGGGTATTCTTTCCGCTTTAGTGGCCGGAAGACAAATGGTTTTTGCATTGCCCACATTTGTGGCCTGCTTCACCACACCTACCACAATGTTTAACTTGTGGTTCCTCACCCCGAGATCGTATACGGCCAGTATTTTTTGGCCGACCATGTTGTGGGTTGTCCATTCGTGGAGGAGTGATGGGTTGTATATACCCTGGATAATCCCATTCGTGAAACTCTCCTACAAAATTAACCGACTCGCGTCGCCTGGTATATTGGTTTTTAAACCAATGTTGAACAAATTGCACACAATCCGTTTGATTCAAAAACCTAGTAACAACAATAACGTGACCACAAGGTATGCCGGAAAGCTGCCATTTGCGGCATTCACATGACATGTTCTCTAAGTTCACTTCACGATTGTATCGCCCATCATAAACCTGGAACCGACTTTCATTAACCCCATATACACTCCAAGTTGCACTTTTTATTTTCCTTTTATCCACCTTATGGGGCCCAATCGGATTTCATACTTCATTTTCGCTGCATGAACACAAAGACGTGAATAAGTTTCTTTGTAGTAAACAAAACCATTTAAAAAATATATTTTCTTTTGGAAGATAAATACCTGCAGCTTGTCGCCGTTTATAATACCAATCTTGCTCCATTGATCGATATTGCTCACCAACATTGTGATTGGAAGCTTCCTTGATTTTACAAGACAAGCATTACCGACTCAACGCCGTTTGATGTACAATAATTGTAACGATTGCGTGGGCAATACGCTCTGGACCATCTTTGCACATCTGCTTCAAGTAACTTGTTGTACGCCTCAAGGCTCAATAGCTGTAGAATTTGCATCTGACTATCAAATTCTTCAGGTGTATACGCTTTGCATATGCTCCAATATAGCCCCTTTGTTTTTTTTTTGTTTTTTAACGAAATGTTCATCAAAAGATGACGACAACAAATACCATGAAATGCCAATGGGTATTCATTGCGCATCGCTAACGCAATGGCAGGATGCCTATCAGATATTATAACCAAATCCCGGTTATCACCTATGCATTCTTTAAGTACGGAAAACCACCATGACCAACATTCACCGCCTCCCCTCGCATATACCGTAAGCAATTGGCACAATTTGGTTGTTTCCATCCATGCCTACTGCTAACAAGTTTGTACCTTTGTATACACCCTTTAAATGAGCCTCGTCGACTATAAGCAGAGGGCGGAGATGTTGCACTAACGCATCAATCTACAAAAAATAATTGTAAACACACGTTATAATAAATTTACAATAATTATTTCATGTGTTATTTATTTAAAACATATGCATGTGATAGTTGTAAATACTTACTGAAACACCAATGGCAACGAATAACATCTCGAAAACTCTGCTTCGTTTGTCTTGATACGTGTGATAGTGCACGGGTTTTTTCTAGATTGTGACAATAGTACGGTAACATTTCAAAAGATTCCGTCGGTGAACCCCGTATCATTTGTAACCCATAATCCTTTCCTCTCCATGCTTGTTGATAAGATATATTTATTTTATATTGAGCCAAGATGTCTTTTTGTATATCTTTCGGTTTCAAATCACGGTTATTGTCTTTTAATTTATCTCTAAAAATGTGACCAATAACCTTTTTATTTGCATTTCGATGGTTAGGATATGTTTGAGTTTTGGGACACGTGTGAGTATCTATCATACTTGTAACTCGAAACACATTTGTTTTTCCACACGCTTAGCGAAATTCTCCAGCTTGCATTCTTTAAAATGATAGCACTTACAAGAAAACCTATCTGGTTTCGACCTACTTACCAAAAACTGGTAACCTTCTTGTATACATTTCAACCTAATTGCAACGTCTAACTTTTCTCTTGTGTGAAAAACTTTCCGACATAAACGCCAAGATCGCTATTATATTGATTTGAAATTATTGGTCTCGGGTGGTAAATAGGTGCTTCGGAACATCACCATCAATGAAAAATATTCTTCCAAATCATGGTGAATTGGTTTTGGTTTATCATCTACACCAACAAAACAATCATTTTCTTCATCGTCGCATCATCATCGACCAATGCAAATGATGATCCCGGTTTTTGAAATTTGGCTCATCTTTATACCCGGAATCATTATTTTCATAATCAATTGCTTCAAATTTTTTAGATGGGCCATCATTTAAAAAAGACACATTGTTTTGAAAAGCAGATGACCCGGTGTTTTCATTAGGTGTTTCTAAAAATTGTAAACGCTCGGTTTTCTTGGGTTGACCTAAAATATGTAGTTTCTTCCAACTGTGTTGTTTTAGCCACATAAAGATGAGACATTCCTGTATTCGCATAAGTGTAATCGAAAAAAGTTACCTCGTCGTCGCCGGTGATATCCATTCGAAAATCAAATGACAGGTGCTTAAATTTAAAATTAAGTTGAATATTGGGATCCAACTTGAATTTAGAACGCACAAACTCAACTAACCATGAGTATGTGATATTAGTGTACATGACCACACCTCGTTGGGTATTATCAAAATGTAATAAACAGTTGAATTTATGAATTTCTGAAGTCATGGCGATGTATTTATGAATTTGCTATGTTTGGATATACATTTCGGTTTGTATATATATATACATACAATGCGTGTAAATTTTACCCAAATATGACATGATGGGACAACTCTATGACAACGATTTGACTACTCCATGACTATTTCTTGTACGTGTAATTTTTACCCGAAATATGACACATATGGGAAATGATTTGAAAACTCAATGACTCTATTTAAGTCTTACATTGTCAATCTATTTGCTTAACAAAATCATTCAAGAATTTATCTCTTTACATTCTAAATAAAATGTCAGACAACATACCATTCGACCTTCAAGTTGATATCATGAATAGACTTCCGCTAAGTCTTTACTGCTAGCCAGAGTGTCTCAAAGAGATGGAGGTCTTCCATAGACTTTTCCAACTTCATCCGTAGCTACGGCTTTCGTGAAACAGATGTGTGTTTTTTTAATTTAACATATATGCAAGGTAATGTAGGTTTTATGTTTTCAGTTAATGGAAGTTTAGCTTTCACGCACCTAGATACAACTCTTCATCTTCCAACTCTTAAGCCAATTGCTACTTTTGAAGGTGTCTGGTGCTTTTCATATGGTTCAAACATGATGGTCGTTATTTGGAACCCATCAATAAAACGATATATAGGGGTATTAGTCCCTAGCTTCTTGAATCAACCTGATTCACCAAAAATGGTCATCGGTTTTGGTGTACGCCCGACAATTTAGACCTAACAATTTTAAAATTAATTACCCGTTATACGGTGAAGGGCCATGGTGCGTGTCGTGTATACCTTGAGTTCGAGACTTTGGAACCATATTGAAAATGACCTTTTGCCTCGAGAAGGGATTAGACTAAAAGGTCCGCCAAGCAGTGAGTGGGTGGTAAAATTTCATCGGCTTGGTTATGAAAAATTTCTTTTCAATGATGGTATTTTGTACAAACGCTATATGGTAGTTTCATTTGATTTGGTTAGTCACCAATTTACCGACGTAGGCATACCAGAAGAGATAAGACGCATGGTTGGGCCTCCATTCCATATATCCCAGCTACGGAACTCTATTGTAATTTCAAGAAGTTTCCTAGCAGATGGGTACAAAGTTTTGTGTGCATGGGTGTTAGAAATTGATGGTGCTATTGTATCATCGTGTACAGTGCTATTCACCATTCCATACCCAATAGAGAATGTGGTAAAATTAGTTGGGTTTACTAAGGATGATGATCCAATTATTGAAGCTAAGATCGACCAAGAGATAGGTCACTCGCTACAAGTGTACTGCGAGCTTCTGAATTGTGGCAAGACATGGGTATTGAAGCGAATGGTGGTTCATTTTTCATTGGCCCATATAAAGAATCACTAATTCTTCTTAATGAACCAAATCATACGATTGTCGTTTAGTTCGTGTCTTTACCGTTATCAATGTTTGTTTCTGTACTCTTTTTTTAACTATTTAAATGCAAGTTGTTTGTGTTTTTTTAACTAATCAATGTTCCACATTTTTAGCAATGTCATATTCAAAGAACATGATTCTATAATGAATTATTGCTCTACAATAGTTAATGAATTATTGGTCTATAAATGGTCAGCTATATAAAGCCAATTCTAGTGGTAGCATGTGTTGACAATTCCATGACACCAACGTGTATGTGTAATTTATTACACGATATATGACAAGGATTTGACAGTTAAGTATTTACGTACCGACATAGATTTGACAATTCATTGACATTAACTTGTATGTGTAATTTATTACGCGATATATGACAAGAATATTTTCTTTATCCCGACATGATTTGACAACACCATAAAAATTTACCTATAAAACCTCATTTACTTCTATTTTTCTAAACACATATCAACATTATTGACATTTCTACTCTCTACAAAGAAGGTTACTCTCCACAATATGTCTCGACAAAACAATACCGGAAACACCAAACGATACAACAACTCACCATTCGTTCCACCATCCCAAAGAAGAGACACAACATATGCACCCCAACATAACGTTGGGGGTTCTTCAACCTCTTCCAACAACCCGACTAGGATAATACCTGGTCCTGCTGGTATTCTTCAAGCCGGCTATTCTCAAAAATTCGGACATTAGGTAAGGTGGTCCCAATATTGTGTAGTGCCAACACAAGAATATGTAAGGAAAATAAATGAGGATGTCAAGGAGGATGATCATTTTACCCGTGGGCCATGGCTAAGCGCGATTCATAAGCTTCATAATGATGAAGATGTCATCGTGAATCTGGTTGTCTTGGCGATATAAAAACTATTGTGTGAAAGGGAAGCTTGAACTTGTTGTAGCTGTAATCAAGACTTGTACACCTAACACGCTTGGTGAGCTAACAGTGACACTAAAAGATCCAACAGGGACAATGTCTGGTACAATTCATCACAAAGTCCTTACGTAAGAGGCAGGTTACAAAAAGTCTATCAAAGTCTGAGTCGTGTTGGTACCGTAATGTTTCGGTGTTTACCCCAAAATCAACACCCCTTTCTCTTAACATTACATTGAGGAACATGGTTGCGACAAGGATACAATTTTTATTGGATGAATCTTTACATATTCATCTCCTACTTTTAGGTAATGTTATCTATGTAATGTTTATCTAACTCAACGTCATCTATATGTAATGTTGATTTACTTGAATAAAAGTTTGAATTAACATCAAATATAAGTTAAACATATAATATAAAAATATATACAACTTCCATTAAAAATCACTCTCAATCATATCCACAAGAACTAGTCTCCTCAAGAACGACAATCGTAAAACATCTTAGAGATACTATATCTAATATTCTTGAAAAAGCCTTCAACATCATAACTCCATTGTGGTGGAAACTTACCAGTAACAAACTCATGCATGAGCCAACAAGTGATGACTCCACAATCGTGAGTGTTAGTTTGGTGTGGGATCGGAAATTTTTGGTTGTTGTAACGGAATTTGAAATTGTAGTGCGGACGTCCGGTTCTTGTGAAATGTCCTACCTCTTCTAAACATTTGTTAAGAACTCCGGTCCATTCTAGAACATACCCTCAGAATAATCACTACGCCCGTGCTAGGCAAAGAGTCGAGAACCAGAAAGGTGGATAACACTAGATCAATAACTGCTGTGACCCAATGATTCCCTCCTGCATTCATCGGCATCACCACCTGCGTCGAAAATGTATTCAAATATATACAGTTAAATAAACTAGTAAAGCGTAATTTATGAGAAAAATTAATTATAGGTTGAAACACATTTACTTACCCATCTTACTTGATCCCATGAAGGGTACGGTTGCATGCTACCATCTAATGTTCCCATAATCGGAAGGAGCTATCGAAGCATGGGTACACTACCACCATTATCGTGGGGTAAGTGGATGATGTCCATGATGACGATATCGTCCATGGCGTGCCATCTTGCCTTCTTCTTATTAATAGCTCAACCCAACAATTCATTTGTTGAGTCAATAGATTAAACTAAATCATTTTATGTTCTTCAAACTAATATAATGTAAACTTTTAAAAAAATATAACACTATACTTACGCCGTCGACGTACCAACCAATTGTACCAGTTCTCCGGATCGCTGCCGTTCTTGTATAATTCCGGAAGTAGTTGTTGAAAGAAGCTAAGCTCTGCTACCCAACCCTTTGGATGGCAGTCAAGGTATATCGGGGATGGGTTTAATAGAAATTCCTCCAAACTAACATAATGCTCACGCCTCACCGAAAAACAAACGATAAAATACAATATCAAACATTGTTAATTAGCAACTTCATGTTAATAAATTTAAAGGGTCCAATATACCTTATTAAGGTCAACATTATAAACCGCAACATGTGTCCGATAATTTACGACTACTAAAACAGCAACACCACCATCATACTCTTTATACTCATGAACCGCTTGTTCTTCCAAATTAAACGCTAGAATGTTCGAGGTACTCTTTTTTGCGCCTTCTTAGCGCACGCTTCTTAGGCAAGATTGTGGTTGGCCCTGCTCGGTGTAAGAATATTGCAGACATTTACCCGACGACAATCCCTATTTGGTCGCCGATCGCATCCTTAAAAAATAAACAATAAAAATTTAAAAATCAATATAATTACTAATAACAATATTAACCATGAAATATTTTATGTAATTAATAGGTTACCGGACGCCGACACCTACGCCATAGGCGTGAGATGGACCCTGCCGATAATCAACAGCGTGGCAAAAGAGCCAAACCCAAGTGGCGTACGGGTAGCCGTATGTCCGGTGGATGGAAGCCATGATGGACCAGAGACTTTAACGGCGTGTAGGTACATGAACACCGTCAAAGAACGAGTCATTCGGTGGATCGCCAAATGGACGGTCGGCATTTGGTATTCCCTGAATGAAAAATTATAATGTAGAGTTGGTTATTTTCAAACATATTTAAATATTAAAAAGATAAAAGCACGTAAACCTACTTAGGTGTTTTGAATAACAATAAATAAATTAACGTAAGCTACTTACCCCAAAATCGCCACCAAAAAATCGTGGATCAAGTTGTTTGAACTTCAAGTCATGTTCTTGTAACTTCGCCTCAAGTGCCTTCATCTGCTGTATAATTTCCAGTGTGATAAAGTCGTAAATAGGTTCGTTTAGTGGAGGCTTTTTCGATGGAATTGAGGTCAATTCCCAAAGAAAATATGCTCTACTTTGAGCCCACCACTCGGTATTTTGCTCATAGTCATCCAGCATAAGCCTCATCAAAGGTGGGTTTACCTTTAAAAAACATGGACAATATACACAACATTAATAAAAACCAACAAAAAATTATAATCATATTGTAAGAAACTAAGGTCATATTTCAAACTCACATTCAATTGGTCATCCAAAAACCGGTCTATAGACTCTCTAAATACCACGTTTCTATAGCTCCACGCAATTGATCGGGATACAACTGCTTATGACAAAAACGTTGGGGTCGCACCATGAGGGAAACACTCCAATATCCACGTCTGTAAAAGGCAAATTTGTTTTAAATTTGTTAACGATATACATATACATGAACTTTATAAATTTATATATCACATACCTTGAAGGCCCATATAAAGCCATTCAAATTGTACTTAGGAAGTTTAGTAGGATCCCTCCCCTCGGCAAAGTGCTTTGCCCTACGCTTATTTGCTGCATCCTTAAGATAATTGTACAAGGTTGGCCATACGTAAGACCCCCACGGGAACACATTCCATGCATCTATATCCTCCACTAACCTAAATACAAAATCGTCGACTACATTCCTAAGCTCGGTCCCTTTTAACACCAACACTGACACGGCTATCAAACAAAGACCAACAAAGATCTTTCGCTCAAATGGCTCAACAACTCAATGTCTAGCGCATGGAACACATCACCAACTTTTATTTTTGAAGAATCAGGTTGACGAAGGAACACTCGCCTCTAAAGGGAATAGGTCCAACTTCATAATCCTTTCTAAAATCTGTTCCAAATCTTAGGCCAAGAACTAGACGTAATTCCTCCCTACCAAACTGAACCTCAACCTCACCCACCCGATTAATATCACGCATTAACGATATCTCGAGGAACAATATTTGTATCTCCCTCTACACATGGCACTTGGTGGCATATGAAATAATGTACTAACACGCCACACTCTTGCATTTTTGGCAAATCTAACAACCAACCAAAACATGTATCTCTAAATAATGTTTCCCTACGGGTGTTCACAATCATACTTTTAATAGCACTAATCACGGATAACCTAATCCTACATGTAATTTAAGGTGATAATCCTAAAATAAATAAACATATATTAATACACATGTACGTAACAAATAAAAAAACTACAAGTGTAAAGGAAAAAAATTGAAAAATACCCGGTAACCTTCCATATTCACGACCATATCCACCACCACACAAAGACCACCACGCACCACCAACACTTTTTTATAACCGCCACTAAACCACCAAACTCACAAACTACTTCAACGTCACCACTACAAAACCACCAAACTCACGCACCACAATGTAACCACCACAATGTTACCACCACCATACGATGATGAACAAGATGTCGTGTATATTGGTGATGAAGAAGATGTATATTCTTTCAAGATAAAGTGAAGAAGATGTCGTGTATATTGTTCCTCATATATGTGATGAAGAAGATGTAGTTTGAATGAACTTGCAAGAACAATGATACACGACATCGTGTATATATTCAAGCTTTGAATGAAGTCCATCTACCATCCATTGAATCATCAAATCAACCTTTTAATATTTGCTCTTTCCCAATGCTAAGAGATAACCCTAAACCCTCTATACCCTTTAACGTTTTCCGGACATTAGCATGTTTTTTTCCCATCTCGTGTATTTTCATGCATTAGACCCGACATGAGGTTGTCTTTATTCCCATCTCGTGTATTTTCATGCATGTATACCCTACATAAGCTTGTCCTTATTACCATCTCGTGTATTTTCATGCATGTATACACGACATGAGCATGTTTTTGTCCCATCTCGTATTTTCTCGGATTGGTACCGACATGCCCCTAAACTTTGTCCAATGTTTGTCCCATGTCGTGTATTAATTCACACTAGATGTGTGTGGGTAAGTGTGAACAACAATAAAAAAAACCATGTCAAAACCATGTCGTGTATAGATGTGATTTTGTACCCGAGATGCTAAAAATTTATTTGCAACAATCATTTATGGTTATATACGCCCATGTCGGTATATAGTGAAAATATATACCCGACATGGATGGGTAGTTTTGATATTGAGAAGAAAGATGGGTATCTGCAGACACAGTATTTTGATTTTGGGTACTACAGTAATTTTCACAAAAAGAAAACATGTTCTAAAGCATAATTAGATCCCAGTACGAAATATATTGGCATAATACAATGAGAATTTACATATGCCCCCAACTACTAGTTTGTTCACTTATTGATTCTAATTGTATTGCATCATATTATTGGCTGATAGCACAAGTTTCTCATATTGTACTTTTCATATCTCGAGTTTTAACATCCAAATAGATAATTGCGTACACCCTTGAACTATCTATTATCTATTATATATAATAAAATAAGCTTTTGTACAAGCCTACTAAGCACGGTGCATTAAAAATTAGTTTAATGCCATTCCTTGTTTAGAGCCATAGTACAACACTTCTCTGCACCCATTTTTCACAAGCTCCCTATGATTCTTCAGTATGATTCTTCTTCTACACGCTCCTTCCCAAATCAGTTACACTTCGTCCTTTAATGTCTCATTGACCAGATTCAAAACATCATACCATAATTTCAAATCAATACAACATCATCGTTAAAAAATTTCACCTCATAATCACTACACCATCTATTCATCTTCTACTTTTGCAATTGTTTATTTTCTTTTTACATGTTATGATTTGGGTATAGATTGAACCGATTGTATTATTTCTTTTTATTTTGCAGGCTTCACATATCAATCTACAATGATTCAGGACTTTGAATTCGACCCAATAATTTATGTAAGTTTTAGTTGTATTGAAATCCATTTGATTGGTTTTGTGTTATTATGGTTTTTTACTACTATTAAGTTTTCTCAGATATTTTTTTATACATAGCACATATGTGTCATTAGCTTATTATGCACATGACGTGCTTGATGAAATGCTTAGCGAACATCGGTTACAATTGCCTTCTTTGTTAGCACCATTTTGTATGATTACAATCGATTTTGTTTTAATAATTTTGATATTAGTTAGTTTTTTAAATATGGTTGACGTAGATTTTGATACTTTTGATTCACTTTTATAATCTATGTGAAGCCTTTTTTTTTGAAGGTCGCATACAAGATGTTCGATGGAATGTTTATGAGAAATGAAATGTTTGTTCTTTTGATATTTAAGAGGATGTTTGGATGAGTGTGATAGGGTATGTAATAATTAAAGGCAAAATCTGGATTATGATGTACTTAGTATCATGGTTTATAAATGTGTAGGCTCTACTTCTTATAGGTTATGACGTGACAATCATGACTCGAAACAATTGAGGTAACTGGTGTAAACCAAGGTAAACCGCTTATTTCTTTTGTTTCTAAATTCAAGAGTACAAATAGGTCAAACGTCAAGTGCATATGATGTCAAGTGCATATGAAATGATTATCTAATTTTACATGCGATAAACACATTTTGACTAACCATGAAGTTTTCAAATGAGTGAGCTTGCTAAAGTTATGGTCTTTGTTCTTCAAGATATGTGCTCTGAGCTATGTTATCGGTATTCAGGGTCAATGTTTATCTATTTTCTGTTAAGTTACAATGGGATAACCACAATCGACATTTTCTTTCTTTTCATTTTCGCCACAATGAAAGTGGAAGATAACATAAAACTTAGAAGGTACCAAAGATGCTATCTCGATTAAAACATCCACAGGTGAGTGAACTTTGAACTTTAGGCTTATAGGTTGACATTTATATATACACTAATAGGAGGGAGCATCCTCAAACCATTATATTCTATTCAATTCATTTTATAATATTCGTATGGGTTGCAGCTACTCCCTTTAGTCCATTACCATCTGCTCTCAGGCCCAACTTACTCCATCTACGCGTGCCTTTTTACTTCACCGCCTAGATTGATAAACGCAATTTGTGGATAAACTTCACCGCCTTTTTATCACCGACTTTCAGATCCAACCGGAACTTTGCAAATGGGTTCTATAGGTGATGATGAATATAATAAACATATAAATATCAAATAAACGCAGCGGAATCATCACCAACAACGGATCCATATTGCCATATGATCAATCAAATAAAACATAGATAAGGTTTATACCTTTGTAGCATGATTCCGGTAACGAGACACCAATCACCTCCACGAATGGAACCAAGAAACCAAAAGATCAATAAGGTTGGTCTTTCCCAATGTGTGAAACACACTACACGTCCAACGAACACCCTTTGATGCTAGTCTAAAAACCCTTGTATCAATCCTTGCACAAGACTACTATTAGAATTATCAAGGAGAGAAAAACCAAAACCAAAAACACCTAGTGTGTGTGTGTTGTGGCCGCATACACCAAGGGAGGGGGAGAAAGGTTATGAAGTCCAATGTGTAACTCCCAATCAACATTAATCATAATAAAATCATAATCAATTAGCATTAATGCTAATTGATGTCAAATCTAAAGTTACACTTTAAGCCCTTCAACATCCATAAACCCCATTATACTCCCTTATGTAACAAAGGTTATACATAATGTAAATACGATAAATACATTATGATAGTGGTGTCTAAGTGTATATGTGTGTGACCCCATAGGCTCACATATGACTAGCCATATAATTATTTATTATGACACGAGCATACTCCAACAGCCCCCACTTGCACGCCATAATAGATAAGTAATTATACAAGCAATGGTTAGCGCCTAACAACACGCCAATGCCCCTAGTGATATGTGAGGTCAGCTTTCAAAAAATTTCATTAAATGGTTTATATGTCTTATATCCCTTTGTTTCGTATACCATGTTGAATATTAGACATGGATCATAAGTCATTCTAATTGTTCAACTATTATGTTCTCGATCTTGATATTGAACAAGATTACCAAGTGAATTAAGATTCATCTTAATCTCATTTGGGTACGGCCATACAAACATCTGCTCAAATCATCGAGGGGCCCAATAGTATCTAACTCCACACCATGTGGAGGAACAAATCCTATTTTGATCGCACGTGTCATTCATGTGCTTCAAATCATTCCCGATAGTGGCCTTTATAACTACCTTGTTCAGAGAAAATGCTTAACCATATCAAGGAATGAAAATCCACACATGCAAGACCTGCTTGCATCTCAAGTCTAAGGATAATAGACATAACCATTTTCGAGATTTACTATTTGACGCCGATCCATGCAAAGGAATACTGTAGGTTGGGTTAGTCCAATGCTCATCACCATGAACAACATGTGAGTTTGGCAAAAAGTCACCAACACACTCACAATTGTCTTAATTTGATGGTACTCCGCATCACAACCGACAATGGACAAGTTTTGAATGAAGAAAATCATTCATGGATTTAAACATGCAAATATAGAATACAGTTGATATGAATGAAAACAATAATAACCATTAAATCAATTCATTACAAAATATAAACCGCTTAGCATTCCAATTATTCAAATACTAAAATAAACAGATCTACATGAGACTACTTGTCGGTCGAAGTCCAATGTTCCTAGCATGCCCAACATGTTTCGCGTGTAAGGCATAGCTTTAGTAAGAGGATCAGCTAAGTTGTCATCCTTGTGAACTTTAGAAGACTAATATCACCACTTTCGATAACTTCTCAAATGTAATGAACTTTCTGACGAAAGTGTTTGGCACCCTTTGAACACCAGTTCATTTGCAATGATAATGGCACCGTATTATCACAAGACATATCCATGGGTAGTTCATTGCCGGGAACAACGCCAAGCCCGTAAATGAATTTTCAATCCAAATCGCTTCCATTGCGCCTTCAAGCGAAGAATGTATTCTCGCTTCAGAGGACATTGCAATCGTGCTCGCTTTTGAACTCTTCCGGCCACCGCCTCCATTCATGATGAAAACGAATCCAGTTTGGGACTTGGTGTCATCACGATCGGTCGCCAACCGCATCGCAAGATAGCAAGTGATACCGAGCTCTCGGTTGTCATCACCACCATAAACAAGAAACATATCTTTAGTATTACGAAGATAATTTAATATGTTCTTACAGCAGCCCGTGACATTCACTGATTCGTTGATACCTACTGGTGTTCGGTTTAACGCTACATCGGTCTAGTGCACCTATCAAGATACATGATGGATCCCAACAGAAGCATATGGGATACCCTTCATCCTTTTCACCTCTTCTGGTGTAGAAGGTTCTTGAGTTTTACTCAATTCCGTGATTCGTTGCATTGGAAGATTTCCACGCTTGGAATCTTGCATCCTAAATCGCTTTAGGATTTTGTCAATGTATGCACTTTGACTCAAGCCGATTAATCACTTTGATCTATCCCTCGAGATCTTGACTCCAAGTATGTACGCAGCTTCGCTTAAGTCATTCATTTCAAAACAATTTCCAAGCCGGATTTTACATCTTGTAGCATTGGAATGTTGTTTCCCATGAGTAATATGTCATCGACATATAAGACTAGGAATACGACATTACTTTCACTAGTTTTCTTATATACACATGACTCATCAAAGTTTTGAGCTTAAACCAATCTTTTGATTTCTTCATCAAATCTCTTGTTCCAACTTCTAGATGCTTGCTTTAATCCATAAATGGATCTTTGAAGCTTGCAAACTTTGTTGGGATGTTTAGGATTCACGAAGCCCTCGGGTTTCACCATGTAAACATCTTCGCTTAGGTGGCGCTCAAGAAGGCCGCCTTGACATCCATTTGCCAAATCTCATAGTCATAGTATGCTGCTATGGCTATAAGAATCCTAATAGCTTTAACATCGCAAATGCGGTGAAGGTCTCTTCATAGTCAATCCCGTAGGTTTGAGTGTGACCTTTTGCTACTAGACGCTCTTTATAGGTGTGTACATTGCCATCCATGTCGGTCTTCTTCTTGAAGAGCCATTTACTCCCAACAGTTTTAGCATTAGGAGGCGGTCAACTTCACCTGCACTTCATTGTCTTTCATGGATTGCATCTCCGATTTCATAGCACCGAGCCATTTATCGCGTCGTGAACTCGATAATGCACTCGATAGTTAGGTGTTCATCTTGATCCCCTAACTCATGTTCCTCAAAGATCGATATAGAAACCATATCGCCAGTGCTTGAGGTATCCGCGGATCTACTAATCGGAGTAACATCTCTAAGAGGCTCGACATTTTCTTGTTCAGTCTCATTTTGATGCTCACTAGTGTTACCAGAAGGTTGTGCATCTTCACTTTGAATTTCCAAAGTCTATCGGCCCCACTTGCTTCTTGTGAAATGAGACTATTCTCAAGAAACTCAAAGATAACGAGCAACAAATATTTTGTTCTCGGTGGGTAGTAGAAGTAGTAACCCATCGCTTTCCTTTGGGTATTATACTAAGATACACTTGATAGATCTAGACTCAAGTTTGTTTACGCGTTCTCGCTTCACGAGGGCCTCACAACCCGCACCTTCAAGTAAGACAAGTTAGGGACTTTCCCATGCCATATTTCATATGGTGTCTTATCTACCTTCTTGGTTGGAACCATGTTGAGAATGCGGCAGCAGACTCTAGGCATAACCCCAAAAGGACATTGGCAACGTTGTTAGACTCATCATAGATCGAACCATGTCTAGCAAAGTACGATTTCTCCTTTCAGATACACCATTATGTTGTGGTGTATGTGGAGGAGTGAATTGTGAGACTATCCCACACTTTTTAGATGATCTAAAAACTCTTGACTCATATATTCGCCTCTACGATCGGATCGAAGAGCTTTTATAGTCTTATCGAGTTGATTTTCTACCTCACTTTGAAATACTTTGAACGTTTCAAAGACTTCATGTTTATGTTTAATCAAGTAAACATAACCATATCGACTGAAATCGTCGGTAAAAGTGACGTAGTAGTTAGCTCCTTCCCTAGACATGATCCTAAATGGGCCACATACATCAGTATGTATGAGTCCAAGTAGGTCTTTAGCTCTTTCTCCAACATAGGAAAAAGGCTTGCGTGTCATCTTACGGATATGCAAGAAACACATTTATCAAAAGACGCATCGCCAATTGATTCTAAAAGCCCATCTTGTTGCAGCTTATTGAATGCTTCTTGTTTATGTGGCAAAGACGACAATGCCATAGAAAAGTTGAATCCATGTTACGCTTAGATTTCTTGTTGCTAACATTATATATAGAACCATTGTTTGAATTAGGATCACGCATATCAATTTCAAAAATACCATCTCTTGGAATAGCATTAAAATAAAAAACATTATCCTTAGAAACCGAAATGCCAAAATCCGTAAAAACATGAATGAAACCATCATCCTTCAAACGAGAAAGTGAAACAACACCTCTAGTAATAGTAGGTGCAAAATGACAATTATTCAAAACAATAACTAGTCCATTAGGAAGGATTAAATCATAGCTTCCTATCGCTTTGACCGCACGCATTCCCATTACCAACGACAGTCCAAAGCCATGCTTCAACTTTCGAGTTCCCCTAAGAGCCTGCACATCATTACAAATGTGAGTCCCACAACCTCGTATCATATACCCGTGGATTTATTAGGAAAAGTATAGAGTTCTATAGTGAAGATACCTGATGTACTAGCCCCGCTAGCATTGCTCTTCTTCAACTCCTCGCCAGTACACCGGACGGCTTTCTTCCAGGTGCCCTACCATTCCACGTTGATGGCAGGGTGCCCCTGGTCGGGTGCTCCTTCTTAGCAGTGGGGACTTTAGGTTTGGGGCGTAAGCTTACCCTTGCCTCTCCCTTGTCCCTTGCCGTGTGCTTGCGGTTTCCTCGTTTCTTTTCGATTTTGCCTTGCTTGATAGCAAGGACAACCGGAGCTTTCTTGGGCATACCTTTTCTCGCAAGTTTGAGCATATTATGCGCTCATGTATGGTCTTGCCCATGTTGTGCATGTTGTAGTTTTGCACAAATTGTTCAAATTCCTTTGAAAGTGAGGTTAGTATCATGCTCACTCCAAGGATCTGAGGCATGGGATATCCAAGCCGCTCCATCCGATCCGATAGCCTTTCATTTTCATGATGTGGCTATGACCGATTGTCCTTCCTCCGCTTGCAAGCATGGAATGATCTCGACAGCTTCAAATAATTCTCGCCGCCTGTCGCTCAACATAGTTCTTAGTTCGGTTATCATGTCAAATGCTGTGAGGTCCTCTAAATTCTTTTGAATTTCAGGGATCATGCTCGCAAGCATAAGACAAGCTTAACTCTGCTCATTAAACCTACGAGTGTAGGCATTACGCCACGCCAGCAGTGTGGCATTTTCAAAGCAGAGGCTCGTAAAGCCTCGCTCCAGATGGTAAAACTTTTGTTCGATTTGAGGACAATCCTCAAGTTTCTGTACCACCAAAAGTTGTTACCATTCAATCTCTTTCTAGAATTGATCCGATTGACGAGTTGTTGATGGTTTGAGTTGGAGTTGTCATCTACAAAACAAACAAAATTCAAATTTTAGTATCTTTCAATAATTAATCCTTTTTAAAATTAACTACCCAAGTTTTAAAAGAAAAACAATTAATTTTGCGAAAAAGGCTAAGATCCTCATTAAGATTCCACCATCACATCGCTTGATCCGCTAGCAATGGTGGATTCAATAGGTAGGTAACGTCGACCAATTGCAAATCAAGTGCAACTCTTAGATCCTTATGGGACCCATGGCACTAGTGAACAAGCATCTAGTGTCAAGTTGGCATGTTTAGTCCCATCCTTGCCTCAAGGTCTCACCGCTTAACTCGATTAAGTCATCCAATTTGAGAACGCATAAAAATAAATCTAGGTCCCACGCATAGACAATAATCACCTTGGGTTACAATTCAACCTAGGTCCCACGCATAGGCAAAAGTAATTGCAAGTGTTCTCAAGCGATTGGACGGCATGACTTAAATTTGTGACGAGTAAAATATTTTGATGTGAATCAAAAAGGTGTACGAAAAAGCATGCATTCATTCTTCGTAGCACAAGTTAAAAACTCTTCTTAACTTTAAGTCTAATCATAGTTTTAATTTATGTGTGTCAAGTTGTCCATATTCAAGTCTAATATACAACCTATGTGGATTATAAAAGAGATAGGACAATACATAAATCGAATAACATACATAACAAGTTAAGTGTTATTATTAAAACAATGATTTTAAGTTAAATCCATATTTAAACTTAGTTAAACTAAATCATAAGATATAGTTTGAAAATGGTTTGTGTTATGCTTAAAGTTTTAGAAAACTATTTGCAAGTTATATACATTCACAACATACATAATAAGCAAACAACCAACACACAACCACAATATGCAAAGCCTCAACCGATGAAAGAACCTATGCTTGGTCTCGTGAGCCATCACGAGAACCAAGAGTCATCTAGGGACATAAACCACAACCACACGGAGGACTCCCACTTGCTCCAAGACCAAGCAAGGACAAGTAGAAGCCCATAATGCACATGAAAAGTGAATCTGCCAGCCCAGAATTTCTGCATTCAGAGGCCCAAATGGCCTAGAAGGAGTCATCCCCGAGCTTAGCACCAAACTACAAAGTTGTGGGCCCATGAGTTGTCTACCTGCAAAATAAATTTGGTTAAAAAATACGCCACCAATCATCGGAAACGCCGTTTTACTGCAGCTTGTATGAGCAGCCATTTCGCTCTTTATGTCTTTTATGCTTCGCCATTCCATTCCAAGCATCGGTTACAATATATAGAATGTAAAATACAACTAATCTACTATCTATATATTGTAACATGCCCAAACAATGGCAAAAACCAAAATAAAATTCATACATAAAAGGCGAAACAATGGCAAACCCCAAATAACAAGAAATTAACGACAATCACAATCATACAAAGCACAAGTGGTCTAGGTTTTCATCGGCTTTGCATATACACATAATAATACCATAAAATTATGATCATAACACGGTGTTGGCTAATCCCATGAGCAAACATGCATGTATTTGCCATGGGAACAATTTAAATAGCATGAAATAAAAGATTTAGCCAACTAATCAAGAAATAATCAACAAGAATTAAAACCCCGATTGGTACGCGAGTAAAATGGATTTAGGTTCTCAAACCTACTGAAATTAGACCTTCTAAAAATCATTTTACCACAGAAAATTAAGCCTTAGGGGCTGTTTTCAAATCGTTTCAAGAATCGATTTAAAACAACGCGATTAAAGCCATTTTAGCGCATCAACACATTGTTTAATTAACAAATGCGAAACCAATGGCCATAGGACCAAATATCACAGATGTTTATATTACTAATAACATTCTTAATCCATGAAAACTGGAGCCCTTGGGGCTGTTTTGAAAGTGGTTACAAAAACACTTAAAACACGCTGCTTTGACCATTTTTCAACATACCCGATAATCATATGGCACATATGATGGCTCGTGACACCACTATAGGTGATGATGAATATAATAAACATATAAATATCAAATAAACGCAGCGGAATCATCACCAACAACGGATCCATATTGCCATATGATCAATCAAATAAAACATAGATAAGGTTTATACCTTTGTAGCGTGATTCCGGTAACGAGACACCAATCACCTCCACGAATGGAACCAAGAAACCAAAAGATCAATAAGGTTGGTCTTTCCCAATGTGTGAAACACACTACACGCCCAACTAACACCCTTTGATGCTAGTCTAAAAACCCTTGTATCAATCCTTGCACAAGACTACTATTAGAATTATCAAGGAGAGAAAAACAAAAACCAAAAACACCTGTGTGTGTTGTGGCCGTTACACCAAGGGAGGGGGAGAAAGGTTATGAAGTCCAATGTGTAACTCCCAATCAACATTAATCATAATCAAATCATAATCAATTAGCATTAATGCTAATTGATGTCAAATCTAAAGTTACACTTTAAGCCCTTCAACATCCATAAACCCCATTATACTCCCTTATGTAACAAAGGTTATACATAATGTAAATACGATAAATACATTATGATAGTGGTGTCTAAGTGTATATGTGTGTGACCCCATAGGCTCACATATGACTAGCCATATAATTATTTATTATGACACGAGCATACTCCAACAGGTTCTTCCTTGATCATTTTTCTTGGTGATGTAGGTGCACAGGATCATCACCCATATCTTTATTTTTATCCACAATCTTCTTAGGTTCGTTGATTCAACTATTTGTTTTGCAAAATTTGTTGGGTGGAATTTTTGTGATAGTAATGTACACATACGGGAATGGTAAAGGGCTGTGATGACTGTTATGAGTTTAACGAATTGGAACGGGTCGACGAAACTGCTACTGTAACCTTGGCATGGCAAAGGCTGGATGGCATAGTATGATTTATTACTATGCGCCGTGTTTCTTTGCACCATAGTGACGGCGAATGTATCAAATTGTTTCGAGACCCGTATTTCATTTACGATCGAGCCCATTTATCTATTCTCTCAAGTTACTTTATGTGATATTCAAAAGGCTGCGTGGCTTTTACACGCAGCTTGTTAGTTCGGTTATGGAACTATGGAAGTGTATCCGCGTTACGAGCAAATTTGCATTGACGCTCGAAGGTTTTGTAACTCTGAATCAACCTCGCCAACGGTTGAAATAGGTTAATTCTTTGGTTGGTTGAAACAGACCGGCTTTAGATGCATCCAATCACCCATGATACCGGTTCGTGTTTTCTTCATATGTATCCGTTCATGTAGATGGTTCGCACTAATTTATTCTCGTGATTGTCACCGATTTTGTTGGTATGTGTCATATTGTCACCTTGATGCAGATGGTAATGGACTAAAGGCACTATCTCGCAACCCATATGAATATTATAAAATAGTTTAGTAAAATATAACGGTTTGAGCATGCTCCGCTCCATTATATCTTATATCAATAATAGGCGATGATGATTTTTAGCACTTATATTACTCGATCATGGTTTCATCGAGGCCCAGATTTGGCGGGCAACCACATGCGAAAGTGGTTGCGACCATAGCGGTGTTTCGTGACGATCCCATACTTGCATATCGAGCCTCATATTTTGCAAATACCAATAATGCAATTTTGTGTCTAAAAGTTTTGGGTCAAAGGGCCTACGAAAAGTAAGTGATTGATCTTTGTAATAAGTAATGTCAATACCTTGGTTTCCTTAAAGTGCGACGATAACAGATGCTCCTGGTACACGAGGTAAGATCTCAACAGACAAATTAGCTTTTGTTGTGCCGTTAAATTATCGTACATACTCTCATTTAAGTGAAGTTTTTCTTGAAATATCAAGGCACAATTATTATGGAACATTAATAGCATGTGTCTCAAACTCCCTTTTCCATTTTAGCTTGCATTTGATATCGAAAACAAATATTAGACAAAACATTACTTGAGCATGTTATAAATTTAATTTAATTTCAAATTATGTGACTTTTTTCCCTTTTGGTTGATACAGGGCGTTGTGTTAGTTTTTGGTGTGGATATTCCTGGTAAACATTATTGAACGTGCAGATAACCGGATTACGCTATTGTAGCGATAAAAGAGTCTCGGACTATCGGTACAGGTACTTTTCATCTGTAAAAACTTTTAGATTCAATTTTTATTGAATGTTACTGTTGTTGTTTGATGGTTGTATAAAAAAATTAATTAAAAATACTCTTGCCACACATTATTTGTGTGTACTTATTTCAGAATCCTCCTAAATTGATGACTCCTGTGTTTCGAATAGGTTTGACGCAGGTAGGCTGTTAGTGTGCTATATAGTGGTGTTGAGCATTCTGTCACTGGAACTGCTACATCGCAGGTGTGCGGGTTTCTTGCTTTTCAAAATCTTAATATACACTCATTGTACCTTTGATTACTGAAGAATTAATACATATATATATATATATATATACTTATTAAGCAATAATGTTTGGATATGCAAGGAAAACACCTTTCATATCGTGATTCATATGTTTTTTATATATGTCTTTTGAAACATATAAATGTTTGCCTATATATGTAATAACCAAACACCAATGTTGTTTATTGAAGTTCATCATGTTAGTATCTTCCTAACCTTTCATGCATGGGTCGAATGAACAACACTTTTACCCGCTATATGCACTTGGGAGCAGAATTTGTGGGAACAACTAATTTGTCATTTGTTGTTCTAACGCCTATTGGATCACGAGTCGCAAGTTGGAGTCTCAAGTTGTATGGTCACGGGAGGTGTAGATTGCAGAGGGTATTATAAAAGGAGAAGCAATGTTTTATTCAACAAATATAGTGTAGTTTTTGTGTAAGTAGTTGTGATTTTATTCTATTTATTTGCTAAAGTAGACGGGTTTTTTTAGCAGGTTGTGCAAATTTCCAACTAAGAAATATGGGAAGTTCAAATCACGAGTCGCAAGTTGGAGTCTCAAGTTGTATGGTCACGGGAGGTGTAGATTGCAGAGGGTATTATAAAAGGAGAAGCAATGTTTTATTCAACAAATGAGTATTTGACTCCAACACATTGTTAAACAATGTAGAAATGATGTATAAAGAATCATTTGTTTTACATGACTAAGTTAAGTCATATCGTAATATGCTTTCGGGGTACTTTGAACAATCAATTATTTAATACATACTAATACAAGAGAGTTGAAAACCTAAACTGTATAATTGTTATAGTTCCGCTATTATATCGTAACATGCTTTCGGTACGCGTTAAAAGGTACGTCGTGGTTTAATGAAGAATATATTTGTTATTCTTACACTATTCATTTCTATTACGCGTCTACTGTATATTTTCATATGATCATTTACCAAATATATTATCCAATAACTATTAGGAGTTTACCTCTTATTTCCATGATTTTCACGAGTATAACTATACGAGTATTTTTATGTTTTACTTTAATAAGCTTGGAGGACCAAACGAATGAGAGGTTTCTATAGATGTGCCGGAAGATATTCTAATAGATATTACTGATGACCCCATAGCATCTATTATTGACTTTACTTATCCAAACATGTTGGATAACATACATGATCCGACCTATTTTCAAGAAAAGGCGATTTTGGCACCCACAAATGTGTTAGTCAACACTATAAATGAACATTTGCTTGCCAAATTTTCAGGAGAAGAAATGGTCTACTTAAGTTGTGACAACGTGGATAAAAGTGAACGCGGTGCTGTCATAGATCAGTCTATTTTCTCGCCTGAATTCATAAATGGATTGAAGTTCTAAGGTGTTCCAAACCACAGGCTTTCTTTAAAAGTCGAAGTGCCGATTATGTTGTTAAGAAACATAGACCAATCAAATGGTTTATGTAATGGTACAAGACTTCAAGTACTTAAATGAACAAGAACCTCTATTCAGGCGCAGATCATTAACGGAACCAACTTCGGAAAAAGGTGATTATTCCAAGGTTGAGGATTACTCCGTCAGATAAGCGTTTGCCTCTTAAGATTGTCTGGAAACAATATCCGATATCGATATCTTTTGCCATGACAATCATCAAAAGCCAAGGGCAATCACTTTCTAAAGTTGGTTTGTACTTGCCCGTCCTGTTCACACATGGACAATCATGCGTTACCGTATCAAGAGTAAAAAGCAAGCGGGGTTTGAAGGTTGTCGTTTGTGATCAGGATGGTAATCTCTTCAAAACCACAACAAATGTCGTGTATAAAGAAGTACTTGAAGGTCTTTGTACAAGGTTCATGTTGTATCATGTATGTATCATTGGTGTAATCACGTTATATTTTCATTATTTTTAATGTTACAAGCTTTGATACCAACTTAAATTTTCATTGAAATCACACATCATTTTATGTTCGAGTCAACCTTTTTTATTTTGGCAACGCGATGGTTGTAAATCGATTGTGACTCAAACATATTTTAAATTTAACAAATTTACGTTATTACTTTTATTATCATCTCATTTATCTATTTCTTTAAAAACTAACCCGGTGTCAACGGGTCTCTAAGCTAGTATTAGTATATAATAGCATACCTAAAACCCACTATTGTATGATTGTGTTACGTCCAAACTCTATAGTAATTGACTTGTAATATATTGTCCATTCAAAATGACACTTCATGTAACCCAAACGACAATTAAAACAGGATGTAGTTAAGATAATTCAAATAATGAGGAAGATCATAATAGTGGAGTTGCCTTATTGCAATTGCATTATAATATGAACCCTGGTTTGCTAGGATAGTGTCTCAAATTGCACGATTATAATACTCTCTCACACGCACACAAAATAAAAAAAATACCCAAAACATACACAATAATTAATTAATGTACATTAACCTCTCTCTATCTCTCTATCTTTAATATTCTTTTCAACCACCCAAACTTTTACCAAACAAATCTCAACTTTCTTCGGCGGTCGGTTTTTGCTCTGGACCTCCTTCTCCCATATTTTATTATGCTTTTTCCTTTCTCACAATAAAAGCCCTTACTCACAGATCTGTCATCTCTCACCTTCACCGCTGCCGCCACCGCTGTCTTCTGCTCAGATCCGTTACCATCCGGTCTCTTCTGCTCAGATCTGTTGTGGTCCGTCATCGATGGCTTGCTGCAGCCTTGGGTTTCGACTTTAGATCTGTTTGGTTTAGGTCTGGCTCCTTTAAGGATGCTCAGTTTTATCTTCTATGTATGTTTTATGTACTTTATTTACTTTTGTCAAGCTACATCTTCGTATGGTTGTGTCTACTAAAAGCTCACCTTTGTGATTCACCCCACCCTTGTATGGTATTGCTGTAGTATGTCACAACTACTATAGTGTATGTCTTGTTTTGGCTTAACTTGTTACCTTGTGTATTTTGTTTGGCAAGTCGGTTTCGATTGTGCCCATTATGTTCGATGTAACTTGTTGTGTTCAAATTACCTCCATTTGTGATGAGTGAAATATTATCTCTGTTCAAAAAAAAATTTGGTATAGAATTAATCTAAGAGTGATGGGTATCATGGCTAAGCCATTTCTCTTCATTTGGGCCTCACATGTGTCACATCACTTCAACACACCCACTTAAAAATACCCATCATTCACAACTAACTCAAACTTTTTCACTTGGGCCCCACCCACCCTCATTTTATTTCTTTTCCATATTTTTCAAACAAAATAAAATTCATTTCATTTAAATAAAATTACAATACGGGAAAAAAAACTACAATACGAAGAAACATACGAATAATAAAAAAAAATACGATAAATAAAAACCATACGAAACTTAAAAAATACAACATTTTTCGCCTTTTACATGTTGTATTTTGCTATTATTTGGTCTTATTTCTTTTTTTTTGATTGATTTGTTTTGCTCCGGCAACCCCTCAGTATCAAACATGAGAAACTCCAATTCTCGACACTCTAAAAGTCCCTTTTCTTTCGCTATCCTCGCCTCGTACACTTCTTTGGCTCCGTCTACTTTACGTTTATAATCTTGACGTAAAGCTTCCACTATAGCATCCGATTGACTCCCCCCGGTGCTCGTTGACGACTCCACTGATTTTGATTTTTTTTCCGGTCGAGGCTTGCCGTGGCGAGCTCTTGGATCGTGGGCGAATAGTTGGGAGATTATCTTCATCGATCCCGTCCGGCGCGTCCCATTTGAGATATTGTTTCAAAACCTTCCACGCCGAGACCATAGTAAATTGTTTCCCTGATTGAGCCTTAAAAGCAAGTCTTGCATTCTCAATATGATCAACATCATTTTCCCCGGATTTACGGTGCAAATGCTTGTAAAAACCGTTGAACTTTTGGCAATCACCGTTTATCCGAGTCCATTTACCCGTGACCATATTTTTGGTACGAGTAGGCCCTGAACTACGATCGTTGAAGTCCTCCCAAATCTGAGTCCAAAACGCATCGCTTAGTCGGTCATTACCGATAGCGGCGTTTTGGGAAACCTCGACCCAACACTTGGCTAAAAAATTTTCTTCCTCGTTTGACCAACGAATTGTGGTTCGACACTCTTCTTCCTCCTCCTCCTCGTTGCCCGCGTCTAAATTCACCACGGTCTTGGTTTTTTTCTTTGGCGCTTTGGCCGGTTTTTTATCTTGACGACGTTGTTCACGTGTTTCGGTTGGTGGTGGTTGAGGTACTTTGAATTGTGATTCAAAGTAATGTTGTTGTGAAGGGTAGAATTGCGGTGGTGATGGTTGTGATGGATAGAATTGCGGTTGTGATTGTTGTGATGGATAGCCTTGCGGTTGTGATGGATAGAATTGCGGTTGTGATGGATAGAATTGTGGTTGTGATGGTTGTGATGGATTGAATTGCGGTTGTGATTGTTTTGGATATCGATAAAGCTTGAAATATGACGTGCGAAGAAGAGTTTGAGCTTTGGGACGATGGGGTGGATGGGTTTGACGAAGACGAGTTGAGAAGATTCATAAACGACATCTCGTTTGGATCTTGTGACATTTTTTGTTGTGGATTGAGATGATGAAGATAATATATTTTTGAAAAAGAAGTGTGAATTTTTGTGTAAAATATATGTATTATTTATATAGTGGGTGTAATATTTGGACCCTCTACAAATTTCAACCACTCAAATAGAATATTCCTCCACTCAAAATTCTCTTTTTATTAGAAGGTCACAGACAAGAAGACATAATTTGAGACCCTACAAATTTCAACCACTCAAATAATATTCCTCCACTAAATTCTCTTTTTATTACCTAAAAAAAATTATGAGACACCCAAAAAAGGAAATAATTTCGGCATAAATAAATAAAACTAACCGTTAGAAATCAAACGGATAGTTTTTCAAAAGTTATTTTTGTCTTTATTCATGTCGTGGAAATGGCGAGATACCAAGTGGCGAGCCACCTTGGTATGGTGGCGAAGGGTGACTGAATCCGGCGAGCCATCTACTTAGAATTGGCGAGATGATTTCGTTGTGATACCCTACGCTCTAATTAACCATTATTTCGGTATTATATGCTTGTTTGCAGGTTAAACGATTAAATCGAATATTGGACCCCTCTAAAAGGAAAAAGAGACTCTTGTTTGCATGTGTACTAATTTGTTATAAATTTGTTAGTATGGTGTTTGTTCTTTTTGACCAATTTAGCACTTCGATAAATCCTTACTGTCTTTGTTCGTGATAACACATGATAATCAGTAAAAAAGTACAGTGTTGTTCTCAAGGTTTTGAAGACCTAGATTGAAAAGTGGAAATGAGCTGAGGCCTCAAAACCTAAACAAAATGTTTGGTATTTTAAAACACACAATGAAATCTATTTATGTATTTTTTTTTAATCATCTAACATTTATTTATGCAAATTGTTTATGGACTATATATATTATTTTCGACAAATTGAAATATCAGACCCTAAAAATAAAAGTTTCATAAAAATTGCCTAGGTTTTTTTTCTTTTTTTTTTTTTTAGAGATACTTAACATCATTAATACTCCGACGTAACTTTAGAGCCTCCAAAAATTGGGGTCTTTGTAGTTTGGACGGTCACCCATCTCTGTCACGTTCGAAAATGGCACTGAGTTCTACGTTCTTGCTACGAATGAAGTGTACATTGCTATCACATTATACTTGGTTTGAACTTTGAACATAACTATATAATCAATTTATCTACAGTATTTTCCATGACACACACTACAACAAAAAGAGGACGGGCGATATATGTTTTGGCGATGCTAAACGACAAAGAATCTCAGTTTTAGACTTTGAAGGGGAAGAAAGTTGAGAATTTGGTGAGGACATATCATCGCTAAAAGGTTGACCCAATTTTATTTTCCCCACAAATTTATTGCAACATCAATTAATTTCTAAGAATATATATACATAGAAAAGCTTGAGCCTTGAGCAGATGTATATCCTGAGCAGGGGTCACATTCGATAAATAATTCAGCTAACCATTTCATTAAAATGGAGTATCAAACGTACGTAAATTATAAAATTATTCGAAAAATCTCTATTGCAGCGAATCGAAATCAACAACATATTCTTTTGGCATGCGTATCAACGACTACAGACTATTTGAAATTTAACAAAAGAAATCCGTATTCTCCAAACAAGCTAAAACACAACGGCTCACATGTTTGTTAATCAACATCAATAACCAATATGAACATGAATTAATATATATAAACTATATATAGAAGTTATTGCCGTCTATTGGTGGACACAAGATATTAAGGCAAGTATATATATACGATTCTATTTCTATATATAAGCTATTAATATCTCGCGTGCCAAGTGTCTAGAAAACTCCATTTGCCTCGTGTGATTATATAAAGCATATATAAATAATGATTGAAAGCAAATATATATTGTACTTACTAAACAATTTAATAATATGAAATGATATTTAACTTAAGCAATAATAGACACATGACATGACACCAAGGTCCAAACTGACTTTTCATTGCATAATTAAGCCATACATGAACTTCGTAGTGATATTACTTTAATTTACAAAATGGTAGCTCGATTTGGTTTTGACAAAAAAAACACCCATCGCCGTGTTCTACCAAAACCATCACTTTCCAAAAACAAACACAAAATAAAACAAAAAACTAAAAAAAAAACCCGGCAAAAACAACACTTCACATAACTTACTGATTACCTTCCGCAAACTACTATACTTAAATTGCTTTACATATATTTATATATATGCTGATCGAAGGGTGAGCTGCTAATTGTTCTCATGCACGTACGTACGTGGTTACGATTTAATTTAGTGAAATATATATATATATATAAAGCTAGCTTGAATTGATTATGTGATTAAAGATGTTACGTTTTGTTCATTGATGGATGTCACGTTATTATTGCATGCAGTCCATGCAGACGTAGATGATAACTGGTTTTGTAGCTGCCGTACAAGCAACACTTGATGTATGTCCCATAGTTTTTGCTTTAGCATCACGGATTCAGATCGAAGCCGCTCGTTTTCTTGTTTCATAACTTGTGCATGTTGGCTAATAAACCGTAGCCGGTTCATTAGTTCACGGTTCCCTGTCTTATGTCTGGTCACTTGGTTCCTTAAATTTTCCAGGTGCTTTTGTTTTCTCATGCGTGATCTTCGTGCTGACTCACGGTTCGATATCATGCGTCTTAGCTTACGATCATCAATCACGTTCACTTCTATAGGGCTTCCTTCGTCCGAGCCTGAGTTTGAGCTATTGGCTTTTGGTGTAGAGTCATCTGAGCCCGAAAATGAAAAGACGGGCTCCTGAGGTTGAAAAACAAAGGGATTCTGGTTCGTATTAGTGTCCCAGGGTGTGAACCCAGTCCCGAAGAAACCTTCGGACGGGACATGTTCCAAGGAGACGGGGAAAACAGATGACAACATGGTCATAGAAGTGATTTATGTAGTAGAGGAAGGTAGAAGGGGGAAAGGGAATAAACGATGGGTTGGAAGCCGGTATTTAAGGGAAAAATTTCAAGTGTTGGTGGGGTCCACCTAGGGGTACTTTGGTCTATAACATTAGTATTTTAAAGTTAGGTTTTTTGAAATGGCGTGACATCTTTGGCTTTACAATTATTTGATTTGTAAATAAAAGAGATCGTGAAACTTGTACAATATTTTAACCGGAGAGCAACTGATTTTCATTTTTTTAGTTACGTATGGTTAATGCTTTTGAGTCAGTTGGCACTTATGGTAGGGTCCACCGTGGCTTTTAAAAAGGGTGGTGACATCAGCAAAGTGGGACCCAGTATGGTGATGTTTATGGCTTAGTCACGAAGAAACAAAACAAGAGCTATCATAGTTGGACACTTGTCAGTGCCCCATGGGCTGGCACGCTGGAAGCCAATAGGATACTACTTGCTTACGTGGCAACACGTTGGTGGCTCGGCTAATTGGCTATGACTCGCTGCGCCAAGCCAAATAATGGTTTGTAACTTTAAAAAAGGAAAAATGTGTAAAGATTTACTCGCTGACACCTTTTTCTGAAGAGTGATGATATAAGGAACTAACTAAATGGGACTAGAAGGTGGCCTAACGCATAAATAACTTGTACAGTTACATAATATTTTTTAGGCTCCTTTAATTAAGTTCGTTTATCATTTTCCTTTTCTGAATAGTTAATTTCATACGAACGAGCTTAGCAAGAAGCCAGTAAATAGGTCACAAGGAATTAACACAACATGATATCGGATCATTAATCATCCAAGCTATCTCGGAAAACGGCTTTTTTAACACGTATGAGTAAATTAAACCGCTGTCTGTTAAAAAAACATAAAATGTGAACCACGGGAAAGAAGCATTTTGATCGTCTCAAAGGGTGTTTAACTGTCTTTCCTAGATGCTTTTAACTCGAAGCGTGCATATTCGTTTTCCAAATCTTTATAAAACTCAATTTGTTGTCAGCTACCTGCCTTCTAACTCCATTAATCCATAATAATAAAAACTTTAACAATATGTGACAGTATTTAACAGTGTTGAAAGGAATGTTAGAAATTTGGAATTCTGTCTATTATTAGTAAAGTTGTTGTGGTGAAGTTACATACGAAATTGTTCCTTTTAAAGGTTAATATAGCTAGCTTTTGACTATATGAGATTTTGAGATCATGATTCATGCATGCATGGGATTTACAACAAGACTTGTCCCATCATAATGGTCATTGTTTTAACTTTCAAAAGATTATACTACATCATTGCTTTTACGTATACGTTTATCTTATTATATCTCAATAACTTTATTATGGCGTTATTTAATTGGATATTTTCATGAATACATCAACTTTTGTGCTTAAGATGAGTTTTGTAGCTCTTTGATTGGTTTTAGTTTTATCCGTCACCATTCCTCTTTGGTGCGTGCATGACTTCTGTATCGCTTGTTTTCATTACATATGTTAATACGATAGTGTTTGCTTTTTAAATATAAAAAAAAGGGAGAGGTAATTGTATAATCCCTTATCTATAAGCTGTTTTTAATAAAGCTTGAAAGTTTAGGTTAATGTCTTAATGAGTTAGTGCACAGAAGAAGATGTTATTTAGGCTAATTGTAGTATTATAGTCAATATATGCAACATTTCGCAATTATAAACCACAAATACTATACTTTTTGAGAGTATATACCCAATCAAATTAAAGTTAATGCTTTGAGAATCTAAAAAATATAAACATTATGAAGTAAAATACTAAAAAGAAAAACTAATATTACTAGTAAAGAATGAAGCAAGATTCTTGGAAGCATGAGGCCGACAAAATGCTAAAGAATTGATCGAGATTCAAAGCTGTTTGTTTTCCATCTACGTGTCAGAATAATTAAGGGACAAAGATAATGCAATCTAATTTGGTTCAATAAAGTAGTTGATTAAGTTAAAGATGGAAATCTATGTATATATAACCAGCTAAATTAATGCCTTAATGGAAATTCTAAAACGTTCATTTTCTCCGTGTATAGTATACATCCCGGGAACCCTCCGATTCCGTCCCTGGTCACATCTACGTGTAAGAATTGTCTTCTCAAAAACAAAACTTAGCGTGCACAATTAATGGCAGAAAGATGTTAATCACTTTAAATGTGGATAACTGGATAAATACATGTTTTGGTCAATTCCTAAAAGTGTGGGTGTATTTTATTGCCACCCTCAGTTTTTTGACTCCAGGTTAATCAGTTTGACGCCTTTATGTGAGTGGATATGCAAAAAATGTTCGCACACAGATGTTTGTTATAGTAGTGTCAACTTAACTACATACATATTGGATCCAATAATATCTCATTCACGGTGAAGATTGATGGCAGTAAGATGGAACTGCGCAGATGCACAATAACAAAAACGGGTAAACGTATGAGATTTTCGAGTATCTTTGACTCATGTGTGTGCGGGCTAAATAATCGAAGATATTCGTAGAGACAAGTTACAAAGGTAATGCTGATGCATAGTATACTAGTAAGTATAAATATGTAGTTAGTAGGTCTATAGGGGATTAATTACTTAAAGCTGAGGAAAAAGCATTAAAGCGGTTAGTGATTTTGTGGAATTGGTTCCTTAATTGTTGCAACTTATCATGATAATGATAATTAAACTTACGGAAAAAAAAAAGAATACAAAAGGTGCTTTCCGAAAGTCGATTGCACAGCTAACAACAACTTAACCCCACATACTTGCTTACAGCTTACCTGCTCGTTTTCGTTAATCATCTTATATACAATATAACGAAAATTAACCAGTAGTATAAATAGAAATTGTAACTAGTTAACATAACTTTTAGCAAATTAAACTTGCTAAAAAATCTAACGAACGCGTGCACCATTAAAGATTTAAGTAAATAAATTTAATTCATCGATTATGATTTATAAATGACTTCATTTTATTACTTTTTCACGTGATAGACGCAATCAGTCTTGTCCTAATTCATTGTATATATATTGAGATTGGGAATATAGACGCAATGTGTAGCATTCTAATTTTGATTAAAATGTTCCCTGATTATTTTTGTGGGTCATTCTTATTCTCAATCATCATGTATTTTTATGAAGAATTCATTTATAATATATGTGAAGTTATCCCATTGTAATAATTACACTTCTGATAAGTTCTGTAATCAATTCAATGTTATTTGTTCTTTATAATTTTGATAAGTATGCTAGATTGAATTCACTTGATATGATAAACACATCATCTTTATTGGTTTCTCATAGTTAGTTATGGATGATCGATTGCAGGTGATCGCTGTCACTACAGGCCCTTGTCAAATTTTAAAGAAAATACTACGGTCTTCTTCGTCACATGTGTAGGCAATGCACTGGATTCTCTATAAAGCACATCACCCTTAACTTGAGACCATTCATGGTTTGATCGAGAAAGTTCAGGATTTCACTTGAAACCAACAGACACCAATAACACACCATGTGCTCTAAGACATCAGCAAATACTGCTTTTTTCTTGAACATTCTTAAGTTCCAAACATTAAGAAAGTTACTCAATTTTGGCTTTGCACTCACTACTCACTAGGACCATATTGATCTCAACATGACCCCATATTCACAATAAATCTTGACTTTAAATTTCCTAATTACTGTATATGTTTCCTGGATTACTAACCATAATGGATTACATTTATCCGGCCATCCTTTAGAACACTCTCCTTTGCAGTTACTCTGAGTGGCTTTTTGCAAATTTAACGTTATACTATTTTACGAATTTTGTGAAATTGTAACTATCAACAGTCCATTTAATCTCAATCAAATGCTAATGCATACAACATGCTTTAGTTTGCCAATACAATGTCTATCTTTTATATATATTAGGTAGGGATTTTTTACATGAGACGACATGTTTAACTTGTATATTGGTATCTCCACCAGCTTATTTCATGAGAGTGTCAAACTAATCAATAATGTTGAGAGTAGGATAGTATCCTTCTATATAATCTGATCGATCAGAGAAACAAAAAGTCAGAAAGACTGAAAGAGAAACATAAGTTTATCTTGATAAGCATAAATATTGGTGCTTAATGTAATATATTTACTTATCATTCTAATTCCTCTAGTATCATCAGACACTAAAGATCGCAATAAGGGTAAGAATACGGATCAATTAAAACGACGTTCAATCAAAAGGGGTCATAGTATAATGTTCGTTACTTGAGTTTATGCAATAAAACCTTAATGGTCACCTAAGGAACCCAATAAATTTTGTTACAACAGAGCCCAAAGTTTACGGAACTTAATCAGGCATTGGACCCAACACACATTAATAATTAGGTGGGTCCAGCCACCAGCGGCCATAAGATAAGTCCACCACTGTGATTAACCATCAAAAATTTGCGTTGCAAGAAATAACCTAAAAAATCCAAGAAGATTCTCGGCTAGAGATTGAGGATTTATAAAGTTTTTGTGTTAAATGTGTTTCAAGATATGGTGTAAGTAAAGTTTTGGTCAAAATTAAAAAATTAATTCATAAAGCTGGGGGCCGCGCCAGATACGTGATTGCACGTATATATTTAATCTGTATGATACGTGTGTGAAGTCCTTGAAGTAGTTAACCGAGTCAATGGAGAAAATAAAGATTATTTCTAGAATTGCATCGTGGACTCAGCGTATCTCCCATGCATAGGGGTGTGCATCGGTCCCGGACCGGACCGAGGACCTAATTAGCAAAAAAAACTTAGACCGAGGACCGGACCGAATGTGGTCGGTCCGGTCTCGGTCGGTCCGGTCCAACAAGGTCAAAATAGTCCTTTTGTGGTCAGGACCGAACGGACCGAAAACCGAATTAGCTCAAAAGCCTAGACCGATGACCGGACCGAATGTGGTCGGTCCGGTCCGGTCCGGTCTCGATCGGTCCGTCGGTCGGTCCATTCCGTTCGGGCATAGTTATGCATTTTGCACTGTATTCCTTGCTTCCTTAATTTCAGGCAAGTCAAAAGTAAGCACTTAAGTGTTTCTTTGGCTAGCGGGTAGATTAATTAGAATTGGCAGTTTGTATTTCGTTCGTATTATAAATTGTTAATTGTTTGTCTCGGGACTCTCGGCATAGAAGGAAAATGAAGAAGAATTTAAAAGTCTAGTTTCTTTCTTAGTTTTCTTGGAGTTTTGCCCGCTTAAAGGGCCTTATCATCTCAGTTTTTCTTATCTATTTTCTTGGGAGATTGACCATCTCAAATCAATCTCTTATCAATGGAGCTTTCACTGTCTAGTTTCTCTCTTTATTCTTTTGTAGTCTTGCCCACTCAAAGAGCCTTATCATAATTTACTTATCTAGTTTCTTGGGAGATTGACCATCTCAAATCGGTCTCTTATCAATGTATGTGGTCATATATTATTTCTTGTTATCAAGAATTCAAGTAAAATTTCTGACTACCGAGATTCTAGTCACAATTTCTGTCATTTTATAGCTCGGTCGAAACAATAATATTAATAGATGAAAAACATTATTTTGTTGCCAAGTGCAAGGAAAGTTATCAATCTGTTGATCCAAGTTTATACGCACCAGCTAGTCATCACACGAGAGACTGTCTTGCACTACATGCATTCTTTAAAACATAAACATCAAAGGCATGAACTAAGAATTACACATTGTGTAACAAAAAATATAATGGTAGCAAATTCCTCAAAGTCTTCTAGGATAAGTTGGTCTACTGAAGTTTTGGATGGGCAAGATATAACTGGTCTAAGTAGACTAAAAGCAATCTGCATGAATATATATTTAAGCTTTTTCATGGGTTTTTTTTCTGTGTGTATATGTAGTCGGTATGAGCAACAAGTGTCCTTCTCATCAAACACTCATCTTCTCCAATACCTTCACACCCCTCTTCGATCTCAGCAGTTTCGCCACCACCCTACAAAGAAAATTACATTATTTTAAAATCGTGAGAAATATGAAACATGGAAAATTACATTATGCCGGTGTTATCTAATACACGGCTCACGAAATTATCCAAGCAATTCTTTAATTATCAACACCCTCGGCAAACAAAATCTATTACTCCTATAATTTACACATGCTTACGAAGATACCTTGTTTTGAAGTTTAGTATTCGTCGTGGCAGCTACCATAAGACGGGCGGACTGGGATTGTGCGGAGCATAGCAGAAGGGCTAGTATGAGCAAGAGAGTGGTGGTTCTAGACATGATTAGGTTGAGGTGACGAGGGTATACATGGATTTGAAGTAGCATGATATAAATTTATAGATACAACCAATATGAGCTGTGTGAAAAGGAGACCTTAGAATGCACAGATTTTAAGATATTTTAGTTTTGTATATGGGCAGTATTAATTGAAGTACATTCGAATCTAAAATCAATAGGACAAATAATATATCCTGCAGGTCAGCCAAAGTTGGCATGTCGACAAATTGATTTACCTGCACAATTTCCACCCATGAAGACTCTGGTGGTCTAATCATGGTCAACTCTTAACCCATATCTTGTTTGTTGATTAAAGCATGACTTCCGCAGGTAGCTTGACTATGGAAAAGTTTGTCTAAATGGCATGTTTTACACGCTGACAAGCAGTTGGTTGTTGCGGGTTAAATGTTAATAATGAGTGAGGCAGAAATTTAGTGGATATGTCTGCATCTATTTTCAACTGTGTTTGCATAGAAAATTTAGGGTAATCATCCATTAATCTTGGTTCAACTCTAATGTTTGCTTAGTAACACTTGCTAGCTACCAGTTATGGAATGCTCCAACCGACCATGGTTTATCAAGCTATTCGGTGAATTAATTTGTCTCTGCTAACTTTAATGTTCACCATGTACCATGAAACATACTAGGATGCTTTGTGGAGATCATATATAACTCTCCGAGGTTTTCGATCCCTTCTAAACCGTAACTATAACAAATACTGTAGTTATCTGATGCATGCGCTTTGTTAGTTTATTTGATATGTGAATCCATAAATAACAAATTTATAAGCATGCAATTATGTACCTTTACTTGATACTCGAAGCAGACGATTTAATTTATATCATGAACCTTAAGTTATATTTTGCCTGATCAGTTCCATTTTGGATTTCTACCAGACTTTTATGTTCTTAATTACATGTTTAAGGTCTTCTACTTACTTATATTGATCTTGTTTGGTTGCTATGAAGACTACAAAACGTTCACGGTTATGAACTTATGATAAGCGTTCACAAGCTCAAGTTGTATTATTCCTTCAGTGGTCAACACCTACTTCATTCACCCATGAGTCCATGACCCATGTATTAGATTCGACTTTTGACCCATCACATCATTACATATGACTCTGAAAAAAGTAACAAAAATGTAAGGCTGGTTCCGGTAAACATAAACGATCGACTTGTTGGATCGATCACTAATCAATCTTGTTACTGTAGTTATTCGATTGACTCATGGTTTTAGGAGGGAAGTGATTGCTTCCCTGATCGACTTTTTTTTTTTTTTTTTTTAAATAAAAATGTATATTTGTGGGGTATGTTTTTTTTAGTGTAGGGTTGCTTTACTGGGATATCCAATCGCCTGAAGGTGAGAAAGAAAGCTAACCTGGCAGGGAAAATGAGAGGGATTGAGTCCCCCAACGAGCCTAAATTATTCACTTATATGACACAAGAAAAAGTGTACAAAAATTAATATCACTGGTAGATTTTAATGATCTTATAAATTAATACTTTTTTTTAAAACATCATATAAATTAATTGTTGAATTTGATCTAAAACATTATTTTATCATACACAAAAATATACATACCACTTGGCAAGTAGCACATGCTCGTTGGTAGCCGACATGTTAAATATCATCAGTTAACACAACCAAAACGTTCATTTAAATATCTAAGTAGGAGCATACAACCTCAAATGAATTTTATTTTTATTTATTTATTATTTTTTTTTTTTTTAAGATTGAACACTGAATTAACAAGGTTAAATGAAATGTGCTTGAACTTGTATCTAGCAAGTTCTAGTAACTATTTGATTTATGCGTTGACCGAATATTGATGATAATTTACCCAAAATTAAACAAATACCATAGTTGAAATTTGATGTTGATCGACCAATGAATTAAGATTCTTTCAAATAGAATGAAAATGAACGGTCATGTTTTCTCACATACAAAACTGTGAGGTTTATTGCGGGACCCGGTCTTTCTTTTGTTTGTGAGAGAACATAATCGATCATGTTCATCTAAACTTGAGAGGATCTCAATCCTCGACCAATTACTGAAAAGAAAAACGTCTACCTAGAACCCAAGGTCTAGTGGTACGTGAGTGGTGACCATTAAACAATATAATAGATATATAGCGTGTTCAAGTCTTTTTATAGACATTTGTGAGATGGTAAGATATGTGGTATTAGTGTGTAACAAATACCGTTTAAAGAAAAAGGTTTACATAGATCCTTGATCAGTTTGTATGAACACTCGGGTTCATGCAGTATGGACTGTAGAGTATTAAGAAGTACTGTTTTAGCGAACCAAACGTATGTGATTCATCATCAAGCTGTGGAAATAATAAATTTAATCAAACAACATATGGGAGTAAGGATTGACCTGTGCGGCTGGTTAATCAACATATCTACAAGTCACTTGTTCGGGTTAGGTTTATAAGTTAGTTGGCCGAAACCTAATTACGGGTTTAAGTCTATTAGCTTTAGTGCTTGCATTGCTTGTTCATTAAACTATGTATTTATTATAAATACATAGGCAATCTTCATTATGTAAAGATACAAATACAAAATCAATAATATCTCTATTTGCCATGTTACATGGTATCGTAGCTTTAGGGTCAATCCACTACAAAATAGTTGTCCTTCAGTCATCGGCTACTCGTCGATGATTTGGAGGGATCCTGGTTTATCTACTTTTTTCTTTAGATTTTCGTTTAATTAGTCTTTTTATCTAATCCGTATAATAAACCCTAGAACACAAACAAAGTCTAACCGTCATAACACATCCCATATTATTAATATGTTGATGTAGCCCTCAATCAACAAAATTTGTCTCTTCAAGATTACTCTTTGTTTTACTATCGGAGATCAATGTCGTTTTTAAAAAATGGTTGGTTGCAAAATTGTCGCTCCTACTTAAATGCAAAGCAAGCCATAACGTACAAAAAAAAGTCAAACAAAGGAAGAAGTCGCAAGCAGTAAACAACTATGCCGTCAAATACAATTGTGCTTCCATTCAAACAAACAACGAAGAAGATTATAGAAGAAAAGAGAAGAAGCGGCTTTCAACATAGGTTCTAGTTTATCCGTTCGAAAGCATGTCGTTCAAACTGCGGAGGAGTATTAGATTGTGGGTTTGGAACCATTAATTTTAAGGTTTGCATTGCTTGTTAATTAAGCTACGTATTTATCATAAATTATAAATACATCACGAAAAAACAATAAATAATATATGTATTTGCTATTTTACAAATATTCTTTATCATGTCCATTCCTATAATTGTTTCGTTTCCATATCAAGCATTATACTCCGTAAACATTTAGCCAGTTTTGGTTAAAAAATTAAAAGAAATGAAATGATTTAGGAGCGTGAAAATTTTTCTCGGTGATCTCCAACAAAACAAACAGACATATGGGGTTTTTTCTATTTGAGTTACTCTCGGAGGGCAAGTCTTTTGACTCAGATTAACGCGGTGTAACGGGGTCTTCCGTGACCTTTATCGATATTTTTCTAAGCACCCCTAACTCCCCAAGTGTGTAGCTAATGAGTTTTTGAACTCTTAAAAGTTTGTGAGAAAGTTAAATGTCTTATCACTATAGTTGATCTTGTTTGTGTAATTGTGATTTACTTGAGATTAATGGCTTAATCAAGTTTAGCTTACAGTCGAGTTAGGAGGTGCGGAGTGCATACTCGTTTTAGCTAACTTGATGCGCTTACCGAACAAAGCGAGGGGTCAAGAGGGGCGCACCCCTTTGCTGGGTTTCAGGTATTATCCGTTTTTCTTTCAAAAAGGTTTTTCTCACCAAAAGTCACATATTTTCCCCAACAGTCATGACTCATGACCCTTCCTGCCAACCGATTTTACTAACTTTCGATTATGTTTTTCATTATATATTGATCACTTCCCTAACAAAAAAACAGCCAACCATGCAAACGATTTTAAACTATTTCCATTCTAAAATCACATGTCTATAAATTCTGATATATTCTTATATCACTCAATGTACCCTCAATCATCACCTTAACATGTCCATAATTACCACCCTCTTGCTCATTCTAGCCCTGCTCCTCTGCTCCACACCATCCTACGCTGTTCGCCACATGGCAGCCGACACCACCAAGATGATAAAACATCAAGATAAGGTACGTATCACGTGTAATATATGTGGTCCATTCTTAAATTCTCATATTCATAAATATTTGAATTTATATAGAAGAAACGGTCAACACTCTGCACTGCTAGCTTTTATTGAATACCAAAACTAATTTTTTTGAAAATTACATATGTGAATCTAGATGTCAAAATATTACTATGTATAACTTGTTGGACTTTATTTAGGAACTTCACTGCCTCAGGTGCAAGAAAATCAAAAGTATCAAACGCGAAAGAAATAAAAACACGTTGATTTCAATGTACGTTTTCTCGTATTTTGACACTTTATACGAGGCAACTTTCAGAGCAGCTTGTCCTACTGTAAAACCCCGGCTACTCAAACTTACGAGAGGAAAAACCCCGATTAGATCTACATACGCATGTTTCCTTCAACCCATCCAAACACCAAAACGTCTGCCAAATGTGATTCATTTCATTTTTTTTTGACATCTTGATCAATATAATTTAATTTAAACCCTGTAAAAAAGCTTCTATCCTTATTTAAGTATATTGTTAATTACTTCCAACTTTCTTTCAACCATGTCATTTTTCTCTCACGTCATTTCACCCGCCCGTTTCATTTTCTTTTGCTGCTATGTCAATAACCGAAATACAAAGAAAACTCGAATAAATTTGCATTGAAGTGCCCATAAGCTTCTCAACAGTTTTCTAATTTTCATACCCTCGAATAAACGAATTGCTTATAGAGAAAAGTTCCATACGGAACAAGTTTTATCTGAAGAACAAATAATTAGATCTCATTGTCCATCTATTTGAATCCAACAGATTAGATTAATTTACATTTTAAACTAAAATTATACTTAGGGGTCTTTTTTGTAAATTCATATTATTTACAAATCATCCACACGCATCACTCAAAACACACACACACACATCACACACACGCTCTCAAATCACCCCCAAACCGTTTTTTCCCCAAATCCCCAAATGATCGCAATCCACCAAAACCACCCCCAAACCACCCCAAAACCACCGCGAAACCCTAATTGTGAATCATCATTCATTTAAAATGGATATTCGAGACGAATTAGCTCTATCTAAAGGCGAATCATTGGCAAAACCTGCTTCATCTAAAGTTCCCGATCAAAATAAGCTTCGAAATGTCGATTCTGGTATATTTTTAACTTATTTGGTTCTATTAGTTAGTAGATGTTGATTTTATTGCTTATTTTATTGCTTATTCTTTATTATTATTTTTATTAGCAGATGTTGATTGAAGTTTGTGATTGAAGTTTGTGATGGATTGAAGTTTGTGTTATAGGAATCAGTAGATTTAATATTTTTTGATTGATTAGCTTATCAGAATCATTAGCTATTCGATGTTAGTGTTTTATAGGAATCGGAATCGGTAGCTTATCGAATCGGTAGAAGTTTGTTTATAGGAATCGATGAGATTGTAGCTATATCTTGATGTTAGAGTTTTTGGATTAGTATTGGTATGTGCTAAAACACATACCTTTTCTTTATCAAAATAGACCCAAAACAACCAAGAAAGAGCCGTTTATTGCTAATATTTGTGGTTTTCTTGAGTTTGTGCTTGTGCAGGTACGGATATTCAAAAACACGCAAAAGGAACCAAATCGACATAAATCCGAAGCACGAGAGATTAAGAGAGCTTAAGCCGAGCCGGAAGATCAAAATTGTGCATTTATGAAGATTTTATTCTCGAGGATGATTTTGAAAGATATACTCAAGTTTGAAGATATGTCAAGAATGGCCCCTCAAGTTTGAGCAATTGGCAAAATTAGTCCCTGGATTATTTGAAGATTGACAACATTGGCCCTTGGTCTATTTGAAGATTGTCAAAATCTATCCTTAGAAGATATTTCAGAATTACATGTTTGGCCCTTGGAGTTTCAGTTTATACAACTTAGGTCCCTATGTTTACCTTTGGTTCACTACTAGTCCATTATCCAACACAAAATAAGCCACGGCCCAAAAACCAGCATACATGGCCCAATCCAAATCCAATCTACCCGCCCACGATATCCATACCCGGCCACGTTTGATAAATACCCAACTACCCGGTTTATTAACCCTGGTCAAACCCCCAAATACCCGGTCAAACTATTTGATTAATGAACATGCCGAAGATCGAGCATCTCGAAACGAAAGATCTATGTTAGAATTACTCGAAGAAGAAAAACGAACAGCTCGGATTAAAAAGTGTCTTGAAGAAATACGAATTGAAGAGCAAGCACTTAAAAGACGTGCCCGATGGCTAGAGACTTACATTGATGATGATGATGATGAGGATTCCATCCAAATGAAAGAATATTATGAAAGTTTGTCGGTTGAACCCACTCCCATTTCGAGCCTTTCATTTCGACCCTTCCCTTCACTCACGGTTGAGAAAGTGGCGTCATTTTGGAAGAGGTCGATGATTCTATTTCTTCAAACATTGTTGAACCCGTTGACTCTCTCATAATGGGGGACGAGCCTCTTAGTACTATTCGGGAAGCGGAATCTTCTTGTGTTGAGAGCCTTATCCCAATCCCAAGAGAGTCCGAGGTTGTAGATGATATTTGTGATGAGCTTTCTCTTGATATTTCGAATGATCATGTTGAGATGTTTTCCGATTCGAGGATATATCGATAGTGATTGTGATTCGCTTTTATGTGATTCTCTTGACATCTTGAGGTTACTTCGGGATTTTCTCAAATCCACTTTTTGAATTCAAGGACGACTACACCTTTTGCGAAGTTAATCCTCTTTTCGACCAAGATTTTGAGTCCGATTCGAGACCACAAGGAAGTGGTGGATATTGCTAGCTCTCGAGCACACCACTTATCCCATCTCGTGTTCGACCTTTCTCTCCGTCATGTGATGTTATGCAAGATAAAGGAAGTGATGAATCGACGAAGATATTATGGAGATTGATGAATTGACTAAAGTGGTTGACGACGATATTCTTGATTATCCGCCTTATGATTCTGATATGGAAGAAATCGACTTATTTCTTGATGATCCAATACCGCCAGGTATTGAGAGTGACGGGTGCGACTCTAATCAAGATATCCTTTTTCTTGAAAGCTTGCTTAATGATGATTCTCCCTCCTCTGTTGAGTCGACCCTCACTTATCCCGTTGAGCACACATGTGAGGACAAGATTTTCAACCCTGGGATACGCGTTGATGAGTTTTATGCTAAAAATGTCATTCGAGATAAGGATCCTCCCTTGGATGCCTTCGTTGATGAGCCTTTGAGTCACACCTTTCTGTACCATGAGCTCCCGATTTCTTTGGAGTATTCTCTTATCGATCCTTCATCCCTTCGTCCGCCCGCAAAACCACCGGATGATGGATCGATCTTTCATATGCCTTATGTGAGTTTGGGAGGAATCATTCCTTATGTGCTTGAGCCCGACATTTTCTTTCCCTCCCAAACCACCCAGTCTCATTCTTTCGTGAATGAGGACACCGTTTTGACCCAGTATTTCTACCACTTTCCTCCCCATGGACAAATGAATTCGGGGATCGAGTCAAGCTAGCGACTCGTTTAAGAAAAACAGTAGCGCTTCGTGGGAGGCACCCCATGCTTATCCATCTATATTCTTTCTATTTTCTAATAAGTGACGTGAAGGGGTTAGCCTCTTCGATTTCTCGTGTTTGGTTATTTGTGATGCTGTGTAGGATTTTCCCGATATGAAGACTCTCGTGCTCGAAGTTTGTCATTTTCTCTACTCGAGTTTCATGATCGATGCTAATGGAAATCCGATATCCTAATCTTATCGACTAACGTTTATCTTTGAGCATAATTAATAAACGGCTTTTAGATTTTCGTTGATACCCTTGCTTTTAAACATTGAGGACAATGTTTCGTTCTCGTCTGGGGTAGGGTAATCTTCGATTTGATTTGACCGCACTTGCTTATTTTTGTCGTGAACTCTCGCAACCCCGTTTTTCCTTGAAAAATGAAAAATTGTGCAAAAATGAGCAAAATTTAAAATTTTTGTAAGCTTTTGTTAAGTCTTTTTGATTGAAAAGTTTGCTAGTCTCTTAGACAAGAAGCTATAAAATGCGAATTCTAGCTCACAAGGCCAAGAATTTGCAAGTTTCCCTGAGTGATTTTAAATATGCATGACTTTATTTCATTAGACGAAGCATTTGCTAAGTTAATATATGTTTTGACACCTTGTTGACTTTCCGATGGTGAGAGTAGGAATATAATTCTGACTTGACCGGGCGTGTTGAGCCCTAGCTTGTTTCCTTAACCATAGGTAATCTAAAAAATTATCGGCTAAGCATCTGCGGATCTCATTATTTGGGATTTTAAATTTGCGGAGATCGAGAAATGATAGAGTTACTTATGAGTTTAGATGCTAAGCGTGGAGTAGTTTGTTCTCTTTAGAGCCCATCGAAGGTACTTATGGCTTTTTGTTCCCACAAAATTGTTTCACCCCATATCTGTCTAAATAATTAGAGATGTTGAGTTTTTGGCGATAGTTAGTTCTTTATCTTCTTAAAAGAATCTTTGTTTTAAAAATTGGGTACACATCAAGGATCCGTAATAAATAAGCAATAAGTGATAAGTGAAAAGTAATAAGAAAAGTTATGAGCTGCGGTGTCGAGATCGGACCCTTGGATCTTTAGCCGGGATTGAGTGAGGTCTTAGCCTAGCCAGCAGGGATCCTCATTTCATGAAGCCTATAGTCTTGGAATTACCCCGTGAAGCTCCGTAGTTCATAGCTCATACACGTAAAAGTCAAAGTATAAGTTTTGTAAAAAAAAAAAAAAAAAAAAAATGAAAAATGAAAAAAGTTAAAAATGTAAGTGAATAAAAATTCCTTGATGTGGACCTCATTTTTGGGACAATGGTTCTTGAGAGAAGGCGGATAACTAATTATCGACTTAGCTTTGTATCTTTATCGGAATAAAAGTTATCGAAACGAGAAATTTGAAGAAATTCATTTTCTCAAAAAAATAAAAAAAAATCTAGAGGAAAATAGGAAAATGGGAACAAGAGGTAATTACACAAGTAACTTTCATGGGTAGTGTTAGCATCTATAGTCATATTTGACAATGATTTCGGTTTTACGCTTAGTTTGGGAGCTTGTGAAAAATCAAGGACGATGTATTCTATCCGTATGGTCACTTCACGCTGTGTTGTGTTTTCTACTCCGTGATCCTAACATGTCGTTTGAAAAATGTTGGAGTTATTGATCGACATGAAAGTTTAACAAACCGTCATTCATAACCGGAATGTGCTTAACCGTAATATCTATACATGTGAAATTAAAAGGTAAACGGGGCGTTTTTAGAATTAAGGCTTTCTTAATCTCTTTTGAGGAATCTTTGCTACTTCTTCATAGGTTTAGTAGAAAGAGATTGAAATCCTTGGTTTTAGAAGCGTGAGTTGATTGCATTGTGTGAGGACACGACAATGGTTTCGTCTGAGGTATTTTGGTATGTGCTAAAACACATACCTTTTCTTTATCAAAATAGACCCAAAACAACCAAGAAAGAGCCGTTTATTGCTAATATTTGTGGTTTTCTTGAGTTTTGTGCTTGTGCAGTACGATATGTAAAACACGCAAAAGGAACCAAATCGACATAAACCAGAAGCACGAGAGATTAAGAGAGCTTAAGCTGAGCCGGAAGATCAAAATTGAGCATTTATGAAGATTTTATTCTCCGAGGATGATTTTTGAAAGATATACTCAAGTTTGAAGATATGTCAAGAATGGCCCCTCAAGTTTGAGCAATTGGCAAAATTAGTCCCTGGATTATTTGAAGATTGACAACATTGGCCCTTGGTCTATTTGAAGATTGTCAAAATCTATCCTTAGAAGATATTTCAGAATTACATGTTTGGCCCTTGGAGTTTCAGTTTATACAACTTAGGTCCCTATGTTTACCTTTGGTTCACTACTAGTCCATTATCCAACACAAAATAAGCCACGGCCCAAAAACCAGCATACATGGCCCAATCCAAATCCAATCTACCCGCCCACGATATCCATACCCGGCCACGTTTGATAAATACCCAACTACCCGGTTTATTAACCCTGGTCAAACCCCCAAATACCCGGTCAAACTATTTGATTAATAATAAAATATACCAAACGCGCCCTTACCCTTAACCCATCTTCTTCCCCAAACCAAACAACCTTTTACCCATTCCTTTTACTACCAATTACCCAAATCCACCTCGTACTAGAATCTTTCTAGAAAACCCCATCTAATAGCTGACTTGTCAGATAAGACTGCCAAGGTGGACGAATGCAGCTCTCCTATTGGCCCTGCCACATCACAAGAATGATCCTATGGCTCTGATTTGATATGATGACAAGAGAGGATGATCAAAGGCCGAGATTAGATATCCAGAAGCTTCCTTTGCTCTCAGCTCAGTTATAAAAGACCCATTTGAGTCACAATGTAAAGGGTCCAATTCCTTAAGTCTTAGAGGAATTTTGGCCATTTTATTTCCTGTCACTATTTCATGTTTTCAGTAGTTTAATGATTGTAATTTCAAATCAAGTTTTGTAATCTCATTTTGTTAATGCAAATTTCTTATTTTCCCATTTACTTCTCAAATCTGATTTCAAAGCTGTTTAGTGTTTAAGAATGCTTGATTTCTGTTCTTGGTAGCTCACATAAGCTTTTGCAAGCTTATGTGAGCCTGTGATTGTTACACTTTAGCTTAATTCCAAGTTTTGCAAAAAGTCAAGAAAAGTCAAACATTGGTCAAACTTGAAAGTCAGCTCAAATTCTGGTTAAGTTCTTTTCTCAGTAGTTGTTTGGTTAGGTTTTAGATTTGTTTGGCAAGTTTAGTTCAATTCAGAAACAGGTTTTATCAAACTCTCATTTTTAAAAGCATTTTTGTAAGTTAATAGGAGTGTTTGGTTTAGCATTTAAAATGTGCTAGAGGGTAGAATATTGTAATAGCTCAGTTGATTTAGTCCTACTATAGTCATTTACATTCATACCTGTCACAACTTTGCCTCAGTTTTCTTCATAAGTCAAAATTATTTGGTAACTGTTCTTGAGCTCCATCCTGTTGAAATCAGTGGCTGAAATCAATTCATATAGGTGTAAGATTGGATATACTAGCTTGATAAAGTTTCATTTAATCATATTTCATCTTAATCTGCCCAACATTTGATCTTGAATCTCAGTTTAGTCAAACTGCTCAACTGTTTTCAAAAGTCAAATGTGTCAAAAATCAGTTTTCATCAGATTTTCTATGCCTTGTATTAGCTTCATTTGAGCTTGTCTTTGCCTGAAATTTGGTACAACTGTTCTCTAGTTGGTGGTCTTGAGAACCATACTTCTGGATTTCACTAAAGCTTATTGGATAAGCTGATGCAGTAGCTAGAAGTAGGGGGTCAGAATATGTTTTGCTTATAGTGGCAGTTGGCTTAAATCTGAGTATTCTGCTTATTAGGTGTTAGGAGTAGCTGTAAAAGGTTGCTTTAGAGTAGTTTTAGTATATTCTAGCTTCTGTATTGGATTGGTGTCATCTAGGGCTTATTTGCTTATCTTCAAGTGCTTATTTCCATATCTTTTACACTGCAGCCCTTATTTCTCATACATAAGCATCACATTTTATATTTTTCACAGAACCAGAATAACATTTTAGAATTTTCCTGAATTTTTCATTAATTTTGGTCACTGTTTAGTATTTTTCTCAATTAAAAATAGTTTTTAATCACTTTTAATTAGCTTTAATTGCAAATAATTAAGAAAAAGTTCAAAAAAATAATTTTTCAATTTTCTCAGTTTAAGAAAAATATAAAAAGCATAAAAAAGATTTTTCCCTATTTTTCCCCTTTTATTTGGTATTTTTCACAATTTAAATTAGATTTAAATAGTTTTAAATTAGTAGAAAATAGGAAATTAATCAGAAAAATAAAAAAATAGTTTTGAAAATTCTCTTATGTTATTTTAGATTTTATAAAATTAGTTTCATAATTTTCCCCTTTGTTTTTATAATTTTTAGTTATTTAGTCTTATTTTTAAAGTTATAAATTAGTTTTTTAATTCTAATAAAATCCAGAAAATTCCTAAAAAATAGTTTTAATTCATAAATAGTTTTCTAATATCATTTTTAGAGTTAAAGTAATTTTAGGGTATTTTTAGGAGTGAGATTAGTCGTTGTTGCATTTTATTCGCGTTTCGTTTTAATCCCGTTTTGCGTTTTAGTGTAGAATTGCGTAGTTTGCCTTAATTCTTAGGTTTTCCCCATAGATTTTAGTTCCATATGATTTCCTTATCCCGTAGTTTAGCTAACATCATTTTATCCCCTTCTCTTATTCAAATCACAAAATTCGGGACGTGAGTTGGAAATTCCATTCAACCCTCGTTCGGAACGATCTCGGTGCTCAAACCTAACACGTTTGAGTTACCCGTATACTACACACTTCTCATCTATTATTGATCAGTGTCCGAACCGTTTTAAGTTTCTTACGGTTAGTCATTCACAAGTGGCTAGCTTGTGTGAGATAGCTTGACGTATTTTGGCACTGAAATCAAGTATAAGTCGAAAAACAAATAAGCTTATATTTCGACTTATGAGCTTATTTGTTTTTCGATTTATTTTTTGGATTAGCTTTTATTGAAGCTTTTACTGATGTTAGAGTTTTTGGTTTTGATACATCATGTGGCTGCTTCTTACACATTGACGTTCATTAGTTTAGGTTCTTACACGTTAGCATAAGTATGCATTTGTTTAGGTTCTTACACGTTAGCATAAGTTTAGATGGCTCCTTTGCTTCTTACACGTTAGCATAAGTGTGCATTTGTTTAGAAGGCTCCTCTACTTCTTACACATTGACGTTCATTAGTTTAGGTTCCAGAATGCGGATTTTATAAGTTGTGTACATAGTTTCAGTCCCTTTTTCACTCGGGTCCATTGGTTAGCATGATATTTGTGTATGTTAGTGTTTACTTTTGATGTTTGTTGTTGTGTTAGTGTTTATTGATGTTTTGATACATTTTGATGGTGTGATATTGCTAGGTTAGGATCTACTGATTTAACGAGAATGTTATTACTAGCGGTTGTATATATATATTCTGAATGATATTGCTAGATTCTTCTGATTATTCTGAATCCCATGAGATTCATACTGAATCTCATGAGATTAATACTCAATCCTTTGGGATTCAGTATGAATCTCATGGGATTCTTAATGCTCAGTTATTGTATATCTAATGTTTTTTTTACTTTTTTTATTTTTTATGTTAGGTGTTGTCAGTGATTCTCCACGGAAGAAGTGGGTTACAAAATCTGATATCCTTCAGGAGAAGGCATCGGCTGAAAAAGAGAAGGTGCCGGCTAAGAAGGTGTCGGAGAAGGTGCCGGCTGAAAAAGGGAAGGTGCCGGATAAGAAGGTGTCGGAGAAGGCACCTGTTGAAAAGGAGAAGGTGTCGGATAAGGTGGTGTCGGAAAAGGCACCAGTTGAAAAGGAGAAGGTGCCGGATAAGAATGTAAAGGCACACGCACAGGGTAAGGAGACACAGGGTAAGGAGACAGAGGTTAAGGAGCGAGAGGGTAAGAAGGGTAAGAAGGCAGTTGGTAAGGAGCGAGAGGATAAGAATGTAAAGGCACAGGCAAAGGGTAATGAGACAGAGGTTAAGGAGACAGAGAGTAAGAAGGTTAAAGAGGCAGTGGGTAAGGAGCAAGAGGGTAAGAAAGTTAAGGCACATGCAAAGGGTAAAGAGACAGAGGTTAATGAGCCAGTTGGTAAGAGGAGTAAGGTACAGGCGCGTGTGACTGGTTTTATTGGGCCACAAGATACCACAATTGTTAAGCTGTCTACTCTTTTAAAGAAGCCAAAGGATAAGTCGGCTAAGGTTGATTTATTGGTTAAGGATAAGACAAAGGATAGGCCAGTTGAGACTGAAGATAAACAGAAGAGTTCAAAAAAACTGATGGTCTATCAGAAAAAACTGCAAAAAGGTATATTTTTGATCTCGTGGGATTTATTATGAATCCCATGGGATTTTGCATGCTCCCTTTTTAGTTGTTAAACAGTTCTAAATCAGCTGATGAATCCCATGGGATTCCATACAATCCCATGGGATTGTATAATGGGATTTTTTTGATCAATATATTTATATTATGTCTTTTTTATGTAGATTCCGCTGTTAAGTTGGATAAACTGGAGTGTGTTGAACCAGTTCAGTCCAAAGATGAAGTGAAGCGGAAAAGGATTTTGTCTTTATCTAAATTAGAAGAGAGTAGAAAAAAGTGAAGGTCAAGCAACAAAAAGGTATAGTTTTTAGAAGTTTGTCTTTTTTATGTTTTTTCTGTGTTTTTGATCTCATGGGATTCATATTGAATTTCATGGGATTTGGTATAGAATCCCATGGGATTTTGTATGAAATCCCATGGGATTTTGTTGACCAACATATTTATAATGTCTTTTTTTTTACGTAGATTCTGATGACATTGAAGATAAGAAAAAGGATTTGAAGGGAAAGGGTTTGTTTAAGAGAAAGAGGGAGAATTCTGATGGCATTGAGGATAAGAAGTGGTTGACGCCTGTAAAAAAGGAAGAATTTGATGAAGAGACTGACTCAAAGTTGAAGAAGAAAGGTAAGAAGCAGTTGACGCCTGCAGAGGAAGCGCATGAAAAGTACGTTGCTAAGTTTCCAATTCTTCATGCATGGACAACACCGACAGCTCTTTTTTTACGCCATCCGTGACTCCAAGGTTGATATGAGGAGGTTTTTGGCTGACATAGGATTTAGTTCGTTACACAATGTTAACATAGATCGCATTTCCTCAAGGTTTAGGTATGTAGTTTCTAATTTTCATTCAGAAACTTGTGAGTTGATTTTGGAAAATGGCAACTCAATCAAGGCCACTACTTCCAAAATTCATGAGTTATTAGGTGTTCCTTTTGGTGGTCGATCTCTTTTTTCTTTAGATCCTAGATCAGAAAATGATGAGTTTGTGAGGCGTTGGATTGGTCAGTTTCATCCTAAAGTACTCAAGGATATCCGTGTGAATGACATTGCTTCTAAATTGATTGAGTCTCGGGAAGCTGACTTCCTTTTTAAAGTCAACTTTTGTACCCTTTTTGCAAACATGATGGGTATGGTTGATGGGTTGAAGGGGTAGATATGTTTGGATGTTGTGTTAAGACTGCGTGAAGATATTAAAGTTAGGGATATTTATTGGTGTGACTTTATTTATTGCTGCCTTAAACGCCATAAAGTCCCGACAACGCTATCTAATCACTACACTGGTCCATATACCTTCCTCGTTGTAAGTTTCTAAGTTTCAACTCTATTTTTTTATTTTTAAACGTGTTTGTGTGACAACTTTGTTCTAACCTTCTTTACACTTTTTTGTTTTTTGTTTTTTAGCTTTTGTATCTAGATTCAACAAAGCATGAAAAGATTCCTATTGTTCGGACACGTCCTGCTATCAGAAGTTGGCCTTCATATTTAATGTCCCAACGACATGATATAGAACTTAAAGAAGAACGTTTGGGTTTGCTAGAACTTCAACCAGAATGGACTGAATCCGAGGTTCAACAGGCTGAAGGGTTTATTTGTGGTGGTTTAGAAGATTCTTATTTGAAAGAGGTTCCTTTAAATTTTTGTTATTTGTTTTTCATTTATTTGTTATTAAATGATATCATTGTGAATCCCATGAGATTCTAAACATGATCCCATGGGATTGGTTGTGAATCCCATGGGATTGGTTGTGAATCCCATGGGATTCGCATACAATCCCATGGGATTTAGTTAGAAATCCCATGAGATTCATTGCAATGTGCTTTATTATGACTTACAATGTTTTTTGTCAAAATCCCATGGGATTGTATGTGAATCCCATGGGATTCACATACAATATCATGGGATTCAGTTAGAAATCCCATGGGATTCATTGCAATGTGCTTTATTATGACTATTACAATGTTTCTTACTGCAGGATTTGTTTAATAAACTTGAAACAAAGTTAGAGTTGATTTGAAATGAAAGACTTGTTGTAGAAGATTATTTGACGAAAGCGATGTCAGATTACCCTGGTGATGTAAAGTTGCTTGAACTACATCAAAAGTATGCTTAAATTTTCAAGCAACCGAAGCCATTAAATGATGATGGTAATGGGGAGGATGACGATGATGAGAAGGATGACGATGATGATGGTAATGGGGAGGATGACGATGATGAGGGTGATGAGGAGGATGACGATGATGATGGTAATGGGAAGGATGACGATGGTGATGGTGATGAGGAGGATGATGATGACGATGATAAGGATGGGAATAGGGTAAGTTTAGAAGATTTTGGCGATGAGGCCAAGAAACAAGATGATACAACTGTGGTTGATGAATCTGAAAAAAGAGAGGATGATTCAGTTCCTGAAAAGGAAGTTGATCCATCTGATAAAGAAGAAAAATGTGAAGAAGAAGAGCTTGAGATCACGTGCACACCTGAGGTTAGAAAATAATTTAGATACGGTTGATGAGGTGATCAATTGTATAGCTGCAGAGTACGCATATGTAACCTCTGTTGTAAAAATCGGTCCAGGCGGCCGATTAATCCCCGCATAATCGCTGATCGCTCACTAAGTGCCTTGATTTATCATAATCGGCCTATTTAATCGGTTTGGTCAAAGATTGCTTAAAAATTCGTCAACAAACTGATTAATCGGACAAAATCGGTCTAATCGGATTAATCGGACAAAATCGCTTAAAAATTGGTCAAAAATTTGCTTAAAAATCAGACAAAATCGCTTAAAAATGAGTCAACAAACTGATTAATCGGACAAAATCGGTCAAAGATCGCTTAAAAATGGTCTACAAACCGAATAATATCTATGTTTGACATTAAACTTTGAAGAATTATGTATTATGTTTATATTTGAACACTTGAAATATTTGAAATTTGATGTCCTATGCTTATCTCATACATATAATATAATATAATATCTAATATTACAATTTTGTGTATAAAAATTCTAATCCGATTAATCCCCGATTAATCCCCACCTAACCGATTAATCGCTAGGCCCTACCCAACCGCCTCACTAGCACCTAGCGATTTTTACAACCTTGTATGTAACATTCTTGCATCTCTTTCTTTTTTCCTAAAATTTTGTTTCTTTTTAATTAAATCTTTTTATTTTTTTCAACTTGACTCGCTCGATGGAGGTGTGGATCCAATGAATCCGGAGGGAATGAATGTTGTGACTCCTGAAAAAATGGCTACTCTTGCTGGAAAGCGTTTGGTGAAACCTTCTTCGTACCTATTATCTCCCTATATGAATAAGAAGACAAAGGTTGTATCCAAAATTACAAAGCTGGAGTTTATTCTTGGAAATAGTTTGTTTGCGATGCAAGGCGACAAGCTGTAAGTTTACATGTGTATTTTTTATATAGTTAATAAAAATTCACATCTAATCCCATGTGATTTAATACAGAATCCCATGGGATTTAATACAGAATCCCATGGGATTCACTACAAATCTCATGGGATTCATTATGAATCCCATGGGATTCATTATGAATCCCATGGGATTCATTTTAATCCCATGTGTTTCATTGTGAATCCCATGAGATTTGTAGTGAATCCCATGGGATTATGTATTAAATCCCATGGGATTTATACAAACTCCAATGTGATTCTGAAATGATTTTTTTCTTTTTCTTTTTTACTCATATAGTGAGAGAATTTTTTAATCACATTCTGGGGAGTTCACGGTGTTTTCCGTTCGTTTGACTACGTAAACGTTAGCCCCCGGTTTGTGGATTGATGCCAATGTTGTTGACTGTTGGAGTGCTATTCTAAATTATGAAGAGAGATTTAAAGATCATGGTTCTCCATCACGACACGTTTTCCCAACATGATGTATTGTAAGTATTTATTTTTGATTTGCTTAGTAAACTTCTTATTTGTTTAATAAACTGCTTATCATCTTATCTGACTTACCAAACACCCCCAAAGCAATACAAATCATAACATCATCTTGTAAATTGCATATACAGACAAAATCTATGTTTGATGGAATGTTGGCGTCTGAGGACGAGTAATTTGAAAGTTTTGAAAATGAAATTTTAGCTCAGTTTGCAGACAATGTTGCTGGCTTGGCTCTCGACGGCATTGACTTGGTATTTTTTTTATTTGTTATAAATTGTTGTTTGTGTTTTTACTTGGGATTCATTTTTATTATTTTCGTTTTGTTAAAACAGGCTTTCTTTCCAATTCACAATGCTGACCACTTTTATGTCATCGTCATCAGCCTTACCAAAACAATATCAGTAACTATACTAGATAACAGTGATTCGGGAGCAACATATGATTCGAAATATAAAAAAGCATGTGAACTACTTGTAAGTATTTACTTTTCTGTTTTTAAAAAGATTCATAAATAATCCTATGGGATTCATAAGTAATCCCATGGGATTCATAAGAAATCCCATGGGATTCATAAGTAATCCCATGAGATTATTTAATTAATCCAATGGGATTATGTATGAATCCCATGTGATTAATGCAGAATCCCATGGGATTCTTTGATGAATACTTTATGATTTAAACATAATCCCATGGGATTCATACAGATTTTCATTTGAATCGCTATTGACATTTTCCCAGAATTCTAGTAATTTATGATCTTTTTTTAATAATTTTGTAGAAAAAGTTGTTTTCCCATCATCTGAAGCTGTATGGTCACAAGAAACATGCTAACATTCTTAAAGCCAAACCAAGAATCCCAAAGCTCAAATGGAGAACAAAGAAAAATTTCTGTGATTGCGGTATTTTCACCATGGTGCATATGGAATGTTACAACGGTGAACCCTGCTACTTAAATGGGATTGTGGGCTGGTTTTCGAGTCTGGACTGCCGACCGACAAGTTGAGGCAGTGCGACATGTTGAGGCGACTGAGATTCAAGTTTGCTACTAAGATCTTGTTACATGAGATTAATAAGCATGCTGGTAAGCTGTTTGATCTAGCAAAAGAGTTTGATAAAGTTCCTCCTCAAGAAAAGATGAATATAATTGTTGAAGCTATTAAGAATAGGGAAACACGCGAATTGATTGTAGAAAAGTTACCAGTTGATCCAGTTGAAGCTACTGATGAGTGTGTAAATACTCATCATTTTTGGTCAAATCTGAACTGCAAAACGTTTAAAAATGCTCAGAAATGCATCAAAACACTGAAAATATCTCAAAATGGCATTTTATATGTTTCAGATGCAAAATGTTTAAAATCTGATGAAAAATGAGCAAAATTTGCATAATTGGCAGTTTTAGTCCCCCAAGTTTCATAAATTGTCAAAAATAGTCCCTGAGCCATAATTTCAAAAGAAAAATCATCAAAGGTCCTTTTTAAATCATAACTTGTCAAATTTAGTCCTTTGGTGAAAAATATAAAAAGTTTGAGGAAATTACAGTTTCAGTCCTTCAAATTTCAGAAAATGGCAAAAATGGTCCTTCAACTAATTGAGATTTGCAAGTTTGACCCTTGGATTTTTGGAGATTGTCAAAACTAGCCCTTGGGTTACATTTTTAGAATTATTTGAATGGTCCCTGCATTTTCAGATTTTACAACTTTGGTCCTTGGAATACTAATTGGATCACAATATTAGTCCTAAACCATATCCAATCCTAGCCCAACCTTACCCAGGCCCAATCCAAAACCCGACCCAACCCCTTTGTTATTAACCCATCCAACCCGGCTTTAAAACCCGCCCCCTTGGCACCTAATTTCTCCCTTCCCACTAGCCCCCGCAAACACCCCTGCACACTCCCCCCCCCTCCTCACCTTATCCCTTCCCATGTTCCCCCTCCTCCACCTCACTCCAAGATGCATTTAATGCACTCTCTCCCCCAACACTCAACCCCAAACTGCTAAATACTTATTTCCCGCCAAAACCTATCAAACGGTCAAAAATCACCTAAGTGATCCAATGGTCAAAAATACGGGATATGTTGAACGGAGAGAGAAGCACGGGAGTATAAAAGAGGAGGAAGAGAGAAGCTAAGGGTAGTTTTTAGTTTTACTTTTCCTTCATGTCGTTTTTAATTTTTATGTTTTAATTAAGTTCCAAATTTGTACTTTTAATATTCCTTGTACCGAACTAAAGTTTTTAAGTCTATTGTAACCCATTCTCAGTATCAATTCAAAGTTTATCCAAGTTTTCTAGTTTTTAAGCTTACTTTTACTTATGCAGTTTAAATGATCTTAAAGCCAAGCTTCAATAAGCTTCAAGATAACTCCATTGAGCTAACTAAAGCTGTGTGTAGCTTTTAGTGAGCTCAATTCTAAGTTTTAAGCATATTTGGTAACTGGTCAACGAAAGTCAACCATGGTTCAAATTGGTGTTGAAATGAAAAAGGTTGATATTGAAGTTTGAATTTGGGTTTAATTTAAAGTTGTGTGTTGGTTAACTACTGCTATAATGCTCAAAAATTGGTTGGACCTCTTGTAAGTTTTATGCTCAAAGCGCCTTTCAATATGCTCATGCTCATGTTCATGCTTGATTGTGTTTAGAGTTTGATTTAGTGCTATTAGAGCTGTAGGATTTTAGTAATTTACTTGTTCGAATCTCTCCTTGAATAGATATAGGAACACATGGTTAATTATGCTTAATAAGCATCCTAACCAGTGTTTGGAATAAGCTGTTGTAGGGAGTTTTAAACTTCCCGTGTTTAGAATCCTTTGGGTTAGTGTCATTTAGACTTATAGAACTTATATCAGTCCTTTTCTTGCCCCCTAGAAACACATAAGTCAAAATCTACTCTTAACTGTCTTATATCATTAATCGTTGGATATTGGTGAATCAAACCACTTGTTTTGTGTTCAAAAGACATAGACAAAGGTTGCTTGAGTGTCATTACATCATATTACTCCATAATCAAGCCTTAAATTTGAATCAAAACTCAAAAAGGTCAAAGTTCCATTTCTGTCTCAAAAAGTCAAAATGCAAAAATCTGTTTTGAGCCATTCTAGTGGGAATTGTTTTGAGTTCATTTCTGGGCCTTACTCAGTGAGACTTGGTGTTTTAGAAACTTCATCTGGTCCTCTTTCTTATCAGTATTTTTGTAAAATTTTACAAATTTTTCATAAGCTCTAAACAAGCTCTTCTTTTAGGCCATTTATGCCTGGCTCACTGGTCTCAGTTGAATGAGTTTTCGGTCCTTGCATCATTGCACAGGGCTCATAAGAACTCACCCAGGTCTGATTTTTGGTGCACATGTTCCCAACCAGGTCTACTTTAGGTCTCTATAATTCATTTCCAGTGTCTAGCTTATTTGATTGCTTATTTTATGGTCGCAAGTAGCTCTCTAAATCTGTCTTAGTCTAAAAGTCAAGACATCAAATCTGTTGTAGCTTGTGATTCAGTAACATAAGATAGTTGTAACTTGTTGTATTCTTGTTATTTTAGCATATTATAAACTCTGTAAACTGTTGAGGGCTTATTTTGATCATTTGGCTTATTAAAGTGCTTATTTATAAGCACTAGTGATAGCAGTTTCAAATTCATCCACATAAGCACTTGTTTTTCCAATTTTCCTAGATTCCTTATATTATTTTAGAGTTTTCCTGAAATTTTCAGATTTTTCTAAGCTTGTTTGCTATTTTTCTTAATTTAAATTAGTTTTTAAGCACTTTTAATTAGCTTTAAATACAAAAAATTAAGAAAAGGTTCAAAAAAATAATTTTTCAATTTTCTTAGGTTTAGATAAATATAAAAAGTGAAAAAGTAATTTTCCATATTTTTCATAGTTCATTTTGTAATTTTTAGTAATTTAATTAGTTTTTAATAGTTTAAAATTCCTAGAAAATAGAAAAATAATCAGAAAAATACAAAAATAGTTTTGAAAATTCTATTTTGATATTTTAGATTTTTCTAAGTCTTAATTTTATTTTTCTAGCTTTATTTCATATTTTCTTGTATTTTAGGTAATTATTTAATAGTTTAAAATAGTTTTTATTTAATAATAATTATATAAATAGTTATAAAAATAATTTTCCTTTTCTAATAATTTTCTAATATTATTAGGATTGTAAAAATGTATTTTTCATATTTTTAGGATTTATATTGTGTAAGTTTCACGTTTTTATTTGTACGTTTACATTATTTTTATTTAAACGTACGTTTTAGGTTTTAAACGTTCATCATTGTAAAAATAGTGATAGCGTTTATTTAATATCTTTTATCTTTTTAATTTTCTTAATTTGTATTTAAGTTGCTTTGATTTATAACCTTTTTCAAGAGTGTAATTATCCATCCAATTCCTCATCTGATCACTATCATTAGTGATCATTCTACCGTCTGATCTAGTGTTTGCACACCATTGAGTCTCCTTGGGACTTAACGACCCGGAAATCCCCTGTATTCTCTGATCTTCATTTGCATTTGTGCTTAAGCTGTTTTGAGTCTGTAAAGACTTGACGGTTCGGACTAGATCAAATTTTGCGCCTTGCCGGGAGGCTTTAGCGTGTGTTAGCCTTTTTCAGATCCATTCTTGCACATATTCCACCTTTTTGTAAAAAGTTTTTTTTGTAAAGTTTTCAAAAACCCAAAAATACCCATCCTTTATCCTCCAATCTGTTTAATTCTACATATCTTTATCCTCAAACCTGTTTAATTCTCCATTCCTTATCTTCTATAACCGTTTAATTCTTCATCTCTTATCCCTCTTATCTGTTTAATTCTCTATGTCATGGTATTTGACATGTTCCTGGTGTGGAGGTCCATTTAACGGTGGAAATTGTCGGCGATGTACCAATGTGGGTTTCGGAGACAAATTTGTCGGTAATCCCGATCCTATTTCAAATGAAACACCCGATTTTTCCTACCTACCTCCACAGCCCCAATACGAATCCTACTCATGCGAGTTTTGTGGGAATGATTCTCATTACGGTTTTGATTGTCCTCCACGGGTCCCGCTTGTCTATGAGCCGAACCTGTTACAATCAGAACTTTGGTGAAAGTTATTTTCCCAATTATCTCTGTTGTGAGAATTGTGGGGGTCCTCATGCGACTTTTGAATGTCAGCCGGTGAATCAAAATTTTCACAATTCCAATTCTCCCGGTTTTGACAATTTCCAACCCCAACAGTATTCCATCAGTCATCGACTTCGAGCCTTCACAGCATCTCAATGATTACGAGGAGTGTAATCTTCCACAAAGTTCTGAGGAAATACGCATTCTAAAGAAACTACAAATGAAAAGAATGGTGTGTAAGCTTCAGCAGATGAATATCAGAATCAGATATGATGACGATGATGATGAGGATAGTATTCAAATGAGGGAATACTATGATTGCGACGAGGAGAGTGTTACTCAATTGAACGATATCATTTCTCAACTCCCTCAGTCTATTGCTATCACACCTATCTTACCTATTATTGCATCCAAAGACTCTCTTATAATGGGGGACGAGCCTCTTAGCACTATTCCAGAAATGGAATCATCTAGTGTTGAGAGCCTTGTTCCAATCCCAAGTGAGTCCGAGGTTATCTCCGGTAATATGTGTGATGAGCCTCTTAATGGTGATTCTTCTCCTCCTCTTGACATTCCATATGATCATGTCGAGATGTTCTCCGATTCTGACAACGATTGTATTTCGTTTGACGATTCTTTATCCTATGGAGACATCGATTATGTCGAGGAGATACCTTCTGAGCTAGTTAGCTTAGAAGATGTGAGAGATTCTGATGATCTTGAAATTAAGGATGAGGTACTTCGTGAACAATTGTTCAATATAAATCTCCTCGTTTCTAAGATCGAATCATTTTGTGCTAAACCAGCTTCATCTCCTATCCCCGTTGTGGATAGTGACTCTACATTGGACAAGCCTGAACTTGAGGCTTTTTCCAATGATTCTCTTCATGAAGAGTTCTCCGGTGAACTCTCTCATGACATATCTCCTCCGGAATATGATCATTTCTATTTTGATCTTGAGGATGATATTGGCTCGGAGGAAGGTGTACTCTATCATAAGAGTTTGCTTATTGATGATACTACCTTCACCCTTCCTCCAGATATGTCTACATTTGAGGATGACGAATGGATCCTAATAGTTATAAACATCTTCCTTCCATTCCTCACTTATGATGTGTCTTCTTCTCTTCTTCACTCCTTCGGGAGTGAGGACACTATCTTTGACCCTGGCATTTTCATTTATCATTTGTGAGCCGGGTCTTTCTCTCTATATCTCATCGGTGTGGAACTTTCACGTACTTCAATGTTTATCCAAACATCTTGAATGAAAGTCCGATGGAGATTGGTTTTCCACGTTACCTTCCCCATGAACAAATTAATTCGGGGTCGAGTCAAGCTAGCGACTCGGGAATCAAAAACAGTAGCATGCCATATGGGTTTTCACCCATATTTCTGACTTCTTTCTATTTTCTACCACCCTAGTGTGGGGGGGTTGCCCACATGTATTAAAAAAAAAAAAATCTTCTTTCTAAATAATGGCCGTAGTATTTCCCTTTTACATTCTTTGTTTCGGCATAACCGCCGGTACTTTGAATATTGAGGGCAATATTCATTTCTAAGTGTGGGGGGGAATTCTCGCGAATTTTATCATATAATTATCCCAATTCCCCCGTTTTTGGCCAAAATTTTTTTTGGAGTAAGTGTTCTACACTTACTCATTTGGTTATCAGTCCGCCATGTTTGATAAACTAAAGGATTGGCTAATCCAGGAGCAAACGGCTCTTGGTAAAGATATCTCAAATCCGTTGACGGCTTGCAATTTGCCCAAAATTGTATGGTATTCAACTCACCATATCCTAAAAAGTGAAGAGTTGGCTAGCCCGCAAGGTTATGGCTTGTGGTAAAGGCAGTGGAAAATCCATAATTGGTATTCAGCTCACCAAAGATAATTCTGATAATTTATCTAAAGAGTTGGCTAGTCCGTAAAGGGTACGGCTTCGGTAAAGACAAAATCAAATCCGTTGAAAGCTGGTGGTTTGCTCAAAATCACATGGTTATCTGTGTACCATGGTTCTTACTTGAACTAAAACATTTGGCTACTCCAGAAGTAATGGCTTCGGTAAAGAGATCAAAACCATTAAGTTTTCTCAAAAGATTGCTAGGGACTAGCAATAGTTTAGTGTGGGGATTGATGAGTGTGTAAATACTCATCATTTTTGGTCAAATCAATCGCAAAACGCTTAAAATGCTCAGAAATGCATCAAAACACTGAAAATATCTCAAAATGGCATTTTATATGTTTCAGATGCAAAATGTTTAAAATCTGATGAAAAATGAGCAAAATTTGCATAATTGGCAGTTTTAGTCCCCCAAGTTTCATAAATTGTCAAAAATAGTCCCTGAGCCATAATTTCAAAAGAAAAATCATCAAAGGTCCTTTTTAAATCATAACTTGTCAAATTTAGTCCTTTGGTGAAAAATATAAAAAGTTTGAGGAAATTACAGTTTCAGTCCTTCAAATTTCAGAAAATGGCAAAAATGGTCCTTCAACTAATTGAGATTTGCAAGTTTGACCCTTGGATTTTTGGAGATTGTCAAAACTAGCCCTTGGGTTACATTTTTAGAATTATTTGAATGGTCCCTGCATTTTCAGATTTTACAACTTTGGTCCTTGGAATACTAATTGGATCACAATATTAGTCCTAAACCATATCCAATCCTAGCCCAACCTTACCTGGCCCAATCCAAAACCCGACCCAACCCCTTTGTTATTAACCCATCCAACCCGGCTTTAAAACCCGCCCCCTTGGCACCTAATTTCTCCCTTCCCACTAGCCCTCGCAAACACCCCCGCACACTCCACCCCCTCCTCACCTTATCCCTTCCCATGTTCCCCCTCCTCCACCTCACTCCAAGATGCATTTAATGCACTCTCTCCCCCAACACTCAACCCCAAACTGCTAAATACTTATTTCCCGCCAAAACCTATCAAACGGTCAAAAATCACCTAAGTGATCCAATGGTCAAAAATACAAGTGGGATATGTTCGAACGAGAGAGAAGCACGGGGAGTATAAAAGAGGAGGAAGAGAGAAGCTAAGGGTAGTTTTTTAGTTTTTACTTTTCCTTCATGTCGTTTTTAATTTTTATGTTTTAATTAAGTTCCAAATTTGTACTTTTAATATTCCTTGTACCGAACTAAAGTTTTTAAGTCTATTGTAACCCATTCTCAGTATCAATTCAAAGTTTATCCAAGTTTTCTAGTTTTTAAGCTTACTTTTACTTATGCAGTTTAAATGATCTTAAAGCCAAGCTTCAATAAGCTTCAGTATAACTCCATTGAGCTAACTAAAGCTGTGTGTAGCTTTTAGTGAGCTCAATTCTAAGTTTTAAGCATATTTGGTAACTGGTCAATGAAAGTCAACCATGGTTCAAATTGGTGTTGAAATGAAAAAGGTTGATATTGAAGTTTGAATTTGGGTTTAATTTAAAGTTGTGTGTTGGTTAACTACTGCTATAATGCTCAAAAATTGGTTGGACCTCTTGTAAGTTTTTATGCTCAAAACGCCTTTCAATATGCTCATGCTCATGTTCATGCTTGATTGTGTTTAGAGTTTGATTTAGTGCTATTAGAGCTGTAGGATTTTAGTAATTTACTTGTTCGAATCTCTCCTTGAATAGATATAGGAACACATGGTTAATTATGCTTAATAAGCATCCTAACTGTTTGGAATAAGTCTGTTGTAGGGAGTTTTTAAACTTCCCAGTGTTTAGAATCCTTTGGGTTAGTGTCATTTAGACTTATAGAACTTATATCAGTCCTTTTCTTGCCCCCTAGAAACACATAAGTCAAAATCTACTCTTAACTGTCTTATATCATTAACTGTTGGATATTGGTGAATCAAACCACTTGTTTTGTGTTCAAAAGACATAGACAAAGGTTGCTTGAGTGTCATTACATCATATTAATCCATAATCAAGCCTTAAATTTGAATCAAAACTCAAAAAGGTCAAAGTTCCATTTCTGTCTCAAAAAGTCAAAATGCAAAATCTGTTTTGAGCCATTCTAGTGGGAATTGTTTTGAGTTCATTTCTGGGCCTTACTCAGTAAATCTTGGTGTTTCAAAAACTTCAGCTGGTCCTCTTTCTTATCAGTATTTTTGTAAAATTTTACAAATTTTTTATAAGCTCTAAACAAGCTCTTCTTTTAGGCCATTTATGCCCTGCTCACTGGTCTCAGTTGAACTGAGTTTTCTCAGTCCTTGCATCAGTTGCACAGGGCTCATAAGAACTCACCCAGGTCTGATTTTTGGTGCACATGTTCCCAACCAGGTCTACTTTAGGTCTCTATAATTTATTTCCAGTGTCTAGCTTATTTGATTGTTTATTTTATGGCTGCAAGTAGCTCTCAGAAATCTGCCTTAGTCTAAAAGTCAAGACATCAAATCTGTTGTAGCTTGTGATTCAGTAACATAAGATAGTTGTAACTTGTTGTATTCTTGTTATTTTAGCATATTATAAACTCTGTAAACTGTTGAGGGCTATTTTGATCATTTGGCTTATTAAAGTGCTTATTTATAAGCACTAGTGATAGCAGTTTCAAATTCATCCACATAAGCACTTGTTTTTCCAATTTTCCTAGATTCCTTATATTATTTTAGAGTTTCCCTGAAATTTTCAGATTTTTCTAAGCTTGTTTGCTATTTTTCTTAATTTAAATTAGTTTTTAGCACTTTTTAATTAGCTTTAAATACAAAAAATTAAGAAAAGGTTCAAAAAAATAATTTTTCAATTTTCTTAGGTTTAGATAAATATAAAAAGTGAAAAAAGTAATTTTCCATATTTTTCATAGTTCATTTTGTAATTTTTAGTAATTTAATTAGTTTTTAATAGTTTAAAATTCCTAGAAAATAGAAAAATAATCAGAAAAATACAAAAATAGTTTTGAAAATTCTATTTTGATATTTTAGATTTTTCTAAGTCTTAATTTTATTTTTCTAGCTTTATTTCATATTTTCTTGTATTTTAGGTAATTATTTAATAGTTTAAAATAGTTTTTATTTAATAATAATTATATAAATAGTTATAAAAATAATTTTCCTTATCTAATAATTTTCTAATATTATTAGGATTGTAAAAATGTATTTTTCATATTTTTAGGATTTATATTGTGTAAGTTTCACGTTTTTATTTGTACGTTTACATTATTTTTATTTAAACGTACGTTTTAGGTTTTAAACGTTCATCATTGTAAATATAGTGATAGCGTTTATTTAATATCTTTTATCTTTTTAATTTTCTTAATTTGTATTTAAGTTGCTTTGATTTATAACCTTTTTCAGTAGTGTAATTATCCATCCAATTCCTTACTGATCACTATCATTAGTGATCATTCTACCGTCTGATCTAGTGCTTGCACACCATTGAGTCTCCTTGGGACTTAACGACCCGGAAATCCCCTGTATTCTCTGATCTTCATTTGCATTTGTGCTTAAGCTGTTTTGAGTCTGTAAAGACTTGACGGTTTTGCACGGATCACTACCTTGATGGTAGAAAAGTTACCAATTGATCCAGTTGAAGCTACCATCAGTTGATCCAGTTTGTCCAGTTTGTCCCATGGTATTGCAGTTTGAGAATGGTAGAACAGTTTGAGATTGTTAGAAAACGTGTTAATTGATGTTAGATCGTTAATTGATGTTAGATCAGTTTGAGAATGTTCTTTTGAAAACATGTGAATTGATGGTAGATCAGTTTGAGAATGTTAGAACAGTTTATGATGGAGTTTATAATGGTAACTGTTGTGTAGTTTCTTTTAGAATCTGTCTTTTATCTTTATGTGATTTATACAGAATCCCATGGGATTCTGTATGGGATTCATTGTGAATCCCATGGGATTCATTGTGATCCATACAGATTATCCATGCAAGTTTTTGAAATAGAATATAAGTATGGGATTTATTGTGAATCCCATGGGATTCATTGTGATCCATACAGATTATCCACATAAGTTTTTGAAACAGAATATAAATAACAAACAATATTTGAAACAGAATATAAGTAACAAAGAAAAATAAATTTTCTTTGGAAATCATCTAAAAAACATCTGAATATTCAATCTATATATTCAAGAAAATAATAAAAAAGAACTAAAAAAAAGGAATATAAGTAAATTAATTGTTTTCAAACATCAGTTGGTTTCGCCTTTCGCCTTGCCTTTGGGTTCATCGGACAAGTTGTTTTCGTATGCAAGTTGGTCTTCTCTCCACAATTTCCACAAGGCTTCATTTGTTTCTTTTTAACTTGAAGCGCTTTTTCTCTTTCACTCTTTCGCCTTTCATTTCGTTCTGCTTCTGAAATATTCCCTTTGTTTCTTGCTTTTGTTGGATTGTTAACTATTTTCTTCTCAGGGTTAGAAATAGCAAAATGTTCACTGATTGTACAAAAAGATGCACATACCAGGCCGTCAATGGTGATTGACGGAGTTAGGGGTGATGGTGAAGATGCCGAGTGCAAGATAACCTGAAAATAAGAAATAGAAGACACTACATTAGACGGAGCGCGGGGGAAAGCCCCCGCGAACCGCCTCCGATGTGAGAATCAGTCATGGTGATTATGTCATGAAAGTATTGAGGTGGAGAAGATGATATCTCCTGGGTTAAGTTAGGATAGGTACCTCTGTGATGACTTCCTTATTTATAGGCAAAAGAATCTGATAGTGCAGTTACAAAGGGTGTGTGGAGGCAGTTGGAGAGGTCATGATAGTTACAGAGGGTCATGGCTAAGATCATGGTTGTTGACCAGTTCTGTTTGACCAGATCTTATTTGACCAGTTCTGTTTGACCAACTCGATCATACCCATGTTCATAGGTAGAGAGGCTCCGAGCAGGGTTTCGAACCTTGTCGGAGGGCAGGCTTCGAACTGTGACGGAGGCCAGGATCCGAACCATGAAGGAGGGGGCTCCTAGCAGTGACGGAGGCCAGGCTCCGAACTGTGACGGAGGCCTTGACGGAGGGGGCTTCGAACAGTGACGGAGGCCAGGCTCCGAACTGTGACGGAGGCCAGACACTATGAGTGCTTTGGGTGTAGGTTGGTTGATTCCCTTGTGGTAGCCATTATGAATGACTTTATGTCAACATTATGTGTAAGACGAAGGCATAGGCTTCGTCATTTAGGAGGGTACATCATACCCTTTGTACAAATGGTAAGCTAAGTACCAGAGTGACGGTAACGCTCGTAGCATAGCGGAGGGTACGTCATCAAGCCCCCAGTCTAATGTTATGAATGTGAAGGGTGCATGGCTTTAGACTTATCATTGCTTTGTTAAAAAAGACTTGGTAACAATTTCTACTACTTTTGTATTGTCAAATCAAATATAAAAGTAGCTATACTTGTTTTTAGTAGTCCACATTTGACTCTATCATGGTGGATACCTCATTAAGCCCCCAGTCTAATGTTATGACTTCGTAGGAGGCATTATATTAGACTTAAGTAGTCCATAAACCCTTTGTTATATAAGGAGCGTGTGTATTAGGTTTTGCCATATAACTTTCGCTTTTAGTTATGAGCGAGTTTTATCGGAACCTATTTGTACATACGCTGCGTTGTCGAAAGGTACCAAGGTTTGCGTACAAACTTGGCTTTGTTTTGTAATGCATGCCATAATGGCATATTATTGCACATGTTAGGCTCTAGCAGGCTCTTGCACCTGATGCGAGGATGATGGGGGTGTCCTATGATTTTAGGTAACCGCTTGGTTAATGTCCCACGATCCCTATCTTGCCGGGAAAGCCTTGATAGGGTTGTGAACGTGGGTTTGACTTGATCTTATGAAACCTTTGCATTAATATCTTCGAAGAGCATACCCCGAAGGGCTTAGGCCTTCGATTAGCGGATTCCCAACTGGTAACCATATCATAGATGAATGGTTTTATGCCAAAGAAGATTTTTTGGAGGTGTTCCAAGTATTTTGTAATGTAGCTCCGAAGTGAGTATGAAGGGGAGACCTTCAAATTGAATGGAGGGTATATCATCAAGCCCCTCGGTCGAAAGTGATGCGTACACTTTGAATGTAATGCTTTCGACTTAAAAGAAATACTTCCTTTTGATAAATCGAATAAGGATTAATCGTTAAGTAATATAAACCTCGAAGGTCGTATATTTTGTATGTGTATGAAGCTTATGGACTTCATTTAAGCAAAGCAGTAGTCCTTGGACAATTTACTATTCTGCGTGGTATATGGCTTCGTCCAAAGAGAATATTGAATGGACTTCGACCGTATGATGCAGGTACTAGGGTTAAGGCCCTAGTTTAAATGGAATCAAGTAGGGAAATATCCCTATGCACTTTTAAATATGTTTCTTGTGCACTTCTCGTACGCCATTTTTCTGACGCTTAAATTTTACAACCTAAGGTGTAATAACCTCATTGTGTGTAAATTACAACACCAAGAATATTGTGACCAATTTTGATCACTGACAGAGGGTCGCGACCCACTCTATCTTTAATCCTTTAAGTTTTATAGCTTTGTTTATAATACTATAAACTATTAGGAGAGTTAATGTGAATGTGTTGATAGGCTTTAGTAATCTTATAAGGCTTCTGTCATACCTTATGCCATACCTTTCAACATTGAAACTCATAAACGACTTGGTTGAACAAATCTTTGTGTTTAAGAAACGAAGCAAGAGATTTGTGGGAAATATATTATATCATTGAATTGGTAGAGAGGATTACATAATTTTGAAATGAACACTAAGACAACTACCAATAATGCTTGATTTCCCATGAGAAGCTTTTCAAGACATTGATTTTAAACAAAATAAAGTAAGTTTTACATCTATGAGGTTATGTAATTATACTTGCTGAGTCGAGGCTCTATAATTGTGTCTACATAGACACACATATATCATGTGAACAGAGGCTATGCTCTGTAATTGTCTCGACAGAGACACCTATATATTATGTGAACAGAGCCAAAGCTCGTGAATCGTGTCGAAGGAGACACCTATGAATCGAGGCTATGCTCTGCAGCTTGTGTCGACAGAGGCTTATGTCAAAGATATGTGATGCTCCGTAGTCATATCGACAGAGAATTATGTCAACATGTGTGAGGCTCCGTCATCTCAAAATATATGATAATAGTATATAAGCTAGATGATAAATTTTGCTAATATATAATACGCAGATGTGAGTCTCTGTCATCTCAATAGAGCTTGTGTGAAATTCCTTGTCAAAAGAGGCTTTGTCAGCAGTGGACTTATCATCACGAGTGACATAATAAAGCTTAGTATAAAATTACTTAAGGCTTATTTACGTACATCACGTATTTAACATGTGTGGATTATGTTTTATGCTAAAAACAACATGAAAGCTCTAACAAAGGTTCTAGGAACATAGGGTATTCTCTGTCAATGTTGTACTATCTCAAATGATCATTGTGTCATAAGCAGAGGCTTAATAAAAGAAGGTTTATAGTGCTCTTAATAAACATCAAAAGTTTCATATGTAGATAATATGATTTGTAGTGAAACAGAGGCAATACAGCGTATTAGTTTCATAGAAAACATACCAGATTGACAAAGGGTATCCTACGTCATTAATGTACGGTCTATGTTCACCTTGTGGAAAACATTTTGCGAAGGAAGGCTCTGGCCCTACTTGAGTGTACCATTATGTGCCCCAATTTCTTAAATGAATCCGTGCGAAGGTTCCAACAAAGGTTGCCATAGAGACTGGAACAGAGGGCTAGTGATTTCAAACCTTCTTCTTAGGAAAACCCAGGACGAAGACTGCAACAGAGACCTCTTCTCAAAATGAACCCGAACAGAGGCTCCAACGAAGGTTATTGAACCTTCTCTCCAAAGCAGACCATAACAGAGGTTGCTACGGAAACTGCAACGGAGGCTCTTATGAAGGCTATTGACTTTAAACCTTCTTCTAAAAATGAACCCGAACAGAGGCTCCTACGAAGGTTGTTGAGTTTGAACCTTCTTCATAAAGCGAACCCAAACAGAGGCTGCTACGGAGTCTGCAACGGAGGCTCTTGACTTTAAACCTTATTCTCAAAATGAACCCGAACAGAGGCTCCTGTGAAGGTTGATGAGTTTGAACCTTCTTCATAAAACGAAACCAAACAGAGGCTGCTACGGAGTCTGCAACGGAGGCTCTTATGAAGGCTATTGACTTTAAACCTTCTTCTAAAAAAGAACGCGAACAGAGGCTCCTACGAAGGTTGTTGAGTTTGAACCTTCTTCATAAAACGAACCCAAACAGAGGCTGCTACGGAGTCTGCAACGGAGGCTCTTATGAAGGCTATTAACTTTAAACCATCTTCTCAAAATGAACCCGAACAGAGGCTCCTACGAAGGCTGTTGAGTTTGAACCTTCTTCATAAAACGAACCCAAACAGAGGCTGCTACGGAGTCTGCAATGGAGGCTCTTATGAAGGCTATTGACTTTAAACCTTCTTTTCAAAATGAACCTGAACAGAGGCTCCTACAAAGGTTGTTGAGTTTGAACCTTCTTCATAAAACGAACCCAAACAGAGGCTGCTACGGAGTCTGCAACGGAGGCTCTTATGAAGGCTATTGACTTTAAACCTTCTTCTCAAAATGAACCCGAACAGAGGCTCCTACGAAGGTTGTTGAGTTTTAACCTTCTTCATAAAACGAACCCAAACAGAGGCTGCTACGGAGGATCTTATGAAGGCTATTGACTTTAAACCTTCTTCTCAAAATGAACCCGAACAGAGGCTCCTACGAAGGTTGTTGAGTTTGAACCTTCTTCATAAAACGAACCCAAACAGAGGCTGCTATGGAGTCTGCAACGGAGGCTCTTATGAAGGCTATTGACTTTAAACCTTCTTCTCAAAATGAACCCGAACAGAGGCTCCTACGAAGGTTGTTAAGTTTGAACCTTCTTCATAAAACGAACCCAAATAGAGGTTTTGACAGAGGCCACAAAGATTTCCACAGAGGTCGCTGACTTTGACCCTTCATCTTAAAGAAAGCCAAACAGAGGCTCCTTCGAACATAACAGAGGCCGTAACAAAGACTACCCCGTGTAAACCCGACAAAGGCTGTTGAAATGATAAACGTAAAGTTTGTGGTTGGTGGAAAATCTCGTGATTAGAGATAAAAGTGGAGATTTCAGCGGTGCTATCATGTGATAACAAGGATGTAGGGAATTACGGTTGAATTTGACCATTATTTATGGAAAACGTTTATTTGACTCGGAAAACGGGACTTATTATTGCGGGTCCCACGGATGGCGCCACTGATTGTACAAAAATATGCACATACCAGGCCGTCAATGGTGATTGACGGAGTTAGGGGTGATGGTGAAGATGCCGAGTAAAAGATAACCTGAAAATAAGAAATAGAAGACACTATGTTAGACGGAGCGCGGGGGGGAAGCCCCCGCGAACCGCCTCTGGTGTGAGAATCAGTCATGGTGATTACGTCATGAAAGTATTGAGGTGGAGAAGATGATATCTCCTGGGTTAAGTTAGGTTAGGTATTTCTCTGTGATGACTTCTTTATTTATAGGCATAAGAATCTGATAGTGCAGTTACAGAGGGTGTGTGGAGGCAGTTGGAGATGTATGGCAGTTTTGTTGACCAGTTCTGTTTGACCAGATCGTATTTGACCAGCTCGATCATACCCACGTTCATAGGTAGAGAGGCTATGACCTTTCGGCTTCGACCCTTGTCAGAGGGGGGGCTCCGAGCAGGGTTTCGAACCTTGTCGGAGGGCAGGCTCCAAACTATGATGGAGGCCTTGACGGAGGCCAGGCTCCGAAGCATGATGGAGGCCTTGACGGAGGGGGCTCTGAGCAGTGACGGAGGCCAGGCTCCAAACTGTGACGGAGGGGGCTCCGAACAGTGACGGAGGCAGGCTCTGAACTGTGACGGAGGCCAGACACTATGAGTGCTTTGGGTGTAGGTTGGCTGATTCCCTTGCGGTAGCCATTGTGAATGACTTTATGCCAACATTATGTGTAGGACGAAGGCATAGGATTCGTCTTTTAGAAGGGTACATCATTCCCTTTGTACAAATGGTAAGCTAAGTACCAGAGTGACGGTAACGCTCGTTAGCAGAGCGGAGGGTACGCCATCATTCACCAATTACATCTTCTCAGATTTCTTAAAGGAGGATTTAGCACCTCGGCCTCCACTTCTTTTTTCAATGTCTTTAACTTTTCTACAAAAGCACCCATCTTCACTTTGTCTTTGCTCAACCGAAACAAACATTCATCCACCAGAAACGTTGCCTCATTTGTAAATCTTTCAATTTCTTCATTTGTTTCACCATATCTGTTTCTTTTCCTTCTCAATTCAGGTGGTATTATATCTCTTGTCCAACGCCTCAAAATATGTTGTTTTGGAATGAAGTTCATATCACGATTCTTGAAAACACAGAATATGTGTCGGTATTGAAAACCGAATTGTACAAAATGTCTGAAACTACACACGACCGACCCATCTTCTGTATTACGCTAATACCTTTTAAAACACAATAATTATTAGCCAATCCCATTAGACAATCCCATGGGATTTAATACAGAATCCCATGGGATTCACAAAAATCCCATGGGATTCCCAGTGAATCCCAATAATTATTAGCCAATCCTATTAGGCAATCCCATGAGATTCATACTGAATCCCATGGGATTTCCATGGGATTGATTATGAATCTCATGGGATTGATTATGAATCCCATAGGATTATTTGATAAATCCTGTGTGATAATATAGTAGTTTATACCAAAAAGTAATATACCTTATAGTCTACAATTTTTCTGTTGCTACTGTTTCGCCTTCCTCTGCTAGTTCTTTTGCAACTTCCTTATTAAAGATTCTATAAGCTGCCGGATTTTTGTCTCTAACCGTGACAATCTCACAACCTTCTTCTATTTTTAGTTCATGTATCGCACAAGTCCAGCATGCTTCTTTTATTTCCGTTTCAACAAGTAGAAATATTGTCCTAGTATAAACTCTTGCTGCATGACATTCAATTGCTAACTTTGTTTCACATTTTGGAGCTGCGTCTAGTGTTTTGAAGTCCAAATGTTCTTGCCTATAACGTTGTCTTTCCATTGTTGATTCATAGGACATCATGAAACTAACTAGCGTCGCTCCTGGGCTTGTGAAACTTTTGAAGAACGAGTTTTCACTCTCAGACCTTAATGCCGTTCTCATCAATCCAAACAAAGGCGAGTTGATAAAATAAGCTGGAATCCAAATTTCTCGAAGTTTAAACATTTTGGTCATCCATTTGTGGTTTTGCAAACCAAAATCTTCAATCAACTTAGCCCATTTCTCTTCAAATTCCAACGGTTCCATGAACATATTCCAAACGATCTTGTTTAAACGCTTCTTGAAATCAGTTTCATTGTATATTTCCTTACAAATCTGTAAATAAAATGATAAACACATGTAAACCACTGTCGGATTCACAGATGAATCCCATGAGATTCAGAGAAGAATCCCATGAGATTCAGAGAAGAATCCCATAGGATTCTGAATGAATCCCATGGGATTCAGAAATAATCCCATGGGATTCAGAGAAGAATCCCATGAGATTCAGAGAAGAATCCCATGAGATTCAAAGAAGAATCCCATGATATTTAGATAAAAACATTCGATAAATTACCTTTGCTGGAATCTTTTGGTAAATATGCCACATGCAAAGTCTATTTTTCGATTTAGTGAAAACGGATTCAATGGCTCTCTTCATTGCCCCGTCTTGATCCATCACCACCATCGTTGGTTCTTTAGAAAAGCAGTCATGAATGCATTTAGTAGCCATGTGTAGGATTCAGTGTCTTCTTTTAAAAGCATTCCCGAACCAAGCGTGACACACTTTATGTGATTATCGACACCGGTGAATGGTACAAACACCATGTTGTACCTAAAAATAACATAATTTTTAGTGACAGAATCCAATGTGATTACAGAATCCCATGGGATTCATGGTGAATCCCATGGGATTCTCTATGATCCATGTCTTTTATTAATTTGGGATTCTCTATGATCCATGTCTTATAATAATTTTACTTATCAAGTATCTTTATGTGATTTAAAAATAATCCCATGGGATTCACAGAGAATCTCATGGGATTCACAAGGATCCCTTGTGATCCATACAGATTACCCATGTGATCTAGTTTGTATAATCCCATGGGATTCACATATGAATCCCATGGGATTTATAATAGAATCTTATGTGATTTTTCAACAAAATAAATTATATTAAAAACAAACACTTACTTATTACTCCTGAATGTTGCATCAAAAGATACTATGTCTCTAAACTCCTTATAAATGCATTTTGCAACTTCATCAGCCCAAAACATTGCTACTAACTCACTTTCTTCTACCTTATACTGAAGTGTAAAGTTTGGCACATACATCTTTCTGTTTTCTATTTTATTTATAAGCATTTGTGCGTCACTTTCGTACTCGTTAACAAGTTGTGAGCCTGTGTTGCACCAATTTTGTTTGTTTCCGCTCTAACAACAAACATTTTTTATGCTTCGGTCATTTTTCTTTGCTTTTTTGTAAAATGTTTATACTCTTTTGGTATAAGCATATGATTGTGTTTGGCAATAAACTTAATTAGCTTGTATTTTTCAGAAACGATATCCAATTCTAACCTTATACGAGCTTGACAACCTGTTACGTGCAGAGTTGTATTTCTTTTTTGTTTCTCACTGTGCTTAGGATCCAAAGTGTCTACATTAATATGTCTTGGAGCTCCTTCTTTGTTACACATGATGTATTTAGCTTGTACAATTCCAGATTTTGTTAATCGTTGTCCTGCTTTTTTAATTTGAAAACCTCCCGCTTCAGCGTAGGTACTATACATATCTATAGCTTCCTCTATAGTATCATAGTATTTCCCCTCTTGTGGTACAGGAATTCCTTCCACACGAGGCTCCCAATATATCGATCCACCCGGTGTCTCAGTGTGTTCATATAAAGTTGGTCTTGGTGATCTCATAGAATCTGCATATAGAAAGAATAATATTAAGGGATTAAGATAATAAAAAATGTTGAATCCCATGTGATTTAATGCAGAATCCTTTGAGATTGAGGTAACTAAAACCCTATGATTTACACTTTTCTCATAGGATTACACAACTAAAAACTAAATGCCAAGTGATTTCCTAATCTCATGTGTTTCATTGCGAATCCCATGGGTTTCATTGCGAATCTCATGGGATTCACAATGAAGACCTTTATATTTTCATGCTGAATCCCATGTGATTTAATACAGAATCCCTTGAGATTGAGGTAACTAAAACCCTATGATTTACAATTTTCTCATAGCATTACACAACTAAAAACTAAATGCCAAGTGATTTCCTAATCTCATGTGTTTCATTGTGAATCCCATGGGATTCATTGGGAATCCCATGAGATTCACAATGAAGACCTTTATATTTTCATGTTGAATCCCATGTGATTCAATACAGAATCCCTTGAGATTGAGGTAACTAAAACCCTATGATTTACACTTTTCTCATAGCATTACACAACTAAAAACTAAATGCCAAGTGATTCCCTAATCTCATGTGTTTCATTGCGAATCCCACGGGGAGATTCACAATGAAGACCTTTATATTTTCATGCTGAATCCCATGTGATTTAATACAGAATCCCTTGAGATTGAGATAACTAAAACCCTATGATTTACACTTTTCTCATAGCATTACACAACTAAAAACTAAATGCCAAGTAATTTCCTAATCTCATGTGTTGCTGAATCCCATGTGATTTAATACAGAATCCCTTGAGATTGAGGTAACTAAAAACTATAAACTAAATGTTAAGTGATTTTTCCTAATCTCATGTGTTTCATTGTGAATCCCATGGGATTCACCGGGAATCCCATGGGATTTGCATTTTTACAACAAGAATTGAATCTCAAGGAATTTACCAGTAATTTCTTTCACAACATCATCTTTATCTTGACTTTCATCTACTGAAACTTCAATTAATTCACTTTCATCTACTAACGGCAGTATTTCCCGGTTAATCGGAATAAGATGAACGTCGGAGACGACGGCTTTATGTGATTCCAAAGACTCATATGGTGGTTCCATGGTGATTGCTACAGTTTGATGTGATTCCGATAAATCCGACGGTGGTTCTACGGTGATACCGGCGACTTGATGTGATGGTGATGGATCCGACGGTGGTTTCATGGTGACAGCTGTGGTTTGATGTAATGTAGATGAATCCGACGGTGGTTTCTCGATGACACCGGTGGTTTGATGTGATTCCGGCGGTGGTTTCAAGGATTCCGGCGGTGGTTTCATTGATTCCGATCGGTTTTTGGATCTAGGGCTTTTGATGAGAGAGAAACTGAAATGTTAAATGAGAGGATTTGGGAGTTTTTTTCTTTTTCTTTTTATTGTAAGATGTGATTTTACTAATATGCTCTTATTTGTTATTTTCAGATGAAATCTGGACAATGGAATGAAAGAAGGTTGGATGGTTGAGATGATCTCATTTGTTCTTTGGATATGAGGGATTTTGCATAGATCTCACCTCATTGCGTATATACATTGTTGTAAAAATACTTGCTAATTAAAAAGGACGGGAGAAAAACTTTATATACCAAAATCATGTCATTTGTAATATTTAAATGATCATATAAAGTAATTGTTGTACGGAGTATTTGTTTTAAAACATCTTTTATCATCCGCACACAAAACTTGGCAACTTGCACATTCTTTTTGGTAGCCGACTTGTTAAATAACACAAACAAAATGTTCATTTGCGTATTTTGAGGCATTATACAATCTTAAGGGCCCGTTTGGTTTGTTGCTAGGAATGACAATGGGTATCGGATTTGGAATGAGATGGAATGATAATGGGTATGAAAAAGTGTATGATTACGATTGTTTATGTTTGGTTGATAAAATATGGTATGAAAAAGTGTATAGATATTTGAATTTTGTAGTGGTAAAAAGATGGCCCCACCGGAATGGATTTCATAGACACCAAATTGGTGTGTAATGAATCTATGACTATGATATACCTATTTCATTACCGGGCCCACAAAACAAAACAAAACAAACACTTGCTATGACTTTGAAAGTCATAGTTTCATTCCCTTTTATGGGAACCAAACGGACCCTAAATATTTTCTGGTATTAACCATTTGACTTACAGAGTTGACCAGATACAGATTGATAATGACCCATAACTAAACAAAGGCCATACTTGTTTAACCACCAAATTCAACATGGTTTAAAGACAGCAACTCGCAACAACCAACAACTGGTGCATCAACTCGTATTGTTTTGACAAACCTTGCGTATGCTTCTCATCGTCAAGCCGCAGAAATCATGCTTTAATCAAACTACGTAATGTCTTGACCGAACAGAGCACCACGTGTGAACACCATAACCTTCATGGATGGACCTTGTGCAGGTCAATCAGTTTGTCTACAAGAGTACAAGCCAATCTTTTGGCTGGCCGACATGTTATATTCTTTCTCTTGTTTATGTTATTAACCAAATCAAATCACTTTACATCCACCTTTATAACCTTAAATGATTCCAGATTCGAGTTTACTTCAATTATGACTGTCATATAGAAGACAAAACCATATATTTAATGTGCATTCTAAAGTCTCCTTTTCACACAGCACATATTGGTATCTATAAATTTATATCATGTTACTTCAATCCATGTATACATTCAATCCCTCATCACCTTAACAACCATGTCTAGCACCACCACCCTCTTCCTCATACTAGCCCTTCTCCTATGCTCCACGACGTCCTATGCTGCCCGTCATATGGCAGCCGACACCACAACAAGAAGACATCAAAATGAGGTATCTTGGAAAGTATGAATAACGTAATACTAGCTGTAAATTTCATGTTTTTCAACATCTAAATAAATTATGCTCTTTTTGCAGGGTGGTGGCGAAACTACTGAGATTGAAGAGGGGTGTGAAGGAATCGGTGAAGAAGATTGCTTGATGAGAAGGACCTTAATCGCTCATATTGATTACATTTATACGCAGAATAAGACCCCATGAAAAAGCTTCAATCTTTATTCATGTATATTGTTATATCTAGATTCTTTAGCAATGACAACAGAAAAACAGAGAAACTTGAGAAAGCTTCATTTCATTTTCACAGTCTACGTACATATTGATAGTTCTTGTACCTATAAGGCTAAAAACCAACATTAACTCAGCAATAAACGACTAAGCTAAAGTTCTAAACTTGCATCAGACTCCATGGGCCGCTTAACATATGCAAATACAGTGAAATGCATATAGTCATAACAATCAAAGATTTTGCTCTCAGGTACCTATAAGCTTCTTGAAATTTTCTTTTCATACCCTCAGATAATCGATTCAACGAAAATCCCAGAAATGATCTCATAGTTGCTAGTGTTACCCTTCCCGTCAAGTCAAGAACAAACCTCATATTGCTAGGTGCTGCAAACCTTTGGATATTTCTTCCTTTCAATTTACTCAAAACTGATTCTTGCCCATCTAAAACTTTACTAATAGTAGACGAACCTCTCCTAATCAAATCCGAATTACCATTTGATCTTGAATTCGTCAACACTTGATGTGAAGTCCTAACAAACGTCTCAATAGCACCGTTACAAACCAACGCCAACAAACCCCTTACTTTCTCTTCATGTTTAGAATTATTCAAACCCGCTATAATCTCATCATAAGTATTCACATCCACTGTCTTATCAAGATAAACCGTCACCATCGTAGTCACAAACTGCTGGATACAATCCGCAATCACTTTCCTACACTTATCATCCGCTATTACATCAACCCATCTCTCAACTGAACTGTCTTGACCACCCGCTCTATCAGCATACAAAGCCATAACCATATTCTTAGTAAAACTCCCAACCATAACAGAAACAAAACCCGAAACAGCAGGCGAAAACAGCTTCTCAAAAGCCCTATCCGAAAAACTTACACCCGAATCATCTTTCCTACCCTCAACCCGATACCCGCGTAAAACCCCTACGGTCAAAGCTGTAGTAACCTTAACAACAGACTCCGCAAACTCATCTGATTTCGTAATCTTGAAAAGTTGTTTTAAACTAGTAGGGATTTGATCAGATTCAGATTGTATAAAATCTTTTAAATCTTTCGAAATAACACCTATGGTTTCAGCAGAGTCACCTAATAATTCAGTTATCGAGGCTAAGGCGCCTAAAACTTTCATAACCCTGTTGGTTTTTTGAATCACATAAGGTGATTTACAAAGCCTATAAGCACCATAAGCTGATAAACCTAAAGCTGTGATTAAAAGAAATGATTTTTTCCTTTTGTGGGTGTAATTCAAACCCTTGTGTACAATCTTTAAATCCATGCAAAATATATTTTTCAAGAGGATATTTGGGTGTGTTTGTTTTATAGCAATTGCATATCGAATAAATGAACCTGTGATCAAGAAAATATTTGCAGAGCCTTGTAATGACGGTGAAAGAGTATATTCCAAACCGATCTTATCCCCTTCAAAAGGTGATATTCTATCAAAGAAGATAAAATGATATTATTGTTTTTTTCCTCTTGTTAATAGAAACAGGCGGGTAAAATGTTTAACCCGTATCAATTTTTTTTTAATGGTAAAGAATGAGGTAAAAAAATCATAAGTACAAATAAATGATTTACCAAGATGCTGGCAATGTGATACAATTTATAAACAGTAAGGAATAATTTCCCCAAAGGAAAAAAAAGACAAGTTGTAATACCTGAATTTCTAAAATTCACAAAAAGACCAAAATACCCCTACAATCAAAAAGTATGAATAATTAATTCAAAGAATACCAAATAAACTATGTAAATTCAGAAAATTTTTAAGAAATATCCCACATGATCTAAATAAATATTAAACACTTTGTAAAAGGTAATTTTTATAGTTTATGAGTTTATAAAATTCGTTTTGTATTTTATGTAATTAGACGTATATATTTAATTTGTTTTATAAAAGAATTTAATTAATAAAAGCCCAATATAAATTTACAAAATTAAGAGTCCATTTATTTTAAGTCCAATACATTATAAAGCCCACAAGAAAAATTATAAAACCATATATAAACACATATACGGTTCATATTTTAACCCTAATAGCGATTATACCCAAACCGACTCCCAAAACCCTCCAAAAATTCGACATCTGATTTCCAAGGCCTGAGCTATTTTTCTTGGACGAGTTTGAAGGTAAAGAAGGTGTTAAAAATCTGGTTCGAGGCTCTAAGGTGCTGTTTCGATCGTGGTTAGTTTTGGGGTCAATTAGGGTTTCGGCGAGTGGAGATTTTTGGTTTCTTTTGTTCTAACGACCAAAGCTCATCAAGGGTATGTTCCTAATATTATTTTCAGTCCTAAAAGTCATATAGAACACGTAAAAATTAGCCATGCATGTTACATAAGTCGTATAGAATTATTTGGAATTAAAACCCTAAAAGCGTATAAAGTAGCTAACAAACGTATAATAATTTTGGGACCATGATATTAATTTTCCAAGGACTCTTATATGATATACGACCTGTATAAAATACATGTTCATGAATTCGAAGCTTGTGTGATTTGTTTGGGGTTTTATTTGTTCGATCGTATATAAATAAGGAAAGGATTTAAAAAGGGACGATTAGGGTTTATAAAAATTAGGGTTTGCTTGTTATGATTAAGGATCATTAATACAGTAGTAATGATGAATTAATGATTGGTTTAACCTAGGTTTAGGGCTTGTACTTGAATTATGCATTATTCGGTTTCACATAAAAGTTTTGGGTTGGTTTTGTAAATTATGAAACTTAAAGGTTATTTTTGTAAACAGTAAAATAGAGGTACTAAACGTATAAAAATAAGTATGGGGTTAAACGTGTAATTTTGGATACTTAGAGGGCCATTCGAATTGTATTTAACTTAAAGGGTATGTTTTGTAAATTCTAAAACCTTCGGGCTAAAAGTGTAAAATCTGATAATATAAGGTTAGGTCGTATGATTAAAGATGTTAAGGGTGTAATATGTAATTTTGAGTAATTATGGGTCAACATGTGTAAATAAATTACGTAAGGACATGCATGAGGTAAGTTAATTTTCGTTTGAGTTTTCATACGTTCTAGGTCAAAGTGGAAATCATTAAAAGGAGTAACATGTTAATTGAATTCGTAATAAGTAATATTAAAAGTATGGAAACCCTAGAACTTAAATAGGAAGTGATTAGGGTTAAAAGCTAAGTGTGTAAGTTCGTTATTTCATGTGAGAGATGGTAAGTCTTGGAATCATTAATAACCATTGATTAAGAATAAATGAGCTAGTACTAAGTGTGTCGTGAACATGCGTGAGTTATAATGAATTAAATTGGAATATACATGGTCTCATTAGGGTTTGCATTCGAACAATGTTACGTGTGAGTCTGGTTAGTCATGTACGTTATAAAGGATTATGTAAACTATTTTGAAAGAGAACCTTAAAATCCGTTATTGACATTTGTAAACCCTATACTTTGAAAGATGATCATATAAGTCCTCAAATAAGATATTTATCATATTAAACCCTTAAGTTTACCGTTTGTCATTTGCAACCCATAAGTTTGGCTAAGTAATGACTAATACTCTAAAATGTTGGAAGTCCGTCCGTCACTAAAAATGAGAATAATCTGACAACTCTAAAAGTATTAATGAGATTAATCCGTTATGACATTAATGATACTAATAAGTATTAAATAAATCATAATCCCTGTAGATTCGTTGGAGGAGACGCGACGTTACATCTTCGTATTCGTTCATTCGTTTGTTTTCCTTCATTTCTTTAAGGTACGGATATTCTGTCTTACTTTAAGACACTTGTGTTATCGTGAGATATTATGACCTTTCAGTAAAGGTTCTGTATGATGTTCTTTTCGTTCGTTTTCCTATTATGTTTATTAGGATTCCCAATGCCATTGCTTTGAACCCTTTCTGAATGTTTGATCTGTTACTTATCTGAATTTATGTTCTAGTGAACTATGCAATATCTGATGTGAACTTATGTTAGGAAGACTTTGATATATACAATTGTTGAACCCTGCTATATTGGATTATGAACCTATGATTATGAACCTCTGGTTATGAACGTCTGTTTATGAACATATGATATGCCACTATGATATGAACTTATGACTTCTGAATATCTGAATAAGAACCTTATGATATGAACTATCGATATGTTATCGTGACCTTGTGTTTGACTATGATCTGTGCGATCTGAAAATCTGTTTGACTAAGGTCAGTTGTTAAATCGAACCAAATATTTAACTAGTCATGGGGTTCCATGTCCGTTATCGATGATGCACCTCGATATGACTCTAGGGCAGTAGAGTGATGTTCTGCCCGTCTCGGATGGTGAAGCATATTTTTGAATATGTAGGAAGGGCGTATGGATGCATCCTAGATCCGATCTTATCTCGATATGTTATGGTGAATGATGTCGTGTGCAATACGCGTCTTCACAAAATCTGGGAGCTAGCTACTCCATTTATTTTCTGATGTTACCTTTTGAAGAAGAAAGATATTTCTGATATGATATGTTAGTGAATGTGCTTATGATGTATTTGTTTAAGTGATTATTAGTTGCCATGCTAGGATAGGATAAATACGTTAAAACATGATTCGTATATATGATATTATGATTTGTTATGGTTACGTGAATGCGTTGATCTGTGAGATGAATGTGCTAGTGTGTAATTGAGTGTTTTGAAGGTTAATTATCTGTCTGCATATGTGACCTGCTATGTTTAACTCTGCTAAAGTTAGGATATGAGAACTGGTTTAGCTATTATGTCTGCCATGACCTGTCTGCTATTTTCCGCTGCTATATATTGCATTTAGTGTATTAAATGTTGATTTATTGAGTTGTATGAATGCCATGATTATCTTCTAGGACTGTTTCCGTTAGCTTTTAGACTCTTCGTTTGGTTTATATGTAATCTATTATTCTTGATATGTTAAGTGTTTGGTTATTCTGATGTGTTTGCGTTTGTGTCATTAATGTGCTCTGAGGTGATTGTTGACTGTTATGTGTTCTTCGGATTTGTATAATTGTGCTTCGCAGAATCCTCAATGATTCAAGATTCGCATTCCGTTGTGATTTCGATTATTTGTATATTTGTTTTTGTTTTGTTTAGTTCTTGTTTCGTTATATGATTCCTGGGCTTTGTAAGCTCAGCCGCACTTTCTTTTCTGCGGCGGTATTTAGCATTCGAGATGAGCTTATGGGATAGCTGATCTGGGTTGAGAGTAGAGATGAGAGCAAGATTTTGACTATAGAGATCTTAGATTTATTTTTGAATATAAGTTATTTATTTTATCTTTTGTAAGTTTTTGTAAAGGCTTCCGCTATTGTACATTAGTTAAAGTTCTGATATGAAACCGTATTGTGATATCTTTACCCTTGTCGGGTTGGGGTGTTACACAAGTAGTTAATCAAAATGTACATCGAATACAAGGAAAAATCATCATAGTATAATCTCGTTCAAGTACAAAAATCCAAGGGGTCTGCGTTTCTTTCTCGGTTTATACAGACATCATTTTTGCCGAGAAGGAGATGCCAAATTGCCAATTAGTAATGCATTTCGTATCTTGAAAACTGTTGACGCGTAACCTATATCGTATGTATATCGAAGAGCATTGAATAGTGATTCTTCAAATTGAAATAATCACTTTGTATATGCATTCAACACCTTAAACTTACGTCAGAGGATGCCGAGAAAATATCTGTACCAAATAACATTCCATAAAACCAGAGCAAATATGTTGATTCTGTGACTACTTCAAGTGGCACATGTTTCCAACGATCTATGTACATTTTGAAGCCGTGGTGTAGACTTTAACAAACTATTTACTCCAACAAAGGCAATTAAGTCATCGATAGAGAATTAGAAAACTATAAGTGCAGATGTCATGCCACATAAATGGTAGAGAAGTCACTGTCCTTTCCAGAATCAGTGGAGCTTCGACCCAATTGTACCCAACCTTGTGACTCTTTTGTTGAAGAATCAGAGTTGTATGTTGCCTTTTTGTAATGTATAGGGATGTTTCCATCATCATCATCATCCTCAAAATCACTAAATGATACATACTCGTCATTTCCAATAGGAATAGTAACTATACTGCTAACAATTTCCGAGCTCTCTTCTTTTAACCAATCATCTGTGTCATCTTCAGCTTTGGTTGTGTCATGTGGCTCCTCTTGAATCGCAGATTTGTCAACAATTGGAATTTCATCACTGTGGATTGGGTGTTTTACAGTCTTTGTATTGGTTGAGGCAGTGGGTGTGCAAGTTTCCATTGCAGATACCTCAAGGTGGGCTGAATCAAGCAGATTTTCAGAATACAAATTGCTTCTTGGTGTTTCTTTATTGGACAGTGCATACGGGCGGTTCTTTAACTCGTGTGTTAGTGTGGCTCGTGCTTTCAATATCTGCATAAACAAATGTCAACAGATGGGAGCGAGAGAGAAAAACAAAGTGCTGTTGCAAAATTATATAACATAGGATCCCGAGCCTTGATCTCGCAAAGAAGAGACAATTCTTTATATTCTTAACATCAAGTATCCTGATTAAGCTCAAAATATAGGAAACGAGTGTTTTACCACAGGTTATAAATAAAAAACAAAGCTAACATTAACGACTTGGTCAATATTTCAGCTCCAGCTAATTTGACTATTTCTCGTTTTATAAATACTAGTGTCTTTTTCTGTGCTTTGGTGGTATTTGATAGTATTCTGCAATACTGTTAAACATGTAAACAACTTTTATTATGTACATTGCTACTTGAGGATCTCACCCACAAACACTAATAGCAGAGTGATGACCTAATAAGCACATTATTCAAAGGTCAACACTAGACTAAGATACCTATGGGAAAAATAGAAACTACCCTATCTCTAACTTTTATAACAAAAATTCTAATGAACTTTTCAGCTTCCGATATTCAGCATATGAAGTTCAGTTGATCCCCTATGTGTTTCGTAAAAAGAGGAGATTAAACCCACTAACTCCAGGTTTGGGCAATGCATTATGAGAAATTTGCTGGCGGATGGTAAGCCTTACCGGATGTGTCAAACAAGTTTGTTCCCTAAGTTAACCTATGTCGTAATAGCTTTACCGGATGTGTCTATTTCAATCCGGGGAACATTTATCACCATTGGCAGCTAATTACGCCATGAGATGGAAACATCATGAGCATACATATAGCGGCAAGCAACTGTGAGTTTAGTCTACAAAACTCATAGTAGTTTGTTTTGTACACTTCAGAAGTATAATTATAAACAAGGACAAGAAAAACTCGCACAGAACAGTTCAAAAGTCAACATAGCTCCTAGCAGACTTACCTCCGATGTCGAAAGAAGTTCAGCAGCATGACGTTCAAGTATAGGATGCAAAAGTACAAAATATATCTTCCAAAAGGAACTCTCGCTCATATAACCAGGACAGAGCTCAATCCTAAGAGCACTCAACCCTGGTACTAGACGTTCAACCGCCAAAGCATGCCCTTGTTGTGCATCAGACAGCTCAAAATCTGAAGCAAGCATAAAACCAATTACCAAACCCACATTTACAGGTTATGACTGACATTCTAGTAAACAAGTAGCACAAATATAATATTACAAAGCACATGTTTAGCAATGAAACTAAACAATCTGTTATCTTCATCTAAAATCATATGTTTGGCAAAACTAAGTTGTTTGTATAATTAACGCGTGTTGTGGACAAACAAGCATTATATTCTAAACGCTAAAAAATGACAGACTAAATATTGCAGTTATTATACCTTGATTTAGATCCTGAGGTAACGGAAAATCCAACCAAGTCTGAGGATGCATGACAACATCCTTAACAAACGCCACAACCTCATCCGTCACACCAACCACATCGTCACCGTCACCGTCACTGTCACTGTCACTGTCAAGATGAAGTAAATCAGAAGCAAGTTTAGTAATATCTGCCACGTGTATATTGTTGGAGAGGTTTGAGATTGAGCTCCGGAACTTTCCTCCGATCTCGGCAAAATCACGGCGGATGCCAGAGACTGGATTGGAAGGTTCTGAGGAAATGAAGGAGGAAATGCCTTGAAAGTGATGAGTGAGGGTTCGGGTGAGATCTGATAGGTCTTGTTTGATGCCTTGATTGTTGTCTTGAGCTGGCTCGTTGTCTAGATTGAGTGTGTTGGCGATTGATCGAGCCAACCATGACATTGTCAATTATTAATTCGAGAATGCTGCTACCTTGGTTGATTGCTTGCTTCTTCTTCTTGTTGATGAGTAGGAAAGAAAGAGATGAATAAACGAACAAACATGTGTTCAAATTCGGGAGGAAATTTTGCAAACAAGATTTCGCCTCACTTTTCTTACTTTCCTAATCTTTTCTCTGACACCCTCCGGAAAAGAAATGAAAAATAAATACATTAAAAGGAAATGAAATGAAATATGAAATACTAGTATTCAATAACAAATATATTAATGTTTAATTTTTTAAAAATGATAATCCTGGAAATGAAATATGAAATTTTTTTTTGAACAGAAATGAAATATGAAATTAAACACATGTTTTAGGGAAAAGAAAAAAAAAAAAATGTGAACGTATAATTGAGATATGGGTGAATTATTTTTCTTCCGGATTTTGATAACTTAGACTAAAAGCGGATTATATGAATCGTTACGAATATCTAGATGATTATGTCTTTTGTACGTGAGTTGGAACTTAACCGACATGGAACATAATTTCGTACTCTGGGTCTATACATATAAAATGTGCGGAAAACCGTATTCGACACAAGTTGTATAACTATGGCTGTGTTTGGCGTAGAGGGCTTATGGGGCTTAAATTTTAAAAGCCCTTTATAAGCTTCGTTTGACGTAGAAGCTTATAGAAGAGCTTTTGAAATTATAAGTCCAAGCAAGCCTCAGTAAGCCTTAACCTCAAAAATGATGCTAAAACTTTTATAAGCCTAAATATAAGCCCCGTTGCTATCAAATTATTTAACTACTCACAAAATATCTAATTTATGCATATGTTAATTTAATTATATGTCCTTTTTAATAATTTTACAATAATAGCCCCCCAACTTAAACTAATTTGCTAAACAAGTTTATGAAATAAAAATTTTAGTTTCGGCTTATAATATAAGTCCTAGCCCAGCCCCAGCTCCAACCCTAGCCTCTTACACCAAACATACCTTATATATAGCTTGGAGGATTAGCTTATTTTGTCAAGAAGTACTCTTTCCCTGATTATATAACTCTAGGAACAAGCTTCTCTTTTACAATGACAAGGACATCAAACATATCTCCTCGTGACTAAGAGAAAATTTCACTCATGTCTATGAAGCGTGCGTTCCTTTTGAATATCGAAATTTCACTTCTCGTTTCTATTGGTCGCGTATGAAATAAACCTTTACCATATCATATGATACAAGTTACAACATGTAATACTCCAATTTTTATAAGTTTTAGTAATAAACTTTTATATTACTATTCTAATTCGAAAAAGTCTTCTCGCTGGTTTTTATAAGAAATAAAGATCTCCAGTGCAAATAGTTAATAAAAAAGGACTAACGCTGCAAAATATTTAACGACAGGGACTAACAATGCAAAATGCATATTTTGGGCAGAAATTACAAAATTGCCCTTTTAGCTTAGTCATTTTAAAAGTGCAAGAATTTTGTCATAATGACACATGTATGTGCATGTGGCATGCTAACGACTTTTAGGAGAAAATTATACTTATATTATTAAGAGAATTCAAGAACAAGGTTTAAAGAATTTAGTGTAAGTGTTGATGATTAAGCTAGGCGGTTAATGGTGTTATGGAAACAATCTTAGAATTGTTCAAGTTCCTATAACCATATCTCATTCAAGGTAAATTCATGTTAAGAATTATGTTAAGATGTTTATTAAGTGTTATCCTTAATTATATGATGAATTTGTGAAGTTTTATAAACATAGATGATGATATCATGAATCATGGATTATGTTTGCATGTTGTGGGAATCATAATTAGTTATGCATTTGAATTTGCAAGAGCTTATGTGTAGACAACCTAGCTAATTCATGGCCTATGATGTAAGATATTGTTTAGTTTATAAATTGAATGGAGTGTTTGGCACAAGGCCAAACTAAGACTATGTTTATCCCTAAGATTGCCAACCGGTTGGATAAGAAGAAAACAAAAAAAAAAATATATATTATATTAGAAATGAATAAAAGAAAGAGTATGAGATTGACGACCAGGTTGGTTTGTGATTTGCAATTGTGATGCCAACCTTGACACATGTCATATTCTCATTGGTAGTTACAAATTTGTTATCCTAACTCTTTTTTTTTTGGGTTGTGTAAGTTGGGTTGTTGATAAATGGTAAAAATAGTAGATTGGTTGTATGTTTGGTGGTGTAGATGAAGGAAAGAGAAAATAATATTTTATTAAGAGATTGGGTTGTAGTAGGTTGTTGATAAAGATAGTCTAATGATTAAATTGATGAAATTTTATATGATCTGTTGGAAAATAATATAAACATGTTTAATAAGTTGTAGTATGAATGTACAAGTGATTAGAATTGGTTTATTGTTAATTTTGGGTCATCTTGATGCTGTATGAATTTAGGACAACAAGTGTTGCAGAAATTAAGTCAACTTTGGAGGATCATAGACAATAAACCGTTTGTCGGATTAAGTTGAGGTCAAAACCAAACTTGTAGTCCTGTGAATCTACATCAGTTGTTATGTAGAAATTTTTGGTCAATTTAGTAGTTAAATTAGTCTAAAATATGATTTAGTGTAGTAAGGTCGGATTCTGAAAAGTTCAGAAGCGGAACTTTAAAAATTCATATAAGATCAACCGTAGCTCTGCTTGGAGTGTGCCATACATTTTTGAAAAGCCAAAAGAGTCTACTTTCATGTGAAATTAGCCTAATGAGCTGATCCTGAGTTTAAGTCACCAAAAAGGTTAAAGTGCAGGTTGTTGCAGAATAACAACAAATGTTTTGTTAAGTGTTTTAGTGATAATGACATAATAGGATGTTTTACAAGTTCGGAGTGGATATATGTGATAAGGATTTAAAACGTAAACTTTTAGAGGGTCATTTAAGCCCTATTTCGACACATTTTATATCCGTTACTGCTTAATTTCATTCATTTTTACTTTTTAAGTCTTTTGGAAGCAAAATGATGGAATGAAGCACATTTGGACGAAAAATAGCAAATACATGAAGAAAATGGCAAAGTCAAGATCGAAGCCACTCAAGAATGATCAACGTACTGACGGCGTCCCATCCAAAGGGCGACGCCGCCCCTCTATGAAGACTTGATAAAAAGTGACGCGGAAGGCTCGGTGAAATTTCTGGTCCTAAGCCTAACGGCAGTCCGCTTTATTCTGGAAGGCGTCACTCATAAAAACTACACCAGACGCCCAAGATCCATGATTCGTGACGACGCTCACTATCGAAGAATGACGGCGTCACACATATCACCGACGCCGCCAAAGCGATCAAGACTATCACAACATCGCGCGCGAAGTAGCTGATACTTTTTGGCCATAACTTTGCATACGAACCTCGGATTTAGGTGATTCAAAGCCATGCGCTAGACGAGAAAATATACAGTTTGGTGAAAAAGTCTTCGTGGACGCCGTCACCCTTTGCCTGACATAAAATCTTCCTATAAATATAACATTCTAACTTCACTTTTTGTAGGCTCTAAACCCTAAGTCTGATTCTAGGGTTTAGATAGGTGTTTTTCCAGCAACTTAGAGGGTTTCAATCACTCCAAAAACATCTTGTAATGGTTTTTTGATTATATCTTAATTCATATCTTCAATTTATCATTATGTCTACCTCATATTCGATTGATTGTGTATATGCTTGCTTGTCTATCATATCTTGTGTGTTTGGATCTATGTTATTGATTATTGTTAGGTTGTTTCTTGTCTTAATTGAAATTAGCTTAGGAGTGGAACTAGGCTTTTCGTTGTATTTAATACTTGAGTATGCTTTATAATGATATGGTTCATGGATGAAATAGCTTAGGCTTGCCGACTCAGTGAGGTATCGAGAGATAACCTTAAAGAACTAGGGACTACGCATACCCTACGACCTTTAGGAATACAACGCGTTAAGATAAAGGGCGTGACAACTCAACCAACCAATAAAAGATAATTAGGGAGTAATAGTATCTAAGTGAACACATCTTTAATCTTCATACGAGCACACCTCAATTAGACATAGCTATCCGTAGTAATTAGATAATTAGTAGAAGTAGAGTAATCGGTAGAAGTACCACCCCCCCAAACCAATTGCCCGAAGCTTTTTTAGCTTTCTAAAAACCGTAAAAAGATAAAAAGAATCATCCTCAACCCCACCTTCTCGTCATATATTTCTTACTAGCATTCCTATTCCCTAGAGAACGATATCAATCCCCGAGGCTTACCCCATACTACACTACAACGATTAGTTCACTGCCTAGGAGGATGAAAAAGTTTCTCGAAGAAAAGGAAGTTTCCTTGACCCCGACGTGCCTTCCGCATCAAGTTTTTGGCACCGCGCGGGAATAGAATAGCTAGTTAGATCTCTATCTCGTTTAGGTTCCCTTGCTTGATTCCTATAAAGTAAGATTTTTTCTCACTTTTCATTAGCTTCCTCGTAGTCTATCCCCCTTCTTCGTGTTTTTGTTCATAACCTTATCACTTTTCATCATGGAAGGTGATAACCCACCACCAAATCAACCACTTCCAATCAACCCACCACCAATTGACCCACCAAGAGGCCGTACTCTTGGTGAATACTCTAGACCGAGCCATCAAGGCTATAGGAACACCATTGAGCTCCCCGATCAAGCTCAAATTACGACCCTACGATCCGACACCATTCGGTTGGTGCAAAACGGATGTACATTCCATGGACTTTGTTCGGAAGATCTTAATCATCATCTCAAGAATTTCATTAAAATCGTTGACTCTATCGACCTTGATGCTACCACACGGGAGACCACACACTTGCGTCTCTTCCAATTTTCTCTACGGGACCAAGCTAGTAATTGGCTTGAGCGACTTCCCGCCGGATCCATCTTAAGTTGGGATGATCTCACCACTCGTTTCCTCGCCTAATTTTTCCCACCGAGGAGAACCACCAAACTAAGGAACGACATCTTGATGTTCCAACAACGTCAAGGCGAAAATATCTATGAGGCGTGGACTCGATTAAAGGACTTGTTCCATAAAATCCCTCATCATGGCATTGATCTTTGGCTTCAAGTCCAAATCTTTTACGATCGTGTCAATCCCTCCACTCGACAAACCATTGATTATGCCGCCGGTGGAAGGCTGAGTAACCTCGATGTTGAAACATGTTGGGAAGTCATCGAGGAGTTAGCACAATCAAGAAGAAGAGTGGGAGGATCGGTACTCCCTAAAGTAATTAGGATGCCCAAGAACAACTATTCAAGAGTATGGAGGCACAAGTGAATGAGTTGATGGAAATGACCACACGTGATCATAAGGAGGAATTTCGTGAACTTGTGGACATGGTCAAAGAGTTTTTGCTTCCAAGAAAATCGCGACAAGATGAATTCGAGGACATAATGTTGACATTCGTCAACAACCAAGAGAAAGAAACACAACGCCTCGAAGCTCACATGAGAAAAATCCGCGACACTTTCTTGGTACTAGCTGACAACTTCATGATGAAACTCCGTGAAGAAATCGAAAAGAATAATATACCTAGAAAGATCGAAAAGGTATACGCGATAAGAGCTCGTAAGTATAAATCCTGAGCCCTCTTCAATCCCAACAAACGAGACAATCCCTCTCAAGGACTCACAATTTGGGAAGAGCTCGTGTCTCAACACTCCTTGCATAAAAGAAATATTTCCTAGAGACGTGTTCATTGGAAGGGTGCAAGTTTTACTTCCCAATTTCCATAACATAAGGAAACGTTCTTTTGGGTTTTAACCGGGTCTATTAGGTCAAGATGGATCCTTAACTAAGAGTCGCTTAAAGGTGATAGAAGATGAACCCTTTCTAGGAGAAAGACTTGATTTACCCGCTATACCAATAGAATTAGGTAAGGTTATAATGAATGGAGCACACCCCTTTGAGCATACAAATCACCCATCACCCTATCCTCACGTAGCAAATCTCCACCCTAAGGGTGTGTATCGCTACTATCACCCGCACTTAAGCTTAAGTGTAGGGAAAACTTCCCCTTTATCCGTTAAATAAGGGTGGAGTCAAGCTCGTTTCGAACAAAAACAAGAGAGTTCTTGGGAGGCAACCCATTTTTATTTGTTTGAATGTTTGTTTTTAATTTTTACTTGTGTGTTCATATATTTTTTTCATTATTGTTTATTCTCATGTTAGACTTTGTGAAAATGATTTATTTTGTTTTTAATTTCGTCTTAGTTGCATATAAAGGTATTTTACAAAAAGATAAGTGTAGGGAAGATCACATATGTTTTTAAGAACATGAACATGAGATTAACAATAATTTAAACTGTATATATATATATATATGTGTGTGTGTGTGTGTGTGTGTGTTTGTTAGAGTCAAATGCTTTTACCGAGTCATAATGGATGTTTTGCAGGAATTTTTCCAGGTTTTAATGAGGCAATTTTCCGAACTTTTCCAAAAAGCGTACACACACCCTTTCTTCAAGACAACCTGACGACGTCGGGCTATGTAGAAACAGAATGCTCAAGTTTCGTTTTGCTAACTTGTGATTTTTGGAAACTTCCAATTCTTAATTTTCTGAAAAAACGCAAACATCCATTCCACAAGCATTATATCTTATTTGATTTATTTTCTAAGTGCGGAATTACATCTCGTTGTGATTTTTGTTAGGCTTGATGCTTTGGGTTGTCTGTTTTCTTATAAGTGTGCAAGTTATATTGACCAGAAGAAGAAACACATATTGGATGATTGTAAGACCCGTAATCTAATAAGGTAAAATTTCATTATTATAGTTATTATGGGTATCGCTAATACTTAAATTTTAAGGGGCCACATGTGACATAAACTGAAATTAGAGGGTGTTGCTAGCATTATAGGGGTCAGGTTTAGTAGTCGGTTCCTGTAGTTTTTATAAGACATTATATTGTAAGTTTAACCCTAACAAAAAAAAGATAAGAGATCGCAGGGGAATCCAAGGAGAACTATAAAGCTGAGTTCATTATTGTTTGGTTTGATTTGAGTCTCGGTTGAATCCCTGTTCAAGGTAAACTCTCCTACTAGTTTATTAGTTAATGAATGGCTAGGTGATGACACATTTACATAAATCTTGAAGTGTGAGTATTTGATCGATTAGAATAATATAATGGGATGATGATGAATTGATAGTTTATTACTGATAAGTTGTTAAGCACACATACATATAGCTTAACATTAATTAGTACTAGCATGGTTATAATACATGGAATCTAGTAGTACGAGTTTATGTAGTTGACATGCGAAAGAATACTAGTAATACTTTATTAATTATGTTTGTTCATCTAATGCTATTATTATATATTTGATAAGTATGTTATTATCTATTTATATGGATCAAATCGTTAATGGAGGAGGTTTTGTGTGATCATCTCTAAATCTTATATTAAGAACACAAGATTTTGTATGTTGTTAATACCGTAATAGACATGTTAGTTGGCAAATCATAGATTAAATGCATGTTTGAGTAAGCTGTTCTACCATATTAAAGAGGCTTTAAAAATAAATATGATAGTGTAGCATGAATTGTACAATAGTCTTGTAAACTGGGTAGAGATATACACATGGGTTAACACAATACTTGTGATTAGTAAATGGATTTCTAGCATGCAAATTTAATATTATGGATGATATGAATTGTTAAACCCCTAATTGTAATATATTGGTTATATATTAGAAGACTAATAGATAAATACTATGTAGACTGTTAAGTGATTTTATTTGAATAAATAGGATCATCTTTATAAATGGAGCTAATTGGATCACTGTAGTTGTTATGAAATTGTTAGTTTGGGAGATGAATCATTTATGTGTTTTGCCGTTTGTTATAAAGACGCCAATTTGTGACGATAGTGCTATATTGATTAGGTGGTCGATCATTCTTTTGGAAATTGATTGGTTTGATTTCTCTATTGGTTAAGGTGAGTACAATGCTTTTCTAAAAACCGAGTACAAAGACAAAACGGGCTTTTGGAGGGAAGCTTGGGTTTCTTGTTAACCCTATTTTCTTAAGATTTATTTATTGTTGATTTATATGTTTAAATTTGATATTGACTTCGTAGTAGTTAATTTGCATAATATTCATGATTGATTATATAGATGTTATTTATAGATGCAAACATGTTCATGACCCATAGCTTTGCCTAGTCTTGCCTACATGAACCACTATCAGGGGATTCTAGTGGGTTTATGACTTGTCCCACTAGGATATATTAGCTTGTCGGTTGTAAGTGTCATGACACAGCATGATCTTCCACGTTATTATGGTATTTGCCTTGCTTTCTAGGGGCTTGGTGGAATTGAGTGATGTGACTAGGATGAGAGTCATACATGTAGCATCACTCTTGTAGTTAGCTTGTTTCACTTGCTTTCTACTTTTATAGATGTATCGAGAGGTATGATAAGGATTTAAAAGGTACACTTTTGAGGGGTCATTTAAGCCCTCAATTGATCACTTTTGTATCCGTTACTACTTAATTTCGTTCCTTTTTACTTTTTAGGTCTCGTGAAGGCAAATTGCTGGAATGACACTTATTCGGACGAATAGGCGCGATTATATGACGAAAATGGCCAAAGTCAAGAATCGAGACACTCAAGTCTTTGGACTTGAAGGGGACGGCTCACAACTTAATAGCGATGCCATCGCGACACCTTGAGACGACTTCGAGAGCAAATTGCTATTTTACAAGTGACGACATGGGTTTAAAAGAGTAGGTTGGGATCCAAATCTAGGCCAACATGAAAACCTAATGGCGGCGACCGGCCGTCTGATCAATAGTGGCGTGACTTAGCATATTGTAACTCTATATATAGAATTGAATTTTGATATTTTAGAGGTAGTTTTGTGGAGTAAAACCTAAACCGAACATAGGCTGTCTTGGGCAGTATCTTAAACCCTATTTTACAACAAGATAAGTGATTTACTTCATTAATTCAATTATGTCTTCAATTGTTTGTGTGTATGCTTGCATGTTTTCCATGTCCGGCTAATTTACTTGTGTGTTTGCTTAGATCTATGAAACCTAGGTATTGAATATTGATTGGTTGTCTCTTATCTTAATTGTGATTGACCTAGTATTGCGATAGGTCATTCGTTGTGTGTTTAATGCTTGAGTAATCTTTGTGAACATTAGTTTATAATCACCTAGAGTTATTGTAGTCTAAACATCCAAAGATAACCTTAGAGTTAGTTTATGAATCCTAGAGATTTCGTAGGCAATAACCTTAAGGTAGTCTCAAAGAGTTAGGGAGAAAAACATACCCTACGACCTTAGAAGACACAACGCGTTAAGAATAAGGACGTGACAATTCAACCATCAATTGGAGATAACTAGGAGTGTAACATCTAAGTAAACACATTTTAATCATCATAAGAGCACACAACAATAGACATAGACTACACTCACCTTAGTTTAGATAATTAGATAACTAGAGTAATCGGTAGAAATACCAACCCCCAAATCCAATACCCCAAGATTCGTACCTTTCCATTTTCTAAAAAAACATAAAAAAAGATAAAAAAATAATCTTCCTCAACCCCAACCTTAGCGTAGTAATTTCTCACTAGCATTCCAATTCCCCTAGAGAACGATATCAATTCCGAGGCTTACCCTAATACTACACTACAACGATTAGGTTCACTGCCTATAGGGTGTTGAAAAACGCTTTCGGCGAAAAGGAAGTTCTTTGACCCCGAGCAGCGTTGTACGCAATATCAAGTTTGGCGCCCTTTGCCCGGGAATAGAATAGCTAGTTAGATTTCCACCTCGTTTAGGTTTCCTTGCTTGATTCCTATCAAGTGAGCTTTTCCCATTTTAGCTTCCTCGTAGTCTATCCCTTCTTTGTGACCTTTGTTCGTAAACCCATCACTCGCCATGATTACATCTTTCGCCAAGAGTCTTCACACTACCGCCCCCAATCCTCCTCCACTCGAAATAGAAGCGCAATCCCAAAACCCTTCACCCGTTCACCACTTTGGAAATCACCTATGGCATAATGAAATAAATTGGCAACAACAAAGTCCTTTCTATGACTCAGATTCCGATGAGGAGTTTGACTATGGTGAAGCAATGGATAACGGGGAAGTCATCAATAAAGTTAAGTTTAAAATGGAAGAGGACCCCTCCCAATGTTTTGACCCTAGGTGTAGAATTGAGAAAGATAGTCCCTTCATCCTGCAATTCCCTTGCAAAATAGGATTAGAAGGATTCGATGCTTACTTGAATTCGTTCTTGCCTTTAAAATTAATCTCAAGGAACTTATACAATAAAATTAAGGTCAATGAGTTAAATTATCAAGGGAACAATGTTGTTGAAGCTGTCACTCATTTGCATGTGTTTGTTGGAAGTTTTGCTTATTTGGTAGAATTTATGGTCTTAGAAAACTTAGGATAATTTACTGATAAGGACCTCACTCAAGTAATATTTGGAAAACCTTTTAAGAAAATGACTAGGTTGAATGAACGAATGATTGATGGTCTAATTACGTTCTCTGATGAAGTTGAAGATTTTGTCTACCAAATGCCACATGCTCATACTAGGTTTAAACACAAGGATATTGAGGCATGCAATAGAATGACTCCTATTCCATTGCTTAGTGAACGGGATAAGCAAAATGGACTTAGGTACCCATATGAAAAAACTAAGAGATATTACAAACAATGCATCGAGTTAGGGGATGAGTACAAGAGAAATGACAGAACATTGGAATGGCTTAGGTATGAGCACGTAAGCGTGCACGAGACAACGTAGGGGCACGACTTTGAGTCTAGCTACAAGACTCATAAATAAAGAAAAGCGCTTCATGGGAGGCAACCCATGTTTAATTTTTTGCTTGTTTGTGTGTCGTATATCTTTTATTGATTATTTATTCTCATGTTTTAACTTGTAAAAATGCTTTATTTTGTCTTTAACCTCGTCTTAATTACATATAAAGGTATTTTACAAAAGGGATAAGTGTAGGGAGGATTACACACATTTTCAAAAAGAACGTGAACATGAGAATTACGATTATTAAAAAGATATACATGTGTGTTTGTTTGAGTCAAATGCTTATATCGAGTCATAATGGATGTTTTGCGAAATTTTTTCGATTCTAAAGATATAACTTTTCGAATTTTTTCTAGAAAATCGAGACGGTTTCTGTCGGGATAACTGACGGCGTCAAAGTCGCAACTGGCGGCGTCGGGAGGAGTAGTAAAACAGACTTACTACTTTTTCTCTTTTTTAAGCTACTTATAAATTTTGGAATTTTCGGTCTTAATTTTCAGAAAATGTAAACATCCATATCCTAGTTTAGTAGAGTCATATACATATTGTTACCGCGATTTTACGCAATGATTCGTTTGTTTTCTTCAAGTGTGCAGGTTTTATTTATCAAGAAGAAGATACATAAGATTTGATGGAGCTTTTCACGCATACATTTTTCTTGGAAATTTAACCACTACTTCACATGGATCCTACCGAGCTAATCAGGGGAGTATTAATTTCTTTCGTTTTTAATTACCTTCCATTATCATAACTTTGATACTTCGGGGAACATTGGGGACAATGTTCAGTTTAAGTGTATGGGAGGAAAATAAAGCGGGAACTTTGAAACTATGCTTATCCTTGACTATTTGCTTGTCAAACTCAATTGTGTAATAAACCATGAGAAATATCGGTTAGGGTAATTTTGGCACCAAATTTAAAATTTTCATGACATGTAGGAGTGGGCCATTAGTCTTAATAAAGTGTCTCATGGATAGGAAGTTATATGACTAGCACAAAACCCTTTACCACTTAAATTCCACCCAAAATGTGAGGATCGCCCTTAGATTTGTAAGAATTAAAGCATTCCACTTTAATGCTTCGAGTGTATACCGGTAGTATAATAGATTCTAGAACTTGTTTTGTGATGCATTCCGAGATCGCTAGTGAGACTACACTTGTGTAGTTAGGAATAACTAAATGTTAAGAGGCATTAGGATAACCCTTGTTTGATACCCGTAGTATAATTACTTCTTCCACATCGGTTGAGTAATTCCCCCACACCCTTGCGTTGTACTCATCTTTAGTACACGATACGTTAACCCCTCAGAGCCTATCCTTTTAGCGGTTTCGTGATGTTTCGGTTTTCGAAATATCAAAGAGCATTGTTTAATCCACCCCAAATGTATACCCAAATCGCCTTAGCCTACCTTGTATGCACTCTCTTTTAGTGCATTATTGTTATCATACTAAACCCTTAGTTCAATTATCTAGTTGCTTGCATAAGTTGCTAAGTCGAGTCATATCCTTTGATCTTTTCATTGGGACTCATGGGAAAAGTTAAATTTTATGAAGTGACGGGAAGGAACGTTAAATTCAAAATCCCTTTATTTGCGTAATAATGTACTCCAAGTGTTTTGATCTTTTCAATTCGGGTCAAATTAGTGTTAGAGTAATAAAAACTCAAGTGTAGGGATGTGCCTATAAATCCTATCATTTTGATGTTATCGTAGGGATGGTAGAGTAATAGTGTATGAAAAAAAATGAAAAACATACGGGCTACCGTCCTACATCTATCTTTAAATTTATGTTTGTTTGTTTCAATTTATCTAGAGTTTAGAGTGTCGAGTCTTTGCTTAGCAACGCCATTCTTCTCATGCTTGTAACATAAAGATTTTTGACTTGCCACCACTAAATCGCCTATCCCACCAAACCCTTTGTTTCCCTACCGTAAGCCTAACGTTACAACCCTTTAAAAGACTTCTTGGATAGTTTTTCCTAGGTGCTTACGCCAAAAGCGATGGAGGTTTGATCTAGTCTCAAGCCTATGGTAATCTATGTACTTGGACCGGTTAATGAGTGTTTATCTTCCATTTCCAACTTGATATATTTCATATACACCCGAGAGATGAGAGTATCCAAACACCATGATAAGGTTTTAAAATGTACATTTTTTAGGGGTCGTTTAAGCCCTTATTTGATCACTTTTGTATCCGTTATTACTTAATATCGTTCCTTTTCACTTTTTAGGTCTCTTAAAGGCAAAATGCTGGAATGACACTTATTCGGACGAAAAGGCGAAAATATCTGAAGAAATTGCCAAAGTCAAGAATCGAGACACTAAGGCTGCTGGAACTAAAGGGGACGCGTCAGGAACTACAAGTGATGGCGCCAGGCACAACTAGGGACGCCGTCGAACAAATTTTGTGACGACTCAGTAGCCAAATTGCTCATTTACAAGTGACGGCCGAGGGTTTTAAAAGAGTAGAGTGCGTCGCCTTCCCGAGGGCTGATTGGGTGATCAGACGGCGTTAGAAGCGGCCCGTCGCATTTGTAATCTTATATATAGAATCCGAATTTTTTAGTTTTAGGTGTAGTCTTTGGAGTAAAAACCTAAACCGAACCAAGGCTGTCTTGTACAATATTTTAGGGTTCCATACCCTATCTTACATCAAGATAAGTGTTTTACTTCATTAATTCAAGTATGTCTTCAATTAATTGTGTGTATGCTTGCATGTTTCCCGTGTCCGGCTAATTTACTTGTGTGTTTGCTTAGGGAATATGAAACTTAATTATTGAATATTGATTGGTTGTCTCTTATCTTAATTGTTAATGATCTAGTATGCGATAGGTCATCCGTTGTGTAGTTAATGCTTGATTAATCTTTGTGAACCTTAGCTTATAGTTACCTAGAGTCATTGTAGGCTAAACCATCCGAAGAGTACATTAGTGTTAAGTTTATAAATCCTAGAGATTTTGTAGGCAATAACCTTTGGTAGTTTCAAAGAGTTAGGGATAAATGCATACCCTACGACCTTAGACACACAAAGCGATTAAGAATAAGGGCGTGACAATTCAACCATCAATAGGAGATAATTAAGGAGTAATAAAACCTAAGTAAACACATCTTTGAATCATCATACGAGCACATAATTAGACATAGACTACCCACTAGATTAGATAATTAGATAAGTAGAGTAATCGGTAGAAATACCAACCCCCAAATCAAACCCCGAGATTCGTACCTTTCCATTTTCTAAAAAACATAAAAAAGATAAAAATAATCTTTCTCAACCCCAACCTTAGCGTAGTAATTTCTCACTAGCATTCCTATTCCCCTAGAGTACGATATCAATTCCCGTGCAACACCTAATACTACACTACAATGATTAGGTTCCTTGCCTAGGGTGTTGAAAAACTTGCTCGACGAAAAGGAAGTTCCTTTGACCCCGAACGACGCGTGTAGTGTTATCAAGTTTTGGCTCCATGCGGGGAATAGAATAGCTAGTTAGGAGTCCACCTCGTTTAGGTTTCCTTGCTTGATTCCTATCAAGTAAATTTTTTCTTATTTGTAGCTTTCTCGTAGTCTATCCCCCTTCTTCGTGACCTTTGTTCGTTATCCCATCACTTTTCATCATGGAAGGTGATAACCACCCACCATTCATCAACCCACCACCAAATGACCCGCCAAGAGCCTGTACTCTTGGTGAATACTCGAGACCAAGCCACCTAGGCTATAGGAACACCATTGAGCTTCCTGACCAAGCCCAAACTATGGCCTGCGATCCGACACCATCGGTTGGTGCAAAGCGGATGTGCATTCCATGGACTTTGTTCGAAGATCCTAATCAACATCTTAAGGACTTCCTTAAAATTGTCGATTCCATCGACCTTGATGCTACTACTACGGGGACCACGCGCTGTGGCGTCTCTTCCAATTCTCTCTACGGGACCAAGCTAGTAATTGGCTTGAGCGACTTCAGCCCGAATCCATCTCAAGTTGGGATGATCTCACCTCTCGCTTCCTTGCTCAATTTTTCCCACCTGGGAGAACCACTAAGCTTAGGAATGACATCTTAATGTTCCAACAACGTCAAGGTGAATCTCTCTACGAAGCATGGACTCGATTCAAGGATTTACTCCATAAAGTCCTCATCGGCATTGATCTTTGGCTCCAAGTCCAACTTTTCTATGATCATGTCAACTTCCCCACCAAGCGATCCATTGACCAAGCGGGCGGTGGAAAACTTAGTGATCTCACCGCGGAAGAATCATGGGGTATAATAGAGGACCTTGCTCTCTATGACAACGAAAGTTGGAATGACCCCGTGAGTTGCCCAAAACCGTTAAGGCAATCTCCTTGCCTCCCATTGACTCACAATCTTCCGACCATAGGATGATCGAACTTGAAGATCAAGTTAAATTTCTAATGAGTTCCTACGAAAATCCTAAGTCTTCACATCAAGTGAATAAAATCACTCTTCCTTGTGAGTTATGTAGTGGTCCCCATGACACTCGTAATTGCACAAGACTCCCGAACAAGCTTCCGTTGACTATGCCTCCATGCGCATACTAATGGAGCGGGAGAGAAGTGGTACACTTTCAAGCCGAACAAAACAAATTAGGAAACTCTACAACCCCTCATGGACAAATCAGCCCTAACCTTAAGTGGAACCAAAACTCAAGCACACCCCAAAGCTCATCTAGTCCACCTAATAGGTTCAATTCTCTAAACACTGGGAACCCCACCAATCTTGAGGCAATTGCATCTAGATTCATGTCATCTCAAGAGACTAGATTGACTAAGCTTGAAGCCGATTTTAAGCAAAGACAAAGCGAGATGACTAACAAGCTTGATGCCTCGGTTTTTAAAAGCCTTAAATGACCGAGAAATTGGAGCACTCCCAAGTGATACTATAATGAACCCAAAAGTGAATTCGATTTCGTCGACTTCATGTTCTTGTTCACCATGCACATCCATGCCCCTCACACCCCGGTTCACTTTCGGTAAATGTTATCAACAAGGGTTCCAAGCAATCCAAAATGAGGTACCAAGGCTGCACCTGAATTGGTAGAACCTACTCTTGAGAAACCCGTCAACCAAGAACCCAAGCCTAATCTAGAGGAGGAGTACAAGGAACTCCATCAAGAAAACCGGTTCTTGAAGTCTTAGCTCATGCACCTTATTATAATGCTTTAAAAGAAAAATATGAGTTAGAACTTAAGCTTGGAAAACATGGGTCCGCTTTTGTGCGAAATAATCTACCTCGGAAGAAGTTAGAGCGATCCAGATATTTACTCTTCGTGTAGGCTTGGAACTTCCAAACCTCTCGATGCTCTAGCTGACTTAGGATCATGTATCAATCTTGTTCCGTCACATGTCCTCCATAGGAGAAGCCTTAACTTAGGTAAGATAGAACCCGGAAACCATCTTAACAGCTACCGGTAGTGTTGCATATCCGGTAGGGATACCTTTTAAAAGACATGGTAGTACGTAGGAGAGTTGACTCTTTTGGCCACTTTCATGTGCAATATAGACATGAATAAGGACCCGACATGCCCATTACTAGTAGGAAGAGGATTCTTAGCTATCGCTAGTGCTATCATCGATTGTAAGATGTCCAAGATAGTTGCAATTTTCTTGGTAGGAGTTAAGGGAGTGCGTTTATGTAGGTCAAGTTTCACGATGTCAAAAAGCATACATACTACAAAGAAGAGGAAATCCCATGAGATTAGGTTGAATGATAGCTTCTAGATATGGACCTTGGATAGATAAGAACCTCATAGCTTGTCCAGCGACCTTTCTACTTAGATGAAGCCTTTGCTAGTAAAGCAACTTTCCATGAAAAAGAATTGGCTAGGGACATGGAAGTGAACCCGTTCGAGGGCCTTTAGTATTCAAGGAGGACCGAGATGCCTACCGAAGTTCCTAGGATTGAGAATTTTTCCCATCAACCTTGTCATGAATAGGTGGAAAATTGAGAAGCTAAACATAAGTGGGTCTATTGGGATAGACGCTAGTGATGATAATGGAGAAGTGGCACATTAGGATGACAATCTATGATCGATGGAGAAAGTTTGCTTAAACTTAGGCATATGAGGCGGGTGGGAGGGCGAACCTTAGAAAGCGTACTACTAGGAACTTAAATGATCACCCAAGTTTGATCCTTATGAGGGAATTGTTAAGGTGGATAGACTTACTTATATCGTGCACGTAGGAGCCCACTACGAGTCTAGCTACAAGACTCATAAATAAAGAAAAGCGCTTCGTGGGAGGCAACCCATGCTTAATTGTTTGCTTGTTAGTGTCGTATATCTTTTATTGATTGTTTATTCTCATGTTTAAATTTGTAAAAATGCTTTATTTTGTTTTAACCTCGTCTTAATTGCATATAAAGGTATTTTACATAAAGGATAAGTGTAGGGAGGATTACACACGTTTTCAAAAGAAACGTAAACATGAGAATAGTAATTAATTAAAAGATATATATGTGTGTTTGTTCAAGTCAAATGCTTGTATCGAGTCATAATGGATGTTTTGCAAGAAATTTTCAATTCTAAAGATGTAAATGTTCTAGAATTTTTCCAGAAAATGCTTGAACCGGAGTTTTGTCGGGATAACCCCATGTGGCAGATCGTGAACTGGCGTCGGGGAAGGAGTAAAACAACGATTACTTTTTCTCGTTTCTCGAGCTACTTATAAATTTTTGGAATTTTCCAGGTCTTAATTTTCGAAATTGCAGTAAACATCCATTCCACAAGCATTATATCTTATTTTAGTAGAGTCTTATATATATATATTATTACCGATTTTACAGTGGTTCGTTTGTTTTCTTCAAGTGTGCTGGTTTAATTTATCAAGAAGAAGTTACATAAGATTGGAAGGAGCTTTTCACGCATACATTTTTCTTGGAAAGGATTTAACCACTACTTCACACACGGATCCTACCGAGCTAATCAGGTGAGTATTAGTTTCTTTCGTTTTTCATTACCTTCCATTATCATAACTTTGATACTTTCGGGAACATTGGGGACAATGTTCAGTTTAAGTGTAGGGAGGGAAAATAAAAGCGGGAACTTTGAAACTATGCTTATCCTTGATTATTTGCTTTGTCCAATTGTATTTGTGTAATAAACCATGAGAAAATGTCGGTTAGGGTAATTTTGGCACCAAATTTAAAATTTTTCATGACATATAGGAGTGGGCCATTAGTCTTAATAAAGCGTTTCATGGATAGGAAGTTGCATGACTAGCACAAAAACCCTTTACCACCTAAATTCCACCCAAAATATGAGGATAGCCCTTAGATTAGTAGGAATTAAAGCATTCATCTTTAATGCTTAGAGTGTGAACCGGTAGTATAATAGATTCTAGAACTTGTTTTGTGATGCATCCCGAGATCGCTAGTAAGACTACACTTGTGTAGTTAGGAATAACTAAATGATAAGAGGCATTAGGATAACCCTTGTTTGATACCCGTAATATAATTACTTCTTCCACATCGGTTGAGTAATTCCCCCACACCTTTGCGTTGTACTCATCTTTAGTACACGATACCCCTAGTTAACCCCTCAGAGCCTATCCTTTTCGTGGTTCTCTTGATTTTCGGTTTTCCGGAATATCAATGAAGAGCATTGTTTACACCCCACCCCAAATGTACACCCAAATCGCCTTAGCCTACCTTGTATGCACTCACTTTTAGTGCATTATTGTTATCACATTAAACCCTTAGTTCAATTATCTAGTTGCTTGCATGAGTTGCTAAGTCGAGTCATATCCTTTGTACACAGTTTTGGGACGATTGGGACTCATGGGAAAAGTTAAAGTTTATGAAATATGGGAAGGGAACGTTAAATTAAATTCCCTATTTGCGTAATAATGCATTCCAAGTGTTTTGATCTTTTCGATTCGGGTCAAATTAGCGTTAGAGTATTAAAAACTCAAGTGTAGGGATGTGCCTATAAATCTCTATCATTGTGATGTTACCGTAGAGGATGGTAGAGTAAAAGTGTATGAA